>CM077096.1:26484231-27684231 GCA_039513925.1 Platanthera zijinensis
ACGTAGAGGTCGGCGAGGTTCCTCAACCACGTGCTACGACGGCTACATCTGAAGTTAGCAAGAAAAGGAGGAAAGGGAAAACCAAAGCTGTTAGCTCCGTTTTAGAAGACCTGGCGGAGTCTTCTAAGACCATCAGTCGGTACATCCAGGAGCCCATCAAAAGATCTTCAACAGAGTTTAGCATTCGTATGGCTATAGACAAATTAGCCACGTACCCGGAAGTCGAATCAGATGAGGACTTCCATGATTTTGCTATTACGTACTTTATGGACAAAAATCATAGGGAGACTTTTTTATGCCTACCAGATGGCATGAACCTAAAGTGGTTACGTAACCGCTTCCTCCGAGGGGAATAGTAGTGTTAGATTCAGATATGTTTATGTTATCATGTTATGGGTCTTTAGATTGGTGTTATGTATGTTTTGATTTTCTGTTTATTGTAGACACTACTGTACGAGGACTACAACCTCTGTGTATGTTATATTGTTATTGGACGTTATATTGTGATATTGATAATTGTATTGCTAATTACTGCTGCATTCTTTTATAAACAGAAAATGTCTACGGATGGCTCTGAAAATTCGGCCGACGAGGAGGAGATAAGTAGAAATTATTTGATTGCCCATCATCAGAATGTGGTAGCAACAGTAACTTTGGTGGCCGAATATATATCTTCATTACGGATTCCAGTACCACGTATGACTTCAAATCAAACAGGAGATAAATGGCTTGGAGAACTGCTTCGTGGACCACGGGTTAGATTTCATGACTCATTCATGATGAGTCAAGAGATTTTCATGGATTTACTGCATGCTCTAGAGGAGAAGTGTGGATTTCAGGGAACAAGAAGGACTGCATCCAGGGAAATCTTAGCGCTAACGATTTACATATTATCGCATAACGAATCAATGAGAAAAACAATCGAGCGCTTTCAGCATTTAACAGAGACTGCTAGCAGATTTTTTTCTCGCGGCCTACGTGCGTTGCTGAAATTAGCAAAAGAAGTAATTCAACCATCGGACAGGAATTTCAGCAGTACTCCGCCAGAGATTTTGTATGATAGACGGTACATGCCTTACTTTAAGGATTGCATTGGAGCAATAGATGGAACACATGTTCACGCATGTGTCCCAGTTGGAAGTCAAGTGCCTTACATTGGGAGACGCGGCACTCCAACTCAAAATGTAATGGCAGCATGTGATTTCAACATGTGTTTCACCTTCGTTATGCCGGGCTGGGAGGGATCAGCGCACGATAGTCGCATTTTCAATTTCGCAACAAGTGATCCCCGTTATGAATTTCCGAATCCACCGTAAGGTAAGTATTTAAAATTTTGCTCGTTTGTTTATTACCATGAAAAAGTATTCGTCATAATTTTTTTGGGAATAATTACAGGAAAATATTACTTGATTGATTATGGTTATCCTCTGCAACGAGGATACTTAAAACCGTATCAGGATACACGCTATCATCTACCAGACTTTGCTCGTGGTGGTCGTCGAGCCGAAGGACGGCAAGAAATATTCAATCACGCACACTCATCTCTAAGAAGTGTGATAGAACGATCATTTGGGGTTTGGAAGAAGAAATGGGCCATACTAAGGGACATGCCAAGCTATCGTTTTGACAAACAAATAGCCATTGTGATCGCCACAATGTGTTTGCACAATTTCATTCGGCGGCACCCCTCGCGTATGGACATTGATTTCAGTGAATACGAGCAAAGAGATCGAGACCAGGGTATGAGCTCACAAAGCCGGCAAGAAACATGCACTGACACGGCAGGTGGGGTGGAGGAGATGATCGCCCTGCGTAATAGTATTGCTGATCAGCTGTGTGAGGCTAGATCGTAGAAATTCCTAAATGTTAGGATGAACTTTAATTACTGGTGTTATAAAAGAACTTTTACTTCGTATTGTCAATGAAAGATTGTATCTTCTCATTATTTAATTGAATCGTAATTTAATAACTGAAGAAAAAAAATCGAAAACTCTGTTTTGTATCCAAACAAACTTTTCGAAAACTCTGTTTTGTAAACTCTGTTTTACCCAAACAGTTTTTTAGCAAAACTCTGTTTTCCAGAATCAGCACTTTCTCAATCAGCAACAGCTCATCAGCAGCTTTTCATCAGCAACAGCCCAACCAAACAGAGCCTTAATAATATAATATATACTAATAAGTTCAACCGCTGTTGTTGAGTCCGTGAGCCGCCTGAATATCAAACTTAATAATAATATAATCTTAGATTATAAGTAATTAAGTGGTTATTTATTTAAACTTAATAATATCATAGTTATATACTATAGTTATATACATCAGCCATTCAGCTGGCCCCGAACCCCTCGAAGTCTTGAACCCTAGCATTTCTCCTCGCTCCCGTTTTCTTCCCAGCGTACCGCGACTCCAGCGAGGCAGCGAGCCCTAGCTTCTTCCAGTCGCTCCGACGCTCCCGATTTCTTCCCAGGCCCAGCGGCGTTGCTTCCTCCTCCCCCGCGACCGGCATTTCTCATCCCCGAGACTTCCGGTGACGGTAAGAATCAAACCCTCCTCCATTCCTCCAGTCCTCCAGTCTTCCCCGCTGACTTGCCTCATTCTCTATTTCTCACTTTCTGGA
The DNA here is from genome assembly GCA_039513925.1 of Platanthera zijinensis. Taxonomy (NCBI): domain Eukaryota; kingdom Viridiplantae; phylum Streptophyta; class Magnoliopsida; order Asparagales; family Orchidaceae; genus Platanthera; species Platanthera zijinensis. The sequence continues at coordinate 26,486,846 of CM077096.1, forward strand.
GTTGATGAAGTAGTCGTATGCTATACCTACACGCAGATTTCTCCATTTTTTTCTTATTTGCATAACTAGCACACAAATGTTCAGAATGAACTAATAAATCTGTATTTTTTTGTTTCGTTATATATTTGACTTGCCTCATTCTTTTTTTCTTATTTGCAAAAAGTTTTTTATTTATAATTTGCTTTTGCAAAGATTACTGTATGTTAAATTTAAGTTTAATTTTGTATGCTCTAATTAATTGGGAAGAAATTGAACGACAGTTTTCATATAATGCTTAGAACCTCCATTCATTATCTGTAACAAGTTGTTAATGCTTGAAATGTTGGGAGTTGGAAGAGTAATTTTTAAATAATTATGAGATATGATTAGAACAGAGAACCGAACCAGAACCGAACCGAACGGTTCGGATCCGGTTCTATACCTTAGGACCGTGGGTTGGTTCAAAATTGGAACCGAACCTATATGGGTCGGTTCTTGGTTTTGGATGGAACCGAACCGAAGCGATCCGAGTTTCACCCCTACGTGGCATACTCAACTTGTCTGACTTGGGGCAATTACTTCCAAGCCAAGAAACGATCCATCCGCTCACACCAATCTAAACAGCCCTCAGGTTTTAAAAGTCCCTCAAAATCACCTGTAGGTTCAAGCAGGGAAAAAGAAGTGCCAGGCACAATCAAGAAAGGAAAAACAGAGAAGACAAGTTATTTTTGGATGCTTTAAACTTCATTATTCTCTCTTCTTTATATAGCAAAAAAACAGCAGTTACACGTAACTATAACAGTTACAAGCTAAATATTTAAAGTAAAATAAATGCTAATTATGGTAATAACTAGGAGCTATGAAATGGTAACCGAAACAACATAGGCTATTATTACGGGAAGTGAAACTCTTGAGCAATATTAATGGACCATCAAGGATTATTTCCAACATACTCCCTCATAATCCGGATGTGTCCCAAGGTTGCGAACTCCTAACAGGTGTCACAATGTTGCTAGCTTTGCTGCTGGCAAAGCCTTCGTCAGCGAATCCGCACGTTGCTCATCTGTGCGAACAAACTCCACCATGATCTGCCCTCCCTCGATGCATTCACGTATGAAGTGAAATCTTGTGTCGATATGCTTGCTGCGTCCGTGGAATACGGGATTCTTCATTAATGCGATCACGGACTTATTGTCAACAAATAGCTTTACCGTATCACTCTTTTTTCCAGTCAGTTCGCCCAACAAACTTTTGATCCACAGTGCCTGACATGCTGCTGCTGTTGCCGCCATGAACTCGGCTTCACATGATGACAAGGCAACTGTTTTCTGCTTCTGCGAGGTTCATGACACTAAGCATTCATTGACATAGAATACCATGCCCCCGGTACTCTTCCGGTCATCGTTGTCGCCGTCTAGATCACTGTCCGTGTACCCCGTGATCACCTCAACATCTCCTCCTCTGGTATACAAAAGACCATAGCCCATAGTCCCTTTCACATACCTGAGGATCTGCTTGATCGCCTTATGATGCATCACTGTAGGCCTTTTCATGAACCTGCTCAACACACCGACAGAAAAGGAGAGGTTTGGCCGTGTGTGAAGTAGGTACCTGAGGCAACCAATAACACGGCGATACTCCGTTGCATCCACTGGTTGTCCCTCATGATACTTGTGTAGTTGTGATCTTGGTTCCATAGGAAGCTTGGTAGGATTACAATCAACCATCCCGTATTGAGTCAACAACTTCTTGGCATATGCTTCCTGCTTGATTGAGATGCCGTCTTCTCCTTGTTTGACCTCAATCCCGAGATAGTAATTGAGCAATCCATGATCACTCATCTCGAATTCAGACATCATTTGTCGCTTGAAAATCGCAATCGCACCTGGGTCTTCTCCTGTCACAATGAGGTCATCGACATATACACCAACAACGACCCCTGCTCGACCTTTACCTCTCGTATACACAGCTTGTTCTTGGATACATTTTACAAGACCGAGTTGCTTCAAACTTTTATCAAGTCGTACATTCCAGGCCCGTGGTGCCTGTCGGAGCCCGTAGAGTGCCTTGCTCAATCTTAGCACCAAATGTTCCTTGTCCTTCACTATGAATCCCTCCGACTGAGCTACATATACTTCTTCCTCGAGCTCCCCATTCAAGAAAGCTGACTTGACATCGAGATGGTGAACTTGCCAGCCGCGATTGGCAGCAATGGAAAGAATGACGCGCACGGTGTCGAGTCTGGCCACTGGTGCAAACACCTCCTCGAAATCAACTCCTTGTCGTTGTACATACCCTTTCGCGGCTAGCCTTGCTTTGTGCTTGATCACGTCTCCATCCGAGTTCTTCTTTAGTTTGTAAACCCATTTGAGCCCAATTGGCTTGTGCCCAATCGGTAGCTCTACGAGGGACCAAGTCTTATTTTTCTCAATAGACTCAATTTCCTTGGCCATAGCGTCCTCCCAAACTTGCTGCCCGGCGGCCTCATGGTAGTGGGATGGCTCCTCCATTTCCACGAGCATGGCCTCTCCTTCCATGTCAAGTTGCACTCTTGGAGCATCTCTCAGAATGTCGTCGATATGCCTGTAACGAACATGTTCGTCATCAGTGCTGCTGCTCCCTCCTGATAGAGGTGTGGTCACAACCGAATCAGGTGTGGCGAGATCATCTGCCAGCGATCCAGTGAACGTCGTCACCATCGGGGAGATTGCTGTCGTGAGTGTTGTAGTACGCATCCCAGTCGCTGGTCCTTCCGGCGACATCTCGCCGGCCAGTGGAGTTGATGAAGTGGCTTGGTGAACATGTGTTGTAGGCGTTGATTCGCCTGCCATACCACCCATAGGCGGCGTAAAGTTGCCATATATCAACTCAGTGCCGCATTCCTCCTCGACAACAAAACAAGGAGGATCCCCATCTCCTGCACCTGTACTCCAGCACCACTTCACATTTTTTTCAAATTTTACATCACGACTTACATGGATTTTTCCGCCCCGTGGATCAAACAGACGGTGCGCCTTGCAGCCATCCTCAACGCCAAGGTACATCATCAACTGGTTTCGATCGTCGAGTTTCTTTAGGTGCGGCGATGTCACCTTCGCGTGCGCTGTGCATCCAAACACACGAAGATGTCCCAGATGTGGCTTCCTTCCGTTCCAGGCCTCGAACGGAGTTCGTTCGCCAAGCGCCTTTGTTGGCAAGCGGTTCAACAGGTACACCGCATGCCGTACCGCCTCTCCCCAAAATCTCCCTGGCACGTTCATACTTTTGAGAAGAGATCTCGCCATCGCCATCACCGTCTTGTTCCTCCGCTCCACCACACTGTTTTGTTGTGGCGTGTATGGCGCGGTAATGTGTCGTTTGATCCCGGCCCCCTCGCAGAACCGGTTGAATTCAGTGGAGAGGAACTCCCCACCGCGATCAGTCCTCAGCGTCTTGATGCGTTGTTCGCTCGTGTTCTCGACCTGCAACTTGAATTTTTGAAACACAGAGCAAGCTTGATCCTTCGTCTTGATCACGTACAGCCACATCCACCTGGAGTAATCATCGACTATTAACATGAAGTAACTATTACCGGCGAGGCTCAAAGGTGTAATCGGACCGCAGAGATCAGCATGTACTAGCTCAAGCGGCTTCTCCGCCCTGAAACTTGCCGCCGTAGGGAACGGTTGTCTCGCCTGCTTTGCCACCAAACATCCTTGGCATATCTGGTTCGGGTGTGTGATCGACGACACGCCCACCGCCATCTTCTTGTCCACAAGGAACTTCATGTCGTGGAAGTTGACATGGCCAAGTCTGGCATGCCAAAGCCACGCCAGATCTTCAAGATTTACCAGGAGACACACCGCCTCCCCTTGATGCAAATCAATTTTGTAGAGACGATTTGGAGTGCGTCTCACCTTCATGAGCAGCCTCGTATGACATTTGTCGAGCACCAGCAAGGTATCCTCATCCATGATCACCTTGTGTCCGGTCTCGGTTAGTTGTCTCACGATGTTGCTTTGGAGCTTCGGGATATAGTATACCTCCTGAAGTAGCCACGGATCGCCATTTCTACAGGAAAATAGAATTGAACCCTTACCCATGATTTGCACTGCAGAGCCGTCGCCGAATTTGACCTTACCGGTGACATTCTCGTCCAGCTCGCGGAACTTCGCCTTATCACCGGTCATGTGGTTGCTCGCCCCGTTGTCCAGGTACCAGACATGACATGGGGTAACATTCTCCTCCGACCTCGTTTTCTCCTCGCTCAGTAGGACGACATCCTGCTGCTCCTGTTCTTTCGACGTTATCACCTCCGACACCGCGAGCATTAGGGCCGGCTCGGTTTCGTCCGCACAAGTGAGGTGTGCTTCCTCCTCCTTCTTCGGGACCCTGCATTCAGATGCATAATGACCCATCTTGTCACAGTTAAAACAACGAATGTGACTCTTGTCACGGCCACCGCCGCTGGAGCCACTCATGTCGTTTTTGCTTTGCGTGCAACTGCGACCGCCCTTGCCACGCCCTCTGCCGCGACCACGTCCACTCCAGCCGTGGTTGCTGTTGTCTGCAAGAGCATGGGATTTTTCATCCCTCTCTTGTCGCGTTTGCCACTCTTCCCGAGTGAGCAAAAGTTGGCCGTCGCCTTTGCCATTTCTGCTGGTTGTGTGCGGGCGTGTTCGTTCTTCATAGGCTTTCAGCCGCCCCACAGCTTCCTCGAATGGCATAGTGTCGAAGTCATAAAACTGCTCAATCCCGGCGATCACGTTCAAGAAACGATCCGGCACTGTGTCAAAAAGTTTTTTGACTAGTGCGGCGTCGTCGAGCGTCGCCCCCAGGTTTACATACCTGACGCACATGCTGTTGAGCCTTCCAGCGTAGAGGTCCAAGGTTTCGTCCTCATGCATGCGCATGACGTCGAACTCATTCCTCAACGTCTGCAGCCGTGCGTTCTTGACGCGATCCGCGCCAATGAACCTTGTCTTGAGGCAATCCCAAACCTCTTTCGCAGTTTTCTTCATCGCCACCTGCATCAGGAGGTCCTCCGGGAGTGCTTGGAAAAGATGCGACCTTGCCTTTTTGTCCTTTTTTATGTCGACGGGCTCCCCGTCGTCCGGCTCGATTGCTTCCCAGACACCTTGATCCTCCATCATCGCTTGTACCCGAATCACCCAACTCGCGTAGTTGGTCGTCGTCAACTGCGGGTAGCGGAACAACCCGCCGCCGCTCTCCCGCGCTGCCTCAACTTGAGGAGCGCCGCCGTTCTCCTGCGCTGCCTCACCTTGAAGAATGATCAACATGCCTCTGATACCAGATGTAGGTTCAAGCAGGGAAAAAGAAGTGCCAGGCACAATCAAGAAAGGAAAAACAGAGAAGACAAGTTATTTTTGGATGCTTTAAACTTCATTGTTCTCTCTTCTTTATATAGCAAAAAAACAGCAGTTACACGTAACTATAACAGTTACAAGCTAAATATTTAAAGTAAAATAAATGCTAATTATGGTAATAACTAGGAGCTATGAAACGGTAACCGAAACAGCATAGACTATTATTAGGGGAAGTGAAACTCTTGGGCAATATTAATGGACCATCAAGGATTATTTCCAACATCACCAACGTCTAATTTGATTCCAACGTCCCAACGAGGATGGTTACGTGGTTCAGGTTGTGCAGACTCTAGTGTCCTAGCGTTAGGGTCTACTTCGACCACTGGGATAGGTGCTCGCTTTAAGTGTATGGTGGCTTTTATAGTTTTGACTGATGTGCGTAATCCGTTCACTATGTGCCCACGACCTCTCATTGTGGTGGTGAGATTGTGGTGGTGAGATCCGTTCACTAAGTGTATGTTGGCTTTTATAGCTTTCATTAAGTCGCTCATAAGTTGGGTCAGATCCTCTACGCTATTTTCTTAATGATCAACTCTCCATTTAAAAAAATGATTTAAATTTTTTAGAAAAAAATTAATTGGTTTTAAAATGGTAATAGGTTTAAATTATGGAATCCACAACAACTAGAGAAGAAGAACATTGACTAACAGGACTTGCGGCGGCGGTTGTAGATTGTTTCTGGTTGACAGAGAGAAGGGGAAGACAGGATGAAGGGGTTGCGTAGATGGAGAAGATGAATAGGATTAACGGAATCGACGCCTACTGGTATCGGGCAGGAGAAACTAGCAGGGAAGATGAACAGGGAACCTTCGATCAAGGGGCGTGCTAGGACAGAAGGAACACCGACGGTCTTCTCCTTCGATTTGGTGGAAGATGAAGGTAAAGAGGAGTGGTTATCTCCTTCTGACGATGAAGAGTAATGGAGAAACCAACGGTTAATAGATGAATGTTGAAGGTTTAGTGAGGGGATCGTGGGATTAGAGAGGGGGAACAGTGACTGAACAGTGGAAATAATAAAAGAAAACTGAAATTAAACCGGAAATTTGAAATGAGAACCGGGACGTGGCACCCCAGGCTCGTCGCGTTGCACCACAAATGATTCCGAAATCTGGAATCTCTCACATACTCTGCAATGACTGAAAACCTGGATATCCACCCCTATTTATAACTAGAGGGGGCGGTTGGGCACCCGACGTGAACGACTACGATCGTTTGTTATGCCCGGTGTCCTAAAAAATAAAAATACAACTCAAAAAATTAAAAAAATACGTATGGAATGAAAAAAGATGCTCCGGACGCGCTCGCGGCCTCCGATCGCTGATCCAATCAACGAATCTATGCCAAATCTGCAAAAGCGGGGCCCGCCATGTGATGGCCCGATCTCCTCTGATCACGAACGTGCGGTTGATCTCCATCAATTCCCCACGATTGAAAAACGTTCATCTCCGATGAATGAAGATGAATATGCTGTAGTCGAATATCGGGGGTAAGTCTAACAAGTTGTCGCCGATATCCAAACATCATCAAAGTTGTGGTAGTGGTGTCCACTCCTGTGCACCAAGTAACATCAAGAATGACCGTCTGTAATAGTGGTGCACTCGTCACAATATCACTCATGCTCTCAACTCTCACTTCTCGTGCTGGTGGATCAAGAAAATTCGGTAGAATCATAGGAGGTGCGGGCAAATCCGCGGGTGCTCGTCCAAGGCAAACACGGGAAGTTGGAAGCTATAACTGGAAGGGTGTCAAAAGAAGCTCAAGGTATGGGCCCCTGGGGGTTTCAAAGAAGCTCGAGGAACGGGTCCCTATGCTCGAGAGGCTCAAAGTAATGTGCCAAATTTTCGTATTAAATAATGATGAATACCCATATCTGCAGGGAAATTGATCTCGTAGGCATTTGTCCTAACTTTTTTTATAACCCTATAAGGACTCAATCACTTAAGTTATAGTTTAGTTGCGACTACTTCTGGGAGCCCCTCCTTGCAAAGTCCGACCATAACATGTTCGCACACCTAAAAATGTTGTTTACGCTTGTGCATATCTGCTCGTGCATTATATAATTCAATATATCTAGCAACGTTTAACTCCGAAGTAATTTCATGCATTTCATGCAAATGATGCAAAACAAATAACATGTGTGACTCACACAACACAGATAAACCAAACTCTAAATGTTAATGAACAAACAACAAATGTAAAATATGAATTACTAACATGATCAACTATGTAAACAAGGAGTTTTAGGTATAATAGAAACTCCTAAAATAGGGACGTGATCAGGAGGTTCAGACGGTGGGTCATAGAAGAATTCATCACGGGGGCGATGAACACTGCAATGAACATCCGAGACATCAGTGATAAGATGTGTCAATGTAGTGTGCAAACTGTCTCCGCAAGTGCGAGTAGTAGGACATAAGATCAACGAGTCAGTTAGTGCACTCTCAAACTCGGATATCCTACTTAAGATGGATATCTTCCAAATGAATGGATGATCGACATGTGGCTCATCTAGGGGTTCTCCGGGAGGGGTACAATAGAATTCGTCACAAATGCGATGAGTACTCACGTGTGCCCCAAAAATATCTAGAATGCTTTATATAAATGTCGATTACCAAAGTAAAAAATCATAGGCATCAATACTATGATGCGATCCTAGTATGTCACTCACATGAATCTCATCCACACAAGGACGCGATGGTTCATCTGGAGGCTCAACAAGGGGGGGCGTCAAAGAACCCATCAGTAGAGTGATGGTCCTCCTGAAGCAAACCATCAGAAGGGGTCGTGCTCTCGGAAAGGGGAGAAGTGACTACCTCACGATCACTACCCAGCTCACGGCTCCTGATCATAATGTGACTCGGTGCGGCATCGAGTGAAGTATGTGAAAAGTCCACACTTAATAGAGTGCTAATATATAAAGAATCGAGGGCAGACTCTCTAAGTGGAGTAGACTCTCGTGGGGGTTGACTCCATACATCCTGTGTTGGGCGGGCAGCCCGCTCTACCTCAAACAAAATATCAGATGGAGTGGATGAAGTTTCCCTGCTTTGGGAAGTGAAGTGCTCTCCCTGACCCTCAATGACGGCAATGCGGATGCGTATGCCATCAAATTGTGCATCCAATTGTTCAAACATCCTAAGGACCCATTGCTGAAATTCAGCTACCGTCATGTTCGTTTTCGAAACACTAGGAGGATCACTAGGTGTGATGTAATATTGACGAGAGTGACCTCTATACGATTCTTGAGGGTCATCGTGACGATTGTCCATAACATAATCATGTCGTGCTCGTGGGTGGACGTGAGTCTTACAAATATGTGGTGGTCGCGCATATACAGACTCAGGTTTCTCAAATAATGGAGATGTGTAGCGACGATGACCTGACTCGGGTTCCTCAAATAGAGGAGATGTGTAGCGACGCCGACCTGAACGATACTGAACTCTATTATCATAATATCATGTCGAAGGACCAATAAGATCCACTCGAGTGCGGAGATAAGAACGACGACAATCATCATAATAATCATCTCTAGCTTGATGAGATCGTATTGGTGGGTCAACATGATCTCTGAAAGTGGTGTTCTGTGATCGAGGATAATCATCGAGACATCGTTAAGATCTTTGTGATGGGGCTCTATGGGAGCGGGTGTAAGTGGATTAGTGATCCTCAAATAGAGGATTAGTGTAGTAACAACCACTATAATAAGACATTGAGTGACAAAACATAAAATCCCGCGCATATTAAAGTAAGCCAAACCTGGGCTCTGATACCAAACTGACGCAAGACGATCTGGTTTGAAACTGAATGTGCCGACACGCTAATGTAAAACTAAGTGGGTGCGCGGAATGAATGTGATCCAGTCATACCTAAATGATGTGTGCATGTTAATTATTCTGGAAAATATAAAACTTTAGCAAACACAAATATATTAGCTAGCAATTCACAAATAGATATAGGCGTACTTAAATACACAACGTTCGGCAACACGTTCAAATTCACCAACAATCTCATGTTCTTTACGCACGAAGATTATCACCACAACTTGCATGAGTAATTTTATAGAATGTTAAAGAAAAAACGAACAACTACGCAACGAGTTCAATTCACAAATATATATAAAATGTTCAAAAAAATATTTAATACAAAAAAATATAACACAAACGATAATACTCACAAACATAGGAGATCCGGCGGCGGGCAAATAACTGGACGACGACACCGCGGAGTCGAACTCGGCTAGGGAGTGCTGTTTTGGAGTTTCAGAAAGAGGAGGATGTAAAGAACAAATAAGTTGCTGGCAATTGTTGTGGCTGATTGGGGCTGGGATGAAAAGGGGAGCAGGGATAGTCGACTCAGATCTGGAATATTGCAATTACAATTTACAGGAGGTCCCACAACAACTGGAGAAGAAGAACAGTAAGGGGGAAAAGTAAGTGAGGGTTACGTGGCCTGAGGGTGGCTCCACGACATAGATGGGGAGGGGAAGAAGAAGTACTATAGATGTGGAATCCACGACAACCGGAGAAGAAGAACAACGACTAACAGGACTTGCGGCGGCGGTTGTAGACTTTTTCCGGTTGATAGAGAGAAGGGGAAGACAGGATGAAGTGGTCGCGTAAGAGGGGAGCAGCCGATGGAGAAGATGAATAGGACTAACAAAATCGACGCCTACTGGTACCGAGCAGGAGAAACCACCAGGGAAGATGAACAGGGAACCCCCGATCAAGGGGCAGGCTGGAATAGAAGAAACGGCGGCGGTCTTCTCCTTCGATTTGGTGAAAGATGAAGGTAAAGAGAAGCAATTATCTCCTTCTAACGATGAAGAGTAATGGACAAACTATCGGTTAATAGATGAATGTTGATTGTTTGGTGAGGGGATCGTGAGATTAGGGAGGGGGAACAGTGACTGAATAGTGAAAATAATAAACGAAAACTGAAATTAAACGGAAAAATTGAAATGAGAACCGGAACGTCGCACCCCGGGCTCGCGGCGTCACATCACGAATGATTGCCGAAATCTGGAATCTCTCACAAACTCTGCAATGACTGAAAACCTTGACATCCACCACTATTTATAACGACGTGGCGGTTGGACACCCGACTTGAACGGCTACGATCGTCCGTTACGCCCGGTGTCGTAAAAAATATAAATTCAACTCCAAAGTTTTTTAAAAAATACAGATAAAATGAAAAAGGACGTCGCGGACGCGCTCGCGGTCTCGGATCGCCGATCCGCTGCAAAAGCGGGTCCCTCCACGTGGTGGCCCGATCTCTTCTGATCACAAACGTGTGGTCGATCCCCATCAATTTCTTTTCCCACGCACTTACGTTTTTTGAATTTGTTCGACTCATCTGTTTGATCACCCGAACAGATCCTGAATAAATGGTCCGGTTATTTAGGGTAGTTAGGACGGAAAAAAGGCAAGCTTATATTATTTAAAGGACGCATAAATTTAATTGGAAAAAGAATCTAAATTAAACAAAAAGATGTCCAAAAAGCCAACCAGCGAATTGCTATTTTGGAAAGGGACACAAAAATAATTTATTTAGGAAACTATTTGAAAAAATCCACTAATCAGAATATGAGAAGTGATTTTGGAAAGAAAGGTAATGAGAATAAAATTAATTATTTGGGAAGAGATTAGAAGATCCAGGCCCATTAACTATCTAGTAAAGGAGTCTTTGCGTAAGAAAGAAGCATCTGGAGATTTGCAGAGAACGAGACTAATCTCTTTTTCTCTGTATTGCCAGCGGAACCTTCCACCGATGCCAGCGCGTCCCGTCCCTGCACCGGCGCTTCGACTAAAGAAGCATCCAGTAAGCGTTCGCCGTCGATTCAAGCCCCGACGACGTCGCCCGCCAAAGTTATCGACGATCCCAACCCTATGCGCTGTCCCAGTTGTCGTCGTCCACCATCTGCAGATCGGGTGCGGCCGACTACGCCTCTCTATTCCGCCACCCACCTGTGGTTGTTCTCGTTCGTTGGTTGTCGTCAACATCAGATCTAATCTCCGACAACCCGTCAACGATTGCGCGACGACTCTAGGTTGACCATCTCTTCTGCAGTATCCTGCACTATCCTGCTCCATTTGTTTGATTAAATTTATGTGAATCACTTAAATAATTTTGAGCTTGCCTTGAACATTCTCACTACTTTAATTTCCGTTATTTCATAAATTATTATTAAGATTTATGCGTGTGGTTGTACGGGTCTCGTTTTAATTCAAACCGTTAAATGCTTAATTGTCCAATCTCAAAGAATATTAAAGGTCTTATGATCTTTTCAAAGTCTAAGCGTTGATAGTGATTTTGCGCGTGAAAATTCGAATTGGCCCGCCCTGTCTACATCAGTTTGGTATCAAAGCTGGTTCGATTCGCTCCTATCCCAAATTGATTGATCCGAGTTAAAAAAAGAATTTTTCGTTAAAATTTATAGAAGCTTTTTTCAAAAAAACAAATTTTAAATTTACTTTTTAGTTAAATCTCATTTTTTTAAAATCAAATTTGATTTGAGCTTGAATTTTTAAATAAAACAAAAAAACAAATATTATAAATTTATTTTCTACCCATTCCTGTAATCTTTCATTTAAAATCAAAATTCTAATATTTTGAGTTATCTTTATTTTTTTTAAAAAGAAAAATTTAATTTAAATTAATTTTAAAGCCAATAAGAAAAATATATTTTTTAGATGATTAAATTCAAATTATTTTTAAATGCAAAAGCAAGTCGATCATCTAGAAAATAACATAGGGGACTTGATCTAACGTATGAACGACTTGATGAAAGTGGCCGACAATCTCACCGCCAATATAGGCAGTGTCACGGACATTATGAATGAATTACACACATCGGTTAATAATATCGAAGCCAACAAGCACATAAATCAAGCACCTACACCAGTGGCCAAAGTAGGCTCTAACCCTAGCCCTCTAGAACTTGCACACTCAAACCTGAACCACGTAACCAACCTGGTTGGGATGTAGAAGTCAAATTAGATGTTGGTGATTTTGAAGAACATTTAGAACCCGAGGGATGTTTAGACTGGTTTGATATTTGTTTGGAAGCAATTGCTCCAAACTAGACAAGTTGAGTATGTCACGCTTAGACTGAAAGGGTTTGCTTTAGTTTGGTGGGGACAACTAGAGCGTTCTAGATTTAACTTAAGCATGCCCCCTCATCACCATATGAGCAAAATTTAAAATATAACTTTGGAAACAATATGTTTCTCCCGATTATTTGTAGTTCCTATACCGTTGGTTCCACAACGTACAATAAGACAAATTATCGGTGGATGAGTAGACGAACGAGTTTTTAGTACTGCAGTCTCGCCTCGACCTCCGAGAGGATGATGACATGACCATATCCCGTTATCTGAACAGGTTACAATATTCCATTAGAGACCAACTTGAGTTTTTTGATTATAAGGACTTAGGAGAGATCTCGAGTTGCACATGAAGAGTAGAGTCATTACAATAACAGACATCGGAGTTAGACCTACTGATAGATCCACATAGAGCGTCATCACTACCACCACTGCTAGGATCTCAGATTTCTCTCACCCTCCCATCACTGTCGGGACTCTGACCCCATCCACTATCCCTTCTAAGGTTAAGGGCATTATTGGGTCTAAGCTCAACACTAAAGTATTCCGATGCTTCAAGTGTATGGATCCGGGACACAAATCATCTGAGTGTCTGCGATGCCACTTTGTCACTATTATTGATTCTTCTGATGGACGTGAACCTGAGTACGAAGTCTACATTAGTGAATCCCACCCTGAGCCTGAATCTGAACCCGAGTTTAGAATATAATAGAAGTAGAGGGAGAACTTGTTGGGCGCAGTAGAAAGCTCTTGGTGGTCCGTCGGGAAAGGAAGAGGTACAACAGACGGGCTCGAGAGGGCCCACATCCCCGCGGAAAGGTCGACGTCCGTGGTCCACTGGATTATGCAGAGGGAGACCAGAGATCGTAGGAGAGCGGAGTCACTGTCGAGGCGACATTGCTGGCCCTCTTGTAGGAACTGCATGGACATAATCTCCCAATTGATGCATACATCGTCGAGCGTGCGGAGCCAAGCCACCTTCAGAATGGCGTTGAGACCGCCTAAGCCGGATGCGTAGAAGTTCGCCATCACGGAATAGGACCCCGCAAAGAGAGACGACAGTGCAATGACCCTGAGTTGGTCAGCGTCGCCCATAGCCCATATGAACCGCAACATCCCAGGAGGGAACCGAGGGAAGACAGAGTTGCTGCACCAAGTGCTCTGAGATGAGGTTGTGGCTTGCATTGATGTCCACCATGATGATGATCGAGCGATCCCGCAGTGTGCCTGCGAGCTGCATGGTCTGCTGGCTAGTGATCCCGCCCGTCGAGGCACGGGATAACTCCAGGCGGTGGAACGTAGTCGCGGTGGGTTTGAGAAGTGTATCCCCCGCTGAGAGCTCCAGGGCCTCAAAGTTGGTTAGGGTCATCTCAGGATCGACGTCGTCGATGTTGGCGTCGAACTTCTTCACATCGCACTCATGGTTGAGGGAGTAGGGTTGGCGACACCGTAAACATAGATCTTTGCTGTGAAGCTCATTTTAATCACTATTCGAGATGCGATGAGGGGTCGGTCGGCAGGCATCCCGACCGGTCCCCAAGGCGGCGGACGCGGTGGAGGAGCCGTGGCTGGTGGTTGCCAAGGAGGCTGACGCGGTGGAGGAGTCGTGGCTGGTGGTCGCCAAGGAGGCTGAGGCTGGTGGTGGTTGGCCGTACTAGCATGTGGCCGGGGGGAGAGGCCGACCTCCATCAGGCACGCCAAGTCCATGGCGTCGGAGACTGTGGGTGTGGTGCATGCAGAGACGAGAGCGTATATGTGGTAGTAGGCCCTGCATGAAAAAGCCCAGGTAATGATCGGGCAACCCGGGGACGTGGGATACCAAAGAGACAAATGTTAGTGTTACCATTGTGATCTGGAAGTGGTCAAACAAGTAGTCACTGCCAACGCAATATGAGAGCTTATGTGGCCGCACATAAGAGTATTGGAGAAGTTGAAAAGGTTTGTGTTGACATTTCTCATATGTGATATGAGTGAAATGGCCAAGCCTGTGACATTCTGGATTTGGAGATTTTTTCAGCCCAGCGCCTATATTTTGAATATAGATGACCAGGTAAATCGTCGAGAAGTGTCTTGACTTTTTATGGACTGTTCTGTCGAAATTCGTCGAATGACTCAAAGTAAATTCGTCAAATTGTCTCTTGTTGTTCCGACGAATCGATCTGAATTCATTCGACGAATTGGACTTGGATTCGTCGAGTATTCTCTTGACATTTCGACGAATTGGACTTGAATTCGTCGAGTACTCTCTTGACATTTCGACAAATTGGACTTGGATTCGTCGAGTACTCTCTTGACATTTCGCGAATTGGTCTGTCTGTATTCGTCAAGTATTATCGTGTTATTTCGACAAATGGTTCCTTGATTCGCCGTATATACACGTGTCATTTCGATGAATGTTGTTAACTTAGGTTTGATTCTTTAAGTCTGATTTCAGTCTGGTCTACGGGTAACTGCAGTTTCGGTATATATATAGGTGAGATAATTGTTATCTCGCGGTGTGCTCGACCTAATCGATCCAGATCAGAACGAGGCGACTTCTTCTTCCCCCTGACGGAACCGTTCCGCAACTTAGAAGTCGCAGCCGCCGATCCATTGCCGCCGACCATTCTGATTCGTTGTCGTTGCCGGAAAGTGTTTCCTAAGCTTCGTTTTCGTCAGCGTCGCCTCTCCTTTAACGGATCTAGCAATCCGTGGAGACGTTGAGGGCATTCCTCCTTCCAACCTAGATTTTGTGTGACAAGAGTCTAAGACGCTCGGTCCAGGCCTGTTGTCTCTCCTAGAAAAACCCAACAACAAACTCATCAACATAGTCGTCCAGGCCGGTTGTCTGGCAGACGCCGCAAAGACGCTCGGTAGAGGAGCCGAAGTAGCGGGTGTCATACCACCGGATCATCTCCTGCTTGAGCTCGGGCCAGGAGAGGCACGAGTTGGATTGACGGAGCTACAAAGCCTGCGGAGGGCCGAGCCGTCTTGGACAACCACCACCGTAGATACCTTGGCGTGCTCCAGTGTGTAGTTGAGTTCAAAATATTGTTCCTCCTTTGCGATCCAATCCATCAAGTCAACGCCGACGGAGGGAATGTCAAGGGAGGGAGCGGATCGGCCCTGAGTGGGCGAAAGTGTGGTGCCCGAAGGAATGGATGGAGGTTCGATGCCTAGGAGAGAGATGCAGTCTGTGGGTGGACCGAAGCTGTACGCGGTGTAGACGGCGGCGACAGACGCATGCCAGGTGTTAATCTTGGAGTGGGGGGGGGGTGGTGGTGGTGAAGAGAGAGGCGTGCATGGAGGCGACGAGTTGCTCTTGAGCCTCCAAGCGGCGACTTAGGGCTTCGGTGGCCGCATATGGAGCGGGGTGTAACACCCCAGATTTCATAAGCAGAACTTTTGTCGCTGTCGCCGGGTGACAGTCGGTAACGCCAGGCGGCGATAGCTTTAGCACTCGACGCCTGAAAGCGTTGAGTCGACTCGTCACACTTGACGCCATAAAGCGTTGAGTAAGCAAACAACGTAAATATCGCGTGACGATATTGGGTATCGCGTGACGATATTGGGTATCGCGGGGCGATAGCCCAAAGCGTTGAGTGAGCTCAACGCATTCAACGCCATAAAGCGTTGAGTGAGGTATCAGAGTGACGACAGTGGATATCGCCGGGCGATATTGCCACGTAACGTTGGACACGTGTCGGATGGCTGAACGGTGGTCGAAGAGCGGTTGTTGACTGGGGTCAAGCGACTGAAGTCGATGTCGCCAGACGACATCGATATCGCGCGGCGATAGCGGCTACTTTGACTTTCAGCTGAATTTGCAGCCACTCGTTCCTCTTGATGAATTAAGCCTGTGGTTGGGATTGAACCCGAGGCCATTTATGCAGAGGTGTGGTAGAATGAGAAGTTATTCTCTTCTCATCTCTCTCTCTCTCTTCATTTCCTTTTGTGCTCTTGGAAGGAGCTAAGGAAGAGCTGTGCTGACCTTTGTGAAAGTGCTGGAGGAGATTCGTTAATCGGAGGCTAGATTCGCGAAGACGAAAGCGACGTGTTCCTTTCCATCCGTGTAGAAAAGCGTCGTCATGGCTTCGAAGAGAACGACGAGGGTAACTATTCTCTCCTTGGACAAGTGAAGTCCTCAATATGCATACATGCATGGAACCCCTCACCAAAAGGTGAAGAAAGGGTGGTTCCCAATGGGTCGATCGTTATGATCCCCGGTTAATTTTGCATATAGATACGGAAATGTAAAGTACGGAATAAGCATGTTGTGTGAAGCCCATTCAGACGGGTTGGTCTGGATTGGTGATGTTCAGTTTGCGTGCCGGAGAAGACTCCGAGTATAAACGAGTAATTGTACGGAGTCTGTGAGTTTTACCTATGAAATGAGAGTAACAAGAAGTACTGGAGTTCAGCTCCAGGAAAAGGCCCCGGAAAGATCACAATTCTGGGAACTGTTGATATTGCCGGGCGACAGTGAGTATCACCAAGCGATAGCTCCCAATGAGTTATATTTGTGTGGCCTGTCTCTGGGAGACCTGGGGGCCATTGTATGAACAGCTGAGAGCTTTGAGAGCCCAACAATGGTAGCAATGAATGCCAGCCTAGTAAGCCTATCTCTGGGAGACCTGTGGGCTAACCTTGCTAAAACCTGTCTCTGGGAGACCTGGTGGTCTTTATTTGATATCCTTGAGGGATATATCAGCGAGAACTTAAGTGTTCAGCTTGGAGAGGGACGCCGACCCGCGTCATGTAGGGTCATGAAGGTTTCGGCTTTCGGCGCATGATGGTTTGAACAACGGGCTGTGACTAACCTGTACCCACCTTATGACTATCGACTTGGAGTGAGTCACTGGATTGGATCTTCTTAGAGCTCCTTTGACTTTGTCGACTCATAGGAAGATAAGAGAAATGCTCAAGTGTTAACCATCAAATCTGGGACTGAGGATGGTGGTGGAGCCTGAAACCTCGGCACATCGAAAATGTGCCATAAGTGCATGAGGCGTGTGGCCGTTGAGCCGACGTCTGTGGTGAATGGTGCTTGACTGCACTTTGATATTGCCACTATATATATATGTTGTTGTTTGTAGGGAAAGAGAGCCGCCGCCCCGAGTAAGGGGTGGGGTCGTTATAAATTGGTCATCAAAATGCTGATCGTTGCTTTGTTTGCCACGTTTGTGTGGGCCGTTTTGTGCAGGTGCTGGAGAGCCAAGTGGGAAGTAGCGGACTGAAGCCCTTGTGCTACGTTTGACTGGCCCTCGAAGGCCTAAAGGCG
This sequence comes from Platanthera zijinensis, assembly GCA_039513925.1. Lineage (NCBI taxonomy): Eukaryota > Viridiplantae > Streptophyta > Magnoliopsida > Asparagales > Orchidaceae > Platanthera > Platanthera zijinensis. The sequence goes on from CM077096.1 coordinate 26,504,554, forward strand.
AACTTTTTACTGTTTTCATGTGTGGCCGGCCTGCGTGCCGAAGTATGAAACCACTTGATGTAAATAAAACTGTTGTAAGGCCAAAACATGTGTTGTATATAAATATATCATTCCTATGTAAATTTTGTAGTGGACATTCCGGTTGTTTGGGTTCCTAACTTAAAATGCTTCCGCTAGAATGCTCTGAGTTAGGATGCGTTCTTATAGTTGAATTTGGATTTGGAAACAATAAGTAATCCCTTTACCTGTCCGTGGTATATGGCGTCGGGCCCCGACCGGACCTTCTATCATATGCTATGCGACGGATGAGGGCGTTACACAGGGTCGCCAGAGGAGCGAGTGGTGGGAGCCATGGCTTGGAGACGTCAGAGAGCGCCCTGTAGGGGAAAATTTGGTGTTGATCGACGGAAGAGGGATCCGCCGTCCAATTGTGGTGTGGAAACGACGGATCTGAAAGCGGACGCGGACGTCGTTGCGCGGAAGGGAAGCGCTGCGCGGGATCTGCGTAAACGTGCGATGCACGGAATACGCGATTCAGAACAGCGATTCAGCGTTGTTGCGGAGCGGAAACGATCGCGGGATCAGAAATTGGGCCCGAGGTAAACGCCGAACAGCAGTGGCGGTCGATCACGAGCACCGATGGCGAGAAGGCGGGCGGTGAGGCAAGTCGGACCAAATTGAGACTATCCCGGAGAGGAATCCGGCAAGGGGAAGGGCCGGCGGAGGTGAGGAAGAGGAAGGTGGAAACGAGACCAAGAGATAGGGAGCAACTCTAATTTCCATACATCCAAAACATAATAAAAAAGAGTACAACGCAGCCCTTTATAGGTGCGGGGTACGGATAACGAATAGCAGTGCGAAAATTAAGCGTACACATAAATTAAAATAACATAACAACTACAAATAAAGTAATTATGCCGGCGTTGCGTCTCTGGTCTCTCCTCCAGACGCACCCGTCATCGTCTCCCTCCGCATGCGGACTCGCCACGGTGTCTCGTCGGTGTGTGTGTGTCCCGTCGGCATGCGCAACCGTAACGCTTCTTCTCTCCGGAGCCACTTCCACCATGTGGCAAATACACTCCAGAGCTCCCCGCTTTAGCTGGCAAGGAAAGTTTTTCCAATTTGGCGTTATAATCAGAGGAGCGGGATTGAAAGTTCCACTACCCAATGGCTAGCTTTTGTTCCTGAGTTCTTGCCAATAGGAAAACATCTTACTTGGATTTAGGTTTAATCATTCGAACAACAAATTTGATCTCATCCTTGAGACTAGCCGGACCTCAGAAATATTCACCCAATGCTAGAGAGTATCAAATTCATCTAGGTATTATTGTACTGTCGTTCGTTGTTTTAAATTTTTTAGGTTGCTCATTGGATCATCAAACAACGCCGATCCAAAGCTGTTATGTAGCGCCTGTCTATATTCTTCCCATCTCGGCCATTGTCTTGTAAGCCTCGCCGTCATGTATGCTTGATGTTGGAGTAATGCCTTTCCCTCCATGTGGATTGAAGCAATCTTCACCTTCAACTCATCAGATGCTCCATTGATGCCAAAAATTGATCACACCGATAGATCCATTATATTATCACTTCTACAAAGATGTGAAAATTCAATTCGAGAAAACTGTGTAACAGGTTTATATGAATTATAAAAGGAACTCCAATTATGAGTAACATATGTCATACCTCCCATCTCAACCGATTTTCTCAAATTTAAGGCTAGAAAGCATGTCTTGAACCTCATCTAGGGTTTGACTTTGCCGATCATTCAAACTTGGGATTGATCCGGTCATTGCGTCCTAATTTTGCTTGGGAATCTCCAACTCTGTTTGAGGATCCTTATATCTCGTTGCATCCGACACCGGCATGCTCGTATCCTGGATCTTAAGCTTTGATACTAATGATAAGATCTTTGTAACCCGAACAATAATTCACCAAGAACAAAAAAAATCTTAGATAAATTATTTCACAATATTGGAAGAAACGTAAGGGATAGTAGTAATCAAACTCAGCAATGAAGGATCGATCCTAAGGGGAAAGTCAAAGCACCTATGAACAAATAATCTATAGCCACAAAAGGGAAGAAAAGAACACTTAATACTAAATGTTGAAGCCAAAATTGACCTCAACGGAAGTTCAAAAACAGGGGTGCAACCAACACCTACTTCTCTCAAGCCCCGACCCTCGACTGGTTGCTAACGACCTAGGACTGACCCAAAGCCTCAACAGGGAGGTCCCACCTCACACCCGGAAGATCTCTGAAAGCTTCCCCTCCAAAACCAAAAGCTGGGATAGGAGCTCCTCAGAAAGCAATAGAGATTTGTAGAATAATGAAAGCCTGCTTTCTAAGGAACCCTTATGGGTATATTTATAGCCTTTCGCTGGCCTGAAGTTACTGAAATACCCCTAGCTGGCCTGCCAGTAGCCAAATCCTGTTGTTTGTAAAGTACTAAATGCAGCCCCTGGGGGTATATGGGTAATTTTACCCGAGGACAAATAGGTCCTTTCACTCTGGGCCCTGGGCCCCACCGGGCGAGAACCTTATGCCGAGAACCTTTCCCGCCCTCACCCAACGCCGCGTTGGGTGAAGGCAGCGAGAACCTTAACCTGGCATTGAGTGAGTGGAGCTCACTCAGCGCGGCGTCGAGTGAACTTGACGCATTCACTGCTTGGCTTGGCGTTGAGTGAGAGGAGCTCACTCAGCACGGCGTCGAGTGGACTCGACTCCCTCTCGCCCGCCTCTGGTCGTTGGTGGGTCTCGGCCGAGGCTTGGCACGAACGATCTCGCCCACTCCTAGGCAGGAGCTCCTCCAAGGCGAGAGCGATCTCGCCCACTCCTAGGTGGGAGCCCCTCCAAGGCGAGAGCTCTTCTGGTCTTTAGCCCAAAGCTAGCCCGAAGCTAGTCTAACTCTGACCGTTGATGCCTCTGGGTCCTACCCAGCGAATATGGGGTTGTACACAATCCCCGCTCTTTTTGAGCTAGCTCTGCGCTCGAAAAGACACGTCCAACCCATAAATATTCGCTGGGCACGTGTCATCTTGAAAAGAGAATCTTTTGACGGGCCATACCGTGGCTATATATACGTGCTGATAGACGGCCGTAAATCCCCCCTGACAGTCGTCACTCCTCGTTCTGAGCTCTCGCGTGCCTTCGCGATGCGTTCCAAACGTGTTGACAAGCCGCTCCCGCAAGACCTACAAGATCGTATCAATGCGGCCCAGGCGCGAGCCCTGGCTAACAGTGCTTTGGTTGCTCCCTGGTTGGCGAGAAAGTCTCCAGCAGCCGTTGAGCCCTCCCGGCTAAAGAAGAAGAAGAAGAAAGAGAAAAGGAGGGCGAAGGTGGTCCAACGAGACCTTTCTCACGAGAACAGGGGCTCACCTACCCCGACCCCAAACCGTGCGGATGATCCTTCTCGACAGAAGGTATGTCTCTCCGACTTGCTGAACATCAAAATTACGAGCTGATTACGCAAAAGGATTGGCAACTGACGCAATACTTCTCGCAGGAAACAGCTCGAGATGACGACGCCGGGTCTCCGTTGATGCCCCTGGACTCGTTATCTCGCTATCCCGAGAACCAACCACGGGTCTCGGAGGCCGCTCCTCCGGCTGACCCTCCGAGGACTGCAGGTATCCTTTCAACCCCATCATCCCTTCCTAAACATTTCAATCTGGCTTCCGAATCGCTGAACTGACTTTTCGCAACCCCACCTTTCACCAGCCCGGGTCTCGCCACCCGGGAAGACGAAGCAATGGCTGCCAACCTGCCAGCCGAAGCGGCTAATCCCGCCCTACTGGCGAGAGGGGTGGCTATCGAATCCCCCGTAACCCCCAAGGGTGTCGACCATCTCGCGAGAAAGGACAACTCCCCCTGCTTCCGGCCAGGCCGGGATCACCACGCGCAAGCCCTTCCGCCCAGGGCGAGGAAAGTCGCTCCCTCTCCTCTACGGAACTGAGGGGGGGGGGGGGTTCGGGCCTTCTCGCCTGCCGTCGGCCGGTGGTTCTCGCCATATTGCAGGTATGCGAGATGCTTATCATAATTATTACTTAGCTCTCGCCATAACCATGGAACTCTTTTGGCAGGGGACCCGGGCTCGCGGTCGGGAGCTAACGAAGGCGACGATGAAGACAGAGAGGGAGAAGACGACGAGAGCTCCCCCTTTCCTTCGTTTGACGAGATGGAGGAAATCTTGAATGGCGCCGGGAGCGCTAAAAGGCGGTGGAAGAGGGTTGCTGCCGTCCTGTCGAAGCTTGTTCAGCGGGAGCGGGCCCACGCCTCGGCGGCGAAAGAGTTCCGCGAATCGGTGGAGCAGAGGCTGGAGGCCCTTGAGCGAGACTACTTCTTGGGCGAGACGGAGCGGCCGGATGGACCTACTGCCGAGTCTTCCCCCGGAAGGTGTATTTCGTGGATCCGAGACCAGGCCCGGCGAATCAACCTAGGATGCACCACCCTATCGTCCTACTTCAACCCGCTGGCGCCTCCAAGAACTAGGCGGCGAGAACGAGGACAATGACGTTGGGAACCGTATTAATTCTTGAAGTCTCGCCCTCTCTCCCCCATTGGCCTTCCCTTCCCACAATGTATCTTGTTGCTTTTTATTTCGGTCTTTGTAATCCATAACTCTTGTTATTATTACTATTATTTGTTACTCGGCTCTCGCCCGACGAGAGTGACCCCTGCTTCCGTCTAGCTTACCGTCACATTGTTATTTTAAATGCTTGCGCGAATCAGAATCGTCGGTCAGTCGCTGTCATCCTGGGCGGGAAACCGAGGCGTCGTTGACTTAGGGCGTGACAGCTGTACCCCCGCCGCCCTTTTTGGGAGGAACCATCATGATCACGGTTTTCTATAAATAGGGAAGTCCACCAACCATATTTATTTCTCCGATCCGGAACCCTTGCTCTTCCCCTTGCTGTTCTCGCGACCTGCCGAGAGCTCTCACCTGCTTCCGCCCTTTTCTTTCGTTCTCGCCTAGCTTTCACTTTCGCCTCTTTCCCGGAGATCTCGCCTTCAATCCCCTAAACGCGATGCCGGGCGAGAACGAGGGACGTTCCAACTGCGCGGAAGCCTTCCGGAAGCACCAATTCCACTCCTGCCGTCTGACCATGGAAGAGTTCCAGCTAATCACCTCCCGCTATGTTCCCGCCGGCTTCACCGCGAGAAACCCTGGTAACCGTGACAGGGTGAACAGCGCGGGAGAGGGGGAGCTCGCCACGCCTCTTGAGCACTTCGAGGTGGGATTTCGCCTCCCCCTCTAGCCAGAGATGCGTCAGGCCCTCCGGTACTATGGAGTGGTCCCCGCGCAGCTGAATCCTAACTCGGTCGCGATCCTTGTAGCGTTTATCTGCTACATGCGATCTGAGAGGATCGAGTTCAGCCTCCCCATCTTCCGGAAGCTGTTCACCTTCCGCGCGAAGGGAGAGGTGGTCTTCTTCTCTGGGCAGCTGCTCAAGACCACCGGTCTCGCTAACAAGCACCACCATTGGGGCGAGAAGTTCGTCTTCGTTTTCGGCGACTTCGGCAACATCCCTCTCGCGCCCGTTCAATGCGAGGACGCCGCTTACAAGCCGCCCACCCTGGGGTCGCGCGAGAGCTCCCTTCTGGAGTTTTTCGGGACTAAAGACTTTGACGTCCAATTCCTCCGGCGGGACGTCGACTCGCTCCTTCCCGTGCCCCCGGGCGAAGGTATGGTTTCGCTTTTAACTCGGTGTTTCCCGTTCTAAGACTTAGTGCTGAGTGATGTCACCTTTGCAGGAGAGCGCGAGATTCCCCTGCGCCAACCCTTCGCCGAAAATCCGGCTGCCGAGAGCCAGGCCGCGAGAGATCCGCTGGCTCTCGCGAAGTCCGCGGCTCAAGCTTGCCGGGACGAGCCGGCCCCGCTCCCTCCGGCCGGTGCCGGGAAGCGGAAGCCCAACGCCTCTTCGTCCCGGGCGCTGAAGAGACCAAAACCAACCGCCGCCGATAAGGGGAAGTCCGTAGCGATTTCGCCCATCCGACCTCCCGCTCCAGGCCGATCCTTCGAAGAACTCCTGCGGGCGGCCAGCGAGACGTCCGCTGCCGCCAGAGGCGGCGCCGGGGCCCCTGCCGAGGACCCTCCGACCACAAGCGAAGCTGGTGGCGAGGGGGCCGCCGCCGAGACCTCCACTCAGTCCCCGCCCAAGGAGGTGCCGAAGGGGCACCAGAATTTTGGTTTCGGCACGAAGTGCCTTGATGCAGAAAAGAAACCGCGGCTTCAGTGGGACCCCGAGACCAACCGAGTCTCTGTCTCGACTTTTCTCCCCAGCTGGGCGGACCGAGATCAGGTCACCGGCGAGGCCTTCACATTGGGCTACGACCTTTACAGCCGGGAGAACGCTGGCCTTTTTGATAAAATGTCCACCCGCCTCCTGGCCGACGACTCCACCCGGGCCCTGATGCGTGGGTTCGAGCTTGCGCATATGCGCGCGCGCCGAAGCATCACCATCGACCATAACTTCCAAGACATGTACAAGGAGAGGGAGGAGGCGGTGGCTCAGGCGGCTGCCTTGAAGATAGAGCTGGCAGATGCTAAGCAACTGCTGTCCTTGCGCCCGACGGAAGAGGTAGGCGAGATCTTTCCAGACATTTGCTCCCGCTACTCGCCTTGTAGCTCACAGTCTCTCCTTCCATACTGACCTCTCTCTTTACGCAGGACTCCGCTCAGGCCATGGCGCTTCGCGCGGAGCTGACCGAGTTGAGATACGAGGACGTCCTGCTGAAGGACCAGCTCCGGCGCACGGTGGCAGTAGCGGTCCCGCCTCCTCATTCGCTGGACGAGAGGTTGAAAAGCCTCCACTACTCGGAGTACGATATTGACAAACTGCTGCAGGCCAACGCCCAAGCAACAACCAGACTTACCATAGAGACGCTGCGGGACGTGGGGTGCCTGAAGGAGGGTGGCGAAACCATCGTCGCTCGCCAGCTTCTCCCGTGGCTCTTCGAGCCTGTCCCTAAGCCCCCGGGTGCACCTGACTCCCCGCCCTCGGATGTTCCGAAATCTTCCACTGCTGTCGGCGAGACATCCGAGGAGGGCTCAGGCGAGAGCTCCCGCGAAAGCTCCAGCGAGAGCTCGAGTGGATATAGTGCGTCGCCCTGATGCTCTTTTTTTCTCTTTTTGCCTGTAATGAGCGAGATGCTCCCATTTTGTAACCACATTGAATAAATATATTGTAAACGTTTGAATTTCAGTCTTCTTCTCTTTTTATTGTAAATGTGTGTTTGTATCAGTAGATACAACTGTTGAGGCCGAGTGCCTCTCAAGCATGCTCCTGCCGAGGCCCTTGGCCCGCCTAGGGTACCCCTCTCTTAGCGATTGGTAGGTGGGATCCTGTCGAGAGAGCTCAGGGCTTAGACGTCTCGTTTCCGCGCCCTGCCAAGAACCGTTTGTCGGGAACGTCGCTCGTCGACCCTTGAAGGACCGTCTCTTTACCTTGCGCGAGCGGGCCGAACCTTTCGCCCAGATCTTCCTACCGTCTGGCCAAGGATCCCTCAAGCGACATCCCCTCAGCCGAGACTTCTCCTGGTCGAGACCTTTCCTGGCCGGGACTTCTCCCGCCTGAGGAGATCCTCAACCCCTTTTGTCCTGTCTTCCGAGTGAGTCTCTTGTCCAGTTTGGAACATCCAGACCGAAGTACTTCTAAGGACCAAACCTCTCCCTCGCAGGCGAGCCTTCAGACCTGTCAGCTAGATGAGAGCCTGCGCAGCGGGTCTATCTGGGGCCGAGCCTAGCTCGGGGTGTTGATGAAGATTCCACAAACAAAACCTCTCCCCCACAGGCGAGCCTTCAGACCTGCCAGCTAGATGAGAGCCTGCGCAGCGGGTCTACCTGGGGCCGAGCCTAGCTCGGGGTGTTGATGAAGATTCCACAAACAAAACCTCTCCACCACAGGCGAGCCTTCAGACCTGCCAGCTAGATGAAAGCCTGCGCAGCGGGTCTACCTGGGGCCGAGCCTAGCTCTGGGTGTTGATGAAGATTTCACAAACAAAACCTCTCCCCCACAGGCGAGCCTTCGGATCTGCCAACTAGATGAGAGCCTGCGCAGCGGGTCTACCTGGGGTCGAGCCTAGCTCGGGGTGTTGATGAAGATTCCAAAAACAAAACCTCTCCCCCACAGGCGAGCCTTCGGACCTTCCAGCTAGATGAGAGCCTGCGCAGCGGGTCTACCTGGGGCCGAGCCTAGCTCGGGGTGTTGATGAAGATTCCACAAACAAACCTCTCCCCCACAGGCGAGCCTTCGGACTTGCCAGCTAGATGAGAGTCTGCGCAACGGGTCTACCTGGGGCCGAGTCTAGCTCGGGGTGTTGATGAATATTCCACAAACAAAACCTCTCCCCCACAGGCGAGCCTTCAGACCTGCCAGCTAGATGAGAGCCTGCGCTGCGGGTCTACCTGGGGCCGAGCCTAGCTCGGGGTGTTGATGAAGATTCCACAAACAAAACTTCTCCCTCACAGGCGAGCCTTCGGACCTACCAGCTAGATGAGAGCCTGCGCAGCGGGTCTACCTGGGGCCGAGCCTAGCTCGGGGTGTTGATGAAGATTCCACAAACAAAACCTCTCCCCCACAGCGAGCCTTCGGACCTGCCAGCTAGATGAGAGCCTGCGCAGCAGGTCTACCTGGGGCCGAGCCTAGCTCGGGGTGTTGATGAAGATTCCACAAACAAAACCTCTCCCCCACAGGCGAGCCTTCGGACCTGCCAGCTAGATGAGAGCCTGCGCAGCGGGTCTACCTGGGGCCGAGCCTAGCTCGGGGTGTTGATGAAGATTCCACAAACAAAACCTCTCCCCCACAAGCGAGCCTTAGGACCTGTCAGCTAGATGGGAGCCTGCGCAGCGGGTCTACCTGGGGCCGAGCCTAGCTCGGGGTGTTGATGAAGATTCCAAACCCTATTCTAACTTTAAGATGGAGAAGTAGATAACGGATCAAAGTAAGGAATTTATTATTATAGCACGTGAAAATATCAATACAATCACCTTCCCCCTCTTACGGGTAGAAGCGCTTTAGGTCATCGCCGCTCCAGGTGTGGCTCAAGGTCCTCCCCTCCACGTCTTGGAGGTAGTATCCTCCCGTTCCAAGGACCTCCTTTACTATGTAAGGCCCTTCCCAGCTTGGGTTGAGCTTGCCCACGGGGGCTGACCTTCCCGCTGCGTCAACCTTTTGTAGTACCAGATCTCCTTCGACAAATTGTTTGATCCTAACATGCTTGTCGAAGTATTTGGCCATCCGTCGCTTGATCTCCTCTTGCCTGATGGCTGCAATATCTCGCTGTTCCTCCACCATGTCTAGCGAGAGGCGTAACCCTTCATCGTTTTCTAACCTCCAAGTCTCGTCTCCTTCGCCCGCAGTCGTTACCCGCGGGGACCGAACCTCAAACTCCACGGGGAGGACCGCCTCACACCCATGAGAAAGCTTGAAGGGGGTTTCGCTGGTGGCCGTGTTCGGGGTCGTTCGCAAGGCCCATAGGACTGAGGGGAGCTGCTCCACCCAATTTCCCCTCAAGTTCTCCACTTTTTTCTTGAGTAGGTTCACAATGATTTTGTTTGTCGCTTCCACCTGGCCGTTGCTCCGGGGGTGGTGGACAGAGGCAAACCTGAGGTCTATCCCCAGCTGAGTGCAGAAGTTGATGAACTCTTCACTGGCAAACTGAGGACCGTTATCTGTCACTATCGCTTGGGGTAGCCCGTGCCTGCATATGATCTCCCCCCAGACGAAGTTCCTTATAACCTGCGAGGTGACTTTGGCTAAGGCCTTAACCTCCAGCCACTTTGAGAAGTAATCGACCATGACCAGGAGGAACCTCCTCTGCCCACTAGCCGGAGGGAAAGGCCCGACCAAGTCCATCCCCCAGATGACGAAAGGCCAGGGCGACGTAATGCTCCGGAGTCTTTGAGCGGGCAAGAGATGGAGAGGGGCGTATAGTTGACACCTTGAGCATTTCTTTGCAAATTCTGCTGCATCTTTCCTCAGGGTCTGGCAGAAGTACCCCTGCCTTACCACCCTTGCTTCCAACGTCCTTCCTCCCGAGTGACTGCCGCACTCGCCCGAGTGTACCTCCCCCAGGACCCTCAGGATCTCTTCTTCAGTTACACATCTTGCTAGGAGTCCTGACAACATCTTACGATGCAGCCCCCTTCCAACATTAGGTAGCGAGCTGTCTTGCGTCTGAAGCTTTTTGCATCCTTGACCTCCTCTGTTAGTTTGCCAGTGGTCAGGAAGGTTACCAATGGGTCCACCCACGAGGATCGCCGGCCTACCTCCATCAACTCTCCCTCCTCGATCGCGGGTCGGAAAAGTTCAGTCAGGGCCCCTCCTCCCCGGGGCCCGAACTTTGCCAATCGATCGGCGGCTAAGCTCTCCTCCCTGGGGACATGATGGATTGAGAATGATCGAAACCCTCCGATAATCGCCCTTACCTTGGATAGGTATTTTATGAGGGTGGGCTCCCGAGCTTCAAACTCTCCTCGGATCTGTGATGCTACTACCATCGAGTCTGTGAAGGCCTCCACATCCTGGATCTCAAGTTCCTTCGCCAAACGAAGACCGACAATCACGGCCTCGTACTCTGCTTGGTTGTTGGTCACCGGAAAGTGGTAGGCCACCGCTTGCTCTATAGCAACCCCCTGGGGGCTTATCAGCACCACTCCTCCCCCAAGTGAATGTTTTCCCGAGGCCCCGTCAACCATCATCTTCCACGCTCCCTGCGACTGCAGCTCCCCTTCCTCGACTTCAGCAACATAGTCTGCCAGAAAGTCTGCTACTGCTTGCGCCTTGATAGAGAGTCTTGGAACGAAAGAGATGTCGAATTCGCTTAGTTCGATGGACCATTTGGCAAGCCTCCCCGAGTGCTCTACCTTTTCAAAGATCTTGCGAAGGGGATGGTCGGTCACCACCCTAATCGAGTGCGCTTGAAAATACGGCCGAAGCTTCCTTGCCGAGATGATCAAAGTGTATGCTAGCTTTTCGAGGATGAGGTAGCGGAGCTCCGCCTTTTTCAAGATCCGGCTAACGTAGTAGATTGACAGTTGCTTCCTCCCCTCTTCCCTTACTAGGACGGAACTCACAGCCTCGGCTCCTACTCCAAGGTATAAGGCTAGATCCTCCCCCTCCTTCGGACTTTGAAGTAGTGGAGCTTGGGAGAGCTGTCTCTTCAGCCCTTGGAAGGCTTCTTCACATTCGACGGTCCACTCGAACTTCTGATTACCTCGCAGCACCTTAAAAAATGAAGAACACTTGTCCCCTGACCTGGAGAGGAACCTGCTTAGCCCGGCCAATTTGCCGGTCAAGCGCTGGACCTCCTTGGCATTGCGAGGAGATTCCAAATCTAGGATGGCCTTCACCTTATCTGGGTTAGGCTCTACCCCCGCCGGAGTCAAGAGATGCCCAAGGAACTTCCCGCAGCTGGCCCCGAAGACACACTTCAAGGGGTTTAGCCTCATCTTGAACCTCCGCAGGGTGGCGAACGTTTCTTCTAGGTCCCGCAGGTGAGAATCCACACTCTTGCTTTTGATCATTAGGTCATCGACGTAGACCTCCAAGTTCCTCCCCCTTTGGTCTCGGAAGACCCGATCCATCATGCGTTGGTATGTAGCCCCTGCGTTTTTCAACCCAAAGGGCATCATCTTATAACTGAAGCATCCCTCCCTCATGATGAAGGAGACATCCTTGACATCGGGAGGGTGCATCCGGATCTGGTGATAACCTGAAAAAGCATCCAAAAAACTCATAATAGAAAAACCGACGGCTGAATCAACCAGCGCGTCGATTCGAGGCAGGGGGTAGCAATCCTTAGGACATAATTTATTTAACAAAGAGAAATCAATACACATTCGCCATTTCCCACCCCCTTTCTTAACCATTACCACATTGGAGATCCATCCTGGATAATGGATCTTCGAGATGAAGCCAGCCTCCAGGATCTTCCTGACGTCCTCGCAAATGGGCTCCTCCAGCTTGGTGGCGACGACCCTCATCTTCTGGCGTATGGGGCGAGTCCGGGGGTCCAGGTTCAGACGGTGGCAGGCCACGTCCGCATCGATGCCCGACATGTCTGCCGCGCTCCAAGAGAAGATGTCGATGTTGCTCTGGATGCAAGCTCTCACTCGCTCCTGATCTTCGGGACCTAAGCCCCCGCTGACCCGCACCCTCTGCACCTGTCCCGCGCTGGTGAAGACCTCCATCTCCACCACTTCCTCGGCCGGCTCCAGCCGCAACTGCTCCCAGCCGACCCTTGCTTCTTCCAGCTCTAATTCCTCCTCCCTTCCTACTTCCTCAATCCCCATCGCCCCCTCTGGCCCCTCCTCCTGCTGCTGCTCGATTTCCACGCCCCTCAGGGCCTCCCTCTCCACTTCTCCAGCTGCTCGCCCTTCCTCTACCTCCATCGCCTCCCCCAGGCTCTCCTGCTGCTGTTGCTCGACTTCTACGCCCTCCTGCGCCTCCTGTTCAACTCCTCTCTGCGCCTCTGCGCTCTCCTTCCTCGCCTCCCCTAGGCTCATCTCCTTTTCTCCGACTTCCTCTTCCTGCTCCGCCATCTCCCTCTCCAGCTCTTCCGCTTCAGCCATCCAAGACACAGTGTTGACCGCCGTCACATAGCATTGCCTCGCCACCTTTGGATCCCCTCTGATCCTAACCTGCACCCCTCCGTTATTGAACTTAAGGCATTGATGAAACGAGGAGGGAACGCAGCGAAAGGCGCTGATGAGGGGACGCCCAAAGATGACATTGTAACTACTTGGGGCGTCCACTATCACGAACCTGCAATTCCGTGACACGCCACCCAGCTTTACATGCAACCCTACCCCTCCTTCTACTTCCTTCCTTTCTCCAGAAAACCTGAACAACAGTCCATCCGAAGCCAAGACCCTTTTCCTTTCAACCTTCATCTCGTTAAAAGCCTTCTTGAAGATAACATTTACTGAGCTCCCATTGTCTACCAGTATCCTGGAGACCGTGAAGTTCTCCACTGCGGTCTGGATCACAAGGGCGTCGCAGAACAGATCCTCGTAGTCCGGCATGTCCGCTGATGAAAAGGTGATCTTTTCTTCCGGCGGGGGAACCTGGGAGGTAGAGGTGACCCCCCTTCGATACATGGTTTGAAGGCTCCTCTTGCGGGTTGCCTCGATCCCAACTCCTCCGTGGATCACCCCGATCCCTCCTCGGGTCCCCACGTCTGCTCTATCCTCGCACCTATCTTCTCCCCCCCTGCTGCACTTCCACGATCCTTACCGGCGGATCCTGCCTCCCCATTCCTCTAGCTTCCCTCATCTCTAAGAACTCCGGGCAGGTGGCCGTCGCGTGACCTTCCTCCTGGTGGAAGTCACAGAAGGGCAACGCCACCCTGCCCCCTCTTCCTTCTCCTCCTCCCCTTCTTCCAACTCCCCAAACTCCTCTTCTTCCTCCTCTTCCTCTACCAACCTCCATCGCTTCTTGCGGCGGCGGGAAGTGACCTCTCGGTCCTTGCCTCCACGCCTGCTGATCGAACTTCCTCGGCTCCCGAAGATTGTCTCTTCCCTGAAAACCTCCTCCTTGACCCTGGGGGCGACCCTCCTGAGGCCTCCAACCCAACCGGTTGTTTGGCTCCCGGGCCCCCCATCCATGCTGCTGCCCCTGTCCTCGTGGTTCTTCCCTCCTCTCTTCTCTTTGCTCCCTCTGCTCTCTCGGCTCCCTCTGCCTTCTCGCTGTAGGCTCTTTCACGTCATCCTCTGCTAACCTGGCCAACTTCCTGGCAAACGCCGGATTCGCCCTCTCGAAGTCTATCTCTTTCGCCGCCCTCTCCACGAGCTCCTTGAAGGAGAGGGGGACACTCTCTTCAACTCCATGCTGAAGAAACCCGACCTCAGTCCCAGGGTGAAGACGAGCATCAGCGCGTACCCTGGGACCTCCTGGACCAGGAGAACCTCTTCCTGAAACCGGTCAACATAATGACCCAGCATCTCCTCCGGCTTCTGCCTTACTGCAAACAGGCACTCCGCCTCCTTCCGCTTCTTCGACGTTGAGAACCTCAACAGAAAACCTCTGCGCAGATCTTCAAAGCTGTATATTGAACTTGCCGTCAACTGGTGGAACCAGTCCCGGGCCTTCTCCTTCAACGTGATGACGAACAGCCGACACTTGAAGGCATCTGTCATCTGCCTGATCGAAACTACATCCTCGAACCACTGTACATGTTGCACAGGGTCATCCTTTCCCGAGTAATAGGACATGTCCGGCTCCCGGAACCCCTCTGGCACCAGAGCTGAGATGATGAGCTCGCTGAAAGGGCTCTCGCCTCCTGCCTGGCGAGAGGGCACGTCTCGCGGCCTCGGCTGACTGACCCGATCTGCGAGACCGTGCCCAGGGAAGAGTTCTCGCACAGCCGCCTCCCTCTCGCCTAACTCCGCCGGAATCTCCTTTCTGGGGCGCTGACCTGGGAAGAGCTCCCGCGCGGCCACGTCCCTCTCGCCGACCTCCCCCGGGACCTCCTTCCCGGGGCGCTGCCCAGGAGCGTTCTCGCCCAAGAGCGGGACCGTCTCAACCGGAACCTGAGGAGTCGCCCACTCACTCCTCGCAGAGAAGGCCAAGCTAATGGTCTGCAGGACTTCTCGCCTGAAGTCCTCCAACATCTTCCTCGTTGCCTCCTCCCCCCGGGTGAGAGAACCCCCCGAACTAGACCCTTCACCGTCACCTCCAGTCATGGGACCAAACTCAAGGCTTTCTTGTATCGGCTGCCTTCCACGCTCACCGTACCAGAACTGTTGAAGCCAAAATTGACCTCAACGGAAGTTCAAAAACAGGGGTGCAGCCAACACCTACTTCTCTCAAGCCCCGACCCTCGACTGGTTGCTAACGACCTAGGACTGACCCAAAGCCTCAGCAGGGAGGTCCCACCTCACACCCGGAAGATCTCTGAGAGCTTCCCCTCCAAAGCCAAAAGCTGGGCTAGGAGCTCCTCAGAAAGCAATAGAGATTTGGAGAATAATGAAAGCCTGCTTTCTAAGGAGCCCTTATGAGTCTATTTATAGTCTTTCGCTGACCTGAAGTTACTGAAATACCCCTAGCTGGCCTGCCAGTAGCCAAATCCCGCTGTTTGTAAAGTACTAAATGCAGCCCCTGGGGGTATATGGGTAATTTTACCCAAGGACAAATAGGTCCTTTCACTCTTGGCCCTGGGCCCCACCGGGCGAGAACCTTATGCCGAGAACCTTTCCCGCCCTCACCCAACGCCGTGTCGGGTGAAGGCAGCGAGAACCTTAACCTGGCATTGAGTGAGTGGAGCTCACTCAGCGCGGCGTCGAGTGAACTTGACGCCTTCACTGCTTGGCTTGGCGTTGAGTGAGAGGAGCTCACTCAGCGCGGCGTCGAGTGGACTCGACGCCCTCTCGCCCGCCTCTGGTCGCTGGTAGGTCTCGGCCGAGGCTTGGCACGAACGATCTCGCCCACTCCTAGGCGGGAGCTCCTCCAAGGCGAGAGCGATCTCGCCCACTCCTAGGCGGGAGCCCCTTCCAAGGCGAGAGCTCTTCTGGTCTTCAGCCCAAAGCTAGCCCGAAGCTAGTCCAACTCTGACCGTTGATGCCTCTGGGTCCCACCCAACGAATATGAGGTTGTACACTAAACGACACGACACACCTAATCCACCGGCTTTTTAAAGCATTTCAGCTGTGGATACACCATACAAACACTTTATAGACTATTGATGAAAATACCCTCCAAATTATTTTCCCTTCGACACTCCTTTGTAATCATACGCCCTTCAATTCAAATTAATATTTCCTGGACGTATCACTAGACTCGCATGAGATCATTAGCTGTATAAAATTTGTTGTGCTCATGGATAAATACAAACCATTTCAAAAAGCACAAACACTCTCTAATGGCGCTTCTTATTTCTCCTGTGAGTTTGATCAAAAATGTCATTATCATAGAATATATATGTTTGCCAAGACAAAGGTTATGACCGCTATCAAGAAAATAAATTAGTTTTGAGCATAAAAAAACGCATTAATTTTTGTAGGTGAGGTCGGAGGTTCACGAACGACGGTTCATGACCACCGTGTTCATGACCGCCACCACCTCTCCAAACGAAGCCTAAAACGTTGGAATAAAGCAATTTTAATAGTGTTCCAATCCGACTGTATAGTCTATTTCATATAAGATTGGTACCAATGAGAGTTCGGAGCATCAAGATGTGGGTAAGTTTGTATGATATTCATTTCTTGTAGGATTGACTTTTGAATTCTTTTGTTGATTGATTTATCTGCAGATTTGAATAGATGCAAAATTGATGGTCATTGATCTTAGCTGTATTTTTTTTTTTGTAATTTTCTGCTACATGTGAAGACACAAAAGATGGTTGTCTTGATTAAATTTCTAATTTTGTTTAGGATTTTTTTTTAATCTTGGCATATACTTTTATACAAATTTGGTTGAAATCAATCCTCGCACCGGCGTTTTATTCTTCACAGGTTAGCCGTTGATTCTACTACTTTGGCTGTTAATGGCAAAATATTTTATATGCAAGATCTGCTATATAGTAGCAGAACAGCCAACGGCAACTCGATGCGGTCATCTCTTTTGCCGGCGTTGCCTCTCCGCATGGCTCTATAGCCATTCAATTAATTTTGAATGCCCGGTTTGCAAGGAACGTATTCAAGCAAATGAGCTACGTGTTGTCAATCATGGGAGAGTCTTCATAGATCAGGGATATCATTTCATGGATGGCCCGACTTATTGGAACTATTGGAATGAGCTGATAGATAGTAACGATTGTATTCCATTTTTTGTCATTTTAGCCATTCTTGCCATTGTAGTTTTTAGCCTATTTGCTACTATTGCAAACCGTTATGGCTACTAGTAGTTTTGTTTCTCTTTCATTCTGAAATAAATGGATGATTTGTTTTTGCACAATATTTAAATATGATTATGAAGTTGTTATGGGTTGTGTGTACGTTTAAATTTTTAATGCATATCTCTCTCCTTCATCAATATGACTTCTTCTTTATGACACAAGTAGTCGCTACTCAAATTAGCATATTATTTTCTTTTATATTTGTTTAATTAGTTGTGTTCTCACCACTCGATATTATTATAGTTGCTGCGGGGTGATGAGCTGCAAAAGATGAGAGAACTGATTCCTTCAGCTCACTTTGGCAACTCTCCCCCTCCAAAATCTACTCCCATGAACTACTGTTTTGAATGTGTTTGGTTCCCCAGTGTTTGCTTTGCTCGCTCGTCTCCTGAGTGGAAATCTTCTAGTGATCTTGGGGATGCTTTCTACACACAACATGTCTCCTTACGTGGTTCTAGATCTCATGAAGGACAAATGAAATGGTAAAGTGAAGCTATTCGACACCAGCCTTACGGTTTTAAGGGTGTTGTCAAACAATGTTGGACAACGGTTATGACCGCACCAAGGAAAAAAGAAGCTAATTTTGAACCTGGCGGCCCCCCTCCCATTTCACAGTTATATCCATGCCAATTATGCCCTCCAAGCTGCTTCCCAATTTTCACACAAATTCTTCTGCCCACAGTAATCAGCCCAACCCTTATTCCACCCATCTCAACTCCAATTTCTCCAATTTATCCAACACCCCCCAAAACGAAAACTTGTATGGTACGCTCAACTTACCTTGTGCGGGGATATGCCCGTAAAAAATATATGGTCCATTCATCGCTTCTTTTTCGATTTTTAATGCAGTGTATATTATTCAAAAAATATTAGCCCGATATTCAAGGCAATTTAGGGCCATGGGATTTGAAATCCGACGGACGGATTTGCAGCACACCGTAAGGACGGTATGTTGAGCGTACCAACATATTTCTCCACAAAAAAAACCTCGCTCTCTTCCCAATCACCAATCCACTTCGACCACTACTAATTCCACCATAATTTCGACAGTGATTTTTGTTCCATCATGAACCACTTCCAATGTATTGTAGTGTCATCAATCACTATCTCTCATCTTGATTCTATACACCGCAACGATTCTTAAAAATCCTGACAAAAATTGAAGACTCGAATTTGGGGGCATGATTGATTTTTGAGGGCAGAATAATGTTCGCTTGTGCCACGATGCATGCGGAAGCCACCTTGAAGGCTTGAATGCACATATGGTATTTTCATAATTTGTTTTGATTGGATTCCTCTGAATACCAAATGATAAAACCAGAGTTTTTGCCAGCAACTTCGACCGGCTCGCCGTGACGGTTCCGTTGGGCCTTTTCCCGCACGATTTCGTCTTCGTTTGACCCCTCAAACAACACCTGAATTATGCACGTAATGGCCGGAAGACGCATGCAAGCCATGCACTCGCACACATAGGTAGGGGTGCGAACAAAAACCAAACCGACATGCCTCGGTTTTCGATTTGTCCAAACCGATCCGAACTGAACCATATTGGTTTGGTTCAATTTTTTATCTATTTTTGATGGTTCCGTGTCGATTTATTTTACGAGCTTAACTCCAACAAAAAAAATGAAACAAACCTTGGCCGCAGGATGTACGGAATTGGTCCATAACTTGCAAAAGTTTCATGGTTGTTTGAAATAAAAGCTTAGCATGCTCTGTACAGTGTATTCTGAGTTAGTAAATTCATGAGCTAGATGGATATAGCTTTTATTTTTGGTTCCAACTTTGAATTATTGTTGATTTTCTCTTGGTTTCAGAAATCTGAGCATTTAGATTCATGATTATATGGAAACATCATACTCTTGAGCAATTATTGTAAGAATGAAATTATTGTTTGATCTAAATCACTCCAATATTTATCAAATTTATCTTCATGCGATGTGAAATAAGACTAATATTAGAATCATAGCTTCAACACATCGATTTGACCACGTGCTCCATCATTAAAATATTTTGAAATAATTAATATGAGGTAGAATGCTTGGACCGTGAAACCTCTAAAGTAATTGTATAAAACATTTTCAAAAGCTTCACAAACTCTTGCATTTTCCAATCTTCTATATTAGGCGGGCCTTTCTCAAAATAGCTTTGATAAAAGAACTCATCCTCCAATATATCACATGCTCTTTCAAATTTTATCGCTGTTTTTTGTTAAAATGACATGGCCGATTCTTTCTCACAGTAGCACCAACGAAGAATATGATCTCTTAGCGGGTTAAAAGAGACGGAAAAACATTGCATTTCATAATTGAAAAACACTGTCTTATTACAAAGAGCAGTCCTGTATATAACAGACTTAAGAAAAGAAAAGTCTACAAGATAAGCATAACAGAATAACAGAAAAGGGAAAAAATAACTAATAAACAGGGAAAGATAAGAGAAGCTTTTCAACATTTCTAGCATTAGGTAAGTTGAATTCCATCTTGGATTTACATCTAAGCATAAAAGAGCTTTGCTCTCTCTATCTCTGCATTTTTAACACAGTTCTTAAAATTTTCAAGACGTTGTGTTGATGACTTGACATTTTAACTTCCGATCATATCTTCTCAATTGATTCAAAAAACCGTGAAGGTGTGAACCGAATCATGGGTTGAACCCAAGTGCTGAAACATAATTATAATTATTATAAAACAGAAGCTGACCTATACATAAATTATAATTATAATAATATCAGCCGGTAAATTCAGTTCAGTTCGGTTCGGTCGTTTTTTTACTTGAAAACTGACCCGAGCCAATACCACTTCGGTTTTCACAAGCTTCAAACCGAACAGACACCGAACCGGGTAGCTCAGTTTCACAATCGGTGTGGTTCGGTCGGTTTTGTCGGTTTTCAGTTTTCGCTCCTCACCCTTACGCATAGGCCACGGGTGCGCATGTGACACACACATAGGCCACGGGCACGCATGCAATATCACATGCCATTATCATCCTAAAATGATGTGGTCCACCGACCGTTAGTCAAAATCGGTGTGGTCCACTGGCCGTTAGTCAAAAGACTAAGCCATTATCATCCTCGCCTCACCTCTGCGACTCCTAGGCACTGCGTGCGAGGAATGAAGAGGAGGACAACAAAGTAAAATGGAAAAAGTAGGTGACATGACACTATTTAATAGTTTATGTAATAAGCAGTAAACAACAGAAGTAATAATAATGAAAACAGTATGTAAGTAAACAATAAGCAGAAAGTAAGGTATGTAAGAACAACTACACTACCAATACCGAATCGTATCTTAACTTATATGAATATCCATACAAACTTATAAGTTAAGATTTTCATTTAATTTAACTCATCATATAAAAGAGCTCATACTAATTTATATGATGAGGGTCTGCAAGGAATGAATGCCTAGATATGCAGTACAATGTTTATGATTCATGCAAATGCAACTCACCCACACATGTCGAATCTGTGCGCATAGACCTTTTGTTCCCACTATTTGGAGGTAGCTAACCTCTCGGGCACCCCTGTCGTGGTCAAACAGAGGTTGGGGATCGGGCACCTTCCCACTCCAAGGCACCCATACATAGTACCTAGCGTAAGCCCTCTGTACGCCTTTATACCCATCTCTGGTGTACTCTAGAGTCTCTGCATACCCTTTGCTAGAGTAACCAGTTTTAACAACCAAGTGATAAGTGTTGGGTCTATTGCCCACAATGTCCTACATTTGAGGAAGTCAATCTTATTAATGATATACATATAGTTGTCAATGATATACATATAGTTGTAATTGACAGTGATGTGACAGGTGGTCAAAAAGTGAAGATGCTGGAAAGACAGAGATTTGCCTAGGTCCACAGACATTGAGTGGAGTTGACACACTCAACGCCATACAACAAGAATCTGAGTTAATCGAACAGAGTTCAGAGTTCATCGAGATGAGCTCATCGTTCGTCGAACTGAGCTCTGAGTTTGAGAATCTGAGTTAATCGAACTGAGTTCAGAGTTCGTCGAGCTGAACTCATCGTTCGTCGAGCTGAACTCATCGTTCGTAGAACTAAACTCAGAGTTTGAGAATCTGAGTTAGTCGAACTAAATTCAGAGTTTGTCGAACTCAATTTAGAATTCGTCAAATTGAGTTCAGAGTTGAGTGAGATAGGCTGAAATAGTCAAAGCCTAAGGAATAAGAGGCAGAAAAATGGCTAAGTCCACAGGCGTTGAGTGAAGGTCATTCACTCAACGCCATAGCCTCATAAATGTTGAGTAACACTCAGTCAGTCAAAGCCAGTGTTTCTAAACATAGAAATTTGGCTAAGTACAAAAGCGTTGAGTGAGGTATGCTCACTCAACGCTCTCAACGTCTAAGATGCAGAAAGATTTTCTAAGGCAAAAGCGTTGAGTGATGAAGACACACTCAACACTCTCAACGCTAGAGAAGCAGGAAGATTTTGGCTAAGACAAAAATCGTTGAGTGAAGTATGCTCACTCAACGCTCTCAATGCCTAATTTACAGAATACATAGGCTAAGACACAAGGCATTGAGTGAGGTGTGCTCACTCAACGCTCTCAACGCCAGACAGGTATAAAAAGTTGCAGAATTGGTTAAGGCTAAAAGCGTTGAGTGGAGCTTGCTCACTCAATGCTGTCAACGCCTAGATAGACAAAATTCTATCTAAGTGTTTTGGCGTTGACTGAAGCTCATTCACTCAACGCCTATTCTATTGATGCTCGATTTTAACTAAGTCCACAGGTGCTGACGTCAGTAAAATCGACAAAGTCAACTAAGTTCAAATCAAGTACGGAGAAGGTACATATACGAAAAACTCTGTCGAGAAGCTACTGTGCGTCTTCTTTCGTTAAAGCAAGGCGCAGCTAGTAGCTGCAGGTGGGGCCCACTGATCTCTAAGAGCTGTTGATCAGCGAACTACAAAAGGATGAGATGGGCCAAGACACAAGATAACTTTTAGGGCATTATCAACATCAAAAGTTAGCAGCCAACTTCATCTTCCTCGCCATTGCTGCAAGTAAAAGCTTGAAGTCTCCCTGCAAAAAGTTAAGTTAGCTGCGTGTCTTCTTCATTGATATCAGTAAGATCAGAAGGCTTTCCTTCTGAGGGAGAAGCAGAAACAAGGAAGAAGTTTCTGCAGATCAAGTTGCTTCTCAGTTCAGCAAGCCCTAACTTGAAGATCTACTTCTAAAGCTGAGAAGAAGGAAAAATAAAGTAGCTGACTCTGTCCTAAGAAGGAAGAGGAAGCAAAGCAGTTTAATGCTAGTTACTTCCAGCTCAAGTTCCTTGTAGCTGTGAAGAAAGGTTGAGCTGAGATAACTTAGCTCAAGGTGCTGTCACAGAGAAATTTCTCTGTGATAGATATAAAATCTATTCCATCTTGTACGATCCAACTGGATCTGAGATTGTAGGGCCACTGGCCTGAGGTAGGGCAATCTTGCCTGAGCTGTAGGAGAGTGTATCTCTTTGAGTGTAAGATCCTTTGTGGATCTGAGGTAGAGCTGTCCTCCCAACATGAGTGTAGGGCTTAACAACCTGAGGTAAGTGGTCTACTGACCACTGAGTTATAGGCCCTTGTGGCTGAGCTATAGGTCTTGGAGGAGACTGAGAGATCCCGAGGAGTCTGAGGTGTAAGCTCTGTGGAGTATTGCTTTGAAGAAGTGCCTTGACTAACAGGAAGTTAGCAAAGTGGGAGGAGAGTGGAAGTACCCAAAAGTTGGGGAACCACTATAAATCATTGTGTGCTTTTCTGTGGTGTTTTCTTGTGCAGGTACTTGAAAGCAAATCACAACCAACTCACTAAGCACTAAAGAAGGAAACTAAAAGATATCAAAAGAAAAAGAAAACCTATTCACCCCCCTCTAGGTTGCAAGCTGCCTTAAACTTAAGAACTTTCAATAAGTCTTAGGAATGTGTCACACTCCAGACTAAGCTAGCTTACTAGACCTTATCAACTTGCCAAGTCTACGTAATACCGTCAGTGTGACGAATAGGCTAGTACCGAGGACCTACCACATCAAATGCACAAGCAAAGTATCACTCACATCTTTCCAAGCTTCCAACTCGCAGGACTAATAAGTCCTTGTATCACAACCATCCTGAGCCTCCAGCTCGTAGGACTAACGAGTCCTGATCGACTCATCCCATAATAAGGGACGAGGTTCATTGTATCTTTACTCTCCTATTTAGACTAATCTTGTCTATTGCTTAATTAAACTTAGAGGTTTAAGGTGAATCTTGGACTTCCCGAGGTTTACCCGGTGAAGGGCTCGCAGCGGTACTAGAAAATATGATGAGATGAATCCCAAATCTTCCTTTCCAAAATATTTATTGTTATTGGTATTTACCCCTTTTTATGCTACCATTCTCTCAAGTTACTCTTGATATATCCTAGGGTGGATTATACCTCTTATAGGGGAGTGACGATCTTTCGTCGATCTCCGAGCTTAATTACTCCCCTAGGGCCCATGTACACTAGCTCACATCACCTCTTGGAAAATACCTTAGGAATTCATCCAACATCATATTATGATCCTAACGCTATCCCAAACTGTCTAGTTCAAATTTACTTTCGCTACTATATGCAGACCAAATGAGTGATTTGAGCCTAAGAGTTGTAATCACCAATTATTTTGATCCAAATATCCTACAATTAATTGGAGTGGCTTAGATACTTAATTATGATGAAATTCCACAATTTCCCCCAATTTTTCAAATTAATTTAACCGCGCGATCACCCGGACTGAGCAAACCTGGACTTGGTTCAGAACCAACCAAGTCCACACCACCGTCCACAAGGGTCAGTCCGCAAAACACATTCTCACGGACCTGAGTGCACGCGAAGACGCGAGATGAGCTGCCTGCAAGACCGCCAGCAAATAATGTTCAATAATAATGTTCAACAATACACCCGCTTTCTCCCCGCGATTCACAGATGGATCCTACAACTAGCACAAAATAAAGACAAGAGAAAGATATAGGTATACCAACAAAGACGACCAAGTCTGAGTCAGAGAGACTCGCTCCAAACTGGTTCTCTGAATTCTCTGCAGTCTTCCAAGGTCTTCCAATATTGTGTCTAGTTGTCCGCCTACGTCGACACACGACGTCGTTGGCGCAATTCGATCAGTCCGCAACCCGTCAGTAGGTTGCCCCTCTCGAGGCTCAGATGCCTCGCCGCCAAAGTCCACTTGAGGCTAAGATGCCTCCTCGCGCTGACCGCCGCAAGCTGCAGATGCGACCCCATTAGTACGCTGCCGTTCTTTGCGCCAAGATGCGCACTCTAAAATCGGCCTCCGCCCACGCCGCTCCGGCTCCGCCCAAATCGGTCTCCGCTTCCGCCGCTCCCCCGCGCATGTGCACAGCAGCCCCGCTACACAAACACGGCGCCAACACCGCCTCCGCAACGGCTCCACAAAAGGAGTCGCCTCCGCCCTCGCGACAAACGCCACCGTCAAACTTCGACTCCGTGCGGCCTCAAGGCACCGACCGCCTCTCCAACGCCGGTTGCTTCGGCCTGCCGCCGTCCCTCACGTTCGCCGGCGAGAACTCCCAGCGAGGACGAGAAAGAGAAGAAATGGGGGAAGGTGAGAACAGAAGGCGGCTTTTCTCTTCACTCTTTCTCTTTCACGGGAGAGTGTAATTTAGGTTTTTTTTTCTCTTTTTATTAGGTAGGCGGGCTGGGGGGTAGATTTAGGAATTCATTTATTCCTTTTTTAACTCATATATATATATCTAAACCATTATAAAGGAAATATAAATTGCATGAATTTAAAACTCATTGGAGTGATTTCGGCCGTCCGATCTGTATGCATTATTCAGCAACCGTCCGATCAAATGCATCATCTCTCACCGCTTTTTTGTAGGTCTCATAAACCTACTCTAGGTGGTCCTAAACAGTGGCGGAACTAGGATTTTAATCTGACCCGGGCACCATATAAATAATATTAATTTATGAGAACTTTTTATTGAAAAACCAGAAAGCAAGAAAAATGAAAATTAGAACATTATATGAAAGAGAAACTTGAAACTGACAAAAATAGATATTATAGTAGAGTTAAATATTACATAATGAAATTTTTTAATGGTAAAGTGCTCCAAAAAAACTTACAAATCAAAAAACCACTTTTCTCGGGCACATATTCTGGAAACGCTGAATAATTTCTTCATTGGTAATGTTGTCTGCAATATCTTTCTCAATATATGCTATCAGACAATCATTCATCCAATTATCCTCCATTCTATTCCTTAGACGACTCTTTATAATCTTCATAGCCGAGAACATCCTTTCTGCAGTAGCAGTTGCCACCGGTAGAAGACAAGCCAATTTCAAAAGGCGATACACCAACTGGTAATGATCATGTTTTTTGAGCTCCACTAATTTTGCAGTAAGTCCACTTATGCCATTAAGTTGTGAGAATTTCTCATTAGAGCGAACATCAAAAATATATATATCAAGCTGACCATCTAGTATCTGCAAGTCTAATTGAGTAAAATCACATGGATAATATTCTGCAAGGCGAATCAACTTATCTTTATCAAAAGAAATGAAATTGTCGCTTGGATCAAGACTTGAAACACAGAGAAGTAATTCGGTATTTACTTCATTAAATCGATCATTTAACTCGTTTAACATCCAATCAATTACGGTATTGAAGATCTCAACCCGGAAATGATGATAATTTGTAATATCTCTTGCATTACGTCTTGATCTTCCAGCTTGAATAAATTTTTCCCCCATGTCTGGAACATCGATGTCATGTTTACCACAAAAGCTTGAGACTTCCTTTATGAAAGCTTCCCACTGTAGATCGACATTTCTCATATTAAATAATAACTGTTTGGACAACTTGACGAAGTTCATTGCATTGATGATGTCTTGGTCCTTTTTTTGTAGCGCCTGTGATAACTCATGTGTTCTCGACAAAATATTTTTCATCAAATGAAGGAGAAAGATGAAATCAAAAGTTATTATACTTTTTAAAAGACTACTTGCAGTTCCTCGTTGATTTGCATCCATTCCATCAACTTTAATAATCTCAAGAACATTAACTATAGATGAGAACATACGAATGAAATTCAAAACAGTACCGTAATGTGAACTCCATCGTGTTTCTCCTGCTTTCTTAATTTCAAGTGGTTGATTTAACCCTCGACCACTCTCCAATTCTCCGCAACCAATTTCTTGCGCTACTCTTTCGACTTCTAGCGCTCTAAGACAGTCACGTCGTTTGCATGATCCCCCAACAACATTCAATACCATGTTAACATGGAAAAAAAGCTCGGCAATTTCAGAATGACCTTCTGCAACGGCTACTAATATAAGCTGTAGTTGATGAGCAAAACAATGAATATAAAATGCAGAAGTATTTTCCCTCGATATCAATGTTTTCAAACCCTTTAATTCACCTTTCATGTTACTGGCTCCATCATAACCCTGTCCCCGTAATTTTGAAATACTTAGATTGTATTTCGCAAATAGTGTATCAATAGCAATCTTCAGAGATAAAGCAGTGGTGTCGGATACGTGAACAAAACCAAGTAGTCTTTCAACAATTAAGCCTTTTTTATCAACATACCGTAAAACAATAGTCATCTGCTCTTTCGTCGCTATATCACGAGCTTCGTCCACTAAAATAGAGAAACAGTCATCTCCAATATCCCTAAGGATTGTGTCTGTTATTGCACTTGCTATTGCAGAAACAATCTCTTTTTGTATTTTCGGCGAGGTTAGTTGACAATTAAGTGGGGCATTTTTCAGAACCACGGCTTTAATGTCACTACTATGTGATGCAAGAAAATCAAGTAATTCAAGAAAATTCCCTCTGTTGATTGATTCATTAGCCTCATCATGACCACGAAAAGCCAGCCCTTGTCGTAACAGAAATCGGACACAATCAATAGATGCACTTAAACGAGCTCGATATTCTATAATTTGACATTCCTCTTGTTTTGCAAACGCAATCTGTATACTTTGTTTCTGATTCATTAAATCTTCACACATTCTCTTAGCAATAGAATGTGGAGTTGTGTGATTCCCGACGTGTTTTTCGAGTATAGTCTTATCTTTCCAATACCGAAATCCACGACTAACGAAAGTTGGATCACACCCTCTTTGAGGGAAGACATAACAATAAAGACAAAAAGCTGCATCCTTTTCGACGCTGTATTCTAGCCAATCTTTAAAATCGTTAAACCAAGTTTTGTTGAAGCGACGTGCTTTTTTTCCAATCTCAGTTTGAGGAAAACACTCTAAAAAAGGTTGACAAGGTCCTTTCTGTAGATAATATCTTCTTATAGAATCATGAAGATTAACATCGAATGATAATATAGGCTGCCTCAAACCCGGGTCTGAAGGTAAATCCTCAATATTAAACTCAGTGCGAAGTCTCTTACTATCTGTAGCTTTTGACACTTGTGCGCTTACTTTTGAAAAAAATTTATCCTAAAAATGAAGTAAATTCAATTTTATAAATTAAGAGAGACAATATTCATAAATAAGCATCAACAAATAAGAGAAATGCATATCAACAGATTTTAAATATTGTTTCAGGTGTTATATTTGATGACTACATATTATATGGTAATAGAAGAAATTCTTTCATCCTCTTTCATATTCATATTTGATATTACATATTTGAGAAATTAACATTACTACAACTATGACAGAAAAGAGAATGACCATAGCTTGAATGCTGGTATGAAACATGCATATAGTTGGAATTGGAGATCAAAATTTTACTTATTTTGAAAGGAAATGCATAGACAAGTTTTTGCCATCTTTGTGCCAATAAAGGTGGGTGTCTTGGAGAAACTACCATCAATTGTAATGTATAACAAACCTAAGAATAGACAGACGTTAAATATACAAACTTTTTCATAACCATAATGTAGTACAATATAGATTAGTGGTAAATGTATAACAATACAACCTACAATGACATATGCATAGCAATAAAACATACTTAAATGGCTGACTTAGCAGAGGCATGTAATAGAAAATTCCTGCTCCATGCATTTAGATTCAATGGGCATACGGTTATAAAAAGACCCTACTCTCCAAATAAAATATATACTACAACAAGACTGTTGACCGAACTAACATCGCTGTCTTCAGTGTCATTGACTCATATCTTAACAATCTAACTCCACTTCATGAATCATCTTTTTTTATTTCTAGAGGGTTCCTATACAAGAAGCCTACTTTATTTTGCATTTCCTTTTGCAAAATTTATACCCACGTTTCCTCTGATCCACCATTTTAACACACATGCATCAACTGATCAACACAACCACTTAACCACATGCACTCAATAAAGCCAACTTTCACAATACAACTTGAAATCAATTTCTACTCATGGAGATCTAGAACTAGAAAAAAATGGAATCATATGAAATCAATTTCTAAAAATGAAACTATTTAGCACTCACCATCACCAAGCTTGCAAATTGCAACTGGATGCTGCCGCTGCTGCGCTGCTGCACTCACCCAAATTGCAACTGGATGCTGCCGCTGCTCCGCTCACCAAGCTGCACTCACCAATTTTGCTGTTAGAGGCTGCAAAAAATCAAATTGATGGTTTTATA
Organism: Platanthera zijinensis; assembly: GCA_039513925.1. Classification (NCBI taxonomy): domain Eukaryota; kingdom Viridiplantae; phylum Streptophyta; class Magnoliopsida; order Asparagales; family Orchidaceae; genus Platanthera; species Platanthera zijinensis. The sequence continues at coordinate 26,532,979 of CM077096.1, forward strand.
AAGAAGTAAATCAATTTGTAAAGAAGAAGAAGAAGAAGAAGAAGAAGAAGAAGAAGAAGAAGAAGAAGAAGAAGAAGAAGAAGAAGAAGAAGAAGAAGAAGAAGAAGAAGAAGAAGAAGAAGAAGAAGAAGAAGAAGAAGAAGAAGCGTACGGGCGCTCGCGGCGACGGGCTAGGCCAGGCGATTCGGGCGCTCGCGGCGACGGGCTAGGCCAGGCGACGGGCTAGTCCAGCGATTCGGCGAAGAAGAGGACGGGCGCTCGCGGCGGGCGACAGGCTAGGGCAGCGATTCAGCGAAGAAGAGCGACGGGCGACGGGCTAGGGCACGCGGGATTAACCTCTACCCCGATGAAAATGGCGTAAAATCACACCCGGGCACGTGCCCGGGTGTGTCCGAACCTACGTCCGCCCCTGGTCCTAAACCTATTTTTAAAATTATTAAATATATTCGGCCCGAAATAACATATAGCCCGGCCTGTGGACCCGCACGACAGCAATATCATCCTCCCGCTGGAACAAAAGTCACTGCTTAGCAGGCCTGTTACCAGCAGCCGCCAGCCCATTAATCACTCCACTTCAAATTGTCACCCGCTGTTGCTTTATATACTTAAAATTCCAACGAAATTAGGCAGTGTGGGACTATTGTAAATATGCGGTGAACAGGTAGACACTTTATTTTTCATTAATTTAACATTTTTGTGGGTCCCGCCGATATGTCTTTTATTTATTTTTCATCCGTCATCCGTCTATTGTTTTTGTTTTTAAAATAATTTATTATTAAAACCTGTTTATTAAAATATTTTAATTTCTTCATGCTTTAAATTAATGCATTTATAAATTTATACGAACTGTTAAAATATTTTAATCTTTTCATTATTTTAATAATTGTGTATTTATAAATTTATAAGATCTGTCAGAGGGCGGGCGGAGCACGCCGGGTCCGGGCGGAGCTCTCCAGGTCGCCGGTCGGATACTGTCGCGTGGGGTACGAGGGGTGGGTCGGGCGGGCTGGGGCAGGCTTCGGGCGAGCGAAGCTCGCCGTTGACGGCCGGGTACTGTGGTGCGTGGCCATCGGGCCGTAGGCCCGTGCCTGTCACTCGTATATATATATATATATATATATATATATATATATATATATATATATATATATATATATATATATATATATATATATATATATATATATATATATATATATACGAGCATCTTCGCACGGGCTACGCCCGTGCTCGATGCTCTCGGGCGGCCTTCGGCCGCATCCAGGCGGGCTTCGCCCGCTTCCGCACGGGCTTCGCCCGTACCCGATGTTTTCAGACGGCTTTCGATCGCTTCACAAATAATTTTCACCTCGTCCCCTCTCAGCCGCCCTCTCTCTCTTTCTCTCTCCGCATCGTCTCAGCCCACACTCTCTCTTCCTCTCTCTCTCCCCGCATCTATATATATACATATATAATATAATAAGATATAATATATACTATATATAATTATCCATCCACCTCTCCCAACCTCCCCCTCTCAGCCCACACTCTCTCTCCCTCTCTCTCTCCCCGCATATATATACATATATAATATAATAAGATATAATATATATTATATATACAGTATACTATAATAAGATATAATATTATATATATATATTATTATATATCATTATCCATCCGCCGCCGTCCCCCTCTCAGCCACACTCTCTCTCCCTCTCTCTCTCCCCGCATATATATATATATATATATATATATATATATATATATATATATAAAATAAGATATCTCTCTCTCCTTCTCTCTCTTTCCCACCCTCTCTCTAGCTGTAATTTATTACATTTTAATTGTTTATTACGCCGCCCTCTCTCTCTCCATCCCTCTCTCTCACCGCCTAATAAATACCTATTTCTCTCTCTCCCCACTCTCTCTCTCCAGGCCCTCTCTCCCCCTTCAACTCTCGCCTAATACGACAAAACAATACTATTTCTCTCTCTCCCTTTCTCTCTCTCGCCCTCCCTCTCTCTCTCTTCCTATCCCCCTCTCACCGCACACTCTCCCTCTCTCCTCTCTCTAGTTCTCTCTCATGTAGGTGTAGGAGTCCTATTAATATTCTCTCATCCCTCTCTCTCTAACTCCTAAAGATGCCTTTCTCTCTCCTCATCTAGTGGATGAGAGTAAATCAAGCTTTGGATCCAAGAGTGGAGGTTCATTCTATGGTAAGAGCATCAATATGCATATTCTCTTAATATAGTAGAGATATATCCTAATATATAATAATATATATATATATATTGATACGAGTAATGAGTCGATGATCTGGCCATTTGGAACTGATTGCGCCCGAAATTTGTCACGACTCAATCCAAATCATTACGAACCTCTCGACGTCCGTAGCCGCAGGTTTTATCCACATAGGAGGGAACTTGAACCCAACATTGTTAACATATAAAGTTGTTTACATCATTAATATGATTGCCAATAATCTATACTAGTAGAACAACAGAGCAGCTGCTCGTATCAGTCTGAGATTGATTGTATTCCTGCAGTTTTTTTCAAAGATGTTGTACCTGTCATCTGCAACTAGAATCTTTAGATACTTCTTAATGTTTAATCAATTAAGGCTCCGTTTGGGGGGACTTATTTTCACCGGTCAAGCGGTCACGGTCGTGACCGCTTGACCGGTGAAAATAAGTCCCCCCAAACGGGGCCTAAATGTTCTACCAAGTAATAATATAGCTGTATCTGAAGGAATAATAGGTTGTAATACAGTTGTATCTAAAGAAAAGATAGGTTAACAATTACAGCAATCAGAACCACAATACACTTGTATCTCTGCAATTATAAGACACTGGAACAACAGACTAATTACGGTGAAGCATTGTTAATATAATTGCTAATATATTGTTTTTACATTGTTAATATGATTGCTAATAAGCTCTTATAAATATGAGATTGTTTGTTAATGAACAAATAAATCTGAGAATACTTCTATATTCATTTACCAGGAATACTAATTCATCAAATTTATTAGGAATAATAAGCTCATGTCGGGTCAACGTACAAATATTACTATTACACTAAGAAACAATTCATTATTTAAAGACATCTGAAATACATGAAAAATTTAAAGGCACATTGAATCATTGATAGATGAGTCATTATTTATAGAGAAATTGTCATTCAGATCAACAGATGTTGGATTTGGTAGAGAATTTGAATCAATCTCGCAAGGTTCATGAAGTTATGCTCCTTTGGTTATTCAGAGACAACGATAATTGATGGCCCTTTACTTTTGACAACGAGTATCTTCTATTTGACATAAAAAATTTAAATTTAAATCCATAGTAATGCAGTATAAAGAAAAAATCATTTTAACAGTACTTGTTTTTTGTGGACACCCAATAATTCCTCGAACACTCATTTGATGCCCATTTAGGTTGCATTGACGGTGGATCATTTACAACACTGTTGAAACCGAAAAATCGATCTCTGTGGAGTTCGACCTTTGGGGAAGGGGTGGCCGCACACCTACTACACTCAAGTGAACAATCTAGGCTCTATGCTAGGAACACAAGGGACAGACCCAAGGTCAGCGTGGAGGTCCCGCCGCATACCCGGAAGACTAAGGAATTCTTCCCCTCCCAAACCAGGGGCTGAGCTAGAACACCTTCGGCGGGCTCTCTTGGCCGGCCGGAACATCTAAGGAGGATCTCTAGATCCACTCCTTAACTAGAGGTGTCCCCCTGGGTCTATGTAAACCGTTCCCCGCCCGCCTTTTTAATGGCGTAAGACCGCCCAGCAGCCCTACTCTACGCAACCCCAATTGGGCCGCTAATATCATAACATAGGCCTTCTAGGGCCACCACAGATCATCACGGATATTTAAATTTACAGGAATATAAATTCCATACTTCGGCACGCAGGCCGGCAACATAAACAAAAATAGGCCTTCAAGGGCCGACACAAGCTTGGGCTTAAGCCCGCTATTCTCCGCTTGGTGCTGCAGCGCCTGTACGCCAACGTCTCGACGAGCGGCGGCCAACTAGGCATCAGTCGGCTAACATAAGCGGGCCAATTAACATATTGCGCACACCCCCTTTTTGGGGCTATGGTGCGCATTCCCTGCAAGCGGCTAATAAACAACTTCTTCGGAGTCTTCTCCGGGAACCCCAGAACATCACCAATCCGGCTCACACGTCCGGATGGGCTTCACACAACATGCCTAAACCCGTACTCACGCTTCCGGGTACTAATGCAATTAAAAGCGGGGACGCACATGTCGACCCGTCGGAGAGCTCCCTTCCCTCACCCGTTGGTGGAGAGGTGCTTTTATGCAAACATGTAAATTGAGGGCTTCACCTGCCAGAGTAGAAACATCGTTAACCTTGACGCGCGTTTGGCGGGTCCGCAACTACGCACATTGCCCGAGGCTCGACGTCTAGCGTCCGTAGTGGTTGTCCATGCACGGATCCGACCTCCGCTGAAGAGTTAAAAACTCCAAGTGATTTTTCCCTCCATGACCGAGCCTCTCCATGGTCGATCGTGCTCCTACACGAGTTGTCCTACCTCCACCGCCACCGGTCGGCCACCTCCAGCAAGTGCAATACCAACCCTCACCTCTCTTGGTCGGCCAAGACGTGAGGAGGAGGATCGGCCAAAAAAGAACTCCCTCTAGGCGGCGGTGGCGGCTCCCGGAAATGGAAGAGAAAGGGGGCTCTTCCCTTGCCGGCGGCGGCCTGGACAGAGAAAGGAGGAGGGGATAGGGCGGCTCCTTCTTGCGGCAGCCTGGACGGAGAGAGGGAGGAGCTCGGGCTCGGCCCGGGCTTGGTGCGGCCGGTGACGGGAGAGGAAGGGAAAGGGCGGCGGGGTTGCTCCAGGCGGCCGGGAGAGAGGGAGGAGCGGCGGGGCTGGGTTGCTCCAGGCGGCCGGGAGAGAGGGAGAGGGGAGACGGGGCTGGCGTTGGGCTGCTCCAGTCCGAGAGAGAGAGGGAGAGGGGAGGGGCGGCGGCTGCTTTCTCCTTGGCCGAACCCTAGGTCGGGGGGGGGGGGGGGAAGATGCTGCTGCCCCTTACCTCTCTCTCTCCCTATATATATAAATATATATATATTATAAAATATAACATATATATATATAAAAAAAAATAAATATAAATAAATATATATAATATATAATATAAAACATATATATATAAAAGGCCTATACACATAAAACCTCCGCACGCACGCGCGAGCACCCACACGTCCTCGAACAGGGACGCCAAAACGTCGCCCACAGCACACCTCTAGGCTGACATTTGGGGAGGGTCCCACTCGCCCGGCTACGGAGTTGTACAAACACTTTTTCCTTTTTATGTGTTGTCAGGAATTCCCTTTTTAATCTTCTCATCGCTGTGAATCATATCTTTTAGACTTTTACCAATATTGTTCATGACATTCATAATGTACTTCTTTACTAGTTGATAATTTTCAATTTGGTGCCATAAGTCATATGTGTATCGCATCATTTGGTTTTTGTAAATTAAAATAGAATCATAGTCATTTGGTTGAATATGCTTCACATTACGAATATTGTAGACTCGTAAAGCATGTTTGCACAGTAAATCATTTGTTCAAAAACCCATACAAGAGCATTTTACACCATTACACTTTATATCTATTATCATAATCCATTGTTTATCAACATCATCTCTATCGTAATGCGTGTGTTGTGTACGACTATGTCTTGATCGTATCTTGTTTTCTCTGCTACCATCAAACCTACTGCACCTTACATAAAAGCTTGTTCAAATATTGAATATATATTTCTAATATAGATCTTTGATAATTGCTTAAGTATTAAGCAATTCTTGAATTTTAGAGTAATACTAAAATGTTTACATTTGAAGTTTTTCATCATATTCACTTCTTCGCCAACCATAAATCATTTTTTTCATTCCAATGAAGCATTCAACTAGTGAACTTGTAGCTTTTGAGCATCAATGCAAGTCATTATTAGTCAATTCACTACGTTGGGTAGATAAAATGTCAAGATCTAATACTTTCTTATTAAATCAAATGGACCACTTCATTCTAATCTTGTAAAGAGCATGTGATCATCGATTCTCATGCAAGTTTTCCTTTGTTATCATCTCTGTCCAAAGTACCTCACTCCATTTCATTATCACATTTACTTATGCAAGTATAAAATAAAGACCTAATCTGTTTGTAATGGTTGAAAGTTGGTACCTTCAATGTTGTTTTTTTTTAAAATGTGTCATTGACACAAATGATGATGAGTGTTAGTGAAAACCCTCTCAATAGAAACTACCAACGCCTGATCTTGGTCCGTATATATGGTACTTCGTTGTTGACCTCCAACAAACATTAAAGTCTCAAAAACTCAACAAAAAGATTTGATCGTCTCCTGTGCTACAAATGCTGGCTTGTGAGAGCCCGGTCAGCGGAACCTTCTCTGGAACTTTTCTCAATCGAAAGAACTCTTTCCTATCCCACAACCCGAGTGATCGACCTTCCCCGCCATCTTGTGAGAGCCCAGTCAGTGAAACCTTCTCGGGGGGCTTTTCTGAACCGAAATAACTCTTTCCTACCACATCATCCGAGTGATCGATCTGCGCTACCGACTTGCAAGAGTCCGATCAGCGAAACCTTCTTGGGGGCTTTTCTCAACTGAAAGAACTCTTTCCTACCTTGCCACCCAATTGATCGACCTGCCATGCTGACTTGTGAGAGCCCGATCAGTGAAAACTTCTTTGGGACTTTTCTCAATCGAAATAACTCTTTTTATCCCACCACCCGAGTGATCGACCAGCCCTGTAGGCTTGTGAGGGTCTGGTTAGCGGAACCTTCTCGTGGGTTTTTTTCAACCGAAAAACTCTTTCCTACGTCATCATCCGAGTTATCGACCTGCCCTGCAGGCTTGTTGATGCACGCTTTGTGGTGTGAATATATAAGTGCTACGCAAGTGTACGTGTCGTGTCAAGTTACAAAATGGAAGTAGAGTGTCGAACCCACAGAGACAAGATTTTTCCTTAGCTTATGAGTACTAGTAATGATCTTTTCTTATAAGTCAAGCAAAATCACAAGGTTTTGAGAGTAAGTAAACTAAATAACGAAACTAAAGTAAGATGAGAATATAATGATGAGAAGAACGAGTCTCATATATTGATCCCTAATCTTAGTTTGCCTTTTTGTGATGAGAAATACAATTGACTTCAACTCAGTTTTTATCTTGTGAAAATCCTAAACTCGCGATGAGCATCTCTCGATTTCATCATCGCACTATGCATATTTAGTGAGTAGCCTTAGATCAAGACTTCACAAGTAAACATACGTATAAAATTATGGATCTTAACTCCACAACTAGAATGATAGCGATACGCTAAATCATATGTAGCCAAATTAAATTCCCGAGACTTACGAACGCAGCTCTCGCATATAGAACGCAGTATGAAGCACTAGATGGTAATCTCTTAACGTCATCACTGAAGAAGAGAATGAAATTTAAGATACAAACCAAATTTAACTCAATTGTTCATGTAAATATCAAAGCAAACATCGAATAGTTCACAACATATAAGACTCGCAAGCGAATTAGTTCATCATAGTCAAAAGTATGAGAAATCGGAGTGGGAGTTCAACAAACATGATGAATAAGAGTTAGAACAAGCCAACCAATTGATCTCCAGCCCTAGACGAATTCCGCCCGGTTCTCCCTTGTCCTCTTTCGAATTTTTGATCTTTCTATATGAATCTCCCTTATAAGAATCTCCTTCTCCCCTTTTATTACTTGCCATAACTGCTGTCTAATTTCCCCCCAAAAAATCCCCAAGAGACGCACCCTTCCATATTTTCGTCCAGCCCCAAAATTCAAATTTCGGATTTTAATTTCGCCCCAGGTTGTTGCAACCTTGTTTTTCTGTACGTTGCAACGTCTGCGCCTGCGCCTGCCTTGCCCACCCGAAACCTGATAGTTGCAACTAATTTTTTTTGTGGACGTTGCAACCTCTTGTTCAAGCTATGAAGTTTTGGCAGATTTCCTTTTCCAGGCAAATCTCTTGGCACATCTGATACAAATACATCGAAACAAAACTAATTTAGCCACAATTCAAATACATAAGATTTTGCTTTCATTTCCATATCATTTAAACTTATTTTAATTGTTTTAACTGAATAAGTTGTTGGAAATAACCGCATAGATGACTTCTTTTTAGAAGTCATCACACCCCCACACTTTAACCCTTGCTAGTCCCTAGCAAGACAATTCCTAACAGCGAATTGGGTAAAAGAACAATTCGATGATCTTTTTATCTTAACAGAAATTAAACAAAGCATACTTAAGAAATCCGATTTCTCCAACTGATAAGCTTATCAATCATTGAGAGCTCAAACATCACAAATCCGTTAGTTGATGAAAGATAAAGCGAAATTAAGAATTTCGGTGTTGTGTGTGCTTTCTTCAAATTATTCACTCCCATGCAAAAATTTTCTTATTGAGCTTCCGCACTAATTTGGAAGGATAAAAATAAGCTAAGTTTTTGATTTGGCTTCGACAAGCGTTAGTAGCACACGTGAAAGTAGGGTTGGCCTTGGCTGGATTAGATTAGCTATTCATGGACATGCATTAATAATGGAGAGGTAATTCCCTAGTTAACAATCTTCATACTCCCTCATCTTATGGGGTTCAACTCTTAAGCAATAAGTATTTATAAATATAAAGCTCATAGTTGGGATCATTCTAAGTACGTAAGTGCGTACCTGGGCCACATATCACTATGACCAAATTGTTCCTTCCTTTGCTTTTATTTCTCTTTTAGTTCTCTTCTTTTTTTTTTCTTTTTTTTTCTGGTCACAGTTGGGATCATTCCAAGTAGGCACGTACATACTCAGGCCGCATATCACTATGACTTATAATCTTATCATCAAAATGTTGAGTCGAACACCCATAATTGAATAATGCATTAAGATACAACTAGTGGAATGTAGGGAACTTAGATTCACTAGTGTCTAGCAAAATGATAAGGAACAAGCTCAAGGGTTTCATGAGTGATCAGAATGAAGTAGCCACTTAAACACTTATCTAAGCTTACATCATCAACTCAGTTCTTCTCACCCCTCCCAATTTTTTTTTGGAAGTCAATTTAAAATATTGCGGGGAGTAAAATGAATTAAAGAAAGTTGTGCATGATACGGACGCTTAAGAGCGCTTTACCAAAAAAAATCATACTAACTTCAATTTAAAGATTCGAGCTCTTATGATTGTTTAGCCATACCAATTAGTGATCATTGGATCTCTAGGATAACTTACTCATTAAGTAATGCAAGCATTTTGAATCACTAAAATCACGATCAATTCACACTTAAAACGCTACTAGATTCTAGCAAGGTTGGTTCATATAAGAGAATTTCAGAAAATATAGTTGAAACGGAAGTACTCCCCTTGAGTTTCTCAAGCTGACCATCCAGGGAGGTTGCTGTCTTTCTATTTTCAATGCTCATGCTTGTATAAGTCCTCCCCTCCCGACTCCAAAACAATGCCCTGTTGCTAGCGAGCATGCACATATATGGACAAAAGAAAAGAATAATGGAGGGCACTTTAATGATATCAAAGACATGATTGAATCCATCACATAAACTATTCAGCATCTGTAAACCACAGATATCAATGAAATCCAAAAAGATATCGTATACTCAAGCATATATAGAAGCAACCATATGTAGATCACAGATGCCAATGAAGTCCACAAAAATATCATATTATCAAGCATATAGAATTAACAGTGCAGTCCAAAATTTAACCCAGCGCAAAATATGCAAAATCTAGTTTGTACAGACAACTGAACTGTCATATACTTAAGCAGTAGAACAAAATATGCAAAAGATTGTTCAAGTTTTTAAACACAAAATATGCAAAAGATTGCTTGTGCAATCGGAACAGTGGTAAGCTATAAGCATGTGAGTGCTAGCCTTCATCATCATCTTGTGCTTCGTCGCCCTTATCGCCAGTCATTTCAGTCGGGTCGAGGCTATCACCATCCATGTCCACCAGGTTCCCCTGATCATCAAACTGCCATTGATATTCGAATTGGGCTTCCTCGATTGGCTGTTTTGCTTTCCTTGCTAAATTATCTAGACTATTCTGCAGATAATCCAGTCTAGATCTAAAGTAACGGTGCTGGCATCGGTTGTAGACTTTCATATATTCAATATTGCCTAGAATATCATCTAGTGTTGCTCCCTCTCCCCTTGGTACCAAAACTTCATCTGGTTTGCCGCCCGAAGAGGAAGGGATCCCCATGCTCCTCTTTCTAGGCTCAAGCTCATTCCCCACCTTAATGTTTATCTTCACGACTCGCTCGGTTATCTCCCGGCCCACATGTGTCACCAAGTCCTCCATGCTCTGCACCACCCCCACACTTCGACATAACTCAGTGATTAGTACCGGGAACCACAATTGCCTGACCTTGTTCTCCTTGATCTTCATTTTCAGATGAGTGCTAATCACTTCCCCCACGTTAACCCGGTTTCCCTTCAAGATATGATAAGTTAGAGTTGCTCTGTCTAATGTCACATTGTTCAAGTGTCGTGTTGGCATAATGCTGGCATTAATAAATAACAACCAAACCTTAGCCTCCCTTGACAGAGATGTAGACTTAAGCGATCCTGTCGATGAATTGGACCATGCCAGGTCGGGGGAGTTGCATACCAACGTAGCTACTTCAGAGTTGTCGATCACATGGTTCAGACTAAAGAAATCTTCTTCACATCCCAAATTATACAGCACGTTAATTGATTTCGCAGAAAAATCGATTAGCTTTCCTCTTACCATCACTGATTCATTTTCGGAGAACCTAGCATTCGAATAAAACTCGTACACCCATGGGAGGATGGCTTCATCTCGCGGGTGGCAGAGGGTTTCCCATTGCAGAGCCTGGATTTGGAGTGTATAGCGTAAACTCCAAGCTCTCTTTTCCATCTTAAAACCCCGCTCAAAAATCATGGGGATAGACTTTAACATCTCAAATCGCTCCTTAGCATCCTCATTTATAAACTTTAAGGACTTCCTTGCTATGGTCTTCCCCTTCTTCTTGGATGACATTTTCTACATTAAGGGTAAATGGAGGGATAGGTTTTAGAGAAAGGGGAAAGTTTCGCCGTCCATTATTCGAACTCGAGACGCAAGAACTTACCGCATCTGGAGACATAGGACCGCCGGGTGTCGGGCAGAGGCACTGCTTGTAGCTTCTTGTTCCTCCCGATTCGCCTCGCCTTCCGCCGCCGAGCCCACGCCCGCCCGTCGTGATTCGCCTGGCAGTCGTCTTCCTAATCGCAAGCTTAGGGTTTAGGGAATGGAGTACTTGCCGACATAAAGCCTCACGCCTTTTGAGTAAGAAGGCAGACCGACTCAATTAAGATGACGCCACGTGTCTTCCTAAGCCCCGCTGAATTGCGAAAAGGCGGACCGGTTCAATTAAGCCGGCGCTACTTATAATGCCTGTATGAGACCCGAACATTATAGGTTGCAACTAATTTTTTTTCGCACGTTGCAACTTCCAGAACTGTACTGCTAACCTTCTCCCCTTGCGATTTCTTTCCACGACATGACTCATAACTTGAAGAACTAACTAAAACTAAATTAGCTTAAGATTAAAATATAGACAAAATGGTGGGTTGCCTCCCGCCTAGCGCCTAATTTTCAGTCCCGGCAGGACTTCCCTTTCCACTTAGTTTTCAAAAATAAATGAGGATTTCTGTAAATCCTCGTTGTTGCTCATATAAATTTTCAGTCTTTGACCATTAACTTTGAACTCCGATCCACTTACTTCATTATAAATTGTTACTGCTCCATAAGGGTGAACTTCCTTGACCAAAAATGGTCCTGACCATCTAGATTTTAGTTTACCCGGGAACAATCTCAATCTTGAGTTGTATAATAAGACTAATTGCCCCGGTTTAAAATCCTTCTTCCTTAATTTTGAGTCATGCCATCTTTTAGTTCTTTCTTTATAAATTTCAGAGTTGTCATAGGCATTCATCCGAATTTCCTCTAGTTCATTTAGTTGGAAAAATCTCTGCCTTCCGGCATTTTGAAAATCGAAGTTTAATTTTTTAACCGCCCAATATGCCTTGTGTTCTAGCTCCACGGGTAACCGACAGGCTTTCCCATAAATTAATTTATACGGAGTCAATCCTAGAGGTGTTTTGTACGCAGTTCTATATGCCCAAAGAGCATCATTGAGTTTATGAGCCCAATCTTTTCTATTAATGTTTACTGTTTTCTCCAGGATTGTTTTAATTTCTCTATTAGACACCTCAGCTAATCCATTGGTTTGTGGATGATAAGCCAGAGCAATCTTATGATTCACACCATATTTCTTCAACAATGATTTAAATTGCCAATTGCAGAAATGCGACCCTCCATCACTGATGATGGCCCTAGGAGTGCCAAATCTGTTAAAAATATTCTTTAAAAATTTAAGTACAGTTTGGGCATCATTATTTTTTGTCGCAACGGCTTCTATCCATTTTGATACATAGTCCACCGCTACTAGAATGTATAAGTTTCCGTTTGAATTTATGAACGGACCCATAAAGTCTATTCCCCACATATCAAATATCTCTATCTCTAATATATTATGTAGGGGCATACTATCTCGTTGGCCTATATTTCCAATTCTTTGACATGCATCACAACACTTTGCAAAGTTATGCGCATCTTTGAATAATGTTGGCCAATAAAATCCCGCCTCTAATACTTTCAATGCCGTTTTATGTCCCATAAAATGTCCTCCATATGGAGAAGCATGACACCTTTCTAGAATTTTAGGTACTTCCACCTCAGGGATACAGCGTCTTATGATTTGGTCCGCACAATGTTTAAATAAATAAGGCGTATCCCAGAAGTATGTCCTAACTTGTTGTAAAAACCTCTTCCTTTGTTGATAACTCATCTCCGGTGGTAATACTCTACTCACAATATAATTTACTAAATCTGCATACCATGGTGAACTATTTTCTGAGATTGCTAAGATACTTTCATCAGGAAAATTTTCCTTAATTACTACTTCTTTATCTTTCTCTTCAATTTGCTCTAACCTAGACAGATGGTCTGCTACTGGATTTTCTGCCCCTTTCCTATCTTTAATTTCAAGATCAAATTCTTGTAATAGCAACATCCATCTTATAAGCCTAGGCTTGGTCTCTTTCTTATCTACCAAATACCTTATTGCAGCGTGATCCGTGTAAACTATAACTTTCGAGTTAATCAAATACGAGCGGAATTTATCAAACGCGAATACTATTGATAATAATTCTTTCTCCGTGGTTGTATAGTTTATTTGGGCTTCGTTTAAAGTCTTACTTGCATAGTAAATGGTATGAAATATTTTATTATGGGCTTGCCCTAAAACCGCCCCTAGAGCATAATTACTAGCGTCACACATCAGAATGAATGGTAAATTCCAATCAGGTGCTATTATAATAGGTGATGAAATCAGACTTTTCTTTAATGTGTTAAAAGACTCGAGACATGATTGATCAAAATGAAAAGGCGTGTCTTTTTCTAGTAGATGGCTAAGAGGCTTAGATATTGCAGAAAAATTGTTTATAAACCTCCTATAGAAACCGGCATGACCTAGAAAGCTTCTTATACCTTTAATATTTGTAGGGGGTGGAAGTTTCTCAATTACTTCAATTTTTGAACGATCTACTTCTAAACCCCTATTGGAGATTTTGTGACCTAGGACTATGCCTTCTCTTGCCATGAAGTGACACTTTTTCCAATTTAAGACTAAATTGGTTTGCATACACCTCTTCAAAACCTTTTTTAAAGACTCCAAACACTCATCAAAAGACTTGCCAAATACTGAAAAATCATCCATAAAAATTTCAATTCCCTCATCCATTAAGTCAGAAAAAATAGAAATCATACAACGCTGAAACGTAGCAGGAGCATTACATAACCCAAAGGGCATTTTGCGGAACGCAAATGTACCATAAGGGCAAGTAAATGTGGTCTTTTCTTGGTCTTCAGGGGCAACCATTATTTGATTATAACCTGAATACCCGTCTAAGAAACAGAAATACTCATTCCCTGCCAACTTATCCAGCACTTGATCTAAGAATGGAAGAGGGAAGTGATCTTTCCTAGTCGATTGATTTAACTTTCTATAATCCATGCATATACGCCATCCGGTCACTGTCCTAGTAGGAATCAATTCATTATTCTCATTTTTCACTACGGTCATCCCACCCTTCTTTGGCACGCATTGGACCGGACTGACCCATTTACTATCAGAGATGGGATAAATAATTCCAGCATCTAACCATTTAATAATTTCTTTTTTTACTACCTCCTTCATTGGAGGGCTAAGTCTTCTTTGATGTTCAATGGAGGTCTTTGAATCATCCTCCAATAATATCTTATGCATACATATAGTGGGACTAATGCCTTGTATGTCGGCAATAGTCCACCCCATAGCCCCTTTGTATTTCTTAAGGACTTCTAACAATTCGTCTTCCTTACTCTGTTCTAAGGATGCATCAATTATTACCGGCAAAGTTTTATCTTCTCCTAAGAAAGCATACTTTAGATTGCTGGGTAAAGGTTTTAATTCCAATTGAGGTGGTTCCATAATAGATGGTTTCAGAATTTTAGTTTCACTTGATCTCTCAAGTGCTTCAACATTCCTATATGTTCTCCACCTTTCACTAACATTAAAAACCTTAGCTAATTTACCATATTCTTCTTCCTCGTTCCACTCTTCATTATTAAGGATTGCTAGTAATGTTTTCTCCCATTGATCATTCTGTTTAAAAACTTTAGTTGGAATATCTATGTTATCAATAAAATGACATTCCTCTTTATCATTGGGGTATTTAATTGCCTTAAGGACGTTGAATGTTACCTCTTCCTCATTAACTCTCATGGTAAGCTCTCCTTTTTGAACGTCAATAAGAGTCCTTCCTGTAGCCAAAAAAGGTCTACCAAGAATGATAGGTACATCCCTATCCTCTTCCATATCCAGAACCACGAAGTCTGCAGGAAAAATAAATTTTTCAACCTTCACTAAGACATCTTCAACTATGCCTTTAGGGAATGCTAACGTCCTATCTGCTAACTGAAGGGTTAAAGAAGTAGGAGTTATCTCTCCAAGGCCTAATGTATTATAAATAGAGAGCGGCATGAGATTGATACTAGCCCCTAAGTCACATAAAGCCTTACCCGTAAATTTAACACCTATGGAACAGGGTATGGTGAAGCTTCCTGGGTCTTTTAATTTAGGGGGTAGCTTCTTTTGTAGAATAGCACTACATTCCTCAGTTAATGCCACTACTTCCTTTTCAGCAAATTTTCTCTTTTTAGAAAGAATATCCTTCATGAATTTTGCATAACTCGGCATCTGCTCTATAGCTTCAGCAAAAGGGATATTTATCGTCAGCTTCTTAAAAATTTCCATGAATTTTTGGAATTGTGCATCAAGCCTTGTCTTAGTGAGCCTAGATGGAAAAGGCGGAGGTGGGTAGACTTTTCTTTCCTCTTCTAAATCTACAATTTCTACTCCTCCTTTAGCCATAGGGTCCTCTACCTTTTTCATCTTATCTTCATGTTCTCTCTTTTCATTATTCTTTAACTTTTCTAGTAACAAGTCCCCACCCGGAATCTTATTCCCACTTCTTAGGGTAACAGAGTTGCATTGATTAGATGGGTCATCTCTTTTTGGATTAGGAGTGGTATCGGCGGGTAATGTTCCAACCGGCCTTAGGTTTAATGCATTAGCAATCTGTCCCATGGAATTCTCTAATGATCTAAGAGATGATTCTATACCTACTACCCTTGCGTCATTCTTTTGGAACATTTCTAAGATTACTTCATCTGTTAATTTTCTTGAATTCCCTTGATTGTTATGTGGAATATGATTAAATCCAGGCGGGTGATTAACATTTTGGTTATTTCTCCATGAGAAGTTAGGGTGGTTCCGCCACTCAGGATTGTAATGATTTGGAAGAATATGTTGTCTTTGACCACCTATATAGTTGGCTTCTTCAGAAACTTGATTCAATTGTTCTATGGTGAAGGAGGTGTTAGGATTAGACAATTGAAGGCTACTAATTGATGGCATTACTTGATTTTGACTCAAGGAATCTAAACGTTTGTTTATCATATTGAACTGTGAAGCCATCTGTGCGGCTAACGAAGTGATTTGATCAACATGATGGACTCCAGTTGGATTGTTATTCCCTTGTCTCTCAAAAGATTGGTAGTTGTTAGAAGTAAGATCTTCAAGGATAGCATAAGCATCCTCGGGATACTTTTTCATCAATGACCCCCCCGCCGCACCATCAACTAAGATCATGGTAGCCGTTTGTAACCCATTATAGAATGTGGATACCTGTTGGTGTTGTTGTAAACCATGATGTGGACATCTTCTCAACAACTCCTTAAAACGCTCCCAAGCGTCGTAAAGAGTTTCTCCGTGATTTTGCATAAAAGTGGTGATGTCTCTAATCAACTTAGCGGTTTTAGAGGGAGGGAAATATTTGTTTAAAAATTTATCTACTAACTGCTCCCAAGTGGTTATAGAACCATGTGGTAACGAGTTAAGCCAATCTTTAGCTTTTCCTTCTAGGGAGAATGGAAATAACATTAGCTGAATCGCTTCACTTGAGGCCCCATTTACTTTATACATATCACAAATTTCTAAGAATGACCTTAGATGAGAATTAGCATCTTCGTTGTTGAGACCCCCAAACTTGTTATGTTGAATTAGTTGCATAATAGTGGAGTCAATTTTAAAATTATTAGCGGCTATGGTAGGTCGGGCTATGCTAAAATGCAATCCTCCTCGCAAGGGTGTGTTATAGTCTCGACAAGTCATTCTAGGAACATTTGGTTGAACATTTTGGTCAACTTGCTCATTAGGTTCTACTTGCTCCTCATTGTTAACCTCATTATTTTGTCCGTTAACATCCATCTCAAGATTAATATTATTGTTATTTCTCAGATTCTTTCTATTCAGCCTACAAGTTCTCTCGATTTCAGAATTCAATGGTAAAATTTCAGTGGTTCGATACCTGGACATACACTGATATCCAGTAGTTAACGAGTAAAAATGACAACAATACTTGAACTCAGATTACTCAGAATTACTAATATCACAAGATAATACTTAGGAAAAAAAAAAAACTTGTCCCCGGCAACGGCGCCAGAAAACTTGATGCACGCTTTGTGGTGTGAATATATAAGTGCTACGCAAGTGTACGTGTCGTGTCAAGTTACAAAATGGAAGTAGAGTGTCGAACCCACAGAGACAAGATTTTTCCTTAGCTTATGAGTACTAGTAATGATCTTTTCTTATAAGTCAAGCAAAATCACAAGGTTTTGAGAGTAAGTAAACTAAATAACGAAACTAAAGTAAGATGAGAATATAATGATGAGAAGAACGAGTCTCATATATTGATCCCTAATCTTAGTTTGCCTTTTTGTGATGAGAAATACAATTGACTTCAACTCAGTTTTTATCTTGTGAAAATCCTAAACTCGCGATGAGCATCTCTCGATTTCATCATCGCACTATGCATATTTAGTGAGTAGCCTTAGATCAAGACTTCACAAGTAAACATACGTATAAAATTATGGATCTTAACTCCACAACTAGAATGATAGCGATACGCTAAATCATATGTAGCCAAATTAAATTCCCGAGACTTACGAACGCAGCTCTCGCATATAGAACGCAGTATGAAGCACTAGATGGTAATCTCTTAACGTCATCACTGAAGAAGAGAATGAAATTTAAGATACAAACCAAATTTAACTCAATTGTTCATGTAAATATCAAAGCAAACATCGAATAGTTCACAACATATAAGACTCGCAAGCGAATTAGTTCATCATAGTCAAAAGTATGAGAAATCGGAGTGGGAGTTCAACAAACATGATGAATAAGAGTTAGAACAAGCCAACCAATTGATCTCCAGCCCTAGACGAATTCCGCCCGGTTCTCCCTTGTCCTCTTTCGAATTTTTGATCTTTCTATATGAATCTCCCTTATAAGAATCTCCTTCTCCCCTTTTATTACTTGCCATAACTGCTGTCTAATTTCCCCCCAAAAAATCCCCAAGAGACGCACCCTTCCATATTTTCGTCCAGCCCCAAAATTCAAATTTCGGATTTTAATTTCGCCCCAGGTTGTTGCAACCTTGTTTTTCTGTACGTTGCAACGTCTGCGCCTGCGCCTGCCTTGCCCACCCGAAACCTGATAGTTGCAACTAATTTTTTTTGTGGACGTTGCAACCTCTTGTTCAAGCTATGAAGTTTTGGCAGATTTCCTTTTCCAGGCAAATCTCTTGGCACATCTGATACAAATACATCGAAACAAAACCAATTTAGCCACAATTCAAATACATAAGATTTTGCTTTCATTTCCATATCATTTAAACTTATTTTAATTGTTTTAACTGAATAAGTTGTTGGAAATAACCGCATAGATGACTTCTTTTTAGAAGTCATCACTTGTGAGAACCGATTAGCAGAACCTTCTTGGGGGATTTTCTTAACAAAAAGTACTCTTTCCTATCTCACCACCCGAGTGATCGACCTGCCCTATCGGCTTATACAAGCCAAGTCAGCGGAACCTTCTCGGGGGATTTTCTCGACTGAAATAACTCTTTCCTACCTCTCCACCCAAGTGATCGACCTGCCCTAACGGCTTGTGAGAGCCCGGTGAGCGGAAACTTCTCGGGGGCTTTCTTTAACTAAAAGATTTTTCCTTTGCTCTATCCAAGGACTACCTAATTTCCCTCACTCAGACACAATCGTGTAGAAAAATCTTTTGTCGTAAAATGGAACATATTGGGATGAAATTTTCATTTATCATTCAGGGGTAAAAGCATTTCAGGTCGTCGTCACTCCAAGTATTACCAGGGAAGCTCCCTCAGAATTTAGGAGGTGATACCCACCTGACTTCAATGCCTCAACAAATACAAAGGGACCTTCCCAGTTGGGATGGAGTTCCCCAGTACCGCTGACCTTTCTGCAGCATTGACCTTTCTGAGAACATTGTTTCCCTTTACAAATTGTTTAATTCTAATGTGTTTATCAAAGTACTTAGCTATCATGCGCTTGATTTCTTCCTGACAAACCGTTACCGGGTCATAGAGCTCTTTCACGAGGTCAAGCTAGAGCCAGTGCTCTTCCTCGTTCTCCACCCTCCACTCATCATCCCCTTCCCCTACGGCGATGACTCATGGGGATTTTTCCTCAAAATCCACCGACAACGTGACCTCCGAGCCATGAGAGAGTTTAAAAGTGGTTTCTCCTGTAGCTGTATTGGGTGTGGTTTGTAAGTCTCAAAGGATTGAGGGGAGTTGCTTCACCCAATTGCCCATAAGATTCTCCACCTTTTTTGTAACTAGTTTACGATGACTTTATTCTCAACCTCCACTTGTCCATTGCTCTTGGGATGATGGATGGATGTGAAGCGGAGGTCAGTGCCCAACTGGCCGCAGAAGCTGGTGAGCTCATCACTAGCAAACTGCGACCCATTGCCCATGATGATGATTAGGGGTAGCCCGTATTGACAAATAAATCTCCCCCAAATGAAGTTCTTTATTACCTACAAGGTTTTCTTGGCTAGCGCCTTGACCTCTAGCCACTTGAAAAAGTAATCTATCATGACTAGGAGAAACCTCCTCTGCTCGCTAGCCTGGGAGAAAGGGTCTGCCTGGTCCATCCCCCAAATTGTAAAGGGCCACGGCGTCGTGATGGTCTGGAGACTCTACGCTGATAGGAGCTGAAGCGGTGCGAAGAGCTGACACTTTTGTCACTTTCTTGCATACTCTACTGCATCCCGGTTGATTGTCAGCCAGAAGTAGCCTTGCCATAACACCCTCTGAAGGATCAAGCGCATACCCAACTGCACCAAAAGCTCGGACTGTTGGATAGGGTGCTACTTAATTTTGTATATAAGTAGCAGAGCGCCACGGGTCAAGTGAAGGAACGCCAGACCCAACAATCCCCCCCGGCGTCCAGCACAACCCGTCGGCTCAGAGGTGGGGTTACCACATGGACCACATGGCTCAGAGGTGGGGTTACCACTTGTCGACGGTTTGTCTGACCCACCGGACCCACGCAGGTAGAAGGGAAAAATCAGGATTTAATAGCGCCCCCAGTCTTGAACCCGTGACCCCCTCTGATACCAATTGAAGGATCAAGCGCATACCCAACTGCACCAAAAGCCCGGACTGTTGGAGAGGGTGCTACTTAATTTTTTATATAAGTAGCAGAGCGTCACGGGTCAAGTGAAGGAACGCCGGACCCAACACCCTCTTCTCCAAGGTCCGACTCCAAGAGTGAATACCACACTCCCCGGAGTGGATCTCTTTTAGAACCATGGGTATCTCCTCCTCGGTGACACACCTGGCTAGGAGTCCCGACATGGTCTTCCAATACAAGTCTCTCCATGCAGCAAATAGTAGGCAGACTTGTCCTTGAGCCACCTCTTATCCAGAGTCCCCTCCGAGAACTTCCCCAATGTTAGAAAAATGATGAAGGGGGACACATATCAAGGTCATCGGTCAATTTCCATAAGCTCACCCTCTTCAATGAATGGTCGGAACAACTTCGTCATCGTTCCTCCTGCATGAGGGCCAAACTTTGACAAGTAGTTAGCTTGAGTGTTCTCCTCCCTCAGCACATGCTGAATGGAGAATGTGCAAAACAAATTGATAAGACCCTCGACCTTTGCCACGTATCGCTGGAGAGTCAATTCCCTTGTCTCCAACTCACCCTTGACCTGGGATGCCACCACCATCGAGTTTATTAAAACTTTCAAATCCTGGATCCCTAACTCCCTTGCCAAGCGGAGACCTACAATGACAGCCTCTTACTCGGCCTGATTGTTGGTGAGAGAGAAGCGGATGTCGATAGCTTTCTCGATCTTTGTCCCACACAGACTTACTAGAACCACTCCCCCTCCCAAGGAGTACCTTCCCGATGCTCTATCAGCAAGCACCTCCCAAGTTTTCGGCTTTGGAGATATGGAATCTTCCACCTCAATCACATACTCGGTCAGGAAGTCAGTCACTACTTGTGCCTTCATTGATAGTCGAGGGACAGAGGAGATCTCAAACTCGCTCAGCTCTACCGACCATTTTGTTAACCCTCATGAGTGCTCTACCCTTCCATGATGTTATGAAGAGGGTGTTCGGTCACCACCTTAATCGAGTGTGCCTAAAAAATTTGGTCGGAGCTTCCTAGTTGAGATGATCAGGGCAAATGCCAAAACTTCTCGAGGATGGGATACCTGAGCTTTGCTTTCTTTAGGACCCTACTGACGTAGTAGATTGGCAGTTTCTTATTTCCTTCCTCTCAAACTAGGATGAAGCTTATTGCTTCGGATCCCACCCCGAAGTAGAGAGCCATATCTTCCCCTTCCTTCATCCCTTGGAGTAGCGGGGCTTGCGTGAGCTACTTTTCAACACTTGGAAGGCCTTCTCGCACTCCTACGATCACTCGAACTTCTGGTTCCCTCGCAACACCTTGAAGAAGGGGGAGCATTTCTCCACCGCCTGAGAGAGGAACCTACTCAATCCTACCGTCATCCCAATCAGGCGCTGGACCTCCTAGGCATTCCTAGGTGCTGCCAAATCTAAGATCGCATTTAACTTAATTGGATTGGGCTCTACCCCAGCTAGGGTGAGGAGGTGACCCAAAAAATTCCCCCTATCTTCCTCGAAGACACACTTCAAGGAGTTGAGCCTCATCTTGAACTTTCTCAAGTTGGCAAAGGTTTCTGTCAGGTCCAAAAGATGAGAACATACATCCCTACTCTTCACCATCAGGCCATCCACATAGACCACAAAATTTCTCCCCTTCTGCTCCATGAACACTCAGTCCATCATTCTCTAGTAAGTTGCCCTTGCATTTCCTAACCCAAAGGGCATCATTTTGTAGCAATAAGCACCCATCGACCGTGATGAAGGAAACATCCTTGACGTCTGGCGGGTGCATTCTGATCTGATGATAACCTGAAAAAGCATCTAAAAACTCAT
Organism: Platanthera zijinensis; assembly: GCA_039513925.1. NCBI lineage: Eukaryota > Viridiplantae > Streptophyta > Magnoliopsida > Asparagales > Orchidaceae > Platanthera > Platanthera zijinensis. Next base: position 26,555,010 of record CM077096.1, read on the forward strand.
TACAGAAAAACTGAGGGTCGTGTCCGCCAACACATCGATTTGAGGCGGCAAATAACAATCATTGGGGCACACTTTATTCAACAAAGACAAGTCTACACACATTCCCCACCTCCCATCACTCTTTTTACCATTACAATATTTGAGACATAGTCTGGGCCAGTTTAGTCACCACATCTCTCTTCTTTTAACGGATATGACAAACACTTAGGTCGAGATTGAGGCGGTGGCATGCCACATCCACATCAATGTTTGGCACGTCTGTTACACTCTAGGCATAAACATCTATATTCTCTTGGATGCACCTCCGGAGCCTCTCCTGGTCCTCCTTGCTCAGACTCCCACTCATTTTCACCTTCTACGGCTTCCCATCCTGGGTGACGACCTATTTCATTTCTATCTCCTCAGCCGCTTCCAGTCTAGCCCTTTCCTTTATTGCCTTGTCGACCTCCTCCACCTTCTCCTTACAATAAATGGTGTTGACAGCCGTCACGTAGCACTGTCTGGCCACCTTGGGATCTCCCCTGAACCAGATTTGGACTCCTCCAATACCATACTTCAAGCATTGGTGGTAGGAGGAAGGTACGCATCGAAAGGAGTTAATGAGGGGCCTCCCAAAGATGGCATTGTAGCTTCTTGGGGCATCCACGTTGACGAATTGGAAGTTCTTGGACATGCCTCCCAAAGTTACAAGGAGTTCGACTCCTCCCTCCACTTCCTTCCTCTCCCCTGAGAACCCAAAGAGAGGGCCATCTGAGGCAGTACCCTCTTCACCTCCACTTTTATCTCGTTAAAAACCTTTTTGAAGATTACATTAACTTAACTTCCGTTGTCTACCAGGATCCTAAAAACTGTGAAGTTCTCGATCACCGTCTATATTACCAGCGTATCGCAGAATGGGTCTTCATGCTCCGGCATATCCTTCGCGGAGATGATGATCCTATCCTCTGGGGATGGGGTCATGGAGATCGAAGCAACACTCTGACGATAGATGGAATGAAAGCTCCCCTTATAGGTGGTCTCAATCCCTTCCCACGTAGATCACTCTGATCCCACCTTGGGTACCCACATCAGCTGGTCTTTACACTGGTCCTCTTCCTCTATTCCTTCTCTTGCACCTCCCATCCCCTAGATCTATTATTGCAGTTGTTGCCCCCTTGAGGCCCTTGCTCCACCTCTCACCTCCAAGAACTCGGGTCAGGTGGTTGTTGCATGACCTTTCTCCTGATGGAAGTCACAGTAAGGCAACGCTACCGTCCCCCTTCCTACCCCTTTTGGACGATTCCTCCTTTCTCTTCTTCCTCCTCGACCAATCGTCATGGCCTATTGGGGAGGGGGTAGGAATGACCTCGGACCCGGTCTCCACCCTGTAGGGTTAAATGTCTCCCTCCCATAAAGGGCACTCCACCCAAAGCAAACCCTCTTCCCTAACCCTGAGGGGATCCTCTCGATGCCTCCAGGCTGGCCGGTTGACTGGTGGCTGAAACCTCCACCCTGTCTCCTACCTCCGGGGGTCCTTGAAACCCTTTCCCCCTCGGGTCTTCCCTTTTCTCCCTTCCAGCAGATAGGATCCTCTCAATACCTTTGCGTCGTCTCCTTTTATCTTAGTCAACTTCGACATGGACTCGGGGTTCGTTGCCCCGCACTCGACCTCTCGCCCCGATTAGTCAATCGTCTCCTCGAAAGACTGAGAAGCCTCTATTGCATCCCGATGGTGAGGGAAAGCTGGAAGGTGTGCCTGGGCACCTCCTGAAATAAAAGAAACTCCACCTAGAAGTGATCCAGGTAACAACCCAGTGACTCTTCAACTCTCTACTTGATTATGAAGAGAGCCTTAGCTCCCTTCTTCCCCTTCTCATCGGTGGAGAAGCACAACAGGAAACTCTGGCACAGGTCTTCGAATCCGTAGATAGTCCCTTAGGGAAGCTCGTGAAACCAGTCTCTCATCTTTCCTTTGAAGGTGATGACGAACAACCTGCACTAGAAAGCATCTATCACATGCCTGATGGAGACGATATCTTAGAACTACTATAGATGTTGAACTAGATAGTCCTTGCCGGTGTAGTATGACATGACTTGATCCCTGAATCCCTCTGGCACCAGGGCCAAAAGGATCAACTCACAGAAAAGTCTCCCTTATTTTGGCTAGCGAGTCGGGGGGATTAGACCCGTCTCTTCGCCCGGGTAGCGAGTACCCATCGGTTTGGGAAACAGGACTCATGCCTGAAGGGTTCGCTCACCCTCTTCCACCAACACTTCCTTCCTGCTCACCAACCCGACGCACCCTTGCTTAAGACTTGCGAAGCGGATATCGAGATCGTGAGGGTTGAGCTCCTGCCTGTAGGATGTACTTCTGGAACTCTTTAAAGTCGCTCTTTCCAACAAACTCAGCCATGGGAGGCAAATTTTCAGTGTCGACTCCTTGGCCTTCGCCTCCAGCCATGGGGCTTACTCAGACTTCTCTGCACAAACTACGATCCACGCTCACCACAGCAAAATGTTGAACCCGAAAACCACAGTTCAAGAGGAGTTCAGACTGATTCAGGTAGCTTGGACTTACTTCTCCCGAGTTAGAACACTATGTCAGACACTCAAAGCAAAGGAACTCACTCATAAGGGTGGAAAACTAAGAACAAACCCCGCGAGATGTAGCGAGGAGGTCCCGCTACACAACCAGAAGATCAAAGAGAGTTTCTTCTCCAAAGCCAATGCTGAGCTGGGAACCTAAGAGGGAACTTGAGAGCACCAGACTGTAAACCCGAAAACCACAGTAAATAGTGCAGGAGCTCTCGCCAACCAGAATCAGCCAAAGGAGAGAGAAGCCACGAAGGAAGTCCTCTCCAACGATGCCCTTGGGTGTCTATTTATAGTTTTGTGAAAATGGTCTGTGGATAGCGAAATCTTGTCTTTTGGTTTTTCTAAATGAAGCTCAAATTGGTCTGGCAATGGCAAAATCCCGTTGTTTGGAAAGGCTAATGACATGCAAAATGATATTGACTAACAAATAACTCTCAGGTCAAATAGACGAGTCGAGGCCGTCCAGGCCAACTCGCCTGGGTGTGGCGAGTGCCTGTGAGGCTGGGACTCGCCACTCGCCCCGAGCCTGGGGCGGGTGCGGGCTTATTAGCCCACTCTCCCATCCTACTCACCTAGGTCCAATCTCCCCGCCTTCTTGTCGCTGGATTAATCAGCTTACTCGATAAATACAGGATTGTACAATATACATAGATTATTATCATCATTGACAACACAAGTGTAACAACCCAACAAAAATTAAAAAAATATCTAATGGTGATTTGGTAATTCCATGAAATCACCCCCTATTCTCCCTCCTTATATTCAGCGTGCGACTAGGTATTTTGCAAACCTTCCGATCCCGCAACCCCCGTGAAGCCCCGTCTCCTACATGCACTGATCCCGCCTCCATGTCGCTCTCGCTCCCTGCGCCTCCCCCTTCCATGGCTAGCGATGCTCCTCCAGCTCTCCCTCAGGCTGGTAGCGCCTCCTCATGTTGTTCCTTCCTCTCCCGATTACCCCTCCTCCCGTGCGCCCCTTTCTCTGGCCAGCAGCCCTGCCTCCTTTAGCAGCCTCTTCCTCTCCGTTTCTGGAGGCCAACATCAACGACTTCTTCCTCCTCCTCGTGCATCCCTTATTTCTCCGTTTTTTCATTGATTTGGCCGGGGATTTGCGAGAGGGTCACCTAGGGTTTCCTTCCCTCTCATCCTTGGGATCGGATTTGTCCTCCCTTTGGTAAGAATCTCCTATTTTCCCTTTATTCAGATGTTCTTGAAATTATTTTGCTAATTTTGCGCTTCAAATTTTGTATATTTGGTAACCCAAACATATGTCCATCGTATAATCGACTAATAACATTGTGTTTTTGATTTCCGGCACATCTCCTCGACTCAAGTAATGAAATCTCTCAAAATGCCTCTCTGAATTAGGGTTTTTGTAGCCTAAGCGCCGTCAAGTCTCCGTTTCTGCGTGGTAGTCTCTTCTCCCCTCACTTTTGAGGGAGATAAATCTCTAACCCCTCTCCTGTTTAGGTTATTTGATGATAAATTGTCTGTGCTAGTATACAGATTTCTATCATATCGAATTATCAAATATTGTCTGTGATTGTTCCTGAACAGGTCCAGTTAGGGTTTCTAAATCTCGCTTGGGCCTCTCAGCCACCTCCGTCAAATTCAGTTTCAGGCTTAAGGCAAGTAAAGATCTCTCTTTTGCAATCTTTGAACTTAATTATGCGTCTGTTCTTATGATATATGATTTCACACTTGGATATTTGATTTGCCAAATAAACTTTAATCTTGAATGTCTATCTGACAAGTTAGTGGTTTATAGTTCAATACGTTTGGAATGATACAACTTTGTGATCATGAATGATTTTATTTAGATAATCACATATATGAATGAATTTCCAATTTGATGAATAATTCGAGGAATGATAGATGGTTGAGTATGAGTAACAATTGTCATGATAATAATTGTAATGATTTCTGGTTAGCAAATATATGATCGATGTTTTTATATCATGCTCGTATCGTGCACATCCTATTTGGAAGTTAATTGTGTCATAAAATGATAAAATGTAAATGAGTACTTGTTATTCTAGAATGGATGCATATCAAATTTATCCCTGCGATTTACCTGAAAAACCTTCTTGTTAATGATAATTTGATCCCTCAAACAAGCAAAGTTCAAACTCATTTCCTAGTTTTTGGTGTCATTGAATCTTGTTTCGTCTGCATGTCTAGTTCTAAGAATTGAGTAAATATTATTCTTTGACTTGATTCCCCCTTTCATGTTTTAAAACTTTATACTTGTACATCTGAATCGTTAAATTTGTAACATATCTGATATGTTAGGAATCTCCTAAAATATGAATTATTTAACTCAAAAATATTTTAAGCAGTCATTGAAAGGCAGTGTTTAATTGGTGCATCTTTATGCTTGCATGGTCACGACAAGCAGGAATTCTTCTAATAAGACTTGCATATGAACTGAGTGTGCACCCACTAAAAACACATACACAACTCATTGATTACAATTTATGATATTAATTGATCAATTATATGTTATATTTCGGAGTAATCTAATAATTTAACTTGTAATTGTTTGATTATTTTACTTGTTTGTCCTACTAGTTCTGTTTCATGAAAACTAGTTATACAACCCGTATTCATCGAGGATGGACCCCATCAAGCGCCGGGTCAACAAAGGTCAAAATCAACAGGTCAAGATAGAAGTCAGAGTCAACGCGCCAGGCAGCAAAAGGCCTGGGCGAGTATGGCGAGCTCCCCTCGCATACTCGCAAGGTAGGCGACTAGGCGGGCTACTCGTCCAGCCATGCGAGTTTCTCCAGGAAGTCGCCTAGTCGCCAAGGGGTATAAATAGACCCCCCTCTTTGGATTTCCCTATAAATAGGGTCTCAGGGGTACGCGGTGAGACACTTGAAATCCCTTTAAGGATCTTGCGAGCTCTTCATCTTTGGATATTAGCTGAGCCTTTGGATTCCTTTTCCTTAGAGACCAGGTCGCGACCTTGCGACTTAGTTACCAGCTAGTCTCCCTCGTACCTTGCTCGACCATTTTGGTTGTGGAGGGGTTGCTTCTTCCAAGCATCCGAGCACGTGGTGGGGCCTTCCTGCCGCAGCGTCTGGGGTCCTGTTTGTTGTTGTTGTTCTTCATCCTAGCTTCCATTTCCGTCTAGTCTTACCCCTGAACCGGTAACCTTAGGTTGTCTTGATCTGAATCTTGAGGTTGGGAATTTTCCTGGTTTCAACACTTGAGCGTAGATCGCGACCAAGGAGGGAAGTTTTGTGGTTTAGCGAGATGGCAAATGGTGGCGAGCATGGAGAGTTGGTCGGTAACTCGGCGGGAGTTGGTGATCCCGCGCGAGGTGGCGAGTTTGTGACCATTGCTGCGTTCGAGGAGTTTGCAAGGAGGATCGAGAGGACCATCCTCGATGGGCTTTCTCATTGCCTCGAGGTCACGACGACCACCCCCCGTCGCGTGATGCCATTGGATGAGGAAGCGCCACCGAGGCGAGCTGGGAAGCAGCCCGCTTGGGCGAGAGAGGAGCGACCAATGCAATCACAGCACCATCCGGCGGGGAGCCAAGGGATCAGGTCCGAGATTTAATGCCGTCGGCGAGGCATCGTGATACTCGCCAGTGGAGCGAGTATGATGATTCTAGCGAGGATGAAACTCGTCATAGCCAGGAAGGGAGGATCCCCTTCTGTGACGAGATCCTTGCCGCCCCCATCCCAGAAGGATTCAGAGAGCCCGTTCTTACCTACTACTCCGGTAAGGATGACCCGGTCAGGCATATCTAGTGATTTGAAGACGTCATTTCCATTCGCAATATCTCTAACGCTTTGAAGTGCCGGTTCTTCTCCATTACCTTCAAAGGTAACGCAAGGGATTGGTTCCACCAGCTGCCAGCAGGTTCCATCTACTTCTTCGTCGATCTGCGTCGGGGCCTCATGGCGAGGTTCACTATATTCAAGAAGAGGAAGGAGGCAACTGCCCTCTTCAAGATCAACATGGGGCAGCACAATAGTTTACGCCATTACATCGACAACTTCCAGGAAGAGATCTTGGAGGTGGATGAGGTGGACAGTTTCAGCCTGATGGTAGCCCTGAAGTTCGGTCTGAAGCTCGGTATCTTCAGCATGGAGATGAGGTCTAAACCCCTGAAGTCTTTCGAGGAGATGGTGGAGAGGGCGAATACTTTCGTTTAGGGAGAGACGAAGAACAAGGATTTCTTGGTGCGGCTGGATGGAGATGAACCGTTGCGGAGGGGGAGAGCAGGACCTTCAGAGGTGAAGGCTAGGAGGTCTCCAGAGAGACAGGTCGAGAGGAGGAGGGAGGAGCCAAGGAGAGATGATCAAAAGAAGAGATAAGAGCCCAGGAGGGTGGAAGAAAGGAGGCAGGAGAGGCCTCAGAGGCTGGAAGAGAGGAGGCCCACAGAGGCTTCGACAAGGAGAGGAGAAGAGAGGCGATTCCAGTATCCCGAGAATCACCCCCAGTGGAGGCCACCAGTTAGGCCGCGTTTCCAGTGAGAGGAGAGGAGGAACAAAAACCGACAGGAGGAAGGCAGATGGGGAGGGAGAAGGGAGGTGATGGTTATTGTTTGTCAAGGCAATAAGCATCGCAGGTAGGAGTAGCGGGTGAGGCGCCAGGAGGCAGAGATCCCCCTCTATTGTGACATCCATCGAGTAGAGGGGCATGAGACGTTAGCTTGCTCGAAGTTCTGGGAAGCGAGGAGGAGGTTGGAAGCAGGAGCCGTGGAGAGGGAGTAGCCAAGACAGGAGGCTTCGGTAGGGCAGGTAGTATTCCAAGCTCCGGCGAGGAGGAGGAATGAGGATCGGGTCGACCTGGGAGGTTGCGGAGAGGTGATCCATGACACAAGAGGTGGGCAGGTCAGTATGATCAACGGAGGAGCCAGGCTCGGAGCTTCCCGTAAGGGAAGTCTCCATCAGATCTATAAGAAGAGCGTCGCCTCGACCTCGCAGAACCCACCTCCGTTGGAAGAGATCACTTTCTCAGAAGAGGATATGCTAGGGAATGAGAACCCCTTCCACGACGCCCTGGTCATTCAAGCTACCATAGAAGACTTCACCGTCAACCGAATCCTCGAGGATAACGAGAGCTCAGTGAATGTTATTTTCAAGAGAACCTTCGTCGGGCTTCAAGTGGAGGCATCCCAGGTCCAAGCTGCGGATGGGCCCCTCTTTGGCTTCTCGGGAGAGAAGAAAGAGGTGGAGGGGGCGGTGGAGCTTCTGGTCTCTTTAGGCGGTACTTTGATCCGATGCCGTTTCGTCATCGTCGATGCACAGAGCGGATACAATGCCATCTTCGGGCGGCCCCTCATCAACTACTTCAAGGCAGTCTCATCATCTTATCATCAATGCCTAAAGTACTGCTGGGGGCACGTACAGGTCAGGATCATGGGTGATCCAAAATCCTCCAGGGAGTGCTATCTGAACGCCGTCAGCACCATCAGCTGGATGGAGGACGTGAAGAGGTTAGATAAGCTGCTAGAGAGAGAAGAAGGTATGTGTGCTGCTGAGGAGGTGGAGGAGCTAGGGGTGGTCTCCCAGAGAGGAGAGCCGGGTCTGCTGAAATTTGGAGGATCCTTGCCACTGGAAGGGAAGATCGAGATGGCCATGTGTTTGTAAGAGAACGTGGATATCTTTGCTTGGAGCGCCGCTGAGATGCTAGGGATTGATGCCGATGTTGCCTGCCATCTCCTCAACCTGGATCCCGCGGTGGCCCCCGTCTGTCAAAAGCAAAGGAAGAGCGCCACCGCGCTGGCTGGTTTAATCATGGAGGAAGTAGAGAAGCTGCTGGAGGCAGGGTTTGTCTCAGAGATCCAGTATCCTGGCTGGGTCTCCAATATTATAATGGTGAAGAAGCTCGGGGGGGATGGCGTCTTTGTATTGATTTTTCCTTATTAAATAATGCTTGCCCAAAGGATTGCTACCCCGTTCCTCAAATCGACGCATTGGTTGATTCCGACGTCGGGTTTCCTGTAATGAGTTTTCTTGACGCTTTTTCAGGATATCACCAGATCCGGATGCATCTCCCCGACTACCGCGACATCTATTTCATCAACAGCGATGGCTGTTACAGCTACAAAATGATACCCTTCGGGCTCAAGAACGTGGGCACAACTTACCAGCGAATAATGGACCAAGTCTTCAAGGAGAAAAAGGGGCGGAACCTGGAAGTGTACGTGGACGATATCCTTATAAGGAGCAAGAGCGTCGCAGGGCACATAGAGGATCTGGTGGAGACCTTCGCCACCCTGAGGAAGTACAAGATGTGACTCAACCCGATCAAGTGCGTCTTTGGGGTGGGAAGAGAAGTTTCTAGGTCATCTTCTCACTTCGAGGGGGGTGGAACCTTACCCAGACAAAGTCAAGGCCATTCTGGAGATGACATCCCTAAGAGATCCCAAAGAAGTTCAAAGAATGACTGGAAGGCTGGCAGGCCTTAGTCGTTTTCTCTCCAAGGAGGGAGAGAAGTGTTCCCCGTTCTTCAAAACTCTCTGAGGCAACCAGAAGTTCGAGTGGACCGCGGAATGTGAGGAGGCTTTTGAAAAGCTCAAGCAGCAACTGACCCAAGCTCCTCTCCTCCAAGGCCTGCAGGGAAGTGAGAACCTCCTACTATATCTGGGAGTGGGAGCAGAGGCGGTCAGCTCAGTGTTAGTCAGAGAAAAAGGCAGGAGGCAGCTTCCCATCTACTATGTGAGTAGAGTACTGCTGCAGGCAGAGATGAGATATCCTATCCTAGAGAAGTTGATGTTCGCTTTAGTGGTTTCGGCTCGTAGGCCCCGTCCTTATTTTTAATCTCACTCCATCAAGGTCGTCTTAGATCATCCGCTGCGTAGTATCCTGGATGGAGTGGAGCATTCAGGCAGATTGACAAAGTGGGCAGTGGAGCTCATTGAGTTCGACATTTCCTATTCTCCGAGGATAGCGATCAAGGCGCATGCACTAACGGGCTTCCTGGCCGATTTCTAGGCCGAGGTGGGAGGAGACGAAGGCTCTTCTAGCCCAGTCTCCTGGAAGATGTATGTGGACGGGGCTTCAGGCAGGTATTCCGTGGGAGCCAGAATCGTGCTAGTGAGCCCGCAGGGAGCCAGGATCGACCAGGCTATCGAGATCCTCTTCCCCGTCATGAATAATCAGGCGGAGTACGAGGCCATGGTAGCTGGCCTGCGTCTCGCCAAGGAATTAGCAATCTGGGATATCAAGGCCTTCACCGACTCGATGGTGGTCGCATCTCAAATCAAGGGGGAGTTCGAAGTGCACGATCCCATCCTGCAGAAGTATTTGGTTAAAGTAAAAGGTCTGATCGAGGGGTTTCAGTCTTTCTTCGCCGAGCATGTACCACGAGAGGAGAATTCAGAGGCAGATTATCTCGCCAAGTACGGTCCCCGGGCTGGGGGGGGGGGGGACCGTGACCGAGCTGTTCCAACCATCCATCGAGGAAGAGGAGATGATGGAAATCAAGCAGAGAGCCTCGTGGAAGGATCTGTTTGTTACGTTTTTAACAACATGCCTGCTTCCCGTCAGTGAAGGAGAAAAAAAAGGAAATTTCGTTACAAGGCCACTTACTACCTATTGCAAGAAGGAGAACTTTGCCTCAAGACTATCTCAGGCCCCTTGGCCAGGTGCTTGTCAGAGACTGAAGTCCCTCATGTCTTGGAGGAGATTCATTCGGGAGAGTGTGGCAGTCACTCAGGGACTCTCACTCTGGAGTAGAGAATCCTAAGGCACGGCTACTTCTGGCCGACCATTCGAAAGGACGTGGAGGCCTTCTCCAAGAAATGTCCGCAATGTCAGCTCTCCGCGCCTCTTCAGTTGTAGCCAGCTCAGCACCTTCGCTCAATCACCACTCCCTGGCCCTTCGCCATCTTGGAAATGGATTTGATTGGCCATTTTCCTCAAGCCAGCGAACAGAGGAAGTTTGTCATGGTCATGATCGACTACTTCTCCAAATGGGTCAAGGCAAAGGCTCTTGCCATGACCAGCTCTCAGATCGTGAAGAACTTCATTTGGGGAGAGATGGCTTGCAGGTTTGGAATCCCTATCGCCATCGTCACCGACAACGGTCCACAATTTGTCAGCTTGGAGCTGGAAGACTTTTGCAAGCAGCTAGGGACGGATCTTCGATTCGCATCTGTGCATCATACTCGAAGAAACAGACAAGTGGAGTCCGCCAACAAGTTAATCATCAACCTCGTGAATAAGAAAGTCACCAATCTAAAAGGCAACTGGGCAGAACAACTCCCCTCGGTCCTATGGGCTCTGAGAACAACTCCAAACTCAGCCACATGGAAACGCCCTTCAAGTTATCCCACGGTTCTGAGGCGCTCATACCAGTGGAGTTCGAGGTTCGGAGTCCGAGGGTCATAGCAGCAGGAGAAGGCAACGAAGAATGACGCTTAGAGAACAAAGAAGCTCAAAGGCTCTCACTGGATTACATCGAAGAACTTCGTGACTTAGCCTCCACTCGCCAGGAGGAAATCAAGAGGAGCGTGGCAAAGCAATTCGACAAAAACGTCAGTCTCAAACATTTCCTTGAAGGAGACCTGGTCATGGAGAGGTGGACGCCGCGGGAAGGGGGGCTGCAGTTGGCAAGTTGCAACCTAACTGGGAAGGCCCTTTCATCGTCCAAGAAGCCCTTGCCACTAGAGGCTATTATCTGCAATATCAAGAAGGAGAAAGGTTGGGAGGTACCTGGAGCGGGGATGACCTGAAAAGGTTATATCCCTAACATCAATATGATTGTCACTTTGTAATCTCGTTTGCCTATATATATACATTTGTGGAAAATTGTCTCCTTTATGTTGTTTCATTGCAAGACATCCGAAGGCTTTGAGGTCCAACTCCGCGATCGATCCAGGAAACCAACATTCGACCTGTTCCTCTTAAATAGCCCAATACGGATGATGGAACGATGTCTCGGTATTTAAGCGTCCTTGTAAGACCGAGCCCCTGCATTGACGACCGAGATCAGCTCCCCCCTGCATGTCGGCCTAGCTACCCCCGATCGCATCTCTCCTCCGATTAGAGGAACTATTAGGAACAGGCCTAGAGGCTAACCTCCTGCATTTGAGTAAGGGCCAACCTCATCAAGCAACCCCTCGTATAAAAGTATCTCAACTATTAACAGGGAAGGATATTGGCCTCGAGTGCGTCCTATAGGACCCTCTGAGGAATATTCCCATTCGCTCATGTACTGGCATTCGTAGCCAGGTGACCTGACTGAAAGCGATCTCCACGGTTGGGTTGAGAAACGAGACTTCAACCCGTTCCTCCTAAATAGCCCAGTACGGATGATAGGATGATGCCTCGGGATTTAAGCGCTCTTGTAAGACCGAGCCCCTGCACTGACGGCTGAGATCAGCTCCCCCCTTGCATGTCGGCCTAGACACCCCTAATTTAATCTCTCCTCCGACTGGAGGATTTATTAAGGACGGGTCTGGATGCCAACCTCCCGATCTGACGAAGGGAAGATCGTCTCTAGAGTCTCATTCATTTACAAAACACTGGTTGTAATATCCCGACTTTTATTGGGCCACCAGAGCTCTAGTAGGTCCAATAAAAGTAACCTGAATCCTACCCATTACATGGTAGAAGGTTTAAGCAGGAAATGGAGCTAGAGAACTCCGATTTGAGTTCTGTCAATTCCTGTGGCACCGTATAGTTAATACGAACGCATCAGAACTCGTTCCGTTGGACCCCGAGGTCATATGATGGATATGACCATTCCTCATAAAACGTCGCGAAGACAAGATTTTGAATATCGGTCTAGAGAACTCCGATTTGAGTTCTATCAGCTTCTATGGACTCATATAGACAATACGAGCACGATGGAACTCATTGCGTCGCAATCTGAGGTCTAACGATGAATATAGACATTTTGACCGATTTAGTGCGCCGCGATGCACAAATTTTGAATATTTAGCAAACGAACTCTGATTTGACCCCGGTCAGTGGCATTGGACTCGTATGATCAATACGAAGTCAACCGAGTTTGCCTCGGTCAAATTACGACACGAGTAGTCAACTTATGATCAAATCAAGCATACTCGTGCACCAAAAAGCGTGCACACACAAATTATGATCAGCAAGAGGGTCCCACCCTAGGGTTGACTTTGGTCAAACCCCCCTAAAAATTCAAAATTTTTGGAATTTTCCAAAAGAGGCACACACCTCCTCCTCATTAATAGTCTAGGGTCCTTCTCCCCCTCACCCTTGGGCCACCAATCAGCAAGAAGGAAGGCCATGGGCCAAGATGGGCCCAATCCCTCCTTACCCCTCCTTCTCCCTCCCCCTCTTCTTTTTCCCTTAAGGAGCAAGGCCCAAGCCCACTCCTTCCCCCTTGTTTGCTGCCACTTGGGGCCATCCTAATGGTGCCACTTGGCCAGCACAAGTGGAGGTGAGGGGAGGAGCTCCTCCCCTCATGGGTATTTATCCCACATCGGCTAGGGGAGGGATGACCACCCTCCCCAAGCCTATAAAAGGACTTGCCTGGCCTCCTCCCCTACACACACACACCAACCCGAGCGAAGGGATCCCTCACCGGAGCCCTAGCTCGCCGGAAAACACCAACCCGAACCAAGCTCCTCCGCCACCTTGCATGGACAACCAAGCCGTCCTCTCCCAAGCCCCTCCTTCCCAGGTATAAACTTTCTCCTTCTCCTTCCCCATCTTCTGGATGACCTGCATGGGCCTCCAGGCGGCTGGAGCGCCGCCGACACCACCCGACCCATGTTCCAGGTCGGGTGGTGGCCGCAGGAAGTCTAGCCCCTCCCAGCGATGGTGGTGGTGCTGGAGAAGGGCTAAACCACCGGGGAAAGGGGATGACTTTCCCCAGTGGTGGAATGCCGGGGTGCCGTCGGAAAACGCCGCTCCGGCGGCACCCGAGAAACATAGTTTTTTTCTTTGTTTTAACTCCGGCGGCGACCGGCGGCGGTTGGTCGCCGGGCCACCACCAGAGAAGAGCCCTGCCCCCGGCATGCCGACCGGGGGTGGTTTCGGGGCTGGGCTCAACGCCGGAGAGGCAGGGTGGCACGGTGGCGCTGGGAGCAGAACCACCGCCACCCTGCTCTCGGGTTGGCTAAATCAGGCGGTGGTCGGCGGCGGCAGGCCGCCGGGCCACCCCCCAAGGACTCGCCGGCCTTCAGTGAACCGACCAGGGGCGGAGCCGACACCCAGCAGTGGTCGGCTGGCGGTGGCAGAAGGCCACCGCCTCTTCATCCGCAGGGATGAAATCGCCGCCATCCATCTCCGGTGATGAGATTGACGACGGGGATTTTCTCAATTCCCCCCCGCCTCCATTTCTGTGCCCCCACATCGGATCCACGACTGATCTGTTGTGGGGAATCAGTGGCGCATTAAGCCGTCCGGCTCAATCTCAGCCGCAGAATTAATGGCTGATCTGCTAATTGTAGACCAATTTTTATATGAGAACACGATGAATTTTTTTGGGCCAAATCAGAGTCCCAGGGGGCAAAGTGGTCAACATGAAAAATGTTCCCCATATTGAGAGCTTCCTCCACAAAAATTTTGAATTTTATTGAAAATGTTTTAGTATTTTTAAAAGTTTATATAAAGTTTATTAGGCCAAATTAATGGCCCAAAACTTAGGTAAAAATTATGAAATAATTTCTAGACCCTTAATAGGTTCTCCCAAGGGTTCTATCAAAATTTGGAGATATGGGGATAAGAAATGAATTTTCATTCAAATTCTAAGAGTTTAGGGCCGCGCTTGGGATTTATTTCGCTCACTTTCTCCGAAAATAAAAATTAGAACGCGCGACTATCCCACTTGACTTAAATATCAAGTTCAAAATTACACCATCAACGAGAGTGGTCGAGGCAAGTAGCAAAGCTCTGGTTGCCCCAAGATTTCATAAAACCGTCGAACGCCTCGACTCTTGGGAAATTTTGGGCACGCTCGTAAGGCGAGAGTATGAATAGTGAGTCACAAAATTATTCTCGACGATTAAAAGGGGTGTGACTCCTAATGAGTCCCCGATCCGTTTAAACCATGACAGACAAGGCGCAACTAAATTAATATCAGATCTTAATAATGGATGTAACTCAAAGAAGCCTTTAAAGACTGAAATAGAATTGAATGTGTCTCCGAAAAATGGAGATGAACTAAAGCCTCCTAAATGGAGTGATTGGACTACTAACATTTTTTCCTTCTTTATGATTATTTTAGTCTCGTACTGGTCAAGTTCAATTCAGTACATTTAATTCCAGTCTCGTACTGATCAAGTTCAATTCAGTGCTTTCAATTACAGTCTCGTACTGGCCAAGTTCAATTCAGTACTTTCAATTCCAGTCTCGTACTGGTCAAGTTCAATTCAGCACTTTCAATTTCAATCTCGTACTGGTCAAGTTAATTCAGTACTTTCAATTCTATTCTCGTACTGGTCAAGTTCTATTCAATACTTTCAATTTCAGTCTCGTACTGGTCAAGTTCAATTCAGTACTTTCAATTCCAATCTCGTACTAGTTAAGTTCATTTCAATACTTTCTATTCCAGTCTTGTACTGGTCAAGTTCATTTCAGTACTTTCAATTTCATTTCCAATCTCATACTGGTCAAGTTCAATTCAGTGCTTTTAATTCCAGTCTCGTACTGGTAAAGTTTAGTTCAATACTTTCAATTCAACTCCAGTTTCGTACTGGTCTTTCCAGCACTTAAATTATGCAACTTTCATTATCAATAGTTTTAATCGCCGCTTTTCATTTCTGCAATTCACAATTTTAAGCACGGGTCCTGCTCTGACGAGCAGTTGCCTATTAAGGTCGAGTCTTAGATGAGGATAACCGGAGTTGAGGTATTCCTCCAGGTTTTACCCCAAATAAAGAGCTCTCATGCTCCTTGTCAAAAGTTGAGCTGAGCGCCACCGCCCGAAGTTCAAAACGTAGAAAGGCAGGCCGCCACAAACCCAGTATGTGCTAGCAAAAGTAACTGTTTGATTGTTTGTAAATTGCTTGCGGTGAATTGTGGCGGGTCAGTCCCTTCCGCAGACTGTTCGTACTGGTGCGAGAAGGTTGACGGTTCAAGGCGACAGAGGAGATGGGTACCACGGGTAACCGACCATTATCTTTCCCCGTTAGGTCTTTCCTCCACTGGTTAGCCAAAATATCATGTTGCCGAATGTCGCTCACATCATATAGTGCACGAGGATGTATATTGGGGCATGGGGCTGTGCAGTACGACCACCCCCAGAAGTGGCAGGACTTGTCACTGTCACCGACGACCACATCGGCAAGGCCCGCAGGGCTTGCTACCCTACTGGAACAGAAACGGTCTATACTATGTCGACATAGGATGTGTGTGCGCGCGGCTGTGAATGCCTGCGATAGGATACAGAAGGTGTATATCTGGTGTGCTGGTATACAGTAGAGCCTTTATCATAACTGTTATTAATATTGCTGTCATTTCAGTTATGCTACCTTTCTTTTATTGCTGCTCCTAGATTAATTATTGTGCTAACTCTCTCATGCTTCAGCTATCTTATACTGTTGGGTGCGTGTGTGCTCATCCCCAGGATATGGATCCGGGGAGGGGATTTGTTCCTACTTAGCCTTGTGACTAATGATTATTTAAATGACCAATCACAGGAAACAGAGCATCGTAGCGACCCCCTACCGCAGGAGAACGCATCAGTGGTTAGGACCACCCGAGCAGAAGCACCACTAATGCCTGAAGAGTTCCGAGACGTGAGTACCAGTGAGCAGGATAACGAGTGAGAGGAAGATACTATAAGTAGAACTTGTACAGCCTACGAGCTTATATAAGAACATAGGCTATGACCTTGTACTCATGTAAATATTTATGGAGTTGTATATATACTAGTGTTTTCCTGTTAATGCTTTCGCAAAAATCTCTGATGTGTTGTGAATGTGTTGATTCTAGCCCAACAAGGCGGCCCCTAGTGCTTAGTAGAGTGGGTCGCTACCCCTTAAAGGTGCACTGGGTGGACGCCTTGGGCACGTAAGATCCCCTCCGGCTCGACTCGGTCTAAGGTTTGGGGGGCGAGCTTACACTAGTGCCGCTAACTCTTTTGTCACCTCTCAAGTAACAAGGCGAACTATCTCAGTGACAATAAGTCCCCGAGTTGTGGGGTTATCATAAGTATGGATCGCTGCACGAGCTCCTCTCCTGCATACCGGCCATCGACCCCCTCGGGTGAAGAAAGTTCCTCATTGGAGTGATGTCGTAGTCCGTGATCTCTGTACGAGCTTCTCTCCTGCAGACCAACCACTAGCCTCCTGAGTCGACTACCTCCCACCACCAGTTGATCTTGGCTCCTGCTGGGTGTCGACTACCTGCCACCACCAGTTGAGCTTGGCTCCTGCTAGGTGTCGACTACTTCCCACCACCAGTTGAGCTTGTCTTCTACTGGGTGTCGACTACTTCCCACCACCAGTTGAGCTTGGCTCCTACTGGGTGTCGACTACTTACCACCACTAGTTGAGCTTGGCTCCTGCTGGGTGTCGACTACTTCCCACCACCAGTTGAGCTTGGCTTCTACTGGGTGTCGACTACTTCCCACCACTAGTTGAGCTTGGCTCCTACTGAGTGTCGACTACTTCCCACCACCAGTTAAGCTTGGGTCCTGCTGAGTGTCGACTACTTCCCACCACCAGTTGAGCTTGGCTCCTGCTGGGTGTCGACTACTTCCCACCACTAGTTGAGCTTGGCTCCTGCTGGGTGTCGACTACTTTCCACCACCAGTTGAGCTTGGCTCCTGCTGGGTGTCGACTACTTCCCACCACCAGTTGAGCTTGGCTCCTGCTGGGTGTCGACTACTTCCCACCAATAGTTGAGCTTGGCTCCTGCTGGGTGTCGACTACTTCCCACCACTAGTTGAGCTTGGCTCCTGCTTGGTGTCGATTACTTCCCACCACCAGTTGAGCTTGGTTCCTGCTGGGTGTCGACTACTTCCCACCATCAGTTGAGCTCAGCTCCCGCTGAGCGTCGGCTATGATCTCCAAGCCAATTGAGCTAAGCCCATGCGAGACAGATGACTATGCAGGAGCGAGTATGCTTTGGCGAGTAAGCGCAACTACGAGCATCGACGTACGAACAAGGGGTAGCGACCTAAGAGTAGGCGATGAACGTTGATGAGCGACATCAATGTGCGAATAAGCGTATCACAAGCACTCATCCTCTCCGAGCGTATAAGCCTAGCGAGCACCATCAATCAGCGAGGAAGCCGAGTAAAGAAAAATAAAGGGAGACAGTAATTTAGAACTTGTATATATATATATATATATATATATATATATATATATAGGGGATATCTCAAATGCGGGCAGGCTTAAATGCGGGCGTACGGGCAAGGCGTTTTGGGGGTCAAGGAGGCTCCAAATCGAAAAGTGATCAACATGAAAGTTGTAGATCTCGGCGATCCGAACAACTTTCATGTTGATCGCTTTTTGATTTGGAGCCATCTTGGACCTCGATTTGAGCCCCGAAATCTGGGGCGGCGGACGATTTACTGTAGCAGTTCCGCCGCCCCAGATTTCGGGGCCCAAATCGAGGTCCAAGATGACTCCAAATCAAAAAGTGATCAACATGAAAGTTGTTCAGATCGCCGAGATCTACAACTTTCATGTTGATCACTTTTCGATTTGAAGCCTCCTTGACCCTTGCCCGTACGCCCGCACGCCCGCACTAGAGTAACCCCCATATATATATATATATATATATATATATGGGGAGATCTCAAATGCGGGCAGGCTTAGATGCGGGCGTACGGGCAAGGCGTTTTGTGGGTCAAGGAGGCTCCAAATTGAAAAGTGATCAACATGAAAGTTGTAGATCTCGGCGATCCGAACAACTTTCGTGTTGATCACTTTTTGATTTGAAGCCATCTTGGACCTCGATTTGAGCCCCGAAATCTGGGGCGGCGGACGATTTACTGTAGCAGTTCCGCCGCACCAGATTTCGGGGCCCAAATCGAGGTCCAAGATGGCTCCAAATCAAAAAGTGATCAACATGAAAGTTGTTCGGATCGCCGAGATCTACAACTTTCATGTTGATCACCTTTCGATTTGAAGCCTCCTTGACCCTTGCCCGTACGCCCGTACGCCCGCACTAGAGTAACCCCCTATATATATATATATATATGTCAAAATGTATACAAGCTACAAAAATTCCTAAGTATTTACGATTCTTTATAAATGCAAGCATGAAGAAAATCGGCGAGCAACTAGGACTCATCGTTGCTAGTATCAGGCCGATATTCATCATCTCCAATGTCGGCATCCTCCTCATCCGCGTCGTCTTCGCCGCTTCCCTCCTCATCGCTGCTTTCGCCGCTGTTGCTGCTACTGCCACTGTCGCTGCCGCTAGAGCCCGATGCAAAGAAGAGTACACGATCGGGCGAGTTAGACTCCTCGGCGAGCAGCTCTGAAATGAGGTCCTCGACGGTCATCTTCTTGCCCTCCTCGTCAAGGTGGCCGCCGATCCTCAACCTGGCGAGGATGACGTCCCCTGTCGCTCGCGCTATTCCCCGGTGGATGGCCGACATCTCGTCCCCATGAGGGTAGGTCCTCTTGACCATCCTATGGTCGATCACGTCCTGCTGCGACATCAGCGGGCGAGAATCCGAGGGGCCGGGGCGATCTTCAGCAACGACCGAGCGAGTTTCCAGCTCGGCAACCTGAACTTGTGATGTTTCCAGCTCGACTTTGGTGTTGGCGAGATCCTGCTCTAGCTCGGAAATCCTCTTCGCCGTCTCTACCTCGGCAGCCTGCGAGTATTAGTGGATCACCAATCAACAAAAGACCCAAGTCAAAATCGGCTATATCGCGCGAGCGGGCGACTTACCTCATATTCCTTCCAGCAGGCTGACTGCATCCCGAGGTCGATCGCCTTTTTTGAGACGACTTTCATCGCCTCGTGCGTCTCGAGCAACTTCCACGCCGAGAAGTGGCCCAGCTCGGCGGCTCGCAGAATGGCGCGTGAGGTTAGTTGGGTGAGCGCCTCCGTGCTGAGCTCCTCCATCGACTCGGCGTTAGCTCGCCCATATATCGCGTGAAGTACATTGAAGGCCTCCCCCTTGTCCTCCCAGTCCTCCGACCAGGCAGGGAGGTTGGTGCTCAACGACACCCGATGCTCCTCTTCCGACCAGGATACCAACAGCTGCAGGAGCGGATCCAGGATTCGAAGTAAGGGGGGACCCAAAAAAAATTATGAATCAAAATATAATAAGCAAAAAAAATTCTAATTTGAAATTTTAGCATTAACAATAAAAGAAAAATTACAATATGGATGTTACCTTATTTTAGTTGTGCACGTCGTTTTTTCAACTCAGAGAATTCATCAATGATCACATCTTTCTCGATCTTCTCTATTATTTCTCGTTCTATGTAGAGAGTCATACAATTTGTCAGAAATTCATCCTCAATTTTGTTGCGAAGTCTTGTTTTAATAAGTTTCATAGCAAAAAATGACCGTTCTGTAGTCGCTGTTGAAACCGGAAGTGTCAAAATTAGCCGAATTAGCTTGTCAACAAGATAATAGGTATTTGATTTCTTCGTTTCGGCCAATTTCTCACAAAGTTTAGAAATTTAAGTTTATGTTCACCAGAATAAGGATACTCTTAAAGTTTGTGCAAACAACATCACCGATCTGTGTCAATGACACGAATAAGCTTCACACAGCATGCCTAACCCGGAAATGCGCTCGGGCTTCTAATGCAAGTATCATGTCGGGGACAGACACAATCAACTCGGTAGTTCATAAAAAAACAAATAAAACAAAGGTTCGCTACGTCTCTAGAGATTGAACAAGGACTATAGGCCAATGTCCGCTCAAGCGAAAAGGACTCACACGGTCCGAACGAAATGCGAGGTGATTCACCCAAACGTTTCAAAAGCCACACCTAAATCTCTCCACCAAGCTATTACGTATAGAAGAAAATCACACAAAAGGAGGTAGAGGAATTCGTTACCCAACCCGTTGTTGACGTCATTGGAGGTGAGTCACAAACCACGGTATCCACCGGAGTCGCTCCAGACTACCGGAGGGAGAGAGGCAAAGAGCGCACACGGCACACCCTCCTTTTTCTTCGGATCTTCAAGCGGAGGGCTGTCGGGGCCAACTGGAGGTCGGGCTGCTGGTGGTCGGGCAGGGGGTCGACTGGTCGAGGTGGGTCTATTAGAGCAGGCCGACGTGCGACGGCGACGTGCGACGGGCGACGACCGACGGCCGACGGGGAGGAACAACTAAACGAGAGAGAGAGACTGAGATGATCGAGTGAGAGTGAGAGAGATGAACGGGCGAGAAGCCGAGAATAGGGGCAGCGACGCACGCCGGGTGGCGAAGAGGAAAAGCAATCGGGAGGGAGAAATCCAATCGGGAGATAAGTTTTTTTTTGGATTTATATTATATTATATACACATATTTCAAAATTCAAGGGGGGTGGGGGGCGGACCCCCCCTTGCCCCCTCCTGGATCCGCCACTGCCAACAGGCGACCAAAAGCATCCTTGCCTTCTTGCCCGATGTTGAAATTTGGGTGAAAGTAAGGTGCTTCGACATTGACCGGAGATTCTCGCTCCTCGAACAACTGGCAAAAAACCTTGGCCCTCTCGCTCGCGTGGTCCGACGACCTGGCCTTTCCCTTTCCTTTGGAAAACTTTTTCTTCTCAACTTCTGGAGGAAGGTTGGAAGGATCTAGACGCTACGAGGCGACTTCCTTGGCCGGAGGAAGCGCTTCCCGGGAAGCTCGTGAGTTTCTACGAGTATCAAAAGCGGATAAGCGCGACTATTCAACTGCGAGCAGGATAAGTGGGCGAGTATGGTAAAAATTCGTGTGCATTTACCTTCGCAGGTATCGACTTCGTCAACCACGTTAACGTTGATGCGCCAAGGGATGACGTCGAACCGCTGACCGTGGAAGGATTCAAAAAGCCTTTCTCGCGCACCCTCTAGGATCGGTGGCAAGAATGCAACGTCGGCGGGTTGATGCAGCCTTCCCATGACACCCTCGAAGTCGCCTTCAATGATGAACAGATACTCTCCCCATCGATTGATCTTGTTGGTCGTCTCCACCAGTGTGTTTACATAGATGCTGAAGAAGACTATCCCCTCAGAAGTCGCCGCGAAGGCAAATACTTTCCGGAAGACGGAGAGGTCAAAGACGATCCTCTCTTCTTGCAAGAAGCAGAGGAACCCCATGATGATCGCCACGCCATTAGGGTTGATTTGGGCGGGCACGATACCGAAGTATCGCAGGATCTGGCGGTACTCGGTCCATAGCGGAAGTCGGAGGCCAGCCTCGAAGTGGCAGAGAGAAAGCACCAGTCCACCTTCGACATAAGTGTTAAATCGCTCGGACCGGGCGCGGAGCCTGGCCGAGTAGCCATTGGCGAGGTGGCGTTGTCGGAATCCTCTAAATCTCGCTCTAAGGTGGCAGATTTCTTGAAGACAGCGTCGGTGAAGTTTGCGGCATGAGCTTGTCGGCGAGCACTAGCGTCGTCCCCGACCATCTTTAGCGAGTTAGGTGCGCGAGGATTGAGGAAAGGAAGGCGAGTAGAGAAATAAAACAGAGGAAGACACGAGCAGAAATAGTTACTCGCAAGTTGTAGTTAGAAAATTTCAACAACGCACTTATGGCCTACCTACCCTCTCTATTTATAGGCAGAGGCAGGGGGTATATCATGTTCGGCTAGTATCGTCCTAAGTCGCGGCCTAATGGTCCTCGACGTCAGCTCTATCTCGCACAACGCAGCCAGGAACCTCGCAATCCCACCAGAATCTGCACAAAAACAAGCTCGGTACATCGCAGAAGGAAAGCGAGTAAACAACAACATAAAGGCAGGAAGCAAGACAGAAATCAAGCGCGAAATTCAAACTTGCTTATTACAAATATGATATAAATTGTTCAGTTGCATAGTCGCCAAAGGCGAGCTCAAATAAAAGAAAACGAACACTCCTAAGTCCTAGGCGGTCGCTCCAGATGATGTGGATGTCGCCTGACCCAGCCCATCTCGCGAGCCCGCCGGTAGTGCTCTGTGTCCACCGATGTCGCGTCGTCGCAGAGCCACAGCTGCTCTTCCATCCTCGCCAGTCGGCCGGCGGAGCCCATGCTCGCGCGCATGTAAGCCAGCTCGTCGAGAGCGAGCTGAAAACCGTGGTCGTTCATTGTCATATGTCGGTCAATCTCATTGATCATGTGGAAGCGGGCCTCATAGTTCTCCAGGCTAGCCCGAAGTTCTTCCATACTCGCCACCCTCACCTCCAACACCGAGATCCGACAATGGGGCTCGCAAATGGCGAGTTGGTCGAACTTGGTCTCC
Source organism: Platanthera zijinensis (assembly GCA_039513925.1). NCBI lineage: Eukaryota > Viridiplantae > Streptophyta > Magnoliopsida > Asparagales > Orchidaceae > Platanthera > Platanthera zijinensis. Next base: position 26,577,863 of record CM077096.1, read on the forward strand.
AACTCCAGATAGGCCCGAGCAGCGGCATGGTCATATTCATTCCCTGACAGCTCGATGGCATCGATAAAAGCCGCTCCGGGAGTCGCAGGGCGATCTGTCAATACAGAAGGATCGTCGTCGAATCAAAAGTCAGCATTTGTCAAACAAGCTAGTTCAGCAGATTGCGCGAGTTGCCTTGCCGAGGAGATCGAGACCACCGGAGGGAATGCCCGCGACCTGTAGATTCTCGCGGGTCTTGGGATGAGCCGCCCGCGCGTTCAGCGGGTTTCCCCTGCCCACGCCTCTATAATCGCGATCCCCGGCTCTTGGTGGGAAGTAGCTTGGTCACTGCCTCTCCGGTTTTCGAATCGAGCTCTCCAGCCGGGGAGGGGGTGGAGGCAACACCGCGCCCTTCTCTGTTTGTCGCAAGCTCGTCAAAGGAGGCAGCGGAGGCAGGGGGATGCTCTTCGGTTGCTGCGTGACTTTCAGAGAAGGTGGCGGCAACACAGGGATGCTTGCCGTTGGCAGCAGTTTGGCAGTTTCAGGGATGAGAGTGTCTTTGCCCGTCCCATGTTGAGGTGACTTGATCGTCGGAGGCTCCTTCCACGCGGGTAGGTCCTTGTTAGCCGGAGGATCCTCCCTTTCAGAAGAAGTTTGTACTTCAGTCGCCTTCTTAAAGCCGAGATTTATGCGAAGAGTATGAGAGGTTTTAACCCGCTTCCCGGCTTCGAGGGCGGTCAACGACACCCTTCGCAGAGGAGCAGTGTCGAGCACCATGACGTCGTCATCTGACAAAGGATCTGCGAGCATCAACAAGAATCAAGTCATCCTAGCTCAAGCAGCTCGCCGAATGCGGCTTGGATGTTTCTTTCTGAGTTCCTACGTCACTCATAAAGAGCGAGGATTGTGTACAACCCGTATTCGTCGAGGATGGGTCTCATCAAGCGCCAGGTCAACAAAGGTCAAAGTCAGTAGGTCAAGACAGAAGTCAGATTCAACGCGCCAGACAACAGAAGGCCTAGGCGAGTATGGCGAGCTCCCCTCACATACTCGCCAGGTAAGCGACTAGGTGAGCTACTCGCCCAGCCGTGCGAGTTCCTCTAGGAAGTCGCCTAGTCGCTAGGGGGTATAACTAGACCCCCCCTCTTTGGATTTCCCTATAAATAGGGCCCCAGAGGTACGAGGTAAGACACTTGAAATCCCTTCCAGAATCTCGCGAGCTCTTCATCTTTGGATATCAACTGAGCCTTTGGATTCCTTTTCCTTAGAGACCAAGTCACGACCTTGCGTCTTAGTTACCAGCTAGTCTCCCTTGTACCTTGCTCGGCTATTTTGGTTGTGGAGGGGTTGCTTCTTCCAAGCATCCGGGTACGTGGTGGGACCTTCCTAGCTACTGCAGCGTCTGGGGTCCTGTTTGTTGCTGCTGTTCTTCATCCTAGCTTCCATAGCCGTCTAATCTTAACCCTGAACCGGTAACCTTAGACTGCCTTGATCTGAATCTTGAGGTTGAGAATTTTCCTGGCTTCAATACTGGTATACATACATTTCTGCTTCTTTTAATGGTTATGTACTTTACTGTGCTCCTGTTTATTTCAATGTTCTGAAGCTTTTCCTTCTTATTTTGGATTTGTCTTATCATTCGTGCCTGCATCGTCTACTCCTGAGCCCGATCTGTACCAAACTTCAGGTTCTATGTTTACATTTCTTTTCTTTTACTGTCAGACATTTCTTTTATGTAATATTTATGATCAGTAAATCATCGACAACTGCTAGGCTAAATATATATGCACTAGAATTGAGTATTATTTGCATGTTTATTCATCTAATCTGTCATTGCATGAAAATTATATCTGAGCTTGTATCAGACATTTTAATAAAATGTACGTGCATCTATTTTTCACTATCATGTTTTAAATCTTCCGCATTAAAATAACTATTTTTCTTCAAATTAACTATTTTAAAACTATTTATCAGTATCTTTGCTTTCGCCTTACAGACATGGACTTTCTTTCCGCCCATACCTTTGGCATCACGACCAGAGGGGAGAGTGATTAAGTTTATTTTAAATCTTTTAAGCCATTTTAGAATTGTGCTTGGTGTGTTGTTGTTATGTTAGTAACTTTCAAAAACACAGAAAACACACAAGTAGTTTATAGTGGTTCTCATATCTAGGGTACATCAAATTCCCCCTTCACCTATCTAGCATATAACTAGATTAAGCAAACTCCTCCAAAACTCAGATCAACTGATCCTACAGCTCAGATCCCTTCCTAGATCTTACACCTCAGAGTGGATTCCACTCCTACAACTCAGACTTCCCACAATCCACTTTCCCCCTTCACCTATCTAGCATATAACTAGATTCGATCAACTCCTCCAAAACTCAGATCAACGGATCCTACAGCTCAGATCCCTCCCTAGATCTTACACCACAGAGTTGCTTCCACTCCTACCTCAGAGATAGCAACAAGTCTCCGACCTCGGGCTCACAAACAAGTCATACCTCAGCATTTATAAATCAGGCCTACCTCAGAGACAACAACAAGTCTCCTACATCAGACTCACAAACAAGCCCTACCTTAGCATTTATAAATCAGGCCTACCTCAGATTCTCCCTTAAAATCCTACCTCATACTTCAGAAAAAGTCCTACCCGCAGATCTCACAGAGATCTTACAAATGAGATTTAAGAAGTGTTTGAATATAATGACTCTAGAGCAAAAGCTTTGGAGCCTTCTTCTTTAGATGTATCACTAGGCAGCCTTTATTCATCACAACTACAGGAAATGATTCTTCAGATTAAAGAAAGGTTGTACTGTGTTGAATACTTGCAGAGATCTTCTTCTTTAAGCTTTAAAAAGATTGTTGTGAAGACTAGCAAGCTTGAAAACAATGAAAGATAGTTTCTTACTCTGTTGGCGGCGACTATTGCGAATTAGGGTTTTTAGAAAGTATTCCAAAAGTACTTGTAAAAGTCACACGCACTTGATTTTTATATCTCTGCATCAGCAACGACTATATCCCTTTTTAGAAAGCGGCATGACCAGCTTTAATGATTGAATCATCCCAAGATTGCGTGTTAGAAGAATGCATCAATTTCCGTCGTTTAGCGCGCAATTTAAGTCGTTTTGAATTAAGGATGATGTCACAAGAATGTCTTGACGTTTTTTGACTTAGAATAAATATATGTGCTTCTGTAGAGCCGTAGAGTGATAAAGATCGGCGAGACGCCATTTGACTTAGCATAATTCAGAGCATCTGACTTCGGCGTTGAGTGATATCATGTGTCTCGACGCATTTGTACTTTGACAGTTTCTTCTGCTTTACTGCTGAAGCGTTGAGTGAATGACCTTCATTCCACGCTTTAGTACTTAGATAATTTCTGACTTACAGCTAAGGCGTTGAGTGAGTGACCTTCACTCGACGCATTAATACTTAGACAACTTTTACTGTTGCGGCGTCGAGTGAATGACCTTCACTCGACACATTTGTACTTGGACAACTGATACGGCCAAAATGGATCTACGTAATCACGCAAGTGCACGTGTCGAATCAAGTAATAAAATGATGAGTTGAGTTATCGTTCCTAGAGGAAGTGCAATGTTAGTGCTCGTAATTACTAGCCTTACTTGTTCCTTGAATCCAAGTGGGATACTTTTTCTTAGTAGATTAATTTTATAATAAAGAAAACTTAAACTAACAATGATAAAACTAAATACGATTCTTAGAAAATACTTTTATCAAGGTTGGAGAAATGATCTTGCATGTTGTTTTCCCTTGCCTATTGTGACGAGATTTCGAGTGCTATTTAATGGTTCTCTTCATTACTATCTTGCATCGATTTTAAAGTAAAATTCATCATCTCTCGATCTCAGAATTCCGTTTACCCAATTTCCCCTAGTTATCTCTAACTTAGGAAGAAAGTAAATAACATGACGAGCAAAAATCAATGATGCTAACTCAAGAGGAAATCTCTTTCACTCTTGACGCTATATTGGAGTTTATGTCACACTTACGCCGCTCCTCTCTCGAATCTTGCAACGCAGTAAAAAGATGGAATTTTGATTTAGAAAACTACGCAACTCCTCTCTCGAATCTCGCCGCGTAGAATAACGGATTCAACCCTAGATTAGCATAACTCCTCTCTCGAATCTCGCCATGCTAATTAGAAGATGAACGCTTGCTCAAAAATTTCCACAAACAAAGAACATAAACCCAATAAAGATAGTGATTCAAACAATCATAAAATAAATTTAAAGTAAAATCATCACAATAAAACAAGGTACTCACATCATACAAGATCCATACGGTTAGTTCATGCTAGAGGAATGAAACCACATGAGAAAGATCTTACAAAACATGCTTAAGAACGCTAATTGCTGCAGGAATATGCGTGTAGATCTCGCTTAGACCCTTCTTCTTTCTCGCCGGTGCGTCCAAACCCTAGCCGATCCTCTCTTTCTCCTTCTCCAAGATGATGGCTCTAAGAACTCTGTCTCCCTCCAATATTTTGTGCCCTTTAGGTATGAAAATCCCCTCTTAAAAACGAGCAGCCCTTTCCCAATAGATGCCTCCTTCCATATTTGGTTTTGGCGCAAAATTCGAAATTCGAATTTTAAAACCGCCCAGACTTGTTATAACAACTGAAAACAGGTTTCTGTAACAACTGCACAGCCAAAATATAATTCCAGCACTTGTTTCTCCGGTTCGATTTCCACGTCATTTCTAATGAGAAAAACATAGATAAAATAGGTAAATCAAGCCTGAATAAAATAAATATTAATTTATGAACATTTATACTAATTTAACCCATTTATTCTCATTATCACAACTATTATTGTAGAAAATAAGGGACTAGATAACTTCATTTTAGAAGTTATCACACCTCCACACTTGAACTTTTGCTAGTCCCTAGCAAAGATAAATCATATCAATGGATTGGATGAAGAAATACTATCAAGATTCAAAATTCGAATGATCCTTCTTGTAAAATAACTTAATCAAGGCTTACTCAAGAAATTCATTTTACTTGACTGATAGGCTTAGAAATCAACAAAAGCTCAAAATTCACAAATTCATTAGTTAGATGAAAGATAAAGCTCAAATAAGTATCTTAGTGCGGTGCGTGCTTTTCTTTAAAAAAAAATGATTTACTCTCATGCAATTTCCACATTGAACCTCCACAAGTATTGGAAAGGGAGAGAATATTCTAGTCTTTCGATTTAGCCTCCACATGAGTTAGTAGTGTAATTGAAAATAGGATAGACTATGGCTTGATTAGGAATTATGGATAAACTTTGATAGTAGAATGTCATTTCCTAGTTAATAATCTTAGTAATTCACCATATTATGGAGTTTATCAACATATACTTTTTATTTAATAAATATGAATTCATGGTAGGGATCATTCCAAGTACAAGCGCACATACCTAGGCCACATATCACTATGATGTTCAATCTTTTTTTTTACTCATAGTTGGGATCATTCCAAGTATGTTTTCACATACTTGGGCCGCATATCACTATGACATAAATTTCTTTATATATATTTTTGTATCATCATAGTTGGGATCATTCCAAGTATGTGGGTATATACTTAGGCCACATATCACCATGAAGTTCAATCATTTGCTTATAAGAATTAAACAACCATAAATGGCTAAGTTACTAAGATACAACTAGTAAAAATATAGGAATTTAGGCATGAAATAATAATTATGAAAAAGTTCAAGCTCAACACTAGTTAGTAAATGTCAAAATGGAATAACTACTCAAGCTCATGTCTTGGCTTACATCATGGACTAGTTCTTGCTCGCCCCTCCCGTTATTTATAGAGATCAATATCAAAAGATTGACATGGAAGTAATCAAAAATTTTGTGCATAAAATTAAAATGCTTAAGTGAGCTCTATCGCAAAAAATCTTACTAATTTCAAATTCACTAATTGAACTCTTTGGATTGTTCAGTCATACCAATTAATTATTATTGAATATATCTAGAATAACATTTTGATTAAATGAAACAAGAATTAAAATCATTCAATATGTGTTTCAAGTGAGTATAATTCATCCAAATGGTAGGGGTCAAAACAACCCCCACCTCCACACTTAAATCCTTTGCTAGTCCCTAGCAAAGATATATTTCTAACAAGAAAATATTCGAAACAGTTTTTACTAATGAGTATCGAGGCATACAAAAGAAAATAATTGAACTTTAAACAACTTCCCTGAAATAGGAGTGTCCGCAAATATACTTTGACCAAATGTTCTTTGTAGGACCTCCGTGTCCTAATGATCTGCACGATTAACGTGTACAAAACCTGGAGACAACCCCTTCTACACCCTTGTCACAATCAACTGTCCAATTGATAAACTAAAAGTGCAAGTGTAATTGGAAGGGATTTTAAAGTATGAGAATTCTAAACATTGCAGTAAATAACGCGATTAAAACAAACACAACGAGCCACAAACTGCATATCATAATACTTGTTCTATTTTGATGGGCATACTAGCATGAAATCGGGCATCGGAATGATCAAGCATGTATCAGCACAACTGCTCGGTATAATGGTTTATCAAAAGTTGGGGCATGGTTACCAAAATGGGAATCCTGCTTCGTAAAACATGGTAAACATGAACGATTAACATTCAAAGCAACATATATAAATTCCATGTATTGCTCTTCCAAAATCGAGCACAGTTACCATCCCACAAAATTTTAAGCACCCAAAATATAGTCAAATAACATAGCCCAATAACATATCCAAAATATAGTCCAAAATACAGCCCAAAGACATAGCCCCAAAACATATCCCAATTGAAAAATATACCTGCAGCAAAATTCAAGCAGCTCATGCAAGAGTAAAGGGGTATTCCTACTCCTCCTTGTCGTCATCCTCGTCATCATCCGCTTCATCGTCATCGTCGGCGTCGTCATTTTCTGCCTCCTCTTCGTCTTCCTCATCGTCATCGTCCTCGTCATCATCGTCCGTGTTTGCTTTCTTTGCTGGATCAACTCTAGTCTTGTCACAAGTCAAGAGGTAGCCTTTATCGTCGAACTGCCCGCTCATCCTGAAATTTGGCTCTGACACAGGAATCTTCCTTTTCTCCATGATTTTCCGGATGTTGGCATCGATATTATCAAACCGCTCCTTCTCAAACAGATGCTGACATCACTGAAACGCCTTGATGTACTCAATGTGCTCCATCAAAAGGTCGGGATCAGTGCCATGGTCGACCGTTGGAATATCAATTCGCATTGGTTTCACTATTGGTGCTTGTGAAGTCTGAGCTTCACCCCCTATCCTCCAACTACGTCCCCTTTCCTGTGTTTCCACCGCAACCTTGACGTTGACTTCGACAACAGTTTCAGTAATATGCCGCTTTACAGGTGTAACCATGTCCTCCTCATCCTTTTCCACACCAGCTTGCAGACATAACTCAGTTATGAGGGTTGGAAACCATAGCTGCCGAGGTTTTTCCTCTCTAATTTTCTGCCGAAGTTGCAATGCAATGATCTTTCCTAAATCAAAGTATAGTCCCTTTAGAATTCCGTAGATCAATGCTACCTTATCCAATGTAATAGTGTTCGGGTGCCGAGTGGGCATGATACTAGCATTAATAAAGAGCAGCCACACCTTAGCTTCTCTAGTTAGACAAGACGTCTTCAGCACTTTATGTGTCCTACTTGCCCACTCTGGCGTCGGTGTGCAACACACTGTACCCGTCATTTCCTGAAGAGATACCTTATTAAGAATTTCAGCATAGTCGTCATACCCATGATCCTCCAAATTGAACATATCACTAATCATCTCTGCAGAAAACTCAACCGCCTTCCCTCTAACAGTCACTACTTCTCCCTCGATGCTTTTAGCATTTGCATAAAATTCATAGACCATGGGGAGAATAGCCTCAGTCCTCGGATGGCAGAATGCCTCCCACTGGAGTGCTTTGATCCTCTCAGCATAAGCTACACTCCAAGCCCTCTTTTCCATTTTAAATCCTCTTTCAAAGATGAAAGGGAGTGCCTTCAATGAGCGAAACCAATACTCCGCTGCCTCACTCGAAAATTTTACAATTTGTTCTCTAACAACCTCCTTCCCCTTCTTCTTACTAGATCTCCTTTTAGATGACATAACTCCAGCTAATCACAATACATAGAAAAGTTGGAAAATAAACTATATAGAAATTGTCCACCAAGAGTATCTTTCCATGAGTGCAAGGTTAAGAGGATACCTAAAACAAATTTTCAGAATGTCAAGACTAAGCCCTTGCACCTCCAGAAATCCGATGATGCGAGGGAGAAAATTCAGCGCTGACGTAGAAATCGCCGCAATCGACCTAGCCACGAAACCGGAAAAACTAAATTGCCTTGCTATGGGGGATGATTCTATCAAGCTAGGGGCTAAGGAGTTTACCTCAAGAATTTCTGGAGCCCCTTCTCTCAAAACTCAGTTAGCACAAGTCGCCGATCAACTTGCAACGCCACGCCGGGCTCGACACCACCGAAGCAAGGTTCGGCCGCCGCCTCCCAGCACTTCCAGAAGTCCAGCGTTGGCGCAGCCTGGCCCGCAACCGCCGGAGCAAGGATCGGCTGCCGTCCTTGCCTTCGAAGCCGCCCGAGTCGCCGCCCGTCTTCGTGCCCTAAAGTGTCGGCCGGGGTTGAGAATGAGCCCCCTTTTCTATTTTATTTTTATTATATATCGCTTTAAAAACTTTAATAGCCGGGCTAAGAGGTTTTAGGCATAATAAACCGGTTTTAATGCAATTAATAATTCGAAATCCTTAATTAATTGGGCTTAAAGAAACCCGAACCGCTGCTAACCCGCGTTGCGCGCCCGGTTCGGTCAGATCGGCCCTAGACAGGCCTCATAGCTTATTCTGAAGCCAGGAGTCAGAGAATTAAATCCTGCAACGCATGTTTTCGGGGCGTTATAACATCTGCCATTTATTTTATGCAAGAGATTTTTGTTTAAATTTCTGCAGATTTTTGTCCAGATTTTCCACTCTTCAAGCATTTTCCTTCCTAAAATTTATGAATCATAGTCAACTAGGTTCACATGGCTCCCTCCAACATTCTTATTATTTATATATATATTCTACGATACGATGGGTTGCCTCCCACCAAGCGCCTCCTTTAAAACGTCTCGGCCGGACGTATTTCTTCGTCACCTGTCATTGCAAATTCACGATCGTCGACTCCCGACGATCAATATCTATATGATATTCCTTTAGCCTTTGGCCATTCACCTTGAATTCGGAGCCATCCTTCTCGTTGCAAATCGTGACTACCCCGTATGGGTGCACCTGCGTCACTATGAATGGTCCCGACCATCTAGATTTTAGTTTTCCCGGGAATAATTTCAGTCTTGAATTAAATAATAATACCAATTGCCCGGTCTTGAACTCTTTCACCGTTAATCTTGCGTCGTGCCATTTTTTGTTCGCTCCTTATAAAGTTTGGCGCTCTCGTATGCGTTGGACCGAATTTCTTCCAATTCATTAATTTGCAATAGCCTTTTATTGCCCGCCTCTTGGAAGTCAAAGTTTAATTTCTTAATTGCCCAATACGCCTTATGTTCCAACTCCACCGGTAGGTGACACGCTTTCTCATATATCATTTTATAAGGTGTTAATCCTATCGGGGTTTTAAACGCCGTTCTATAGGCCCATAATGCGTCACTTGGCTTTTGTGACCAATCCTTGCGTGTTGCATTCACCGTTTTCTCCAAGATGGTCTTGATCTCACGATTTGACACCTCGGCTAAGCCATTGGTTTGTGGATGGTAGGCAAGGGCTACTTTATGTGTTACCCCATATTTCTTTAGAAGAGTTTTAAATTGTAAATTACAAAAGTGCGCCCCTCCATCACTAATTATCGCCCTCGGTGTACCAAATCTAGTGAAGATATTAGACCTTAGAAATTTTAGCACCACCTTGGCATCATTTCTCTGGGTGGCTATCGCCTCTACCCACTTCGACACATAGTCTACGGCTAGCAAAATATATAAATTTCCATCGGAGTTGACAAAGGGGCCCATGAAATCAATCCCCCATACATCAAAAACTTCTACTTCAAGGATGCCATTCATGGGCATGCTTGCTCCCCGCTGAAGATTTCCAACACGTTGACAACGGTCGCACTGTCCTACAAAGTGATGAGAATCCTTGAATAAGGTTGGCCAATAGAATCCTGACTCTAAAACCTTCATCGCTGTCCGGTCTCCTTTATGGTGTCCTCCATAGGGTGATGCATGACACTTTTCTAGAATACTATGAACTTCCATCTCGGGCACACACCGGCGAATAATTTGATCAGCACAAATTTTAAATAAATACGGTTCATCCCATAGGTAGAACTTCACCTGATGAAGGAATCGCTTCCTTTGTTGGTAGCTAAAATCCGGTGGAAAAACCTTGCTAACTATATAGTTAACAAAATCAGCATACCATGGGATGCTCCCTTCTGTGACTGCAAGTAAACATTCGTCTGGGAAGCTTTCCTTAATCTCAATATGTCCGTCCTTCTCACATTCATATTTTAGTCGCGATAAGTGGTCTGCAATTGGGTTTTCCGCTCCCTTACGGTCCTTAATCTCGAAATCAAATTCTTGGAGGAGTAAAACCCACCTAATAAGCCTAGGCTTCGCATCCTTTTTATCCACTAAATATCGGATTGCTGCATGGTCTGTGTAAACTGTAACCGTAGAACTAATCAAATAAGCGCGGAATTTGTCAAAAGCAAAGACCACCGCTAGGAGTTCCTTCTCCGTAGTGGTATAGTTTACCTGAGCGTTTATAAGGGTCTTACTAGCATAATGTATTGTGTGAAAGACCTTGTTGTGCACTTGACCCAACACGGCCCCTACCGCATAGTTACTTGCGTCGCACATGAGAACAAATGGCAATGTCCAATCGGGTGCTTTAACAATGGGAGCAGAGATTAATTTTTCCTTTAAAGTTTGGAAGGCTTCTAAGCACTCATCATTGAAAACAAAAGGAGTATCTTTTTCAAGTAAGTTGCATAAAGGCTTTGATATTTTTGAGAAGTCTCTAATAAAACGTCTATAGAATCCGGCGTGACCTAGGAAGCTACGAATGCCCTTGACATTCGTCGGCGGAGAAAGCTTCTCAATGACTTCAATCTTCGCTTGGTCAACTTCTAGTCCTTTATTAGACACCTTGTGCCCGAGCACAATACCCTCACGTGCCATGAAATGACACTTCTCCCAATTGAGAACTAGATTAGCTTGCACACACCTATCCAAGGCCTTCTTTAATACATCTAAGCAACCATCAAATGATTGTCCAAAAACAGAAAAGTCATCCATGAAAATTTCAATACCATCATCCATTATGTCCGTGAAGATCGAGATCATACATCGTTGGAATGTGGCAGGGGCATTACATAATCCGAACGGCATTTTTCGGAATGCAAATGTCCCAAACGGGCACGTGAATGTCGTCTTCTCCTGATCTTCAGGCGCTACCATAATCTGGTTATAACCGGAATAACCATCCAAAAAACAAAAATACTGCCCACCCGCCAATCTATCTAAAACTTGGTCGAGAAATGGTAACGGGAAATGATCTTTTCTAGTCACTTTGTTCAATTTTCTATAGTCTATACATATCCTCCATCCCGTGACAGCCCTAGTCGGTATGAGTTCATTGTTAGCATTTTTAACCATAGTTATTCCCCCCTTCTTGGGTACACAATGCACTGGACTTACCCATTTACTATCTGAAATGGGATAAATAATACCCGCGTCAAGCCACTTTATGATTTCTTTCATCACTACTTCTTTCATTGGGGGACTAAGCCTACGTTGATGTTCAATGGATCCTTTTTCCCCATCTTCTAATAAGATTTTGTGCATGCAAATAGATGGGCTGATCCCTTTAATGTCGGCAAGAGTCCATCCCATGGCTCCCTTAGACTCCCTTAGTACTTCAAGTAATTTTAACTCCTCCTCCATTTTTAATGAAGCGTTAATGATGACCGGTAGAGTATTATCTTTCCCAAGAAATACATATTTAAGATGTTCTGGTAGTGGTTTTAATTCTAGTGTAGGCGGTTCAAGAATAGAAGGTTTCATTATTTTTTGTTCGCTAGTTCTATTTATCACTTCAAAATTTCTATTTAGTGGCAACATTTCTCGTGAATTAAGCATGTTAACAACCTCTTCCACCTCTTCGTCTTCTTCACTTTCTTTATTTACTAGAATGTCTAACAACTTGTGTTCTAAATCTTCTTCCTCATGTATCAACCTAGAGGGCACCTCAACTTCTTTAATTAAATAGCATTCTTCTCTATCTTCAGGGAATTTCATGGCCTTAAGGATATTGAAAGTTACCTCCTCTTCGTTGACTCTCATTGTTAGCTCTCCCTTTTGTACATCTATAAGGGTGCGTCCTGTGGCTAAAAATGGTCTTCCTAGAATAATAGGAACTTCCTTATCCTCATCCATATCTAGCACCACAAAATCGGCTGGGAAGATGAATTTATCCACCTTAACCAATACATCCTCAACAATTCCCTTAGGAAAAGCTAACGATCTATCGGCCAACTGTAGAGTAAGAGATGTTGGTGTAATCTCTCCGAGGCCTAATTTTGTGTAAATGGATAAGGGCATCAGATTGATGCTAGCTCCCAAGTCACACAATGCTCTCCCTGAAAATGTCGTTCCTATCAAACATGGAATTGTAAAGCTACCTGGATCTTTTAATTTTTGAGGTAGTTTCTTTTGTAATATTGCACTACATTCTTCCGTTAGGGCGACTATCTCCCTCTCAACGAATTTCCTCTTCTTGGATAAGATGTCTTTCATAAACTTGACATAACTAGGCATCTGTTCAAGAGCCTCAGCAAACGGAATATTTATAGTTAATTTCTTAAAGATTTCCATAAACTTTTGGAATTGCTTATCGAGCTTTGTCTTCGCTAATCTAGATGGGAAAGGAGGTGGAGGATAGATGATTTCTTTCTTTTTATTATTTAGTGGTTGAACCTCAACTACCTCCGGTTCCTTAACTTCTACGGGCTTTTCTTCTTGCATCCCCCTAGGTCCATTTCCTTGTTCCTTCCTCTCATCATCTCTAGCTTTTTCTAACAGCCCATCTCCACTTTGAATCTCTACCCCACTCCTTAGAGCGATTGCATTACAATGATTAGGAGGTTCCTCTCTTGTTGGGTTAGGCATGGTATCCGATGGTAATGATCCAATCGGCCTTTTGCTTAACGTGGTTGCTAATTGCCCCAATGTGGTCTCTAAAGATCTTAGAGATGACTCAATCCCTCCAATCCTAGACTCATTCTTTTGGAACATCCCCACAATTACTTCGTCAGTTAACTTCCTAGGATTGTTTTGATTGTTTTGAGGATTCCCTTGGGTTGGATTCAGATTTTGATGAAATCCCGGCGATTGGTGCACTCCTTGATTATTTCTCCAAGAGAAATTAGGGTGATGTCGCCACTCGGGGTGATAATGATTAGCAAATCCCGGGGGAATTTGCCTCTGTTGCCCTCCTATATAGTTGGCTTCTTCCGTTAATAGATTTAATTGTTCCACCATTAGTGGTGCACTAGGCGCAGGATTAGATAGTGAATCTAGCCTCTTGTTAATCAAATTGAATTGTGATGCCATTTCGGCGGCTAAGGATGTGATTTGATCTACATGGTGCACCCCTGCTGGATTACTTGTTGATTGTCTTTCATATGCTTGATAATTATTAGACGTTAAATCTTCTAAAATGGCGTACGCATCTTCCGGATATTTTTTTCATTAGGGAACCTCCCGCGGCTCCATCTACTAGAATCATGGTTGCGGTTTGCAACCCGTTGTAAAACGTGGATACTTGTTGGTGTTGTGCTAACCCATGGTGTGGACATTTTCTTAACAGCTCCTTAAAACGCTCCCATGCGTCATAAAGAGTCTCCCCATGATGTTGCATAAATGTCGTGATATCTCTAATCAACTTAGCCGTCTTAGAAGGTGGAAAATACTTATTTAAAAACTTATCTTCTAATTGGGCCCATGTGGTGATAGCATCATCGGGTAACGAGTCCAACCAATCCTTTGCTCGACCTTCTAAGGAAAAAGGAAATGCTCTTAGTTGAATTGCGTCTGCGGTCACACCATTTGCCTTAAACATGTCACATATTGTTAAGAAGGTTTTTAAATGAGAGTTTGCATCTTGATGGTTAAGATCCCCAAATCTATTTAGTTGAACTTGTTGCATAATGAAAGGGTCCATCTTGAAATTGTTAGCTTCTATAGGTGGTCGGGTAATACTCGTGTGCAAACCTCCCCTAAAAGGTGTGTTGTAATCCCTACATGTCATTCGAGGTGGCACGTGTTGATTATTTGGATTAGCCTGCTCGTTATGGTTCACGTGACCCTCAACGTCGTCGATAACTTGTTGTTCGTTATTATCCATCTCAGGATGAATAATGTTTTCCATTCTAAGGTTTCTTCGATTTTGTCTACAGGTGCGCTCTATTTCTAAGTTTAGCGGCAATAATTCTGGGCTTCTAAACCTTGACATACACCACAAAGCTTCGAAATAAGTGCTAAGACAAGAAAATAATTAAAAACAAAATACTTGATCTCCAACTACTAAAGTTTAACTAATATTACGAGAAATAAAACACTAAACCGTTGCGCTTCCCCGGCAACGGCGCCAAAAACTTGATACGGCCAAAATGGATCTACGTAATCACGCAAGTGCACGTGTCGAATCAAGTAATAAAATGATGAGTTGAGTTATCGTTCTTAGAGGAAGTGCAATGTTAGTGCTCGTAATTACTAGCCTTACTTGTTCCTTGAATCCAAGTGGGATACTTTTTCTTAGTGGATTAATTTTATAATAAAGAAAACTTAAACTAACAATGATAAAACTAAATACGATTCTTAGAAAATACTTTTATCAAGGTTGGAGAAATGATCTTGCATGTTGTTTTCCCTTGCCTATTGTGACGAGATTTCGAGTGCTATTTAATGGTTCTCTTCATTACTATCTTGCATCGATTTTAAAGTAAAATTCATCATCTCTCGATCTCAGAATTCCGTTTACCCAATTTCCCCTAGTTATCTCTAACTTAGGAAGAAAGTAAATAACATGACGAGCAAAAATCAATGATGCTAACTCAAGAGGAAATCTCTTTCACTCTTGACGATATATTGGAGTTTATGTCACACTTACGCCGCTCCTCTCTCGAATCTTACAACGCAGTAAAAAGATGGAATTTTGATTTAGAAAACTACGCAACTCCTCTCTCGAATCTCGCCGCGTAGAATAACGGATTCAACCCTAGATTAGCATAACTCCTCTCTCGAATCTCGCCATGTTAATTAGAAGATGAACGCTTGCTCAAAAATTTCCACAAACAAAGAACATAAACCCAATAAAGATAGTGATTCAAACAACCATAAAATAAATTTAAAGTAAAATCATCACAATAAAACAAGGTACTCACATCATACAAGATCCATACGGTTAGTTCATGCTAGAGGAATGAAACCACATGAGAAAGATCTTACAAAACATGCTTAAGAACGCTAATTGCTGCAGGAATATGCGTGTAGATCTCGCTTAGACCCTTCTTCTTTCTCGCCGGTGCGTCCAAACCCTAGCCGATCCTCTCTTTCTCCTTCTCCAAGATGATGGCTCTAAGAACTCTGTCTCCCTCCAATATTTTGTGCCCTTTAGGTATGAAAATCCCCTCTTAAAAACGAGCAGCCCTTTCCCAATAGATGCCTCCTTCCATATTTGGTTTTGGCGCAAAATTCGAAATTCGAATTTTAAAACCGCCCAGACTTGTTATAATAACTGAAAACAGGTTTCTGTAACAACTGCATAGCCAAAATATAATTCCAGCACTTGTTTCTCCGGTTCGATTTCCACGTCATTTCTAATGAGAAAAACATAGATAAAATAGGTAAATCAAGCCTGAATAAAATAAATATTAATTTATGAACATTTATACTAATTTAACCCATTTATTCTCATTATCACAACTATTATTGTAGAAAATAAGGGACTAGATAACTTCATTTGAGAAGTTATCAACAACTTCTGCCTTACCGATGAGGCGTTGAGTGAATGACCTTCATTGACGCATTTGTACTTTGACAATATTTTTGCCTCCCCACTAAGGCTTTGAGTGTCAATCATACAGTCAATGCATTTAGGCCATTAGCATCGAGCGATGTGTAATGACTCGACGCTTTTGTACTCATGCAAATATCTTTCACTATAGAGTATGCAGACTTATGTCCAGTTGAATTTCTGATATACCCAGATAATTAATATGAGTTTGCGCATCGAATGAAATACGTTCATGGAACGAGAGATGATGGCGGTCAGGTGGGCGGAGCAACGCGTAGAAAATCTCGAAAGGAGATATATTTAAGAGCGGCTTTTAGAATCATTATATGTGAAATTTTCTTGTGAATGTACGTATAGGATCCCATTGTGTTGGTTTCTTCTCAGTTAGACGCCTAAGAAAGTTCCCAAAACTTCGAATAGCAACATGGGTCTGTCTATCGATCAGAGAGTGATGAACGCTACTATTGCGGCCAAACTCGGCGCTCCGGTCGATCCGGACTAACTTGGACCGCCTTAGCTCGCGGAGCGGTCGAGCGCGCACACAGTCAGTTGAAGAGGGGAAATGAAGAGGTCGGCCATGGCCGCGGCCGTCCATGGCTGCGGTTGGCCACGGCCGCTGCCGGCCATGGCCGCCGCCGGCCGCGGCCGCGGCCGGACATGGCGGCGGCCGGCCATGGCAGCGGGCCATGGCCGGCCGGAGGGGAACCGCTGGTGGCGGTTCCTTCCGCGGAAGGTGGGGGAAAGTGGGGGCCCACCCCCATGATCTCCATGAGAGATCATGGGGGTAAGGAGGGCTCACCCATGATCTCCATTGGTGGGGATCATGGGGATCTCCTCCTCTTTATAAATTAAGGTGGAACCCATCAACTACTAAATTCGAGTTTGGTTTCTTTCCGACACCATATATTACTCAAAAAATATGATTTAATATAATAACGCAACTCCACAAATTTGTCTATCACTAAATGATAGTGAGGTGAGATAAAAGAGTCATCTCTAAATAAGAAATCGACTGAGTGGGGTGTGCGGAGTGAGTGGTCTTCCGACATAGTATCAAAAGACTGAGAAATATCAAGTGGTACGTCGGGAATCAATAAATGTGGGGTGAGCGACACATCTGGGCTATGAGTCACTTCATGGGATGGGCGTTCAGGCAAAAGTGCGGTGAGTAGGAATGAAGTGGAGTCAGTGAGAAGTGAACTAGAAATCGTAGAGGTCCTTTCGCGTGTAGGGCTGAGCATATTATTCGAAACTCGAAAGTCGCTCGAAAATCGTTCGAAAATTGAGCCGAATCGGAATTGGTTAAAATTGATTCGACTCAATTTGAGTCGATTCAATTTGTCTCGAATCTGATTTCGAGTCGATTTCGAGCCAGCCCTGAATCGCTCGAAATATGATTCGAATCAACTCGAATTAATTAAAATATTTTATATATTTATTAATATATTCTTATTTTAAACTTAAAAATAACAAAATTTAAACATAAATAAAAAAAACAAAGGCTTTAAGTGTTTCATTTGCTAAATTTATAGGTTGCTCAGTTTAATTTTGAACAAACTAGGAATAAAACAAAAAAAACTCAATTTCGAGCCGACTTGATTCGATTTCGAGCCGACTCGGAATCGAGCTATTTCGAGTCGAGCTGACTCGAAATCGAAATCGATTTCGAGCCGAGTTCGAGTCGAAAATTTCGATTTCGAGCCGAGACAAAATCGCTCGAACTCGACTCGATATCAGCCCTAATCGCGTGCCCTTGGGATAAGATAGTTTTTTTGTGGTAATAGAACAATCTTGTGTTTGTGGTACTCAAAGGAGTGAGAATTTCTCGTGTCGTCGTGCATGACATATCGGTCATGTTGACAAGCCCGCCTTAATAAGATGTGACAGACATCCATAGCAGTGACATGACAAAATAATATATTTGAGTACGTGCTTCTTATAGAAAACTCTACTAGACAGTAATGTGTGACGGGCATAGTCAAATGACTATTGACTCGGGATAGGTTGTAGGGTTGTTTTAATGGATGCATCGCAAGACCTAATACGTCGATCATGCGTTGAGATACAAAATTCTTCATACTACTACTATCGATGATAATATAACAAAATTGTTCCCGGAAGCATGCAGTAGTGCGGAAAATATTGTGTCTCCTATGATCATCCTCAGTAGACTCACTAGGCGTGATCAGACTATAATGTTCGGTGTGTTTCGGCGCGTTCGGCATGTTTCGGCGCGCTCGGCGTGTTTCGGCGCGTTCGGCGTGTTTCGGCGCGACCGGCGTGTTTCGGCGCGCCCGGCGTGTCCGGCTCGTCCGGCGCGTCCACCGCGTCCCGGCGCGTCCGCCGCGTCCCCACCGTTTTTCAAATAATTAGTTTTTCAAATAGCATTAAAACCAGAACTTGCTAATTAATTAGTTTTTCAAATAATCGTTTCGAATTCGAATTATTTCGGATTTGATTAATTATAATACTGCCCAAATAAAATTTTATATAGTTTTTCAAATAAATACACACAATCATAAACATTCATTTTTCACACACAAACAAAAAAAAACTACTCACGATCCAATGAACACAGCTTTTTCATTCCATCTAAGTAAGGCACAGTTATCATGAATTAATCCCCACCGTTCATCAGAATGGAACGCAATATATTATTATCATGATCACAAGGGCTCCGTTTCCGGGGACTTATTTTCACCGGTTAAGGGGCTACGACTGCATGAACCGGATTATAATTAAGTTCTAGTTCATATGATCGTAATCGCTTGACCAGTAAAAATAAATTCTCCGAAACAAAGCCAATGCTACATAGATTTCTGATAAGAAACTAGAACGGTCCCGACTTCTAATTTCCCCAAGCCAATGAAGACCTCCTCAGAGAGAAGCATGGCAGCGCCGCCGCAGTCCCCGCAGTTATCCACAACCATGGCTACTATGCCGGCAGCGCTTCCTAATCCTAGGTGCTCTATGCAGTCGTTTCCCGGTTTGCAGTTCAAAAAATAACGGCTTCCGCAAGCTTTGCCACCATCCCATAATTTATCACTCAAAGAGATCAATGCGACTCCTTTGTCTTCGAGCCCGAAGCAGGCCGATGCTGCGCGCATGTAGAACGATATATAATCAATTTAGCTTTCCATAGACTTTTCATAATATATCTATACTTACTGTAATTAAAGGAAAAACAATGTTCGGTTAAACATTTACTTTCGAATTTTACTTTCTTTATTAAAAAAAAAGTCTGTTTTTAAAATTTATGATTTTCTTTTATTTAAAAAAAATGTGTTCTCATACAAGTAAAGTTTTCTACCTACAATAAAAAAATGTGTTCTCATACAAGCAAAAATAAGTGACGGGCGTAGTATAATGCTCGGGAAAAACATTGTTGTGATCGTAATAGGGCTGTGTGTGACTGTAGGGATGGAGTCTCGTGCATGTCACTCGTGTGTACATATATAGGCAACGTTATGAGTTTAGTCCCAAAACTTTGATCTCTTTTAGAAATCAGTACCATTGCTAATTTTTGCATGAATTTAGTCCCTAAATTCTATGGGCCAACTTAACTTAAATAGGTCCTGAAATCTTTTTATCTCAGTTCGGCATGCATGGTTTACAAAAATCATGCTTATGAGATTTTTTTATACAGCAAATGATTAAAAATTCTAGTTTATTCATGAAATAAATGCCTCAAAGCTAGAGCTGTCACGGTTCCGGTTCGGTTCCGGTTCTACTAAAATCATGAACCGAACCACTAAGGTAATTAACGGTTCTTCAAATTAGAACCAAATCTTATTTGATTTGACCGGTTCCGGTTCCAGCTTAATTTTTGGAACCGTCGTGTCAACGGTTCCGGTTACGGTTCAACAAGAACCAAAACCAAACCGGCTACTATCGGATCGGTCTGGTTCCATGCGGTTCGGTCCGGCTCCAATCGGTTCCAACTAAAACAAAGATCAAACTTGGCGCAATGAAATAAAAGCGTGTTGCAAATAGTAAAACTCAAAACAACATCGAAATAGAAATAATTATGTTGCGCACTTCTCGACGGTCTTTTCCACGATCGGTGGGATAATATCAATTGTCTTCCTACACGTGTAGACTTGCTACGAATTCTAGTTGTCTTGCGCACGTCTCGTCGGCATGCTCAACCGTAACAACCTCCTACAATTAATTTCTTTCATGATTACTAATAAATAGTAGTTGTATATCTTCTATGTTTTTTAAATAAAATATTTCAAAAAAATATGTAAGTAAAATTGAAAATATATTATATAACTGTATAAAAATAAAAAATGCACTGCAAAAATTGACTCCGAACCGCATCAATGTCAAACCATACCATACGTTTTTATGCGGTAAAGTTTTGTTCGGTCCAAAATCGACCCCATTTAGTGCAATTGCGGTTTGGGTTCAAACTGAACCAACTTCACTAGCGATAGTAAGTATAAATATTATAGATAAATTATAAAATAATAACAATATAATAATAATAATAATAAATGGGTTGCGGTTCGGTTCTACTTCGGTCCGGTTCAGATCGGTTCTAAAAATCTTGAAACCGCTTGAGACTTGTATGTTGCGGTTCCGGTTCCGGTTCCGGTTCCGGTTCCGGTCCGGATAATAATATGTAAGAACCACACCCGGATCAATGTTGTTCACGGTTCCAAAATTCAAACCGGACTGGAATAATTTGCGAACGGTTCAGTCCGGTTCTTTGCGGTTCTGGTTCGGTTCCGATTCGGTTTGCGGTTTTCAGTTTTAAGTGACAGCTCTACTCAAAGCTGATGGTAAATGACAATAACATTAATAATTAAATATTTTCTAACTTTGGGTTCATTTGGAAGAGCATTTGGCTCGAGTACGTTTGGAGTAAATTCCCATTTATTTACCCGCCATCATTCCGAACCGCATCAAAAAGATGGGTGTTTTTTTCGCACGGATTTTTTGACCCGCGCTCAAATTTCTCGCCCGCGCGCGGTTTTTTCGCCCGGGCGCAAATTTTCGCCCGGGCACGATTTTTTCGCACAGGCGATTCTTTGCCCGAGCGTGTTTTTTCGCTCGAGCGCGTTTTTTTCATCCGGGCTCGAATTTGACGAAGATATCACGTTCGGACGAAAAAAATACATCCAAATGATTGGAATTTTATGAATGAATGAAATTTTAGATTAGTACTTATAGACAAACTATCCAAACAATACGCTGCTTATTCATCATTGCATTATCAACCTCTAATAACATTAGTTGTCCTAAAGAGAACCTAAATTATAAATAGATCCTAGATATGAATATTCAAATATATTTATACTCCAGAGATTTATTTAAATAATAATAATTTACGAGCTGATATAAAATATATTTATACTGGTTAAAATAATAATGTCACTGTGCTTTGTCATTACCTTTTAGATATTTAATTAATGGAATGTTTATTTTATTTTACATTTGCTTTATAAAAAAATTCTCATAATTAAGCATGGTTTGTGTCAACGATTCCTTTGCAAAGAATATGTTTTTTGGTAACTATTTTATAAGTGTATTTTTAGTGTAAAAATACAGTTGATTACACCTGCTAAATTAGGTTACAATTATAATTTTGCAAGAAAAAAATTCTGCTTATCATACTTATGATGCATTGAGCGCACACAAAAAATATATATATGCACACTAAACTTATGTCTGGAGAGGCGGTATAATATACAAGTTATGTTAGGAATCAAGAAATAAAAAATTCAAAAGTTGGGATGCACTCACGAGTATATGGCTGTGTATAGTAAGAGGCAACTACATATTCTTGAGCCGATAAAACTGCTACGAGCCCAAAAAACAGTACAATGGCAAGAAGATTATTATAAGTTCCCTTTATCCCCATTTTTTTCCTTGGCGATAGTTGAGGAGGCTGTTAGTAGCCGGCGCTCACATTTATAGGAGACTGGAGAGCAATATTTTATATATATATATATATATATATATATATATATATATATATATATATATATATATATATATATATATATATATATAGGTGATATTGATGATATGTACACATGCCATTGGGCGCCATAAAAAGGCTTTGATGGAAGACAACCGGTTGAAGGAAATTAAGGTTCTCAATCAACCTCCTACTCTATATGCGGAATGCCGGGCCAGCTGGAGGAAAGCTATTTTCATAAGCCAGCCTAGTAAAATCAGCCAGTCCACCTCCTAAGGCATCCCACTACTCAATATACTCAAGCCCACATAATAATTATAATGTTTTGGCTATTGACACCCACCAAAAAGAAATTAAAGCAAATGTAACAAATAAAGTGAATAGGAAAAACGCGAAAATTATTCAAAAAATTTCGATTTGCCTTTTGTTCATCACCGGGGAAATATTAAAATTTATTTGGCGCAATTTTTTTTGGGTCGTCACACAGATACAGGGTGAAACCTCCTGTAAGGAATCCCGGAGCGTCGAGAAGCAGAAATCTGAATAAAGCAGTAAACAAATGAAAATACAGAGCAAGCACAAACACAGCGATATACAAAGGTTCACCCAAAAACAGGGCTACGTCCTCTCTCCCCTTCCCTTCTCAGTTCTTGTAATCACCAAAAGAAAAATACAGATTACAAAGGTTTCAAGGATCTAAACCGATCCTACCTCAACTCCTCCTTCTGGACAAGAAACAAAGGAGAATAACCCCTTTCTGGATCGCCGCCAACAATCTCCTCATATGCGCCTCCAAAAGGGTATACCAGCCGTCAGCCGTCGTTTCGTCCGTATCCCTAAAAAGAACCGGAATACGCCTTAAATAGGCTTCAGCATGACAGCATCGTCGAACGCCGGGCGTTCGGCGATCGTCGAACTCGGCCCGAACGGCGTTCGACGATCGTCGAACTCGGCCCGAACGTCGAACGTCGAGCTGCGTTCGACGCGTCGAACGTCGAGCTGCGTTCGACGCGTCGAACGTCGAGCTGCGTTCGACGCGTCGAACGTCGAGCTGCGTTCGACGCGTCGAACGTCGAGCTGCGTTCGACGCGTCGAACGTCGAGCTGCGTTCGACGCGTCGAACGTCGAGCTGCGTTCGACGCGTCGAACGTCGAGCTGCGTTCGACGCGTCGGACGTCGAACCTAGTTCGACGATCGTCGAGCTGGGTTCGACGAACGTCTAACCCAGTTTGATGATCGTCGAGCTGGGTTCGACGAACGTCGAACCCAGTTCGACGACTGGAAAAAACATCTCCCCCAAGAATTTTGGGCCGGGGGCGTTGCCCCCGCACCCACACCGGGGATGCTGTCCCCTGGACCCCTGCCCGCTGTCCGGTCAGCGGGACCTCCGCCGGGGGCGGCTGCCCCCGGACCCTCGCTGTCGTCGGCGCCAGATATGTCGGAGAGGGATCACACTTCGATTCCTCTAAGCTCACGTGGGCTAACCCGGTGTGAGAAACAAGAGGACCGGAAGTGTTCCACAACCCCAACACCGAAGATATTGATTTGGTGTTTTGGCTACCTTGCTGATTAACTTGAGAATTTTCAACAGTCCGCACAAACAGACCACTCAGGCGGCCAGAGCACAAGCCGACTGCAGCACCATTGTCGACCTGGCAAACTGTTAGTCATGTCTGCACAGCCGCACAGGCCGCGCGGACAGGTTGCCCAGTCCACCACTTTCACTTCATAATTTTCAACATCTCCTTGGGAGGTGCATTATGTATACATGATTTCTCGCTTGTGTGTTGTAGTTGGTTTTTTGCACCTCATGATGTTCATAATGTATATTTGATTTGAGAATTTTTTCCTTTGTGGGTTAACAATAACAAATAGGCAACATGTTAAAGCAGGTTGCAGATTTGCCCGTTGATGTTGATTAAGAACTGCGAGTCTGAGATGAAATTGGGTGAAAATAATTTAAGAAAAAAACTCTAAAAGGGAGTCCGATTGAATTTTTTTTAATCAAAGTGTTTGTAATAATTAGGTGGATGTAAGGACACACGAGATTGGATAAAATTAGGAATGAAAGTATCAGGGATAAGACATGAGTAACACCAATTTCAGAGAAGATGTGAGAAGCTCATCTAAATTCTAAGATGATTTGGACACGTATAAAGGAGATCATTAGATGCACCTGTTTGATGTTGTGAGAGTCTAGTCACTATGCATGTTAGACGAGGGAGGGGTATACCAATAAAGACTTGGAATGAAACTATAAAGAAAGACATAATGTACTTAAGCATTGGTGAAATTATGACAAAATATAGGACACAATGACGACAAAGGATTCATATAACCGACCCCATTATAGTGGGATAAAAGCTTGAGTGTTGTTGTTGTAAAGAATTTGTAATAATTAACATCTTGTGATATTCTGCAAGAATAAAATTTAATACACTAGATGCTTAACTGTATGCTATGAAAGTAGAACAATAATAAATTTTTTCTTCTTGATAAGATTTTATATATAACCTGCTTGACAAGTAGACTTTAGGATGGCTATGATTATATTATAATATCATTTTTCAAAATAATAATCGCCATGAATTTTCATGATATTTAATGGTTAACATCAAAATGTCATATTTGTAACATAAAAGGCCATGCTATACATATAATAAAAAATGATTTTTAAACTTGTAGTGGGTTAGTAACTTAAAAAAAAAAGTATTAAATTGATGTTTAAATTGTTTGAATCTGGGTGTAACTGTGTAGTTTAGGGATGTATATTTAATCCTTGCTTGATTGCCCGTCCCAAGTTTACCTGGGTCTGAGACAAATTAGGCCTTACCCAGGCCTAGGAGGGCGTAGCGGCTGAGCATTTCTATTGCTAAACGGTAACAATTACTGCCGTTTGGCACGGGGTGTTTGCTACAGTAAGTTTGGACGAAAATGTTAATATCGTACCCCAGTTATGACGGCCACCGACAAAACAAAGCTAGTTTTGTACATAAAAGTGAATGAATTAGGCTCCTTAGGCGTGGTTCCAACTATTCCTTCATCAACACCCTGAGCCAGGTGGAAAGAGCTTAGCCTTGAACAGAAGTCATGAAGGCCACATATTCCTTCCGCAAACTACGGATTATGTGCCTCTTCAGATTGGCTTCAGAAATGGGCTCATCAGGGTTCATCGCAGAGATTTCAGTGCATAGATTCTTCATCTTAAGAAAGTAATTTGAGATGGGCAGATCTCCATGAGTTGCTCTAGCCAACTCATTCTTTAAGAACTGTAGTCGCGCTACATTCTTCCTGTTGAACAGTCCATCAATGGACGTCCAAATCTAAGCAGCAGACTCACATCCTAAGATGTGATCAAAGAGTTCAGGTGATATAGTCCGCTTGAGAGCAAACTCTGCTTTCGCATTGGTCTTCCTCAAAGCTCTCACCTATTCAGCAGTACCAGTTGCAGCAGTAACTTTGCTTGTCGTCACCACCGACGACTTCCCATAACTCCTCACCCAGAAGATAGTTCTTCATACACGACTTTCACTTTTTAAAGTTTGTTGATGTAAGAAGGTCAATACAAAGACCCCCTTGCATAACCACCATCCATTGCAACTAACTACTGATCTATAAGCTTCCAGAAGCGCCGAGCACAATTGAGGTTGATCACTGCTCAAGCCACTGTTCCCTCTGATACCATGTTGAAAAAAATTTGATATAACGGAAAACGGGAACCAAACGCAGGAACACTCCAACCATAAGCTGAGCTTAATAAACCAGAGAGAACAGAAGGCAACAACAAAGTCTTGTAATATCAACAATCTCCTTTACAAGGAAAGACATACATTGCGAGACATGATTCGCCGATGTACAAAGGGAAAGCATACAAGCAAGCAATTTGAGCATATTTCCCATCTCTTCTCGAGAAACAAGTGGGGTATTTCTTTGCAAAATTGTGCTCAATTTCATATGTGGCAATTCCGCCAAGATCTCTTCGTTAGTTGGGGGAAGAATCAACACAAATCGGATTTTTTGAGGAACGTCTCGAGAGAGAATTGGATTTGGTTAGACAATGTGTGGTTGGTAAACAAGGATCGGTTTTTTTAGCAAGGTACGGAATGTATTGTCAAATATTCAATATGATTCTACAAGATCTATAAGATCTATTTTCGTTCAAGTAACGGTAACAAGTCGGGCGGACAGTCTCAGAGACCGCCGAGTCTGCCAAGTTCGCCGAGACCGCCAAGCCGCTGCTGCATCGAGAAGCTATGGAGTCCGCGTAGACCGCGAACTAACTGTTATTCTCCTGAACGTCTTGTCCGCTCTCTACAAGCTGCCTAACCGTAGAGGTTGCCTAGCTGCCATAGTCCGCGAACAAGAGCTGCTGCCGAACTAAAGAACAGTTCGCCAAGACTGGCGGACAGGTTATTGAACTGGAAAAGCTGGAGAGTAGACCGGCTGGCCGCAACTGCGACCTGCTGCAAACCCTTGATTGTTAACCGCAAGCTCCACTAATTCCTGACCGCAGTCAGAACCAATAACCTGGCTTCTCAATGCTAGCCGCACAACCTGCAAATAACAAACCGGTTAATCTTCTCAAACCGCGCGGACAGAGAATCTGAGGCCGCAACAATTAACCCAAGTCCAACTTACTGTTCATTCAGTTAAATATGATGTGACATGGGGGTCCTATTTACAGGCATGGATAGGAGTGTGCTCACCGCCCTAGTGGATAGAAACACCACCCCAGCTCACAGCTAACACCAAGCAGTCCGCCCAGTCCGCATGAATAAGGCCGGACACTAGCCTATCCGCTAGACAACAAAGGTGGCCGGATAGGAAGTCAGTCTGCATTCCTACGGACACCGCACCAGTCCACAATAAGCAACGTCCACGACGAAAGGCACAAACCGCCCGGTCAACCAGCGGACATTGCGGACTCTGCGATCAAACCGGACTTGTCACAGATCGTGACCAAGTCCAGCAACCAATGTACCTCTGGCGCGATCTCTGCGGACACGAACACCTGTCCATCGAGACTGCCAGCTCCATGCCAATTCGCCTAACCGCGAACTCCGCGGTTACCTCCAAACCGCACCACCAGATCAGGGGCAAAAGCCAAAGCCGATATCAACAACAGTCCGCAATAAGCGGACTCCGCGAACTCAGAGTGAGTCCGCTCTTCCCGCGGATACACCACCTATCCGCACGGTTACACCAGGGAACTAGCTGTTGGGGTTCAGCCCCTAAAGGTTATGTTTGTGCAAAAATTTAAGAAGTTGCAACCTGGATTTCTTGATGTTGCAGTTTTCTTTTTGCTGTTTGGAAGGGAGCAATTTTTTTTATTTAAAAACTGTGAACAGTTTTTTTATAATAAAACTGTGCGGACAGTTTTTATGAAGAGGCGTGGCTTTTAATTCTTCTTCCTCTCTCCCGATTTAGGTGTTGAAGTGGTGATCGGGCGGTCTGGCGGTCTGGCTTGGCGAGTTGATGACCGGGCGGTCTGGCGGTTTCCCTTCAGCGCGTTGATTGTGATGTGCTACTGTCTGAGGCCCAAGCGGTCTAGCGGATTGTCTCTAGCGACTTGGAGACCGGGCGGTCTGGCGGTCTCACATGGCAATCTCTCTCTCTCTGACTGTTGCCGAGTGGTTAGCCCCTCTGTCTAACCGCGCGGCTTGTGCGGTTTGTGTCTGTACAATCCGTGTGTGTCATGTATTTTTTTAGTCCCACATCTCTTATTTGTATTCTCTCTTCTCTCCTCCATTCTATATAAGGGAGCTCATACCTTTGTAATAGATACCTTTTTCTGATAATAAAGTTTCAGTTTAAACTGTTTCCGGCTTGTTTTAGTTCGATTCTAACATGGTATCAGAGGACTCCGTTTCTCCGCCTGATTCTGTGCGCCCTCTCTGACCGCGCGACCTGTCCGCGCGGCTTGCTTTCTTCCGGTCTGTGACCTGTTCGCACGGCTTCTTTTCTCCTTGACATTGCCCTTTGTGTGCGCGACCTCTTTGTTTCTCCTTATTCTCGCCGCGACCTGTGCTTAGTCGCCACGCCCTCCGTTCTAGCTGCTCCTCTTCTCTAGTCGCCCCGGCCTGTTGCTGCGGCCTGTTTGCCTTGTTCGCCGTTTTTGCCTCCCAGCGGGCTTCTTCTGTTCGCGCGGTCTGTTATCTAGCCGCTCGACTTCTTTCCCTCTGCTTGTTTCTGCGGCTTGGTCGTGGCTTTTCTGGCCGCTGTTGTCCCCCTCGTGACCGCTGCAGATCCTTTTTTTCTAACCGCTGCGATTTCCCTCTGTTCGCACGGGTTCTTCCTTGTTTTGGCGGCCTCTGTGCCCTGCTTACTTAGCCGCTCTCTCTTAGTTCCCGCGACCTGTCTCTAAGTCGCAGCGGCCTGATCTCCTCTGTGCGGTTCGTCCTTTAGCCGCTCCTGCTTGTTAGTCGCCGCGACCTCTGCTTTAGTCGCGCGGCTTGTGCTTCCCTCTTCTTCCGCTTTGCCTTGCTCTGCACCTTGGTCGTGGCCCTTCTTGCCGCTGGTGTGGTGTCACCGTGACCGCTGCAGTTTTTGGTTCCTCCCTTCATGGCTTGCATATACTCCTCAAAGCCATTTTCCTCGGTGGTCACGTCTTCTGGTAGTGCCCACGTTGTTACTCAAGGAAAATGGCTGATCGACACCGGTGCTACTAATCATCTGACCGGCAATCTCCCGTGTTTTTCTCTCCGAGAAACACATGATCAGTTGCCCCCGGTTATTCTCGCTGACGGCTCTTCATCATCGGTCCATGGGACGGAGATTGTTCATGTCACTCCGTCTCTTCGCTTGGCGGATACTCTCTACGTGCCCAAGTTCCCGTGCAACTTGTTATCTGTTACCTCTCTGTGCAAGCAATTACAATGTTCCGTCACATTTACTTCTACTTCTTGCTCTTTTCAGGATCCGGACTCCCAACGGACGATTGCTACTTAGACTGAGAGTGGCGGCCTATACTTCTTGGACAACATTTCCGCTTTCTCCACCTTCTCCTCCACCTCCACAGATCTTCTCCAATGGCATCTCCGCCTTGGTCATGCTCCTCCACGCCTTCTTCGTCAACTTCTGCCCCACCTTCCTCCAAAAAGTCCTCCGCTCAACTGTGAGGCCTGTCAGCTTGGCAAGCATCACCGCTCCTCCTTTCCTCCAAAACACGTTCGTGGCTCTACCCGTCCGTTTGATCTCATCCACTCCGATGTTTGGGGTCCTTCTCCTACTCTTACCGTTGGTCGGGGTAGTTCATATTTTGTCACGTTCATTGATGATTTCTCTCGCTGTACGTGGGTGTATCTGTTAAAAGATCGCTCCGAATTATTCTCTGTATGGACGTCCTTCTATCTCATGATCAAAACTCAGTTTAATATTTCTATTAAAGTTTTTCGATCTGATAATGCCCAAGAATATGTCAGTCATGATTTTTCTGCCTTCTGCATGCAAAATGAGATTATTTATCAAACTAGTTGTGTCTATACTTCACAACAAAATGGTGTGGCAGAACGCAAAAATCGTCACCTCCTCGATGTCGCTCGCACCTTGATGACCCAGATGCATGTTCCTCGCTCCTATTGGGGCTATGCTGTTCTCCTTGCCTGCTACCTTATCAATCGCATTCCCTCCACGGTTCTCCACGGAAAAACCCCATTCACCATTCTGTATCAAGGCAAGGAACTGTTTCCTCTCCCTCTCCAAATCTTTGGATGCACTGCATTTGTGCATGCCCCTTCTGCCACCCGTGATAAGCTCTCCCCTCGCTCCACCAAATGTGTCTTTCTGGGGGTACTCCACCACTCAGAAAGGCTATTGTTGCTTTGATCCCGTCCTTCGTAAGCAGTTCGTCTCTGCTGACGTCACCTTCTTCGAGAATACCTCCTACTTCTCGGCTGACTCCTCTCCTCGTCTCCCAGCTTCTGATTCTCCTACTGTTCCCTTCGTTCCCTCGTCTCCTACTACGATCTCCACCCCTACACCGTCTTCGTCCACTCCTCTCACTCTGACTCTTTCTCCGCCACCATCTCCCTCATCTCCGCTGCCGTCACTCTCTACTCCCAGGCCAGCTCTCACTGCCACGGATGCACCGGATGTCGAGGGACCCGCTGACCTGGATCTTCCTATAGCTCTTCGCAAAGGGGTGCAGACGTGTACCCTACACCCCTTGCTGCTATTGTTTCATATGATCGTCTTACCCCTTCTCGCAGGGCTTTTGCACTGGCTATCTATGCCACTGCCACACCCCGATCCTACCAGGAGGCCCTTGCTATTCCTCATTGGAAGATGGCCATGGATGAGGAAATGGCGACCCTAACTGAGCGGGGTACCTTGACTCTTGTTCCTCCTCCCTTTGGCACTGATGTTGTTGGCTGTCGCTGGGTCTTTGTGGTCAAATTTGGCCCAGACGGCACTGTGGATCGTTATAAGGCTCGCCTTGTTGCTAAGGGCTTTACTCAGACCTATGGGTTTGATTACTTTGACACCTTCTCCCCCGTGGCTCGTCTCAGTACTATCCAAGTCCTTCTCTTTGTGGCGGTAAATAAGGATTGGCCGATTTCCCAGCTGGATGTCAAGAATGCCTTCCTTTATGGTGATCTTCAGGAGGTCGTCTACATGGAGCAACATCCTGGGTATGTTGCTCAGGGGGAGACTCGAGTATGCCGACTGAAGAAGGCAATCTATAGCCTCAAGCAGAGCCCTCGAGCTTGGTTTGACAAGTTCAGCGGCATCGTGGCGGCCGTTGGTTTTGTGCAAAGCTCCGCCGATCACTCTCTCTTTATTCGCAAAACCCCCTCTGGGCTGGTTGTTCTTGCTGTGTACATCGATGATATTCTTCTCACTGGCGATGACCAGGAAGGGGTAGCCCTGACAAAGCGACATCTTCGTCAACATCTGGTCACAAAAGATATGGGCTCTCCAAAGTACTTTCTGGGGATCGAAATCTCTCGGAAGCCCGGCTCATTAGTTCTCTCCCAGCGTAAGTATGCCCTTGATCTTTTAAAAGAGGCAGGATTGTCTGGAGCAAAACCTGCCAGATGCCCCATGACAACTGGAGAAGACAAAACCTGGACAGATGATTCGCCTCCTCTTTCAGATAGTTCGCGGTACAGGCGTTTGGTTGGTAAGCTCATGTATCTCACAGTGACCAGGCCCGACATTTCCTATGCTGTGGGCAAGGTAAGTCAATTCATGCAAGCACCCAGGGAGTGCCATCTACAGTTCGCATTGCGGATCTTGGAGTATGTCAAAGCAGCCCCTGGGAAAGGATTACTTTTTCAGAAGAATAGATATCTGAAGGTTGAAGCATACTCAGATGCGAGTTATGCTGATGACAAAGGGATCGCAAGTCTACCTCTGGTTTCTGCATCCAACCCTCTTCATTTCCTGGACTTCATCCAGTACTTCCTGCTGCACCAAGCAACATGTAGCCACAAGGCATACAAGCCATAACCACGGAGTCTTCTCCGATATGCAAACAAGCATCACCAATCCAGACCAACATGTCCAGATGGGCTTCACACAGCATGCCTAGATCCGTACTCCAATTCCGGACTCTACCAAGGGGGACTTCACATATCTACCCCAAGGGATGCCACAACCCACCGCACACTCGCGGGGAAGGGTTTTCCCTATGCAATGCAGAAAAGAAGGACTTCACATGTCCAATAAGGAAGATCGTTACCCTTGACGATCTCTTGGGAGCCATCGAAATCTAGCCGGTGAGAAAGTACCGCAGCAGCTTTGCCTTCACAGCGCTGGCCTCGGATCTCGAATCGGAACACGGGAGTTCCGCCGGTGGTTTGATCTCCTCCTCCTTCTTCCTCCTCTCTCTTTCTCTCTTCACTTAGCCAAATGAAGAATGATATCTTCATCAAGCCTCTGGTGTTTTAATCCAGCAAGGAATCACCTGAGCCTTTGGATCCAAATAGAGAAAAGGAACGGCCACGATTTTCCCGAAAATTCCATTTTTTGGCTGACACGGCCTGTGATACGCCCGTGTCACAGGCCGTGTACCTTAAGCGGCACACGAACCGACTAATAAAAGATAAGAACATGGGCCGGGACACGCCTGTGTCGAGCCTGACACGCCCGTGTCATTCAATCTACACGCCCGTGTCACCTCTGTGACACGGTCTCCTTTGATCGCCAAAACGAACAGAGAAGAACACGGGTAGGCACACGCCCTGGGACACGCCCGTGTCGGATCTGACACGGTCGTGTACACGCCCGTGTCCCAGGCCGTGTCATATGCTCGACGATCGGCTCACCGATAGTCGACTAGACTAACACGTCCTGGGACACGCCCGTGTCCCAGGCCGTGTACCCGGACACGCCCTTGGACACGCCCGTGTCCAAGGCCGTGTCAGCCAACCTGAAGCTTTTTTTTTCGATTTCTTCGATTTCTGGGGTGTTACAATCCTTCCCTCCTTACAATAAATTTCGTCCCGAAATTCGACACAGTAAGGAAACAAGAAACACAATACTATAACTTGATAACTCTGAAATAACAAAAGTACACGGTCTACAGTTTACACAAACAGCTCGGGAAATTCAGCTCGCATGGTCTGCTCTCGCTCCCATGTTAGCTCTTCACGGCCACAATTGTCCCATCGGACCTTGACCATCCCGATCACCTTGTTCCGCAACTGTTTATCGGCTCGATCTTCGATCCGAATGGGTCAAACCTCGTCGTTACCCCATACTCGACCGGTACCCGATCATACTCCACTACTTGAGCTGGATCCTTGACAGCTTTACGGAGTACTGAGATGTGAAATACATCATGTAAGCCACTCAACTCTGCTGACAGTGCTAGTCGATAAGCAGCTTCCCCAACGCGCTCCACCACTTCAAATGGACCAAGGTATCTCGGACTTAGCTTTTTCAACCGCCGAATCCTGGACACGCCTTTGAAGGGTTTGATCTTCAAATATACCCAATCACCCACCGCGAACTCCACGTTCCGGTGTTTGGCATTGTAGTACTTTGCTTGACGATCTTGGGCTATCAATATCCTTTCCCGAATAGAGCGTATAAGCGAGGTAGCTTCTTCGACTTCCTTTTTCCCACTCAGCTTAGATTCGCCTGCTTCTGCCCAAGCTAACGGTGTACGGCATTTACGTCCATACAAAGCCTCATATGGTGCCATACCGATGCTCGCTTGGTAGCTATTATTATAGGCAAATTCTACAAGAAAAATATAATCTTCCCATCTCTTACCAAAGTCTAGGGCACACATGCGGAGCATGTCCTCCATCGTCCTGTTGGTTCGTTCAGTCTGGCCATTCGTTTGGGGATGAAAGGCCGTACTAAACGCTAATTTTGTACCCAACATTTGATGAACTAGCCGCCAATCATTCGATGTGAATCGCCCATCACGGTCACTGACGATGCTCCGAGGAACACCGTGCAGTCGAACAATCTGCTCCACATAGAGTTTGGCCAAGGTTTCCACTGAATCGTCTCTTTTGTTTGGAAGGAAGTGCGCCACTTTTGTCAACCGGTCCACAATCACCCAGATTGAATCATGACCGCGTTAAGATCTCGGCAACCCGTGCACGAAATCCATCGAAATGTCATCGAACTTCCACTCCGGAATGGGTAATGACTTCAGGAAACCGCCAGGCTTCTGGCATTCCGCTTTCACCAATGCACAAGTATGGCATTCCGCCACATAACGTGCTACATCTTTCTTTAGTCCGGGCCACCAGAACAGCTTTTTCAGATCTCTGTACATCTTTGTGCTTCCTGGGTGAACTGAGTACTTTGCAAAGTGAGCTTCGTACATCAACTCTTCCCTCAATTTACCCACACTCGGAACGCACACTCGACCATTTCTTCGTAACAAACCGTTATCCCAAGAGAATTGGTCATCCGGCCCATCTTTAACATAGCGCTGGAGACTTTCATCAAGCTCCGTTGCTCGCCGAACTCTGTCCGTAAGGTCATATTGAACCTCCGTCCAGTTCAAGCATGCATCGGTCGAAGATCCCTTGTCAACACAAGATATCTCCAATGCTTCCAATTCCTGGATTAAACGCTGATCATGCCACTGCAACCAGCTTGCCCGTACCGGAGTCTTCCGACTCAAAGCATCAGCGACCATATTTCCCTTCCCGGGCGTATAGTGAATCTCGAAGGTGTAGTCCCCAAGGAACTCCATCCATCTTCGTTGTCGCATATTCAGATCCTTCTGATCCAACAAGTACTTTAGGCTTTTGTGATCTGTATAAATGTCCATTTTCACGCCATAAAGATAGTGCCGCCACAACTTTAGCGCAAAGATTACCGCCGCCAACTCCAGATCATGGACGGGGTAATTCCGCTCATGCACTTTCAACTGGCGTGAGCCATAAACAATCACTTTACCAAACTACAGAAGAACGCAGCCTAAGCCGCTCCCGGAAGCATCACTATAGATCTCATAGCCATCTGTACCACATGGTGATGTTAACACAGGCGCCGTGGTCAAACGACTCTTCAGTTCTTCAAAAGCTCGCGCGCACTCCGGCGTCCAAATGAACCTTTGATCTTTTCTCGTCAGCGTGGTCAGAGGTAAAGCAATCCGTGAGAAGTTTTCCACAAATCGTCTATAGTAGCCCGCAAGCCCAAGGAAGCTCCTGACCTCGGCCACCGAAGACATCACTGGCCAATCTCGAATGACACTTATCTTCAACGGATCCACCGCGATACCTTCACCACTTACCACATGGCCTAAAAAGGCTACTGAAGAGAGCCAGAACTCACACTTTGAGAACTTGGCATAAAGCTTATTCCTCCGCAGGGTGTGCAAGACCAACCGCAAATGGTTTGCATGATCCTCTTCCGACTGAGAGTATACTAAGATGTCATCGATAAACACAATCACGAACAAATCCAAGTACTCTCGGAACGTTCGATGCATTAGATCCATAAATACCGATGGCGCATTATATAAGCCAAACGGCATTACCGTGAACTCATAATGACCGTAGCGTGTTCCAAACGCCGTCTTGGGAATGTCACCTTCCCGAATCCTCAACTGATAATATCCCGATTTCAAATCCAACTTGGAATAGACCGTTGATCCTGCCAGCTGATCAAATAGGTCATCAATCCGTGGAATCGGATATTTGTTTTTCTCCGTCAGCTTATTCAATTCGCGGTAGTCAATACATAACCGCAAACTACCGTCTTTCTTTTTCACAAATAGAACAGGTGCGCTCCAAGGTGACATGCTTGGGCGTATGTATCCCTGCTCCAACAACTCTTGCAATTGGACTTTCAATTCAGCCATCTCTTTTGGCGCGACGCGATATGGTGAGCGGGCCACAGGTTTAGCACCTGACACCAACTCAATAGAGAAGTCAATCTCCCGCTGGGGTGGTAACCCAGGAAGATCTTTAGGAAACACATCGGCAAACTCTGACACGACCAGAACTTCACCGACACTGGCCTTTGGCTCAACAGCCTGAATTAGCGTGAAGAATAACTCCGCGCCCTTCCGAACAGCATTGACGACTTGGAGCGCAGACAACAAAGTCCCGCCAACTCCTCGCATACCAGCGAACTTCGTCACAAGTCCGGTATTCTGGCCCAGTGTGATCTCCTTGGAGTTGCAATCAATAAAGGCACGCTGCTCCGAGAGCCAGTCCATGCCAAAGATCACATCAAACTCCGATAACGGTAGCACAGCTGCACTCAAACCGAAATCCCGACTTTCTATTTGAACATCCACATCGCAAGCCCTAACCGCAAGCAACACACAGCCATTCGGTAATAGCACCCTTGTACTATCAACTGTCACATGACTCGGCACCCCAATTCGAGATACGAAGTCCTCAGACAAAAGAATGCGAAGCACCCGTATCAAACAGGGCTCTCGCCAGATTATTCCGAATCAGGACAAAGCCTGCAGCACACACACATCATGCACAAGCTATACAGAACAAAATGCAATAGCACTTAAGCAAGTAATCGATATTCACTCGTACCTGTGACGACGTCA
The DNA here is from genome assembly GCA_039513925.1 of Platanthera zijinensis. NCBI lineage: Eukaryota > Viridiplantae > Streptophyta > Magnoliopsida > Asparagales > Orchidaceae > Platanthera > Platanthera zijinensis. The sequence continues at coordinate 26,613,866 of CM077096.1, forward strand.
CTTTGCTTAATCGCCTCCTGCTGGCCAAGGTGATAAACTCGGGGCTGTGCCTGGTACGCAGAGGAATCAACCACCGCTTTGCCCTTCTCAGCATAAGACGCACCCGTCTTCTTTTCCCTTTTGGGCTGAACAACCCGACAATCACAGGCTATATGCCCCACCCGGCCACAAGTATAGCATGTACGAGACTCCGGCCTTGACATCGCCCCCGACACAACGGTCGTAGACACTTGCCCAGACGACTTGGACCTCTTGCCCCCTTTCTTCTGGTAGAACGATTTGCTAGGACGAGGTGCTTGAAACTCTGGCTTCGACACAACCAAGCCCTTGTTCCCTTGCACCTGTCTCATGTCCTTCTCCAACGCACATGCAGTATCAACCAATGCCTGAAACCCTTGGTTCACTGAACTCGAAAGCAGGAACCTCAACTCATCCCGCAATCCTTCATAGAACCTATTCATTTTCCTTTGGTCATCCGCGAAGATTGTTCCCGCATACCGTCCCAACCTTGTAAACTCATGCAGGTAGGTATCCACGCTATCTTCTCCTTGCTTTAACCGTTGGAACTCATTTTCCATGGCAATGCGTTGCGCCGCTGGGACATGTTTCGCCAGAAATATTCGAGAGAACTCCTCAATCGATACTTGCGTTAATTGCCTGCCCGCCAAATGGTGTACCTCAACCTCGTCCCACCACAACCGCGCCTCTCCTTCGATCATGAAGGTGACCAAGGTGACCTTTAAAGTTTCCTCTGCCCTGATCGCTGTCATTATCCGCTTGACACGCGATAACCAATCCTCTGCCTGTGTTGGGGATCCCAGTCCCGTAAACGTAGGCGGACTGAAGCTCATGAATTGCTTCAACTGTCGGTCAGCTGCTCGTGGATCGACAGCCTCAACCGGCTCGGGTCTTACATCAACACGATCTGGCACTACTGCCGGCTGCGCTTGCCCGGTCGGCTGAATCATGGCAAATAGAGCCTCAGCAACTAAGCGAACAGTTTCGGCAGATGGAGGAGGTGTTGGCACCTCAGCTGGTGCCGCACTCTCATCAGAGCGATGGGGCTCAGACTGCCCAGCACCACTACGCGTCACCTATATGTGGACAAGACACACATTAGCGATCGTATGCAAGCAAAACAACAGAAAAGGAACGCGCAGATTCCTCAAACAAGATTATGTACATTCCTTAGTGGACATTCCAGAGTGCATTAGCGGTACAACAGGGAGCACAAACACGTGCTCGCCACCCCCACAAAAGAATTCGACCACGAATTCGAAAGAGGAAGACCGAACGAATCTGATACCAAAATGTAACGACCCCATCCGTTACATGACGTATAGTAGAAGGTCCGGCCGGGGCACCACACGATATGCCACAAACAGACGGTGAGGTCACAGAATAATACCAAACCATAAACGTATCCTAACTCAGAGCATGCTAGCGGAAGCTTTAAGATATAAGTTGAACTCTAACCGGGAATGTCCAATATATAAACCACAGTTATATATACAGCCACAGAATGTACAACAAAGGTGAAGGATTAGCCTTAAGGCCTTACAGTTCCTCTTTCCACACAGTATGGATTACAAACATCGGCGCGCAGGCCGGCTATACATGAGGAAAAGCAAAACAAACAAAACCATTCGCGTAGCCTTCAAGGGCTAGCCGCAGCAGCAGCAGCAACAGCAGCAGGGGCTTCAGCCCTTCATTTACCACTTGGCTCTCCAGCACCTGCATAGGGACAATCCACCCATACGGTGGCAAACAAGGCAACGGTCAGCATTCAGCTGACCCAATTATAACAATCCTACCCCTTTCTCGGGGCAGTAGCATTCCGTCCCTACACATCATGGTATTAACAATAGCAACTATGTGCTCGCAGGCACATTCAAGCCATCACAATCGTCGGCCATACGGCCCGACAGTCCGTGCACTCAGGGCACATTCTTGGTGCACCGGAAAACCAGGGTCAACACCACCGTTTACACGGTATTGAGCATTCTAGTCTTTTTGGCGCGCGGGCCTAAGACTCTCATTACGCGCTCTAACAAAACCCACAACCAGGCTTCCAAGTCGGGCGGACATAACGCAGGTACGGATCAGCCACCCCCCGTTGCTCAAGTCACTGTGCCACCTCGAATACAGAAGTATCCATGGTAATTTATAGGCGCGGGTCGGTTTCACCTTTCCTGTTCGACAATCTGCCTTTTCATCGAGTTGCAGCCCAACGACTCAACCGCACACAAAGTGGCAACGCACGGCCACAAGAGTTGCATCCAACCCTCTTCATTTCCTGGACTTCATCCAGTACTTCTTGCTGCACCAAGCAACAGGTAGCCACAAGGCATATAAGCCATAACCACGGAGTCTTCTCCGATATGCAAACAAGCATCACCAATCCAGACCAACATGTCCAGATGGGCTTCACACAGCATGCCTAGATCCGTACTCCAATTCCGGACTCTAACAAGGGGGACTTCACATATCTACCCCAAGGGATGCCACAACCCACCGCACACTCGCGGGGAAGGGTTTTCCCTATGCAATGCAGAAAAGAAGGACTTCACATGTCCAAGAAGGAAGATCGTTACCCTTGACGATCTCTTGGGAGCCATCGAAATCTAGCCGGTGAGAAAGTACCGCAACAGCTTTGCCTTCACAGCGCTGGCCTCGGATCTCGAATCGGAACACGGGAGTTCCGCCGGTGGTTTGATCTCCTCCTCCTTCTTCTTCCTCCTCTCTCTTTCTCCCTTCACTTAGCCAAATGAAGAATGATCTCTTCATCAAGCCTCTGGTGTTTTAATCCAGCAAGGAATCACCTGAGCCTTTGGATCCAAATAGAGAAAAGGAACGACCACGATTTTCCCGAAAATTCCATTTTTTGGCTGACACGGCCTGTGACACGCCCGTGTCACAGGCCGTGTACCTTAAGCGGCACACAAACCGACTAATAAAAGATAAGAGCACGGGCCGGGACACGCCCGTGTCGAGCCTGACACGCCCGTGTCATTCAATCTACACGCCAGTGTCACCTCTGTGACACGGTCTCCTTCGATCGCCAAAACGAACAGAGAAGAACACGGGTAGGCACACGCCATGGGACACGCCCGTGTCGGATCTGACACGGCCGTGTACACGCGCGTGTCCCAGGCCGTGTCATACGCTCGATGATCGGCTCACCGATAGTCGACCAGACTAACACGCCCTGGGACACGCCCGTGTCCCAGGTCGTGTACCCGGACACGCCCTTGGACACGCCCGTGTCCAAGGCCGTATCAGCCAACCTGAAGCTTTTTTTTTCGATTTCTTCGATTTCTGGGGTGTTACAAAGGAGGTGTTTCCTCTGCTGAAGAAGGAGTATTTCTCTACCATTTCAAGGGCTTCTTCGTCTACGGTTTCAGGTGTACCCTTTCTTGTCTTCGTTTGTTATTGTGCTTGAAGAGAGAGTAGGATTTTATCCTGTTGTAGAGAAGTAGTGGATTTGTCTTGGTGGTAGAGAGGAGTGGATTTGTGTGTCAAATCCGGAGGGCTTTCTAGGTTTGGGCAAACCTAGATAATTTCTGTAATCCTTATTTATTATAGTGGATTTTCGTTGTGCCGTGCCCCGTGGTTTTTGACCTTCAAGTGGTGAAGGTTTTCCACGTATATCTTGGTGTTCACTTGTGTTGTTGTTTGTTTTTGCTTCTTATTGTTGCTTGGGCTCTATTGATCGGTGGGTGTTGTCGTTATCTTCGGACCCCCCATTTCCATAACAAGTGATATCAGAGGGAGGTTCTTTGGTTAGTCGTTTTTATTTCTCGGTTTCTAACTTGGTGCAGTAGGTGACGACCATCGGTCCGCTCCCTATCCTCTCTTGTTAATCCCTTTAAATAAATCGACTTGTGGACCGTAATAGAGTTACTTGTTTGAGAAAGCAATGGAACAGAACATAAGGATGGTCAGTATGAATGGCAAGAATTGGATCATATGGAAGCCTCGGATGGAGGATCTCTTATATTTTAAATATCTCCATGCTCCGTTGACGGGGAGACCTACTTCAGTTAAGGATGATGAAGAATGGAAGAAAATGGATCGAAAGGCAGTAGGGTTCATTAGACAGTGGCTTGATGACTCTGTTTTTCATCATGTTTCCACGGAGACCTCGGCTCAGGCCTTATGGAAAAAGCTTGAAGCCTTGTACGAGCGGAAGACTGCAGGTAATAAGGCATTTCTGATTAGGAAGCTTGTCAATTTGAAGTACCGGGAAGGTTCACAGATGACTGAGCATCTGAACCTTGCTCAAAGTATTATCAATCAGTTGGAGTCCATGAAGATCACTTTGGAAGATGAACTCCAAGCTCTGATGATCCTTAGTTCTTTACCCGAGAGTTGGGAGACTCTAGTAGTGTCGTTGAGAAACTCAACACCTGATAGCGTGGTAACCATGGAGATGGTGTCTGGTTGTCTCCTGAACGAAGAGCTGAGAAGGAAGGATTCTGGATCTTCCACTTTGGGTGTTTTTCTCATGGAGGGAAGAGGCCGGTCTGTGAAGAAGGATGTGAAGCACATGGACAGTTCCAGGAGTAAGTCCAGGGGCAAGTCTAAGAAGGACATCAAGTGCTACTATTGTAAGAAGAAGGGTCATTTCAAGAAGGATTGCTTCCAAATGAAAAGAGACCTGAAGGGAAAGACCAAGGAGGTAGGGGAATCCAATGGTGATGCGACAACTTCGATTGTGGAGGCTGAGCCGTTATGCTTGCAGTTCAGTGGGTCGTCTTGCCAGGACTGCGTTGACACAAACTGGATCGTGGACGGAGGTGCATCCTATCATTGCACTCCTCACAGAGATTACTTCTACACCTATTCTGCGGGAGATCTTGGTGTGATCCGGATGGCTAATTCCGGTGAGTCGTTGATTGTTGGCAGTGGCGATGTCCATCTGGAGACTGATTTGGGGAAGATTGTTCTCAAGGGCGTCAAACATATTCCTGACTTAAGAATGAATCTGATTTCCGTTGGTAGGCTTGATGACGGTGGTTTCACGAGCATTGAAGGTGGAGGAACTTAAAGGTTGTTGAAGGGCTCTTTGGTGGTAGCCAAAGGAAGGAAGTGTTGTGGTCTTTATCGTACTAAAACCAAGATCTGTGGTCCAAGTGTGAATGCGGCAGAGGGAGACTCTATGGAGTTATGACATCACAGACTTGGGCATATCAGCGAGAAGAACTTGAAGATCTTGGTGAAGAACAAGGTCCTTCCAGAGCTATCAGGAGGGCTTCCTGACACGTGTGCGCACTGCTTGGCCGGTAAGCAGAAACGTGTTTCCTTTGCTGATTCTGAACCAAAGAGGAAGGTGGAGTTACTATACTTGATACACACTGATGTGTGTGGTCCTATTGAGCCCAAGTCTGTGGGCGGAGCCGCTTACTTTGTCACGTTCATTGACGATCACTCCAGGAAAGTCTGGGCATATTCTGTAAAGCAGAAGAGTGATGTTCTAGCAAAGTTTAAAGAGTTCAGAGCGAAGGTGGAGAAGATGACCGGGAAAGAAATAAAGCGAGTTCGATCTGACAACGGGGGAGAGTACACTTGGTGCCTTTGACGCTTACTGCAGAAGGCATGACATAGTACATGAAAGGACAATCCCGAGGACGCCGCAATAGAATGGGTTATCAGAAAGGATGAACATGACGATTATTGAGCAGATCAAATGTATGATTTCTCAAGCTGGCATTGGTAAACAGTTTTGGGCTGAAGCTGTGCAAACTGCTGTACATCTGATAAATCTGTCTCCTTCTGTACCTCTGAATGGTGATATTCCAGAGCGTGTTTGGTCTGAGAAGGAAGTGTTGTACGGACATGTGCGGGTGTTTGGGTGCAAAGTTCATGTTCATGTCCCCAAGGAAGAGAGATCGAAGCTTGATGAGAAGTCCCGAGAGTGCATCTTGATGGGATTTCCCCATAAGGAGTTTAACTATAGACTCTGGGATCCTGTGAACAAGAAAATGATCAGAAGCAGAGATGTGATCTTTGTTGAAGATCAAGTGGTTGGTGAGCATAATGTTGCGGAGTCACAAGTTCCACAGTTTCCACCTGCGGAGGAGAGACTTTATGCTGATGATGGGCCAGTAGAGACTGTTGTTGATGATGGGCATGCCGAGGAGGAAGTTGGTGAGCTTATTCCTGATGAGGAGATGATTCCGGATGCAGGGGGAGCTCTGCCAGTTGATGTACCACCTGTGGTGGAGGTTCCTCTTGTCAGATCTGAGAGAGTCAGAAGGCCCAATACCAGGTATTCCTCTCATGAGTATATTTTGCTTACAGATAGTGGGGAGCCTGAGTCCTATATGGAGGCTCAGAGTGCTGAAGATCGTGAGGCTTGGACAGCTGCTATGGAAGAGGAGTTGTACTCCCTTCATAAGAACGAGACGCATGATTTAGTCTCATTGCCTAAAGGAAAGAGAGTTTTGAAGAACAAGTGGGTCTTCAAGTTAAAGTTGGATGAAAATCGCTCTCAACCAAGGTACAAGGCGAGACTTGTGGTGAAAGGTTTCAGTCAGAAACAAGGTGTCGATTTCGACGAGATTTTTTCCCCAGTGGTGAAAATGTCCTCTATCAGACTGGTGTTGGGTATGACTGCCTCCATGGATCTTGAAGTCGAGCAGATGGACGTTAAGACGGCATTTCTGCACGGCGATTTGGAGGAAGAGCTATATATGGAGCAGCCCGAAGGCTTTGTGGCTAAGGGGAAGCATCATCTGGTCTACCGGCTCAAGAAGAGCTTTTATGGGTTGAAGCAGGCACCCAGGCAGGGGTATAGGAAATTTGACTCTTTCATGATGAAGAGCAAATTCCAACGGACCAGGGCTGATCACTGTGTGTATGTGAAGAGGACTGAGAAGACGTTCATTATTCTGCTGTTGTACGTTGATGATATGCTGATTGTTGGGGATGACAAGGCCAGCATAGCTGAGTTGAAGAGGGAGCTCAGTGAGTCCTTTGAAATGAAGGATTTGGGACCGGCAAGGAAGATCCTTGGAATGAAAATTACCAGGGACAGGAGTGCTGGTCAACTATGGTTATCTCAGTCTGAGTATGTGGAGAAAGTGCTGAAGAGGTTCATGATGGACAAGGTAAAACCCGTTGCTACTCCTCTGGCCGGGCACTTCAGACTTTCCAGTTCTCAAAGCCCCTCATCTGAGAAGGAGGAGGAAGAGATGAGCCAAATTCCTTATGCATCCGCAGTGGGGAGCCTGATGTATGCTATGGTATGCACTAGGCCAGACATAGCTCATGTTGTGGGGTCTGTGAGCCGTTACTTGGCAAACCCAGGGAAAGTCCACTAGAGTGCTGTGAAATGGATACTCTGCTATCTCTGAGGTACCTCAGACCTTTGTTTACAGTTTGGTGGAGGTCCACCAAAACTCATTGGGTACTCGGATTCGGATATGTCAGGAGATGTTGACACGAGGAGATCCACTTCTGGATTCATGGTTACTTTTGGAGGGGGAGCAGTGTCATGGCAGTCAAGGCTTCAGAAGTGCGTGACATTGTCGACGACGGAGGCTGAATATATTGCGTTGACTGAGGCGTCGAAGGAGCTTATTTGGATGAAGAAGTTCATGCTAGAGCTTGATCTCCGACAGGACGTGTACACAGTTTTCTGTGACAGTCAGAGTGCTATATTTTTTGCCAAGAATCCCGCTTTTCACTCCAGGACGAAGCACATTGACGTGAAGTATCATTGGATTCAGGATGCTGTGGAGGAGAAGCTGTTGGTGGTGGAGAAGATCCACACGGATGAAAATCCTTCGGACATGATGACGAAGGTCGTCCCAAGGGAAAAGCATGATTTCTGCTGGCGGTTGATCGGCATGATCCCCACCTGAAGGAGTCGCGGTGGGATACTCCCCTTTATGGTCTGAAGGGGGAGTTTGTTGGGGTTCAGCCCCTAAAGGTTATGTTTGTGCAAAAATTTAAGAAGTTGCAACCTGGATTTCTTGATGTTGCAGTTTTCTTTTTGCTGTTTGGAAGTGAGCAGTTTTTTTTATTTAAAAACGGTGAACAGTTTTTTTATAATAAAACTGTGCGGACAGTTTTTATGAAGAGGCGTGGCTTTTAATTCTTCTTCCTCTCTCCCGATTTAGGTGTGAGGGTTATTTTAGAGAGAGAGCAGTGGAAAGTCCCCAGCCGTGCCGACCGCCGTCCGTTCGCCGTCTCCGCGCCCGCGCCGACAGCCGTTGTCCGCCGTCTCCGCGCCCGCGCCGTTCGCCGCCGCTGGATCGCCAGTTTTGCCGCTGCTGTAGGCGGGTGTTTGCCGCTTGGAAGGAGGTGTTTCCTCTGCTGAAGAAGGAGTATTTCTCTACCGTTTCAAGAGCTTCTTCGTCTACGGTTTCAGGTGTACCCTTTCTTGTCTTCGTTTGTTATTGTGCTTGAAGAGAGAGTATGATTTTATCCTGTTGTAGAGAAGTAGTGGATTTGTCTTGGTGGTAGAGAGGAGTGGATTTGTGTGTCAAATCCGGAGGGCTTTCTAGGTTTGGGCAAACCTAGATAATTTCAGGTGTACCCTTTCTTGTCCACGTATATCTTGGTGTTCACTTGTGTTGTTGTTTGTTTTTGCTTCTTATTGTTGTTTGGGCTCTATTGATCGGTGGGTGTTGTCGTTATCTTCGGACCCCCCCTTTCCCTAACACTAGCCAACTGCTGAACAAGCCGAACGGGTTGGCCGCCATCACCAGGCCGCAACATCAGACCGTCCAAGTCACACCATCAGTCCGCACCACCTATCCGCACGGTTACATTTGATTTTAAGTTTCAGATTTGTAAATCATTTTTGAATGGTCGTTTGTGAATTTGTTCTTCAGTTACAGTTTAGAATTTCGTATTTGAGTAGATTTTTCATTTCAAGTCTCTGATTTCATAATAGAAATCGTTTTAACTTTTCGATTTTGGATTTTATTTTCGATTTACAATCACTGTTTCGATTTGGCAATCACTGTTTCGGTTTGGTAATCACTGTTTCCGTATTTGAGAGGTGCAACCTGTATTTATAACCATTTATGAAAAACACAGTTAAATGTTTACCTATTTTCCTTTGGCCCTGCTTCGTTGCAACAATACCAAGCTCTCTTTATGAAATATTTGTATTAATAATCATTAAATCCCTATTTTTTAGTTACATTTTTTTTTTCAATTTTAGTTTAAGTTTTCATTTGAGTTCTTATTTCAGTTTACATTTATTTTATTTTCTGTTTTTTATTTTTATTTTTATTTTTATTTCCTGTTCTAATTTCAAATCTGATTTGTTAACATTTTTAACTTCACACACCACTTCTACGATTTCATGTCAAATTTTAAAAAGATCACTAAATGAAGAAATCATTATTTGGATCCAAGTAGTTATTTCTTCATTTGGTGTGGGGTAGATGTTAAAATGCTCTTATACCTATTTGTTTATATATTTAGATGAGGTGTAATATGGTAGGTCAAATATTGATTTATACATCCGGATATGAGATTTTTATATTTGAATGATTTGCATCAGTTTAGGAAAATTCAACTCATTTACAATGTCAACGACAAATCAACACGATGTGGGCAGCACAAGCGAATATCCACATCGAGCACTACATTCCGCGACAACTGAAAGCAACATAACAAACGAAACAAACCAATTACCAACACATTCAGACCCATGTCCATCTCGACCGAGAGGAAGACCACGAACTTACACGTCATCTCAACAACGACGTGATGCAATAAACGCTCGACAAAGGGAAAATCGTCAACGTCAACAACGCATCAATGCCTCCATCGAGCACATCACTCCATCCAACCAACAATCGGAGAACACCACATCACCAGTGCCAAATGAAACTTCCATGGCAAATACCTCAGTTAGAACTTGCTAATTAATTAATTTTTCAAATAATCGTTTCCAATTGGAATTATTTCGCTTTTGATTAATTATAATATTGCCCGAATAAAATTTTATATAGTTTTTCAAATAAAGACACACAATCATAAACATTCATTTTTCACACACAAACCCAAAAAAACTTCTCACGATCCAATGAACACAGCTTTTTCATTCCATCTAAGGCTGTGTTTGGCTCCACGTTTTAACTCCAGCAGGCCTTGGATTATCCTGCCGCTCCGCCAAACAGGAAAAGCCGCCCAATTTTTGCAGTCGCCCCCGCCCGCAAATCGTGAAATAATAGCGATCTGGAGTCGCGATATTTTCTCACGACTCCAGATCGCAGAAATATCGCGACTGTGCTGCGCTACCCTTACCCGCTCCATCGCTAACTTCTCCGACGATTTTGAACTCCTCCAGCGCATCCATCTCCGGCGAGACGGCGCGGACTCTGCGTCTTCCTCCACACCGGCAAAATTTCTGGGCTTCTCATCTTCCTCCAGAGGTGTTTCCGATCACCGGCCAGACGTCGCTACTCCGCTGCTCAGCCCTAACCCGCGCTACGCCGACTCCGAACTCCTCCACCGCGTCCATCTCCGTCGAGGAATCCTCTTCTTCCTCAACTCCGGTGACGTTTCTGGCCTCCTCATCCTCCTCCAGAGGTGCTGCCGATCACCGCCCCCTTTCCATCTGCACGAGTTGCCCAGGCAATCCTTCCAGTGCCGCCCCTTTCCTCCTCTCGAACGAACACAGCGGGGAGTATCTTCCTCAACGCCTACTACGTTCCTTCTCAGGAAAACTTCTCACCGGGCAAGGTATAAATTTTTGCACTAGTACATGTTAATTTATTTTGGCGGTAGCACTAGTATATGTTAATTTTTGCACTAGTATATGTCAATCGGTGCTAATGTGATTTTTGCACTAATATCTCATACTTATGTGTTTGTGTGTGTGTGTGTGATTGTGTTTGTGTGGTGTTTGGGATTGTGTGTGTGTGTATGATTGAGTTTGTGTGTGTGTGTTTAGGGTGTGTATGTTTGTGGTTGTGTGTGATTGTGCTAGTGTGTGTTTGTGTGTGTGATTGTGTAAAGTGTGTGTGTCCGTTTGATTTGTGATTGTGTAAGTGTATGTTTGTAGGTGTGTTTGTGTGTTTAGGGTGTTTGGGAATGTGTGCGTGTGTATGATTGTGTTTGTGTGTGTGTGTTTAGGATGTGTATAATTGTGTTTGTGTGTGTGTGTTTAGGGTGTGTATGATTGTGTTTGTGTGTTTAGGGTGTGTATGATTGTGTGTGTATGTGTGCGTGTGTAATTGTGTAAGTGTATGTTTGTTTGTGTGTGTGATTGTGTATAAGTGTATGTTTGTGTGTGTGTGTTTAGGGTGTGTATGTGTATGTTTGTGTGTGTGTGATTGTGTATAAGTGTATGTTTGTGTGTGTGTGTTTAGGGTGTGTATGTGTATGTTTGTGTGTGTGTGTGGTTAGGGTTTGTATGATTGTGTTTGTGTGTGAGGGATACGTTTCATCCGCATGACGGAGCACGTTTATGATTTTCAGAAATGAACTAATCCTTTTGAAAACATTTTAAAATTTTAAAATTTAGAACTGAGCATTTTATTTTCACTAAGTTAATTTGTTTTTTAATATTATTGCTTATTGTGTCATTCTTCAAAAAAATGAACTGTCCACCGCACAGCTGTTTTGCCAAACAGATTAAACAGCTTCTCTGTTTGAAACAGCTCTGCAAAAGCTGTTCATCCAAACAGTTTCACAGATTCTGGCACCACTCTGCAAAACAGCTGATTATTCCACCACTGCTTCCCACCACTGCTTCTGCAGTCGCTGCAGCTGAGCCAAACAGAGCCTAAGTAAGACACACTAATCTGTTGAGATTGTGCCACATCACCGATCCGTGTGCCCTCTTTATTCCTGTTTTGGGGGAGTCCTAAACATGGAAATGCTTTATGGGAGGAATATAATCTAGGGGATGTTCTTCCTATTTGGATTGAGCCTTGTTTTGGCAACCCCCTCCATATGTGTTCATCTCCATATATTGATGACTCTTGATCCTATTATAAATAGGGGTCAGCCTCCTTTAGCCATATGATGGTTCAGTAATATACAACACTAGTGAGAATTCAGAGAGGGAAAGCTTTGAGCTTTTCAGGCGGTTCTTCCGACGAACGGCGGCAGCAGGTGGCGGCATCTGGCGCGCAAGGTTGCGGCGCATCCGGTCACCTCAGGCGAGGCGACATCCGGCCGGCCACCTGCAGTAGGCCCCAGAGGTTCGGCGGAATCAGGCGCGGCGACGGCGGCAGCAGGCGCAGAGGCGACGACACAGGCGGAGCTAACGGAGGCGGCACATCCGGTCACCTCAGGCGAGGCGACATCCGGCCGGCCTCCAGAAGTTGACTCCAGGCGTTCGGCGGCTTCAGGCGGCTGATCCAGGCGGGATCGGCATCAGGCGGCGGAAGCAGGCGGTGATTCCAGCGGGGAAGATAGACAGTGTTTTCTGTTTTCTCTTGTTATATCTTGTAACCTCATCTGTTTTAGTGGATCTTTCTGGCGCGCTCTCCCCGTGGACGTAGGAGCCCATCTCCGAACCACGTAATCTTTTGTGTCGTCTGTGTATGCTAGAATCTCGTTCCGTATTTTATTTTGCGCGATATTGGTTCTTGCTCATTCGTGAAATTCCGTTGCGCTACCGCGGCTTAACTCGATCCGATTTCACAACAATTGGTATCAGAGGGAGGTTTGTAGTCGTCGGTTGGGGAGATCCAGGTTGGAGGTAGAGTTACGTTCGTTAGGCTTCGAGGTGGAGTTCATCGCGTGAGGTGTCAAGGTGGAGTTTGTTGAGATTGTGCCACATCACCGATCCGTGTGCCCTCTTTATTCCTGTTTTGGGGGAGTCCTAAACATGGAAATGCTTTATGGGAGGAATATAATCTAGGAGATGTTCTTCCTATTTGGATTGAGCCTTGTTTTGGCAACCCCCTCCATATGTGTTCATCTCCATATATTGATGACTCTTGATCCTATTATAAATAGGGGTCAGCCTCCTTTAGCCATATGATGGTTCAGTAATATACAACACTAGTGAGAATTCAGAGAGGGAAAGCTTTGAGCTTTTCAGGCGGTTCTTCCGACGAACGGCGGCAGCAGGTGGCGGCATCTGGCGCGCAAGGTTGCGGCGCATCCGGTCACCTCAGGCGAGGCGACATCCGGCCGGCCACCTGCAGTAGGCCCCAGAGGTTCGGCGGAATCAGGCGCGGCGACGGCGGCAGCAGGCGCAGAGGCGACGACACAGGCGGAGCTAACGGAGGCGGCACATCCGGTCACCTCAGGCGAGGCGACATCCGGCCGGCCTCCAGAAGTTGACTCCAGGCGTTCGGCGGCTTCAGGCGGCTGATCCAGGCGGGATCGGCATCAGGCGGCGGAAGCAGGCGGTGATTCCAGCGGGGAAGATAGACAGTGTTTTCTGTTTTCTCTTGTTATATCTTGTAACCTCATCTGTTTTAGTGGATCTTTCTGGCGCGCTCTCCCCGTGGACGTAGGAGCCCATCTCCGAACCACGTAATCTTTTGTGTCGTCTGTGTATGCTAGAATCTCGTTCCGTATTTTATTTTGCGCGATATTGGTTCTTGCTCATTCGTGAAATTCCGTTGCGCTACCGCGGCTTAACTCGATCCGATTTCACAACACTAATCATGAATTAATCCCCACCGTTCATCAGAATGGAACGCAATATATTATTATCATGATCACAAGGGCTCCGTTTCCGGGGACTTATTTTCACCGGTTAAGGGGCTACGACTGCATGAACCGGATTATAATTAAGTTCTAGTTCATGTGATCGTAATCGCTTGACCAGTAAAAATAAATCCTCCGAAACAAAGCCAAGGCTACATAGATTTCTGATAAGAAACTAGAACGGTCCCGACTTCTAATTTCCCCAAGCCAATGAAGACCTCCTCAGAGAGAAGCATGGCAGCGCCGCCGCAGTCCCCGCAGTTATCCACAACCATGGCTACTATGCCGGCAGTGCTTCCTACGTGCTCTGTGCAGTCGTTGTTTCCCCGTTTGCAGTTCAAAAAATAACGGCTTCCACAAGCTTTGCCACCATCCCATAATTTATCACTCAAAGAGATCAATGCGACTCCTTTGTCTTCGAACCCGAAGCAAGCCGACGCTGCGCGCATGTAGAACGATATATAATCAATTTAGCTTCCATAGACTTTTCATAATATATCTATACTTACTGTAATTAAAGGAAAAACAATGTTCGGTTAAATATTTACTTTCCAATTTTACTTTCTTTATTAAAAGAAAAGTCTGTTTTTAAAATTTGTGATTTTCTTTTATTTTAAAAAAAATGTGTTCTCATACAAATAAAGTTTTCTACCTACAATAAAAAAATGTTTTCTCATACAAGCAAAAATAAGTGACGGGCGTAGTATAATGCTCGGGAAAAACATTGTTGTGATCGTAATAGGGCTGTGTGACCGTAGGGGTGGAGTCTCGTGCATGTCACTCGTGTGTACATATATAGGCAACGTTATGAGTTTAGTCCCAAAACTTTAATCACTTTTAGAAATCAGTACCATTGCTAATTTTTGCATGAATTTAGTCCCTAAATTCTATGGGCCAACTTAACTTAAATAGGTCCTGAAATCTTTTTATCTCAGTTCAGCATGCATGGTTTACAAAAATCATGCTTATGAGATTTTTTTATACAGTAAATGATTAAAAATTCTAGTTTATTCATGAAATAAATGCCTCAAAGCTAAAGCTGTCACGGTTCCGGTTCGGTTCCGGTTCTATTAAAATCATGAACCGAACCACTAAGGTAATTAACGGTTCTTTAAATTAGAACCAAAACCTTATTTGATTTGACCGGTTCCGGTTCTGGTTCCGGTTCCAGCTTAATTTTTGGAACCGTCGTGTCAACGATTCCGGTTACGGTTCAACAAGAACCAAAACCAAACCGGCTACTATCGGATCGGTCTGGTTCCATGCGGTTCGGTCCGGCTCCAATCGGTTCCAACTAAACCAAGATCAAACTTGGCGCAATGAAATAAAAGCGTGTTGCAAATAGTAAAACTCAAAACAACATCGAAATAGAAATAATTATGTTGCGCACTTCTCGACGGTCTTTTCCACGATCGGTGGGATAATATCAATTGTCTTCCTACACGTGTAGACTTGCTACGAATTCTAGTTGTCTTGCGCACGTCTCATCGGCATGCTCAACCGTAACAACCTCCTACAATTAATTGTCTTTCATGATTACTAATAAATAGTAGTTGTATATCTTCTATATTTTTTAAATAAAATATTTCAAAAAAATATGTAAATAAAATTGAAAATATATTATATAACTGTATAAAAATAAAAAATGCACTGCAAAAATTGACTACAAACCGCAACAATGTCAAACCATACCATACGTTTTTATGCGGTAAAGTTTTGTTCGGTCCAAAATCGACCCCATTTAGTGCAATTGCGGTTTGGGTTCAAACTGCACCAGCTTCACTAGCGATAGTAAGTATAAATATTATAGATAAATTATAAAATAATAACAATATAATAATAATAATAATAAATGGGTTGCGGTTCGGTTCTACTTCGGTCCGGTTCAGATCGGTTCTAAAAATCTTGAAACCGCTTGAGACTTGTATGTTCCGGTTCCGGTTCCGGTCCGGATAATAATATGTAAGAACCACACCCGGATCAATGTTGTTCACGGTTCCAAAATTCAAACCGGACTGGAATAATTTGCGAACGGTTCAGTCCGGTTCTTTGCGGTTCTGGTTCGGTTCCGATTCGGTTTGCGGTTTTCGGTTTTATGTGACAGCTCTACTCAAAGCTGATGGTAAATGACAATAACATTAATAATTAAATATTTTCTAACTTTGGGTTCATTTGGAAAAGCATTTGGCTCGAGTACGTTTGGAGTAAATTCCCATTTATTTACCCGCCATCATTCCGAACCGCACCAAAAAGATGCGTGGTTTTTTCGCACGGATTTTTTGCCCCGCGCTCAAATTTCTCGCCCGCGCGCGGTTTTTTCGCCCGGGCGCAAATTTTCGCCCGGGCACGATTTTTTCGCACGGGCGATTCTTTGCCCGAGCGTGTTTTTTCGCTCGAGCGCGTTTTTTTCGTCCGGGCTCGAATTTGACGAAGATATCACGTTCGGACAAAAAAAATGCATCCAAACGAATGAAATTTTTTGAATGAATGAAATTTTAGATTAGTACTTATAGACAAACTATCCAAACAATATGCTGCTTATTCATCATTGCATTAGCAACCTCTAATAACATTAGTTGTCCTAAAGAGAACCTAAATTATAAATAGATCCTAGATATGAATATTCAAATATATTTATACTCCAGAGATTTATTTAAATAATAATAATTTACGAGCTGATATAAAATATATTTATACTGGTTAAAATAATAATGTCACTGTGCTTTGTCATTACCTTTTAGATATTTAATTAATGGAATGTTTATTTTATTTTACATTTGCTTTATAAAAAAATTCTCATAATTAAGCATGGTTTGTGTCAACGATTCCTTTGCAAAGAATATGTTTTTTGGTAACTATTTTATAAGTGTATTTTTAGTGTAAAAATACAGTTGATTACACCTGCTAAATTAGGTTACAATTATAATTTTGCAAGAAAAAAATTCTGCTTATCATACTTATGATGCATTGAGCGCACACAAAAAATATATATATGCACACTAAACTTATGTCTGGAGAGGCGGTATAATATACAAGTTATGTTAGGAATCAAGAAATAAAAAATTCAAAAGTTGGGATGCACTCACGAGTATATGGCTGTGTATAGTAAGAGGCAACTACATATTCTTGAGCCGATAAAACTGCTACGAGCCCAAAAAACAGTACAATGGCAAGAAGATTATTATAAGTTCCCTTTATCCCCATTTTTTTCCTTGGCGATAGTTGAGGAGGCTGTTAGTAGCCGGCGCTCACATTTATAGGAGACTGGAGAGCAATATTATATATATATATATATATATATATATATATATATATATATATATATATATATATATATATATATATATATATATAGGTGATATTGATGATATGTACACATGCCATTGGGCGCCATAAAAAGGCTTTGATGGAAGACAACCGGTTGAAGGAAATTAAGGTTCTCAATCAACCTCCTACTCTATATGCGGAATGCCGGGCCAGCTGGAGGAAAGCTATTTTCATAAGCCAGCCTAGTAAAATCAGCCAGTCCACCTCCTAAGGCATCCCACTACTCAATATACTCAAGCCCACATAATAATTATAATGTTTTGGCTATTGACACCCACCAAAAAAATTAAAGCAAATGTAACAAATAAAGTGAATAGGAAAAACGCGAAAATTATTCAAAAAATTTCGATTTGCCTTTTGTTCATCACCGGGGAAATATTAAAATTTATTTGGCGCAATTTTTTTTGGGTCGTCACACAGATACAGGGTGAAAACCTCCTGTAAGGAATCCCGGAGCGTCGAGAAGCAGAAATCTGAATAAAGCAGTAAACAAATGAAAATACAGAGCAAGCACAAACACAGCGATATACAAAGGTTCACCCAAAAACAGGGCTACGTCCTCTCTCCCCTTCCCTTCTCAGTTCTTGTAATCACCAAAAAAAAATACAGATTACAAAGGTTTCAAGGATCTAAACCGATCCTACCTCAACTCCTCCTTCTGGACAAGAAACAAAGGAGAATAACCCTTTCTGGATCGCCGCCAACAATCTCCTCATATGCGCCTCCAAAGGGTATACCAGCCGTCAGCCGTCGTTCGTCCGTATCCCTAAAAAGAACCGGAATACGCCTTAAATAGGCTTCAGCATGACAGCATCGTCGAACGCCGGGCGTTCGGCGATCGTCGATCGGCCCGAACGGCGTTCGACGATCGTCGAACTCGTCGCCCGAACGTCGAACGTCGAGCTGCGTTCGACGCGCGTCGAACGTCGAGCTGCGTTCGACGCGTCGAACGTCGAGCTGCGTTCGACGCGTCGAACGTCGAGCTGCGTTCGACGCGTCGAACGTCGAGCTGCGTTCGACGCGTCGAACGTCGAGCTGCGTTCGACGCGTCGGACGTCGAACCTAGTTCGACGATCGTCGAGCTGGGTTCGACGAACGTCTAACCCAGTTTGATGATCGTCGAGCTGGGTTCGACGAACGTCGAACCCAGTTCGACGACTGGAAAAAACATCTCCCCAAGAATTTTGGGCCGGGGGCGTTGCCCCCGCACCACACACGGGGATGCTGTCCCCTGGACCCCTGCCCGCTGTCCGGTCAGCGGGACCTCCGCCGGGGGCGGCTGCCCCCGGACCCTCGCTGTCGTCGGCGCCAGATATGTCGGAGAGGGATCACACTTCGATTCCTCTAAGCTCACGTGGGCTAACCCGGTGTGAGAAACAAGAGGACCGGAAGTGTTCCACAACCCCACACACCGAAGATATTGATTTGGTGTTTTGGCTACCTTGCTGATTAACTTGAGAATTTTCAACAGTCCGCACAAACAGACCACTCAGGCGGCCAGAGCACAAGCCGACTGCAGCACCATTGTCGACCTGGCAAACTGTTAGTCATGTCTGCACAGCCGCACAGGCCGCGCGGACAGGTTGCCCAGTCCACCACTTTCACTTCATAATTTTCAACATCTCCTTGGGAGGTGCATTATGTATACATGATTTCTCGCTTGTGTGTTGTAGTTGGTTTTTTGCACCTCATGATGTTCATAATGTATATTTGATTTGAGAATTTTTTCCTTTGTGGGTTAACAATAACAAATAGGCAACATGTTAAAGCAGGTTGCAGATTTGCCCGTTGATGTTGATTAAGAACTGCGAGTCTGAGATGAAATTGGGTGAAAATAATTTAAGAAAAAAACTCTAAAAGGGAGTCCGATTGAATTTTTTTAATCAAAGTGTTTGTAATAATTAGGTGGATGTAAGGACACACGAGATTGGATAAAATTAGGAATGAAAGTATCAGGGATAAGACATGAGTAACACCAATTTCAGAGAAGATGTGAGAAGCTCATCTAAATTCTAAGATGATTTGGACACGTATAAAGTAGGAGATCATTAGATGCACCTGTTTGATGTTGTGAGAGTCTAGTCACTATGCATTTAGACGAGGGAGGGGTATACCAATAAAGACTTGGAATGAAACTATAAAGAAAGACATAATGTACTTAAGCATTGGTGAAATTATGACAAAATATAGGACACAATGACGACAAAGGATTCATATAACCGACCCCATTATAGTGGGATAAAAGCTTGAGTGTTGTTGTTGTAAAGAATTTGTAATAATTAACATCTTGTGATATTCTGCAAGAATAAATTTAATACACTAGATGCTTAACTGTATGCTATGAAAGTAGAACAATAATAAATTTTTTCTTCTTGATAAGATTTTATATATAACCTGCTTGACAAGTAGACTTTAGGATGGCTATGATTATATTATAATATCATTTTTCAAAATAATAATCGCCATGAATTTTCATGATATTTAATGGTTAACATCAAAATGTCATATTTGTAACATAAAAGGCCATGCTATACATATAATAAAAAATGATTTTTAAACTTGTAGTGGGTTAGTAACTTAAAAAAAAAAGTATTAAATTGATGTTTAAATTGTTTGAATCTGGGTGTAACTGTGTAGTTTAGGGATGTATATTTAATCCTTGCTTGATTGCCCGTCCCAAGTTTACCTGGGTCTGAGACAAATTAGGCCTTACCCAGCCTAGGAGGGCGTAGCGGCTGAGCATTTCTATTGCTAAACGGTAACAATTACTGCCGTTTGGCACGGGGTGTTTGCTACAGTAAGTTTGGACGAAAATGTTAATATCGTACCCCAGTTATGACGGCCACCGACAAAACAAAGCTAGTTTTGTACATAAAAGTGAATGAATTAGGCTCCTTAGGCGTGGTTCCAACTATTCCTTCATCAACACCCTGAGCCAGGTGGAAAGAGCTTAGCCTTGAACAGAAGTCATGAAGGCCACATATTCCTTCCGCAAACTACGGATTATGTGCCTCTTCAGATTGGCTTCAGAAATGGGCTCATCAGGGTTCATCGCAGAGATTTCAGTGCATAGATTCTTCATCTTAAGAAAGTAATTTGAGATGGGCAGATCTCCATGAGTTGCTCTAGCCAACTCATTCTTTAAGAACTGTAGTCGCGCTACATTCTTCCTGTTGAACAGTCCATCAATGGACGTCCAAATCTAAGCAGCAGACTCACATCCTAAGATGTGATCAAAGAGTTCAGGTGATATAGTCCGCTTGAGAGCAAACTCTGCTTTCGCATTGGTCTTCCTCAAAGCTCTCACCTATTCAGCAGTACCAGTTGCAGCAGTAACTTTGCTTGTCGTCACCACCGACGACTTCCCATAACTCCTCACCCAGAAGATAGTTCTTCATACACGACTTTCACTTTTTAAAGTTTGTTGATGTAAGAAGGTCAATACAAAGACCCCTTGCATAACCACCATCCATTGCAACTAACTACTGATCTATAAGCTTCCAGAAGCGCCGAGCACAATTGAGGTTGATCACTGCTCAAGCCACTGTTCCCTCTGATACCATGTTGAAAAAAATTTGATATAACGGAAAACGGGAACCAAACGCAGGAACACTCCAACCATAAGCTGAGCTTAATAAACCAGAGAGAACAGAAGGCAACAACAAAAAGTCTTGTAATATCAACAATCTCCTTTACAAGGAAAGACATACATTGCGAGACATGATTCGCCGATGTACAAAGGGAAAGCATACAAGCAAGCAATTTGAGCATATTTCCCATCTCTTCTCGAGAAACAAGTGGGGTATTTCTTTGCAAAATTGTGCTCAATTTCATATGTGGCAATTCCGCCAAGATCTCTTCGTTAGTTGGGGGAAGAATCAACACAAATCGGATTTTTGGCCGGCGGCGGGCTGCGGCCTGGACGACAACCGTTGGCCGGCGGGCGGTGGCCTGTCCGGCGGTCGCGGCGGCCGGCCCGGCGGCTTCCCCCCAAAGGGGCGGATTTCATTAATGGGAGAGGAGTGGGCCCCACCCCCCATGTTTTCCCTCATTATGGGGAGTTCATGGAGGTGAGGTTGACTAGTCAACCCCATTATCCCATTTTGAGAGGAGATCATTGGGGACTTTCCATATAAATGATGGTGAACCCATCATATCTCTACTAATATACCAAACTATTCTTTGATGAAACATTGCATGATGTACCTATATTGTCCTTATAGTTGTATTCATAATTGCACAATTATACCAAACTTTAATTAGTATATTATAAAAACGATATCTTTTTAGGTAATTAAACAACTTTACAATATTAAAATACAAAAAATAAAAAACACTAGATACTTTAAATCTATTGTCTGAATGACAAGAAAAAATTAATGTTTTGACGTTAAAATATAATTTGTTTTACAAAATAAAAATTATATTCTTGATTTATATTTTTTTACGGTCATTTTGAGTACTCATATGTATATGTTGCGGAGCGGGCGGAGCCCGCCGTCGTCGGTCGGGTGCTGTCGCGCGAGGTCATATGGGCGGGTACTGTCCACGACAAATGTCGCCGCACACGACAAATGTCGTCCCCACGACAAATGTCGCACCACCGGCTAATGTCGCATCCCGACGAATTTCGCACCCCGCCGAATGTCGCACCCCACCAATTGTTGCACCCCCACCGAATGCCCCCAGGGCCGAAGACCCGTGCCATATATATATATATATGGTGGAATCATATGAGAATACTTCTTATATGCGAACTGTGCGAACTCCCTGATTTGGGCATCAAAATGGACATGTAAGATATGTTTTTTGACTGACTCGACGAGACCTACAACTTTCATGTTGAACACTTTTTCTAATTATGCTGTCTAGAGGGTCTATTTTCAAAAGGCGCGAAGGGTGGTCCGCGCAATAAATATAAATCGTAATATTTACCGGGCGGAACCCCTTCGCGCCTTTTGAAAATAGACCCCCTAGACAGCATTTTTAGAAAAGTGGTCAACATAAAAGTTGTAGATCTCGACGAGATCTACAACTTTCATGTTGACCATTTTTTCTAAAAATGCTGTTTAGGAGGTGTTTTTTTCGTTTTTTTAGGGAGCGCGTTTTTTAGGCAAAAACGCGTTGCGCGTTTTTCCAGTTTTATATATATATATATATATATATATATATATATATATATATATATATATATATATATATATATAGGTGATATTGATGATATGTACACATGCCATTGGGCGCCATAAAAAGGCTTTGATGGAAGACAACCGGTTGAAGGAAATTAAGGTTCTCAATCAACCTCCTACTCTATATGCGGAATGCCGGGCCAGCTGGAGGAAAGCTATTTTCATTTGAATTCTCCGAAGTAAACGAAACAGTAGAGATCATGCAAAGTGTACTAATTACTGTGCATATAACTATTAATTATTTGAGATTTTTAAAATTCTCTCTTGATCACCGTCTTGTTCTTCGGAGTTTACTATGAGTTTAGATTCATTGGTTTCATTAAGAATTGTTGCGGCTAAATTTGGCGCTCCCGTAGACCGGTTTAAATTACGCTGTCTTTGCCTGCGAGAGGTCGAGCGCGCAAACAGTGAAAGTAAGTTGAGAAATGAAACGACTGACAAAACAATTTTTTAACGTGAAAACCTCGAAAAGAGATGAAAAATCACATGACCGGAGCTGTACCGACCAAACTTTCACTATTCTTTGGTATTGTACAAGGCTTTTGAGAGAAGGTGAGGACGACAGACCGCTGCTCGTTACAATTTGTGGAGGGACGGAGAGGGCTCCGAGGGTGATAGACCACCGCTCGCGGAGCTATATAAGTATCTTCTTGGTTGCTACTATACATGGAGTGCCGCGCTCTGAGCGCTTTGAAGACTTTTGTTGTTGCTCGAAAGTTGTGACTACGTGTTGTGCACGGCTTGAAA
The DNA here is from genome assembly GCA_039513925.1 of Platanthera zijinensis. Lineage (NCBI taxonomy): Eukaryota > Viridiplantae > Streptophyta > Magnoliopsida > Asparagales > Orchidaceae > Platanthera > Platanthera zijinensis. The sequence continues at coordinate 26,636,770 of CM077096.1, forward strand.
TCCGCGGCTTGTCTTCGATTGCTTGCGGAGGAGTCTGGAGTGGTGGATTTATTGATGCGAGGAAGCCTTACTGTGGTGTGCGTGCGGCGCGCTTTGCTCGTGGAGGAATGAGTGCAGAGTGGAGCGTGCATATAAGGTGGAGTGGGCAGATGGTGTAGAGTGCACAAGGCGGAGTGTGCGCAGGGTGGAACCTTCAAGGCATGCCTTTTGTTGGCGGTCCGTTCCCTGGAGTAGCCGGGTGAAACTCTCACGTGCGGCCTGTGCGGACAGAGGACGGCGACTTGTCAGGTCGGCTTTCCTTTTGTTGGCGGTCCATTCCCTGGAGTACCCGGGCGGATAGGATGGTTATCCGTTGTGTTGTCGGGTTGGCTGTGATGCGGACTTGGTATGGATCTGCATCATGTACATGGTGGCTCAGTTCGGTAGGTCGCGCGGGTTCGCGGCCTGGTTATTTGTACCCCGAGCTCGGCAACTGTCAGTTATATTCTAGTTGCGAGCTCGGGGAATGCAGACTTATGCGGTGTCCGTTGGTGTGCTGACTGTTTTTTGTAACCGTAGTGTCTGCCTGATTGGCTGGGTCCTTGCTATGATGGTGCGACCTCAACGGGTAGTCGCGCGCGGTGACTAGTTTTGTGTTCGCAGGTTGGCGGATACACTTTGTTCTCGCCGCGAGATAGGGCGGTGCTCCTATCTGTTAGGGCAGTGATCACACTCATCTCCGCGCCTATAAATAGGACTCCCACATCACATCAATATATACCGAGTGAACAGTAAGTGAACTCGTGGGAAGTTGCTGCGGTTAGGTTTTTCTATCTGCGCGGTTTGAAGAGGTTGATCGGGTTGTGTTGTGCAGGTTGTGTGGATTGCGCTGGGGAGCCAGGGACTTGATTCTGACTTCGGTCAGGGTCAGTGCGCATTCTGCGGGTTGCAATTAGCGGTTTGCAGCAGGTCGCGGTTTGCGACCAGGCGGTCTTCTCTTCTGCAAATTGTTTCCCAGTTCAATAAGCTGTTCGCCTTTAGCGGCTTGTTCTATTCGGTGGCAACAATAGTCCGCGTGATCTGCCGGCTAGGCGACCACGCGGTCAGGCGACTTGCAGTTCATCGAACAGAGTTCTTTTCAGTTTTGGGATAACAAGCAGTCTGCGCGGCTAGGTTGCGGTTTGGCGGCTTGACAGGTTCAACGGACTCTTTACGGTTAGCAACAGAGCCGGCAGTTACTCCTTGAGCCTGTGCGGTTTGTTTTTGCCTTGTATTCTACATGCCATACTTAATAATGATGCAATGAGTGTACAAAAAAATTCTATATGTGCACTAAACTTATGTCTGGAGATGTATAATATACAAGTTATGTTACGAATAAAGAAATAAAAAATTCAGAAGTTGAGATGCACTCACGAGCATATGACTGTGTATAGTAAGACGCAACTACATATTCTTGAGCTGATGAAACTGCTACGAGCCCAAAAAGCAGTACAATGGCAAGAAGATTGTTATAAGTTCCCTTTATCCCCATTTTTTAGGGTTAATTTCCTTGGCGATATTTGAGGAGGATGTTAGAAACCGGCGCTCACATTTATAGGTGACTGGAGAGCAATATATTATATATATTGTTGCAGACTAACTTGATGCCCCGGTCGGATCGAATTCAATTGGATCGTCATAGCTCGCGGGGCGGTCGAGCACGCACACAGTCAGAGAAAAAGAGAGGTTGACTCAAGATGTGATGACGTGGAAAAACCCCTTAACCGGGTAAAAAATCACGTGACCGGGTCTGTGCCAGTCAAAGTCCACTAGCTGCTGGTGATTACAATGTATTTGGATAATGTTGGAACCTTAGGTTCTGATTTGGGTTAGGATCACTATTAGGATTATTAGTTTGACCCAATTTGTATAGTCTAAAGGTCATAGGATTCTTCAGGTATACATCAAAAGAATCCAAGAAGAAAGTGCAGAAAATTCCAGAGAAGTTCAGTTTTGAAGTTCAGAATTCCAGTCCAAAAATAGTATAACGGCATTCGACTATAGTAGAACGGCGTTCGACTATAGTAGAACGACGTTCGACTATAGTAGAACCGCGTTCGACTATAGTAGAACCGCGTTCGACTATAGTAGAACGACTTTCAACTATAGTATTATATGCGTTCTTTTCTGTGTTTTATTTCCTGTATTTCTAGCATATATTTATTATATAATATCTGATTGATTTACTGCTATTACTTCAAAGCAATCCTTGCTATTATTATGCATAAGTCTTTCCTTTCAGATAAAGTAGTTTGTCTTATTAGTTGACTTATTGATTACTTTATCTGCAGCTGTCCTTTATAGCCGTTGGCTGTAAAGTGTTATCTGATGTGACTTTATCTAATATCCTCTATCAGATTGCTGAGAGCGACTTTATCTAATAGCCTATCGTCGACCTCTGGTTGATGGTAGCTTATCTGTTTGAAGATCGTCGAACGGCGTTCGAAGATCGTCGAACAGGTCGAGCTTATTGTCGATCTATGGTTGACGACAGCTTGCTGTTTGTGAAGACAGAATTAGTCGAACGATTGATCGACTACTCTGCTTCAGGACCGATCGTCGAACGACCGTTCGACCATCGTGTCCAGTATCTTTTAAATAGATCGACTATCTCCGGTCTAATATATATAAAGCCGATAGTCGACCTAGGTTAAAAGATCTTTGCTTATATCGTCGACGGAGAGCGTCTTTTCGCATTCCGTCTTCCCGCTTGCTCCTTGTCTTGCGATTTTCTCTGCTGATTCGTCTTCTTCGTTTCTCTCGCGCCTTCTCCAGCAAATCGATGGCGATTTCTCCTGCGCTCCTCGCAGTAGTCAAGTTTGACGCAGGTTTCAGCGTGGATTTTGATGCATTCAGCTGCTGTGAACCAGATATCGTGGAAATTCTCCAGCTATGCAAAGATCAAGGATTGGAAAGGCTAATGTCTGCAAGGATCAAGTTAAATATCCCAGAGATAAAGGAATGGACATTTACTTCATCTTCCACTGAAGATTCAATGACAGGATCTATTGGCGGAGTAGAGGTAGTTTTGTCTCCCGCCGTTTTGACTGCTGTATTTGGATTAACTAATGGCGAAGAAGAATATGAGCAAGATGCTTCAGAATTTAGAAGAATGTTGACTGAGCTGGGACATGCGGAAGGCATTCCCTCGAAGCTGCTCAAGGTAAATTTCCCCTTCAAGATCAAATTCCTTGCTGAGATTGTCGGAAAAGTGCTGTTAGGCAAGCACTCAGCCCATGATAATATCACCAGACAACAGTTTGCACTAATGTGTGCAATTGTTAATAAGAAGCAGATAAACTGGACTGGCGTTCTGTTTGACTTAATAAGGAAGAAGAATAGCAAGAAGGAAGTTACCCTGGGTAGGGTTGTTGGGATTTTTCTGAAGGAAAGATATCCTCATCTGTTGATTTCAGCTGCTACATCAATTAATGCCAGCAAAAAGATGGATCCCAATCTGTTCTCAAAATGGAAAAGGACATTCCTGAAGCCCGCTCTCACAGGGGTTGCTCCAGTTATTTCTGAGAGCACCAGGACTGTTTCAATCGCTCCTCGCCCTCAAGAAGCTGGCTCAGCTTTTCCATCCCTTCCATCCTCTTCCTCAGCTTTGCTGTCTACTGCAGTTGAAGTTCCTTCAACTTCAACTGTAGTACGACAGTCTGTCTCTCCTCCTGCATCTTCTCTCCCAACTGATCTTGCTGGGATTTCTCAACCCAGCTTTGATCTGTTGGCATCTTCTCCAGTTCATTCGCATATTCCAACTCCTCCTCAATCTCTAATTCTATCTTCAGATCACTTTGATCACCCTGCATCCACTCACGTCTCTCCACATCATTCTCCAGTTCACTCTCCAGCTCGATCTCCAGTCCTCACCACATCTCATCCTGACACATCAACCATTTCTGCTGCTCCTCCATCCACTGCAGTTCCTCTTTCTTTTGAAATTACTCCTGAATTTATTGCTAGCATTGTGGAGTTAATCACCCCCTCAATCAAAACCATGATTGATGTGGCTATTGCTCCCCTTGCCTCTTCTATCTCTTCTTTGACTGCTGCTGTTCAGGCACTTTCAAAGTCTGCTGAGCCCTATTCTGCTAGGGGCCTGGTTTCAGTTTCTACTGAAATCAGGCAGGGGGAGATGCTTGATGAAGAGATCTCAGAGCAGCCTTTGGCCTCCCCTCCAACAGCTCATCTTGCAGCAACAGAAAAAGTAGCAGAAGTTTCAGCTCCTCCATCTGAAAAGGAAGTATCTGATGCAGTAATGTTGTCTGAATTTGTTGTAAAAGTTTACTTGGAAGAATCCTCTACTCCCTTAGTTGCCTTATACCTAGAAGGAATTATCACTTCCTTTCTAGATGAGTTATGGGAGGTAGGACATCCTGAAGAAAATCATGAAGGTATGTCTCTCTCTCAGTTTGTAGATTATTCAATTGATGAAATTGTATGGGAGTACCTTGAAGGGATGACTAGATGTTATTTAGCAAGATTTTACTCCTAATCCTACAGATGTAATGGAAGTAGTGGCAGTTGTCCAAGAGCCAGAACCTGAACCTGCTCCAGAGACTCTACATGATGTTGAGCCTGAATCTGTATCAGCTCCTGATGACCAAGTGGCTGTAGAGCAAGTAGTGCTATCTGAACTGGTCCCTACGACAGTTCCTGAGCGTCATGAAATGGATCCTGAAAGCCAAGTTGAAAATAAAGATGACACCCCAAAACTGAGTTTGGAAGAAGAGAAAGCAAAAGCTGCTTGACAACAAAGAGTAAAGGCTGATTTGGAAGAGAAAGAAAAAGCTTGGCAAGCTGAAAAGTCTACTTTATGGGATAATTCTCCAGGTCTAGATTTAGATGTTCTTCTGGCACAGGATGCCATGGAAGAAGAGAAAGAGAAGGCTGTCCTGAAAGAAAAGGAAAAGGCTGTATCAGAAGCCTATGATCCATATGATCATCCTCCCTCATCTCATTCTGAGGATGAAGATGATTCAGATCTGTCTGAGGATTCTAAGAAAAAGAAAGCTGCAAAGAGGAAAAGAAAAGCTGTAGCTCCTCCTCCTCCCAATCCCGATCATGACACTCCTTACTACATTCTGAAAGGGATTGATCCTAAATCCAAAGAGTTCCAGCACTGGATGTGGTTCTCTAAGAACCAGCAAAAGGAGAGGAAGAAATCAAAGAGGTATGATAGTCCTGCTCCCAGATGGACTCCCAGAGGTCCTCCTCCTCCACCTCCCAGTGCAGGAGCCTCTGGCAATATTTCAGCAAATCCATCTGCCCCTTCTGGCAAGTCTGCACCTTCTCAGCCTCCTTCAAGGAGAAGTTCTCAAAGCCATCAAGGTAAATCATATTCTGGATATCAAAGGCACGATGCTGAGACAAAAGAGCAAATAAAGGAGGTGGTTTATCAAATGCCAACATTTTCACCCCCTCCCTCACCCAAGAAAAAAGTTTCACCTGCTGCTAAAGACACTTCAAAGAGTAAAAGAACTGTTTTGTCAGAAAAATCCTGTAAGAAGTTTGCTGAGTTTGCTCCTCCGACATCTCTTGTTATTCAAGAAGTTAAAGATCCAGCTGAAAGTTTATTAGATCTGTCTACCAAGTTTAAAGCTGTGAAGCCAATAGATAATACATCTGAAAATAAGTATGAAAGTCAAGAGTTAGATCCTGATTTCAGGATGGCTCGTTTTCTAGAGCTTGTTGGCTCAGCCCAGATAAAGAAAGCTAAGGCTGAAGGAAAAGATTCTGCAGGATTTACTACTATGTCAAAATTCAGAATGAAGGAACTTGATAAAATCCAGGTTAGTCCTGAGGTATTTGATCCTTCTAAATACATGGAAAAGCATCCAGAAGCAGTCGTCCCAAGGGCATCTGAACTAAAAATCATTGGAGAACAAGATCTGAAAATGTCTAAGAAAGAAGCCATAGATCTCTTGAGGAAAGTATCTTTTGTTCCTAGCTCTTCTGATCCCAAACCTGATTCTGTAGATCCTTAATTTTGATTGACTGCTATATATCTGACTGATTGATAATTGCCAGTTAGTTGTTTAACTATTTCCTGTATTGATTTTATTGTTCTATAGCTAGCTCTGTGTTTTAGTTTTTGAGAGACTTAACTCAAATAGGGGGAGATTGTTGGTACCCTAGTTTGATTTGAGTTTAGTCTTGTCTTCTTAGTCTCTTGACCCATGAATTATCTATGGTCAAGGTTAGTTGTCTAGCTGTAGAGTTCTCAGCTTATCCAGATAAGAATTTGGTTAAGTAGTTTGTTCGTTCGACTATGGTCGAACGCCGCTCGACTATCGTCGACTAACTGTTCGACGATCGTCTATCAGTTGCTCGACGTTCTATCTGCGTGGATAGTTCGACTATCTGTTGATAGTTCGACTATCTGTGTGCCGTGATAGTTCGACTATCTGTTGATAGTTCGACTATCTGTTTGTTTGATAGTTCGACTATCTGCTTGGATAGTTCAACTATCTGATAGCTCGACTATCTGTTTGATAGGTCGACTATCTGCGTTGTTTGATAGCTCGACTATCTGTTGATAGGTCGACTATCTGCTTTCTTCTAATAGTTTGACTATCTGTTGATAGGTCGACTATCTGTTTTCCCTTGATAGTTCGACTATCTGCTTTGATAGTTCAACTATCTGATAGCTCGACTATCTGTTGATAGTTCGACTATCTGTCGTTCTTTGATAGTTCGACTATCTGTTGATAGTTCGACTATCTGTTTCTCTTCTGATAGTTCGACTATCTGTTGATAGGTCGACTATCGGTTTTGCTTTGATAGTTCGACTATCTGTTGATAGGTCGACTATCTGATAACTCGACTATCTTCTGATAGTTCGACTATCTGTTATGATAGTTCGACTATCTCCTTTGATAGTTCTACTATCTGGATCGTTCGACTATCTGTCCGATAGTTCGACGATCTCCGTTCTTCGGTCGACGATCTCCGAGGGTCGTTCGACGTTTTCTGTTTGTTTTTTATTTTGAATTTATTTATTCTATTTAATTAATTAATATATTATCTAGCATTTTATTTCAGTTGTTTTTGATAATATTTTCAGGCAATATCTGCTCCATCCCTTTTGCCTGAGTCAAATCTTTTCAGATAAAGTTGTTTGTCTTATTAGTTGACATTGTATTTTACTTTATCTGCTGTCAGTCCTTTATAGCCGTTAGACTGAAAAGTCTTCCTTCTGCTATAAAGAGTTTGTCTCTGATGTGATTTTATTTAGTACCTTTATTATCAGATTGCTTCCTGCAGCTTCTTTGACAAAGGTTTATCCCTTTTATAGAATATTTTGCTGCAGAGTTTGTTTGTCTTTGTGATATTTGCAGGCCCGATTTCAAGTTTCAGAAGAAGACAAACAGTTCAAATTGAAAAGAGCCGTTGCTTGTTGCTGCTATAAAAGGAATCCTTTGGAGAAGGATTTCAGCTAGCTAACCAGTTATTCTAAGAGTTATTCAATTAGCATTCAAGCTTTCATCAAGAACAAGTTTACTGCTCTCAGCAATCTTCATTCAACAAGTTTACTGCGAAATTTCTCTGAGGTCCGGCTTCCGCTTCCCCACATATGAGGAGGTGCTCGAGATCCTGAAGTTCTGTGGGGTGCCAATTTCCCAGTTCATCCCGGTTGGAATTGCCCAAATTATGGGCTTAGTTGCCTTCTTCCGCGAGCATGGAGGTCAGTTTTCTCTAGACTAATTTTGAGATTGGTACAACATTCGTTCTGATAGTGGCGAGCGGGTGGAGGTCTGCAACAACAAAAGTTGGTTGGAGTTTGAATCTCGCAAGGATCGCCGACATGGTAACACTTTGTTTGGGTATGTTAAGAATTCCTGGGGCCTTCCCGAGATATGAGATGCGCTTCCCGATCGTTGTCGCCGCGTCAGGGGGAAGGAGCGAGAATTTTCCCCGGTGCTTGGGTTTTCCTAGCCTCGCGGGCTAGCCAACCGTCTCTTTAATATTTTCATCTATGTGGAGGAGAATCGCTTGTTGTAGTGTGGTGTCTCTTTGGATAGCTCAGATTGTCTGGACTTCTGAAGGAGGGGGCCAGAAGAGAAAAGCGGTCGCGGCCCCTCCTGGCGACCTTGACGCGACGATGGCGGTGGTTTCTTCTGTTATTTGTCATGAGTCGACTCCTGAGGTGTAGATACTCGCGTCCCAGTTTCTCAGGTGTCTTCGGATACAGTAGCTCCGCAGATGTCCTCTTATTTGAGGGCGATGAGTGATGCAGGATGGACTTGATTTGTTCCCAGAATTCCTTTCCTTGTTTTTTCTTTGCTATTTGGTGCTAACTTTGGCCTTTTCTTTGTGCAGATAGAGACACAGGCGCAGATTGCGGTGACCTGGAATGACCATTACGTGAGTCTGAAGGATGGGTACCTTTCTCTTCCGGAGAAGCTCCGATTGTCGTCGAGCTCGCTTGCCTCCCTGAAGGAGGAGCATGATCGGGATATTGCGTGGTTCTGCCGGAACGGATCGGGGGTGAAATCTGAACTAGAGGATGCACGCGCGGCCTTGCAAGTAGAGAAGACCCTGGTGGATAGGACCACCCAGATATTGAAGCATTCGAAGGAGGAGGCTTTGGGCTTGGAGACCCAGTTACATGCGGCGCGGGAGGAAGCCACCGGTCTTGAGACTCAGCTTCGGGCGGCGAAGGCGCAAGTGGAAATGCTGTCCTCTGATGGCCACGCGTCGGAGTTGAAGGCTGTGGGACTTGCAGAGTATCTGGAATCAATGGATTATATGCGAGACCGTTGTATGATTGCAGAGGAGGTTCGCGACGAGATTTGGTCCAAGGAGGTGGAACCTCGGATGGATGATATTCGTGAGTTAGCACTCTGACGTGGTGTTTCGAAGGCCTTTCGCTTTGTTAGCAAGAGCCTGGGATGCGACACATCCTGTTTCAGTTTTGCAGATGTTTCTGAGGATGAGCATTCTGACTCGGATGCCGAGGACGAGTAGTGGTACTCATATCTTTGTTGTTGTACATTTACATTCCATTGTTTAGTTGTGCGTATTGTATTTTGCCCCTTGTTTAACATGAGTTGTTGTTGCCTCTAGGCGCTGATTGTCCTTCTTGTATCATTCCAGCTCTGTTTTTTTATAACATTATTATTTTTTATTCCATCTTAGCGATTTTGTTTGTACGGCTCAGGTCTGCGGCTTTGTTTGCGCAGCTCAGGTCTGCGGCTTTGTTTGTGCGGCTCAGGTCTGCGGCTTTGTTTGCGCGGCTCAGGTCTGCGGCTTTGTTTGCACGAGGGTTGCTCGTGGATTCTTTGTGAGGGGGCAGGCCCCCACGGGGTTGCACGAGGGCTGCTCGCGGCTTAGTTTGCATGAGGGCTGCTCGCGACTTAGTTTGCACGAGGGCTGCTCGCAGCTTAGTTTGCATGAGGGCTGCTCGCGACTTAGTTTGCACGAGAGATGTTCGCGGCTTAGTTTGCACGAGGGCTGCTCGCGGCTTAGCTTGCACAAGGGCTGCTCGCGGCTTAGTTTGCAAGAGGGCTGATCGCGACTTATTTTGCACGAGGGCTGCTCGCGGCTTAGTTTGCACGATGGCTGCTCGCGGCTTAGTTTGCACGAGGGCTGCTCGCGGCTTAGTTTGCACGAGGGCTACTCGCGGCTATTTGCACGAGGGTTGCTCGCGGCTTCTTCGTGAGGGGGGCAGACCCTCACGGGGAATTTAAGTGCGTTGTCGTTCTTGTTTGAATAGGCAAGATTTGAAGCAATATAATGCAATACGAGAATAAAGATAACGCCTGCGGCTTACACACATTGCAGAGTCTTTTTGCTAGAGAATGCGTTAAAAACATAAAACAAGAAATCACTGGTAAAATCGGCACAGGTTTTGCGTATTCCAAGTGCGGGAGAGAGTCTTTCCTTCGACATTTCGCAGCTTGTAAGTTCCTGGCTTCACCATGGTCGTGACTACGAAGGGTCCTTCCCATGTCGGAGATAACTTGTGGCCCTGTGTTCCCTTCCCTGCTGCTTCCAGAGTTCGGAGGACCAAGTCCCCTACGCTGATTGGTCGGGGCTTCATCTTGCGGTTGTAATAGCGGGCCGTGCATTGCTGATAGGCTGCGATGCGAAGAGCGGCCTCTTCACGGACCTCGGAGATCAGATCCAGATTGTCTCGGAGAGCATCATCATTCATCTGGAGATTGAAGTGGGAAACCCGGGGGATTGGAATGCCGATGTCGACCAGAATGATAGCTTCAGTACCATAACAGAGATTGAACGACGTTTCTACTGTAGGGGTTCGCTCTATTGTCCAGTATGCCCATAGTACGTTGGGGAGCGCATCGACCCACTGCCCCCAGCGTCTTTGAGTCGTGCCTTTAGTCCCTTCAGAATGGTTCGGTTGTTCACCTCGACCTGCCCGTTGGATTAAGGGTGCGATACAGCTGTATGTCGTAGTTCGATCTTTAGGTCTTCGTACAGCTTGGTGAAAGACTTTCCCGTAAATTGAGTGACATTATCGGTGATGATAATTGCTGGTATGTCAAAGCGGCAGACGAATTGCTCTTCCAAACGAATTGCTTTGTATTCTCCTCCATAATCTTGGCGAGAGGCTCTGCTTCTACCCACTTAGTGAAGTAGTCGATGACCATGATGATGAATTTCCTCTGTCCCGAGGCTTGGGGTAAAGGGCCGAGAAGGTCAATCCCTCATTGTGCGAATGACCAACCTCCTTGTAGCGTGGTAAGAGCAACGGGAGGTTGTCGGGGAATGTTTGTATGCAGCCAACAACTTTTGCATTTTTGTACGAAGTCTGTCGCTTCTTTTTTCATGGTTGGCCAGTATAAGCATTGGCGTAGGATTTTACGGGCCAAGGCCTTCCCGCCCAAATGTTCTCCGCAGACCTATCCGTGGACTTCACGGAGGGTATACTCAGCGTCAGCTTCCACTAAACATTTCAGGTAGGGTCCTGCGAAGGACCGCTTGTAAAGTTCTCCATTAATCAGTGTAAATGTGGCTACCCTCATTCTTAAGCGATAGGCCTCCTTCTGATCCTTTTGGAGCTACTGGTTCTTCAAGTAGTTTATCAACGGGGTGATCCATGACCCCTTCGATTCTTCAATCTCCGCTATCTCCCAGGGTCCCTGGATACAAGGAAAGGAAATTTCTTCAACCCGACGTCTTCTTGACTGATAGCGAGAGGGAGATGTGGCTAGCTTTGATTGGGCGTCGGCTCGGCTGTTCTGCTCCCTTGGGATGTGGAGAATTTGGACTTGCGGTATCTGAAGCAGGAGAAATTTTACCAGTTGGAGGTAATGGACAAGTTGCTCACTTTTTGTCTCATAATCCTCTTCCACCTGGGAGACAACGAGTTGAGAGTCCGAGTAGATTATTAACTGTGTGGCTCGGCAGTCGATGGCGAGCCTGAGTCCTGCAATCAAGGCTTCATATTCTGCTATGTTATTAGTGGCAGGAAACTTCAACCAGAGCTCGTACTCTAAAGTGATGAGTTCGGGGCTTACGAGGAGCAGCCCGGCTCCAGCGCCATCCATTTCGGACGCTCCGTCAACATACATAGTCCATCCTTGCCCTGGCTCCGCTGGCCCAACTTCCGGTTCTATAGGCAAGATATTCTCAATGATAAAGTCCGCTAAGACTTGTAACTTAATGACGGGGCATGACAGGAAATGGATGTCAAATTTGCCCAGCTCGACCGCCCATTTGACCAGTCGGCCAGATGCCTCAGACTTTTGAAGAATGGCACGGAGAGTTAGCTCAGTTAACACTTTAATGGTGTGGGCCTGAAAGTAAGGACGGAGCTTCCTTATTGAGAAAATGAGTGCTAAGGCTGTCTTATCTGCGACCGGATACCGGGTTTCAACATCTGAGAGGACCTTGCTAAGGTAGTAGATGGGGCGTTGAACCCCTCCTTCGTCTTTCACTAACACAGAACTTAGTGCGGCCGGCGTGATAGCAAGATACAAAAAAAGAGTTTCTCCTAGAGCTGGTTTTGATAGCAGCGGAGGGGAGGCCAGATATTGCTTTAGTGACCCCAAAGCTGATTGACATTCGTCTATCCATTGGAAGCCTGTGGTTTTGGCTCCCCTAAGAATCTTGAAGAAGGGGAGGTATTTATCCTCGGTCCTTCCCAAGAATCGAGAGAGAACAGTGATTCTCCCGTTCAACAGTTGCACTTCCTTAAGGGACCGAGGTGGTGACATCTCTTCCAGAGCCTTTATCTTCTCTGGGTTGGCCTCGATTCCACGCCGAGTTACCATGAATCCCAGGAATTTTCCTGATGTAACCCCGAAGGCGCACTTAGTAGGGTTAAGCCTCATGTCGTACTGTCGAAGGATCTTAAAGCACTTCTCGAGATCCTCCAAGTGATTCTCCTGATGGGTGCTCTTAACCAACATATTATCAACGTATACCTCCATTGTCTTACCGATAAGGTCTTTAAGAAACTTATTCATGAGCCGCTGGTAGGTGGCTCCTGCATTCTTAAGTCCAAAGGGCATTACTTTGTAACAATAAACCCCTTTGTCAGTTCGGAAGGCTGTATGCTCTTCGTCTGCCGGATTCATTCGAATTTGGTTGTACCCGGAATAAGCGTCCATGAAGCTGAGGAGTCGGTGCCCGACAGTTGAATCGACTAACTGATCAATTCTCGGAAGTGGGAAGCTGTCTTTGAGGCAAGCTTGATTGAGGTTGGTGTAATCCACGCACATTCTCCATTTTCCCGAAGATTTCTTCACTAGAACAACGTTAGCCACCTAGGTAAGGTATTTTACTTCCCGGATGAAATGGACACTAAGGAGTTTTTTTACTTCGTCTTCAATTGCTTGGAGATGCTTTGAAGCAAAGTTTCTCTTCTTCTGAATGACAGGTTTGCATGCTGGATTGATGTTGAGAGAGTGGTGAATGATGAGAGGATCTATGCCAGGCATATCTTCCGGAGCCCAGACGAAGATATCCTTGTTGCTCCGGAGATAGGCTGTCAGCTCTTCCTTTTCTTGTTGTTGTAAGAGCGATCCGAGCTGGATGGTGCGAGCCGGGTTTATTGGTGAAAGAGGGACTTCGATTAGCCCTTCCATAGACATCCCTCGCTGCAAAACCGCTTCATCGCGTAAATCGAAGTCGTCAATGTTTATCGTGGTGGCCTTTGTAGGCTGCGCCTGCTTGGAGTAGCAATTTTTGGCGGCCTCCTGATTGCCGCGTACGACTCCAATTCCTCCGGAGTGAGGAACTTCATGGCGAGATGAGGAATCGAGGGGATAGCCTTGAAGATGGTCTGAACAGGTATCCCGAAGATAGCGGTGTATATTGAGCTTGAATCTACTACAATGAACTGGATGTCGTGAGTCACTTGCCTTGGAAATTCCCCCATGGTGACTGGGAGAGTAATCATTCCTAGCACCTAGACTGGATGGTTGTCAAAATCGTACACTGGTCCGGCTGCCTGTGTCAGATGTTGATTGGAAATATTCATGCTCTGAAGGGTGGCGGAGAACAAGACATCGACTGAACTTCCATTGTCGACAAGGATTCGTTTGGCGTTATAGCATGGATCTCCGATCCCGGCACTGATTACTTGGGAGTCTTGGTGAGGTGTTTGGAGTCCAACAAGGTCTTCATCTCCGAAAGTTATGGTGGTATCCTGTTTGCACTTCTTATCTTCATGGGCCCCTCCTTGCATGCTTACTAAGAAGATTTGAGCAGAGAGAATAGGTGATCCGGCGATGGTTTCAATATTTTCGACCATCTACCTACCACCTGCCCACCTGGCGGGGCATTTTGTTGATCTCTGGGAGGCCTAGACGGGTCTTGTTGGTCCTGCACGCATCCACGTAAAAATCTTCTGAGAAGTCCTAGGCGAACCAAGTGCTCGATTTCTTCCTTCAGGAGGGCACAATCTTCCGTGGTGTGTCCCGTGGTTCGATGAAACTCGCAATATTTGGACTGGTCATTTCTGGGGTTGTGGACTGGTTGCTTGGGCCGATGTAATGCGGGCTCATTTTGGATAGCATAGAGTACATTAGTGCACGTAGTGTTACGGGGAGTATAATCCCTAGGCAGTTGATCTCTCTGGTGATCTCGCCGACGTTGCCCATTTCAGCATTCTTCTCGGAATCTTCCTTCTTGATGTTGAGGAGCCGACTCCTTCTCTCTCTTGCGCTTTTGGGCACCATCAAACTGCTGGCGATGTGCTTCAATAGATTCGTCAGCGGCAATCTAAGCCTCAACCCGATGCACGAGGACATGATAACTGGGGACAGTTTCTCGCATCAGCGCTGAGTAGAAGTCGCTAGGGCGGAGACCTCCAAGGAACACCCCCCGCAGTAATTCGGGCTTGACTCCCGGAATATGACGGGCTTCGGCGGTGAAACGTCGGAAGAAGTCTTTCAGGGTTTCTCCTTCGTTCTAGCGAATTCCTGATAAGTGGGAGGGATCACGAACGATCCTGCGATTGGAGATGAACTGATCGACAAACTGCCTTGTCAGTTCTGTGAAATTGGCAATGGTACCGGCCCTTAGCGAGTGGAACCATGTTCGGGCCTGTCCTTTGAGAGTGACGGGAAACACCTGGCAAAACAACTGATCCGGGGCATTGTAGATTCTCATAATGGTGGTGAAGTGGTTGACATTTTCTAGCGGATCATCGGTCCCGTCAAACGTCTCAATGTTCAGGAGCTTAAATCCGTACGGGATTGGATGGTCAAGGATTTGTGGTGCCAAAGGGGAGCCCTGGCAGAGCGGTCGGCGGACGTGAATATCTCTCCTACCTGCCAGGCGATATTCTTCCGCGATGACTTCTCGAATTTCCTCCCGAGTGAACCTTTCAAGCAGAGGAAGGCGGACGTCATTGACAGGATTATGATGGAGATGGTCCGCTCTCATCCTTCTTTTGACCGGGTGAGTGGAACTTGCGGCTCCAGAATATTCCTCGGGTCCTTCCTGCCTTGAGGGAACTTCTTGGGCTCTGCCCTGATTTGGTAGTGGCGGAGGATCAGCTTGTGCCGGCTGCAGCGGGGGAGCAGGAGGTGTTCCTAGGTTCCGAAGCAGGGTGAGCATTTCAGTTTGTTGCTCTTCTATTTGGCGAACACGCCCTTCCTGGGTGGCGACGGGGGCGAATGCGGCTTCAGCAGTCAGTGGCACGTGCACCAAAGAGTGGGAACGTGCAGGCTCGGCATGTCCGCCAAGGGCAGAGTCTTCAGCGGTACGGGTGCTTCTCTTTGCCATTAAAGCAGAACTTGGAAGCGGCAATGCTGGTGATCTTGTATCCCGGAGGATGCTGGGATTCACATTCCCACAGACGACCCCAAACTGTTACGGGCTAGCTGGATGCCCCGGTCAGACCAGATTCAATTGGACCGTCTTAGCTCGCGGGGCGGTCGAGCGCGCACACAGTCAGAGAAAAAGAGAGGTTGACTCAAGATGTGATGACGCGGAAAAATCCCTTAATCGTGTAAAAAATCACGTGACCGGGTTTGTGCCGGTCAAAGTCCACTAGCTGCTGGTGATTATAATGTGTTTGGAGAATCGGGGCGACGGGCCGCTCTCGTTACAGCTTGGGGGAGAGAGAAAGACTTCGGCTCCCAGCGGGCAACAGGCTGCGCCGCGCGAGTGACTTGGATACTGGAATTCGAGAGATGCCACTGGTGCTCTAATGCCGCGGGGGGGGGGGGGGGGGACGACCTTGTCGTGCACTTGCTTGCAGGGGTCGTCTTCCTCCTTCTGCTCGTTCCGGGACTTAGGCGTTTTCCTGTTGGAGACGTGATGGTGGCTTGCGGTGGCTAGAGGATGACTTGAGGGAGGAGACCGACAGAGCTATCACCTGAGAAAGAAGATGATCGGGAGCCGAAAAGTAAAGAATGAGGAGACCCTGGGGCTCCTTTTATAGCCTCCATGAGAGGTTCATGGCAGGCTCCACCAGTAATGTAGTGGGTTAGTTGGTGGTTACCCACCAGATCGAACGGCGAGGAGAGCCCACCTCGATCGGACGATGGGCAGGTCGCCGACGGCGGTGGCCGGCCAGGTGGCTGCCTGGCCGGTGGTTGCGGCCAGGCTGGCGGCGGTCTGGTCAGTGGACGCGATCCGGCTGGCGGAGGCGTGGCCGATGGCCGCGACCAGGCCGGCAGTGGCCAGGCCGGTGGCCGAGGTCCGGCCGGCAGCGGCCCGTCCAGCGGCGGTCCGGCCGGCGGGCGCGACATGGCCGGTCGTGCCCAGGCGGCGCCCAGGCCGGCGGTCGCGGCCAGGCCGACGGCGCCCTGGCCGGCGGCGGCGGCCCGGGCGGCGGCGGCGGCCCGGTCGATGGCCGCGGCCCGACCAGCCTCGGCCTGGCCGGCGGCGGGCTGCGGCCTGGACGACAACCGTTGGCCGGCGGGCGGTGGCCTGTCCGGCGGTCGCGGCGGCCGGCCGGCGGCTTCCCCCCAAAGGGGGCGGATTTCATTAATGGGGAGAGGGAGTGGGCCCCACCCCCCATGTTTTCCCTCATTATGGGGAGTTCATGGAGGTGAGGTTGACTAGTCAACCCCATTATCCCATTTTGAGAGGAGATCATTGGGGAACTTTCCATATAAATGATGGTGAACCCATCATATCTTTACTAATATACCAAAACTATTCTTTGATGAAACATTGCATGATGTACCTATATTGTCCTTATAGTTGTATTCATAATTGCACAATTATACCAAACTTTATATTAGTATATTATAAAAACGATATCTTTTTAGGTAATTAAACAACTTTACAATATTAAAATACAAAAAATAAAAAACACTAGATACTTTAAATCTATTGTCTGAATGACAAGAAAAAAATTAATGTTTTGACGTTAAAATATAATTTGTTTTACAAAATAAAAATTATATTCTTGATTTATATTTTTTTACGGTCATTTTGAGTACTCATATGTATATGTTGCGGAGCGGGCGGAGCCCGCCGTCGTCGGTCGGGTGCTGTCGCGCGAGGTCATATGGGCGGGTACTGTCCACGACAAATGTCGCCGCACACGACAAATGTCGTCCCCACGACAAATGTCGCACCACCGGCTAATGTCGCATCCCGACGAATTTCGCACCCCGCCGAATGTCGCACCCCACCAATTGTTGCACCCCCACCGAATGCCCCCAGGGCCGAAGACCCGTGCCATATATATATATATATGGTG
Source organism: Platanthera zijinensis (assembly GCA_039513925.1). Taxonomy (NCBI): domain Eukaryota; kingdom Viridiplantae; phylum Streptophyta; class Magnoliopsida; order Asparagales; family Orchidaceae; genus Platanthera; species Platanthera zijinensis. The sequence continues at coordinate 26,653,931 of CM077096.1, forward strand.
GAATCATATGAGAATACTTCTTATATGCGAACTGTGCGAACTCCCTGATTTGGGCATCAAAATGGACATGTAAGATATGTTTTTTGACTGACTCGACGAGACCTACAACTTTCATGTTGAACACTTTTTCTAATTATGCTGTCTAGAGGGTCTATTTTCAAAAGGCGCGAAGGGTGGTCCGCGCAATAAATATAAATCGTAATATTTACCGGGCGGAACCCCTTCGCGCCTTTTGAAAATAGACCCCCTAGACAGCATTTTTAGAAAAAGTGGTCAACATAAAAGTTGTAGATCTCGACGAGATCTACAACTTTCATGTTGACCATTTTTTCTAAAAATGCTGTTTAGGAGGTGTTTTTTTTCGTTTTTTTAGGGAGCGCGTTTTTTAGGCAAAAACGCGTTGCGCGTTTTTCCAGTTTTATGTATATATATATATATATATATATATATATATATATATATATATATATATATATATATATATATATATATATATATATATATATATATATATATATATATATATATATATATATATATATATATATATATATAGGTGATATTGATGATATGTACACATGCCATTGGGCGCCATAAAAAGGCTTTGATGGAAGACAACCGGTTGAAGGAAATTAAGGTTCTCAATCAACCTCCTACTCTATATGCGGAATGCCGGGCCAGCTGGAGGAAAGCTATTTTCATTTGAATTCTCCGAAGTAAACGAAACAGTAGAGATCATGCAAAGTGTACTAATTACTGTGCATATAACTATTAATTATTTGAGATTTTTAAAATTCTCTCTTGATCACCGTCTTGTTCTTCGGAGTTTACTATGAGTTTAGATTCATTGGTTTCATTAAGAATTGTTGCGGCTAAATTTGGCGCTCCCGTAGACCGGTTTAAATTACGCTGTCTTTGCCTGCGAGAGGTCGAGCGCGCAAACAGTGAAAGTAAGTTGAGAAATGAAACGACTGACAAAACAATTTTTTAACGTGAAAACCTCGAAAAGAGATGAAAAATCACATGACCGGAGCTGTACCGACCAAACTTTCACTATTCTTTGGTATTGTACAAGGCTTTTGAGAGAAGGTGAGGACGACAGACCGCTGCTCGTTACAATTTGTGGAGGGACGGAGAGGGCTCCGAGGGTGATAGACCACCGCTCGCGGAGCTATATAAGTATCTTCTTGGTTGCTACTATACATGGAGTGCCGCGCTCTGAGCGCTTTGAAGACTTTTGTTGTTGCTCGAAAGTTGTGACTACGTGTTGTGCACGGCTTGAAATCCGCGGCTTGTCTTCGATTGCTTGCGGAGGAGTCTGGAGTGGTGGATTTATTGATGCGAGGAAGCCTTACTGTGGTGTGCGTGCGGCGCGCTTTGCTCGTGGAGGAATGAGTGCAGAGTGGAGCGTGCATATAAGGTGGAGTGGGCAGATGGTGTAGAGTGCACAAGGCGGAGTGTGCGCAGGGTGGAATCTCCAAGGCACTTGAAGGCAATCGGAGATCTTCAAAGGCATTCAAAGGTCTTCGAGGAGGAGATCTTCAAAGAATTCCTTGAGAAGCTCTCACGTGCGTAGTAGGCGAAGTGGGAGGAGGAGAAGATGAGTTCATGTGAGGAAGATGGAAATGAAGGAGGGCCCCGAGGTCATATTTATAGGGTTTAGGTGTGGTTATCTGCAGACCATAACCATTTTATGTGTTATTTGCACATCAATACCTTATAATTTAATGCACGTATTTTTATGAGACACGTTGTACGCACGCCTATGACAGGTGATTACGAGATTAATCGGCAATCAGATGGTGGAGATTTACACGGCGACCACCAATTCAATTGGAGTTCCTGTCAGTGATGGCGAGGAGGTCGGTCTATTTTGTTCTTTTAAACTCTCACTTTCCCTCTACGAGTTTGAAGGGGATGTATGTTAGAATAAAAATAATCATCCACACACACACACGCACACGCACACGCACACGCACACGCACACGCACACGCACACGCACACGCACACGCGCACGCACACGCGCACGACTGATAGGCACGGGCCTTCGGCCCAGGGGCATTCGGCGCGGGAGCAACATTTATCGTGGGGGGACACATTTGTCGTGTGGGGAGCGACATTTGTCGTGGGGGTGGGGGGCGACATTTGTCGTGGGAGGCGATATTTGACGTGGGGGCGACATTTGTCGTGGGGACAACATTTGTCGTGAGAGCGACATTTGTTGTGGGGGTGATATTTGTTGTGGGTGAAGACATTTGTCGTGAGGGGGGGGGGGGGGGGGGGGGGGGACACACGAATGGCACAGGCCTCCAGTCCTACGTGAGTGCAAATGTCTAATTTCTATTATTTTTTTCCAGAAAAATAAAATAGAAATTTTATTTTCTCTGGCCTCCAGCAGAGCATGCATAACTCGCAGAAAATGTCTAATTTCTTTTCCCCGGCCGAGCATAACTTGTTGCTAATGTCTATCTTCTTTCCTCCGGCCTAGCAAAACCTACTCTCTATCTGTCTATCATATTGTTTTTAGTAAATTATATATACATATATATACATATATATATATATATATATATATATATATATATATATATATATATATATATATATATATATATGTATTGTAAGGCATTGTGCCGGCACTCCTCAAATCACGTGGTTAGTGGAGGAGTGGTCACTCCGATTATACATCCAGGACCAACGAGCATGCTAGACGGTGTGAGACTAAACCGACCCTTTTAGCGAGTCGCAACACACGCTCGAACATCATCGTCCATTCCACGCGACACACTCAGCATATATATCATTATAAATATAAGTGCCTTCTAACATTCTCAATGGAGATGAAGGGGGCTAATCTTCTTGCATTGCTTTTTTGCCTCTCAACAATTTCATCTGCTGAAGACTATGCGGTTGCCTCCTACTACACAGAACCTTACCTTCGTAAGTGCAACCCAAATTTTCAAAATAGTATAAATTCTGATCACTTATATCAATCATACAAAAATTTCTCCTTACATAAGTTTGGATCACAAAATAAAAAAAAAACCCCTCTTTATGTATTATGTTATTCGCATGAAATATATCATAATATATGTTCTATTGATCGACATGTCTGCAGCGTCTGCCTGCTTTGGGTTCAAAGATCAAGGAGTTGCTTTGATCTCCTTGAGCGATAAATTATGGGACGATGGTAGAGCTTGTGGACAACGTTATATTGTGTCTTGCAGATTTGAACTGGGAAATGATTGTGTCGAGCAATCCGCAACCTTTCACGGTTTAGAAGCCATGGTTGTTGATAATTGTGGGGACTGCGACGGGAATGACATGCAACTCTCTGAGCCAATCTTTGCTGGCATAGCGAAATTAGATGCCGAAACGGCCGTGATTTCTTATCGAAGATTTAGCTAGCTTGTGATCATGATCAAGTAAACCGCGTGCTTGGTGGGGGGAGTTTAATTGATAATTTTTCTTAGCATGCTCCTATGCAGCATGAAAATGGTGCTTTCATTGGTTGTATCTCGTGAAGAGTTTCTTTTGTGATGAATAATTACGGCTCAATTGTCCTCACACGCATGTGTAAGTATGTCTTCTTGAAAATTTGCTTTCATTGGTACCCCTTGTTCTGGAGGACCTCCTGCCGCTGGAAGGGCCTGGCCGGGAGGGGCACCCCACGCCCCCAGTGCCTGCGGGAACCATGACAATTTGATATGGAACTATGGGTGCTTGCAACTCCCTCGCCGTTGGACGAAACTTTGATTCGTAGAAGAGCTAAATTGCTCTTGAAAAATTCTACAAGATAGTCAATTTTTTTAGAAATTTTAACGAAAACATTTAATCTATAATGTTTTAATGGAGACAAGGTTGGTGTTTGGCGTTGAGCTCCACACACTTGATGAAAAGATCCAAAATCAAAGAAGGGAATCCAAATATTTGAAGGGAAACCTTTCATAATGGAAGGGATGATCTTTTAGTCTCACCTCATTTAACACCACACATGTGAATGTGTATATAAATAAATCCACTCCTTTTTATTTGTTCAAAAGAATATAAGGAGAAACTATGAACCACACGCGCGCACACGCCGCACTGGATTTAGATACGGATTTCGGATTTTGGGAATAATTGAATTGAAATGTATTTTTGTACGTGATAGTTTTGATATTTTAAAAATCACAGTCTTCGTCGACTTGCGTCGAAATGTACTCGACGCATGCGTCAACTTCGACCCGCTCAGTTTTCTTGTGTCGGCATGCGTCAAATAGATCTCGACACACGCGTCAAATAGAATTTGACGCACGCGTCGATTTTTACCAGCTCCGATTTTTCTTGTGTCGACTTGCGTCGACATGATCTCGACGTGCGTCAATAATGTCTCGACGCAAGCTACGTCGACATCTTTGCATGTTTCGTTACGCACTCCCTTCTTTACACATTTCCACCATTAATATTTTGCGTTGAAACTTCAACGTTCACCTGCACAATTAAAACTTATTAATTATAACCGTTTGAATTTATTACGTGAATATTTATTGTTGTTTTTGAGACTCCTATTTAGGAGAATTTTTTTGATTGATTTAAAAAAATTCTCTTGCAAAAATATGTCGTCACCCTCTCTCGCCCTTACGACGATCTTCTTCGTACTTTCATTTTCTGAATGTTTGCTTCATCAATTGTGAGTTCGGGTGCTCTGTGCTTCTTTGATATCCTCGCACATTGGAGTTTCGGGATTTAGTCAGGTGTTGTACCTTGTACGAGTGAGCATCAGTTGAAAACCCTATCAGAGGGTTGTGCAACCTTTTTAGGACAATTACCACACTCGATTCTAAATTATATCTATATATACTGATTTCTTTTATTCAAATTTTATTGTAATCTTGTTTACCTTGATATTCTTTCATAAGAGGTTTTCAAAAACAAAAAATATGTATTATAGAGGAATATATGAAATAATATTCCATCATATTCAATCCAAGATTTTGATATAGTGTTGCGGAGAGTGCAATTCCAACAAACCTTTCGTGGACGATTGGGCCTCCAATCAAGAAACCATCACCGCCAGAGGACTCGTGGTGACGAGAAGAAGCTTCCATAATTTTTTTTTAATATCCAAGAAATTCAATTTTCTGGTAAGGCAGCCGCCCGCACTCTAACGAATCTGAATAGGCTGTCTGGACTTGTCCAGAGGATAAAGTTGTCCGACCATCAAAGTCAATGTCTCAAGAGACATAAATCTTTCGTTTCTAGTTGTGATGTTGTCTGCCAGTTAATTGTGAAAGAGAAATTTTGTGCGCACTCCTCTTAAAATCCATAAAAGTGATCTACTCTTTCATTTGAATGGGCTTGTAATAAAGGAAAAACATTAATTCACGAGTCTTGTGCCTAGGAACATCAAAAGACACCCAACCAGTGCACGCTTGTGCCGCCAAAACGTAACCTCGCGCGCCAGTTTCTAGAGCGCATAATTGCGCTCCGGTCATCAGGACACTCCCTCACGCATAGTTCCCTATAATGGTACCTCGATATGCAAAATTATTGAAAGACTTTTTGCTATAGCATTGTAAAACGAGGGGTGACATATCACCCGCGCTACAAATAGATATGCTCTGAAAATATGATAATATATTTTCCTAAATGGGTTCAGGCTGTAAGAGGTGCTCGAAACATACGGAGGAAGGTCTAGGTGGAACCTGCTCCCCGTTGCCCCCAGCTAGGTATAAATAGTTAGACCTAGGGTTAAGATCCGCAAAGCCCCCGAGCCCGTTATTCGTCCGAATATACACTTACAATCTCCTCCTATATTCGTGACAAATAACGGTGACGTTTCGGGGTGCTGGAGCGTAGACATAATAATAATCCAAACTAAGCAAACCAAACAGGACAGATCATACTAATAAATCAAAAATAAGGTTTTGCCTATACGGCAAACCACCACACAGATGTTATCCCAAACATAGTCTGAATTATTACAAAACAAAACAAAATATGAATTAAACGTTTGATGATTCTACTCATCTAGTAGATCATCGTCATCCATGTCCAGGTCTACAGCTCCTCCAAAATCTCCATCGTAGCTAAATGAGCTTAGCACTTCTAGCAACGGTGAAGTAACTCTGTCAGCATCTCATCCAGTCTAATTAGGACTAGTCACGTTACCTTACTCATTACTGATCACTATGTGCCTCACCAACACATGTGGGCACACATCACGTGCAATATTATCAAATGTGGAATAATGTGCTATGACCAATAATGTTTAGATTAACATATACAACGACTTTCAATTCCCAGTTGAATAACTCTTGAATCAACTTACACTGAGAGGACGTTAGGTTATCAAATGTGGAATAACCCGCATCCAACCATCTTGGGTTTTCATCAAGAAATTATTTGGGGTTTTCAGTCTGTCACTTATTAGATACTTGAATGTTGGCAGCTATAAGCTCGTGCATATCAAAACATAAACATTGGAGGAAAGTTTCATATTTCTATGAACTTTAATCTCATTTCTCCCGATGTTTTGATTGTGAGAGCTCTATTTAATCCTTTAGTAAGGGCGTCTGCAACATTATCTTTCGTTTTCACATCAACCAGGGTTATGATCCCTTGACTTGTGAGAGAGGTCAACCAGGCCTGTTTCATCCTGAGTTGCCTTCTTTTGCCATTGAACAAAGTATTCGTGGCAACCGTTTTAGTAGCCTGATTGTCGCAGTAAACTGCAACAGAACTCAGTTTCAGGCCCGACAATGGAATGTCCATCACCAAATCTCTTAACCACTCTGCTTCTTCACCAGCCGAAGCTAGAGCATAGAGTTCAGATTCCATGGATGAGAGTGCAATGCACGACTGTCTCTTGGACTTCCAGGCTACAGCTGCTCCTCCTAGTGTAAAGAGGAATCCACTAGTGGACTTGCTGTCGTTTATTTCTGAGCACCAGGATGCATCAGAATATCCTTCCAGAACGGGAGGATTACCACTATAACATAAAACATACTTTCGGGTGTGCTTTAAGTAACGCATCAGCCTATCGAGGGCATCCCAGTGGTCTTGGCCAGGATTGCTAGTGAACCTACTTAACATGCCGACCGTGAAGGCTATGTCAGGTCTCGTATAGACCATAGCGTACATGAGGCTACCAAGCAGTTTAGAATAATCTAACTGTCGAACCGTAGCGCCATCATTGGGCTTTAAGCAGTTAGAATAGTCGTATGGTGTCTCAACCGCTTTCCGTTCACTGTATCCCCACGTGTCCAACAAGGACTGAATGTAGTGGCTTTGATTTAGGGAAATGCCATGTTTCCCAAAGCTCACTTGCATACCTAGTATAGTGTCAGCTATACCGAGGTCCGTCACGCTAAATTCTTTAATTAGACCTGACTTTACGTCATCCACTTCGGATTGATCAGATCCAAGAATAAGCATATCATCCACATACAAGCATATTATGGCGACGTGGTCTGATCTATGATGTATGTAAAGACATTTATCCGAGGGACTCGACATGAATCCCATGTTCTTTACAGTATAGTCAAACTTCTCATGCCATAATTTCGGCGCTTGCTTCAATCCGTATAGCGACTTTAAAAGCTTACAGACCTTGTTTTCGTGACCGTCTACAATGAAACCTCCAGGTTGACTCATGTAGATCTCTTCAGTCAGATCTCCGTTCAAGAACGTAGTCTTAACATCCATTTGATGAACAATAAAGTTCTCAATGGCCGAAATAGCAAGAAGAACCATAATGGTTGCTAAGTGACACACGGGTGAGTATACGTCAAAATAGTCTACTCCGCTTACTTGTGTGAAACCTTTAGCCACCAGACGTGCTTTATACTTAGCTACGCTACCATCGGGATTTAACTTCTTTTTCAGAACCCACTTGCACCCTACAGTTTTAGCCCATATTGGCTTATCAACTAACGTCCAGGTGTCGTTCTGAAGGAGAGAGCTCATCTCATCCTCAATCGCTTCTTTCCAGAGTAGGGAATCCCTTGATCTCATCGCTTCCTTAAAATTAGATGGATCGGCCTCAACATGGTAAGTGACAAAATCATTACCGAAGGTTCTAGGGGTTCGCTCTCTCACTGAAGTCCTTCTAGACTCTAGGCCAGAGTTGTCTACCGGAACGGAATTGGAGGTGCTCGGTACTGATCCAGGATCTTCCTCAGTAATAGTTGCGTGCATACCTGGGATAGTTAAGTTCTTATCTTTGAGGAATTTATCCTCGAATAACACTGCATCCCTAGATTCAATAATTATATTATTAGACAGGTCTAAGAATCTATCAGCGGCACTATCTTCAGCACAACCTAAGTAGACACATGTATTGGTCCTAGGTCCAAACTTAGACCGTCTAGGGTCAGGAACCCTGACATAGGCTATACAGCCCAAGGTCTTAAGTCTAGTTAAAGACGGGGGTTACTTAAACCAAAGCTCGTAGGGTGTAACCTCTAACTTAGCATGGGGAACTTTGTTCAGAATGTGATTCGCAGTCAAGACTGCTTCTCCCCAATAAGCGGAAGGCATGCCTGCAGTGAGCAGCATAGAGTTTAACATCTCTGTTAACATTCTATTCTTACGCTCGGCTAAGTCGTTAGATTGGGGGGAGTAAGGAGCAGTGGTTTCTGCTATGATGCCCTGTGAAGCAAGGAAGCATCTGAACTCACTGGACATATATTCTCCTCCTCTATCACTTCTAAATCTCTTAATTTTCATGCTTAACTGGTTTTCTACCCTGGTTTTGAAAAGACAAAACTTTTCAAACGCTTCATCTTTAGTTTTAAGCAATGAAATATGACAAAATCTCGTGCAGTCATCTATGAACGTGATCATATACTTCCTCCCACCTCTTGTGACAAAACTCTTAAAGTCACAAATATCGGAATGTATAAGCTCAAGAGGTGTTGTGCTCCTAGTAACCGTGCCAAAAGGTTTCCTAGTGATCTTAGTCTGAGCACACACTTCGCATTTTCCAAGAGGAGACTTAGTGTCTAGTGTGATCTTATGAGTTCTAGCTACTTGGAACATTTTCCTATAGTTTACGTATCCTAGTCTCTCATATAGAGTCCTAGGGCTAACTAAGTTCAAGTGAACTTGTTGCACTACCTCATTTGCTAGACTCAAACGGTACATCCTATTCTGGACGTAAGCACATCCAAAGTAATGTGAGTTGACTGACAGAGTCACTCTACCACCACAGAAGTTAATAGACATACCATCATCACACAGTAAACTAATAGACACTAAGTTAGCAGATAAGAAAGGAATAAATTTGACGTTCTTTAAAAGTAAAGACTTACCTGAGGAGAGCATCAGATTTGCGTTTCCCACCTTCAGTACGTCGGCTGTGCCACCATCTGCAACAGTCACTGATTCCTTTGCATCCTTCAGCTCTGTCAGAAGATTAGCGTTGTTGCAAATGTGGCACGTTGCCCTAGAATCTAGGAACCACTCCGTGCTGGCCTGCGCGTGTCCGACCATGGCAACAAAGTCGGATGGCTCAGCGTGGCTAACCAGATGAGCCTGGTTGCCTTCTTGCGGTGCTCTAGTTCTTTCTTTCCTCGGTAGCTTGCAGTCAGATGCACAGTGTCCCCACTTGTTGCAGTTAAAGCATTTACCCTTAAACCTTTTAGAGGGTCTACTTGGTCCTGCAACCTGAGGGCTACTGCGAGGCGGTTTGGTCTTGTGAGAGGGAGGAGCGCGCTTAGAGCTGGTAATCATGTTGGCAGCAGCCTTTTGCTTGCCAACAGCTTCCAAAGCGTGCTTCGTCCGGTTCTCGTCCTCAATGCGAATGAAGCGCTTGAGGTCGTTCAGACCAACTTGCATCTTCTTGCGGTACATTTCCGTTTTGAAATTGTACCACGAGGAGGGAAACTTATACACAATTGTGCTGACAACAAAACTTTCGGGCAGGCGAATGGACTCACAATGTAGAGAATCAACTAAATTTTCAAAATCTGATACCTGAGGGAGAATGGCTTTCTCCTCGTCGAAGCTGAAGGAGTGAAACTTGCCCACTAGATGAGCTTTGGAGAGGTCCTCCTCCTGTCTGAAGTGCTCCTCTAGGGCCTCCCAGATCTCCTTCGCAGACTGCATCTTGATGTAGTTCTTGGCCAGGCTGGAAGAGAGACAATTCAGCAGGTAGTCCCTGCAGAAATCCTCATCTTCAGCCCACTGCACCTCATCTGCAGTCCCAGCAACGTCAGCACGAGCAGTCTTGATGGTGTAGAAGACATTCAGGTATTTCATCCCAAATTGCGTGTTCAACTTCCAATCGTTGAACTCGGAGATCGTGAACTTTTCCAACTTGTTCATGGGAACCGGAGAGGACAAAGAAGAGTTCCTCATTGCTTCTCTTGCTGCAAGCCCGAACACAGGAACAGAGGCTTGGATCGGCGGAGACAGTAACTGGATCATCTCCAGGAAAACGTCGACCAGAGAAATCGTCGACCGGGAAAACGTCGACCGGAGGCGTCGAACTGGAGGCTCGACGATCGTCGACCGGAAGAAAACATCAATCGTCGACCGGGAGAAAAACGTCGATCGTTGATCGGGAAGAAAATCGTCGATCGTCGACCGGGAGAAAAACGTCGATCGTCGACCGGGAAGAAAATCGTCGATCGTCGACTGGAGGAAAACGTCGACCGGAGGCGTCGAACTGGAGGCTCGACGATCGTCGACCGGATCCTTCGGGAGCGAAAAGCTAGGGCTTGACGCAAACGGTGACGGCGGTCGAGCTCCTCCACCTCTTGATCGACGAGAAAGAACGACGTAACAGACTGACGGAACTCCGCCTTCTAGCGGCGGCAGCGACCGGGAAGAAGCTAACGACGACGAGAAGAAGGATCGGCAAGTTCTGACTTCGCGAGCGAAAGGCCCCGACGTCGAGGGCTTCGGGGAGAGAAGTGATCCGCGAAGAGGACGAAGCACTGAGAGGCGGAGCTTGCCCTAGCAGGCAAACGGAAGACCAGCGACGGGAAGGGCTGGGCTAGACAGGTCCTTGGTCGGCCTGCAGCGAGCGGCGGCTTGCCCTAGATCCGCACACAGGAGACGAGCACCGGGGAAGGGAACTTCTGTTTCGAGAATATAAGAGGTGCTCGAAACATACGGAGGAAGGTCTAGGTGGAACCTGCTCCCCGTTGCCCCCAGCTAGGTATAAATAGTTAGACCTAGGGTTAAGATCCGCAAAGCCCCCGAGCCCGTTATTCGTCCGAATATACACTTACACGGGCCCCATGAATTTTCCCTAATTTATAATTTGGGATGCACTTAACGGAAGGTCCTTTATAATCAGAGGAAACTACATATTTATTAGCGGCTGAAATTGGGGAGTCAAAAAAGAACTCCAATTGTATGAAGATTCATTAGACCCATTTAACGTCCATTTAGGGTCTGTTTTTTTGGACGGAATTGATCTGGTCACAAAATTATTGTGGTCTCAAGATCTCTTCCTTTATCTGTTTGAGTTTTACCCCGCAAATCATTGATGTTCAATGGGTACCCACACTAGCTCAAATCTTCTAAAAGTGTAGGGCAACTTGCTGTAAAAGGATAAAAAGTTCTGTTCTCAGAGAAACAATGTCACATCACAGAACCAACTACAAACAATGCCATAGACTCAAAACAAATGTAAAAAAATAGATTTTTTTTCTTTGGGCATGAGAAATGTTTGTCATAGTGTCAACAACCATTCAAGGATTTGCACAAATCTATCTCGTGGCACCACAAACTAGGCCACATAAACAGAAATGCTATAAAAAAAATAATGCAACAATCCCACATGGTAAGAGGGCCATCATTAATCAATTTCTCCAAATCCTTCTGTGAACAATGTGTTTTTGGCAAAGGGCATAGACAACCATTTCACTCTTAATCCAGTTGGAGAGTTGCACAGCCTATGGAGCTTACATATGGAGATTTTGATAGGGAACGGGGTTCCGCAGATAACGGCAACACCCACCGATCAATAGAGTCAAAACAATAAGAAACAAAACAAACCAACAACACAAGTGAACACAAAGATATATGTGGAAAACCTTCACCACTTGAAGGTCAAAAACCACGGGGCACGACACAACTAAAATCCACTATCTGGTAAATAAGGATTACAGAAATTTATCTAGGTTTATCCAAACCAAGAAAGCCCTCCGGATTTGACACACAAATCCACTCCTCTCTACCACCAAGACAAACAACAAACTCCTCTACAACAGGATAAAAACTCTACTCTCTCTTCAAGCACAATAGTAAACGAAGACAAGAAAGGGTACACCTGAAACGTAGACGAAGAAGCCCTTGAAATGGTAGAGAAAACTCCTTCTTCAGCACAGAGGAAACACCTCCACCAAGCAGCGAACTCCCGCCTACAGCAGCAGCAAAACCAGCCCTACGGCAGCTGGAAAAACCAGGCAACGGCAGCACAAACCAGGCAACAGCGACGGCGAACGGTGGCCGGCGGACGGCGCGGGCGCGGGGACGACGGACGGCGCGGGCGCGGGGATGGAGGACAGTGGCTCGATGAGAGGGGGGACTTCCGCTGCTCTTTTTCTTAACCCTAACCCAAAAGTTATCGAGAGGGGGGGGGGGAGTTTTTAAAAGCCACATAAAAAAGACGGTTCGCAGTTTTAAATAAAAACTGCCCCCCTTCCAAACAGCAAAAAAGAGGTTGCAACACCAAAATCCAGGTTGTAACTTCTTAAATTCTGCACAAACATAACTTTTAGGTGCTGAACCCCAACAAACTCCCCCTTCAGACCATAAAGGGGAGTATCCCACCTTGACTCCTTTAGGTGGGGATCATGCCGATCAAACGCCGGCAGAAATCAAGTTTTTCCCTTGGGACGACCTTCGTCATCATGTCCGAAGGATTTTCATCCGTGTGGATCTTCTCCACCACCAACAGCTTCTCCTCCACAGCCTCCTGAATCCAGTGATACTTCACGTCAATGTGCTTCGTCCTGGAGTGAAAGGTGAGATTCTTGGCCAAAAATATAGCACTCTGACTATCACAGAAAACTGTGTACACGTCCTGTCGGAGATCAAGCTCTAGCATGAACTTCTTTATCCAAATAAGCTCCTTTGACGCCTCAGTCAACGCAATATATTCAGCCTTCGTCGTCGACAATGCCATGCACTTCTGAAGCCTTGACTACCATGACACTGCTCCCCCTCCAAAAGTGACCACGAATCCAGAAGTAGATCTCCTCGTGTCAACATCTCCTGACATATCCGAATCCGAGTACCCAATAAGTTCTGGTGGACCTCCACCAAACTGTAAACAAAGGTCTGAGGTACCTCGGAGATAGCGGAGTATCCATTTCACAGCACTCCAGTGGACTTTCCCTGAGTTTGCCAAGTAACGGCTCACAAACCCAACAGCGTGAGCTATGTCTGGCCTAGTGCAGACCATAACATACATCAGGCTCCCAACTGCGGATGCATAAGGAATTTGGCTAATCTCTTCCACCTCCTTCTCAGATGAGGGGCTTTGAGAACTGGAAAGTCTGAAGTGCCCGGCCAGAGGAGTAGCAACGGGTTTTACCTTGTCCATCATGAACCTCTTCAGCACTTTCTCCACATACTCAGACTGAGACAGCCATAGTTGGCCAACACTCCTGTCCCTGGTAATTTTCATTCCAAGGATCTTCCTTGCCGGTCCCAAATCCTTCATTTCAAAGGACTCACTGAGCTTCTTCTTCAACTCAGCTATACTGGCCTTGTCATCCCCAACAATCAGCATAACATCTATGTACAACAGCAGAATAGTGAACGTCTTCTCAGTCCTCTTCACATATACACAGTGATTAGCCTTGATCCATTGGAATTTGCTCTTCATCATGAAAGAGTCAAATTTCCTATACCACTGCCTGGGTGCCTGCTTCAACCCATAAAGGCTCTTCTTGAGCCGGCAGAATAGATGATGCTTCCCCTTAGCCACAAAGCCTTCGGGCTGCTCCATATATAGCTCTTCCTCCAAATCGCCATGCATAAATGCCATCTTGACGTCCATCTGCTCGACTTCAAGATCCATGGAGACAGCCATACCCAACACTAGTCAGATAGAGGACATTTTCACCACTGGGGAAAAAATCTCGTCGAAATCGACACCTTGTTTCTGACTGAAACCTTTCACCACAAGTCTCGCCTTGTACCTTGGCTGAGAGCGATTTTCATCCAACTTTAGCTTGAAGAGCCACTTGTTCTTCAAAGCTCTCTTCCCTTTAGGCAATGGGACTAAATCATACGTCTCGTTCTTCTGAAGGGAGTACAACTCCTCTTCCATGGCAGCTGTCCAGGCCTCACGATCTTCAGCACTCTGAGCCTCCACATAGGACTCAGGCTCTCCACTATCTGTAAGCAAAATATACTCATGAGGGGAATACCTGGTATTTGGACTTCTGACTCTCTCAGATCTGACAAGACGAACCTCCACCATAGGTGGTACATCAACTGGCAGAGCTTCCCCTGCATTCAGAATCATCTCTTCATCAGGAATAAGCTCACCAACTTCCTCCTCAGCATGCCCATCATCGACAGCAGTCTCTACTGGCCCATCATCAGTATAAAGTCTCTCCTCCACAGGTGGAAACTGTGGAATATGTGACTCCGCAGGGTTCTGCTCACCAACCACTTGATCTTCAACAAAGATCACATCTCTGCTTCTGATCATTTTCTTATTCACAGGATCCCATAGTCTATAGCCAAACTCCTCATGGGGAAATCCCATCAAGATGCACTCCCTGGACTTCTCATCAAGCTTCGATCTCTCTTCCTTGGGGACATGAACGTGGACTTTGCACCCAAACACCCGCACATGTCTGTACGACACTTCCTTCCCGGACCAAACACGCTCTGGAATATCACCATTCAGAGGTGCAGAAGGAGACAGATTTATCAGATGTACAGTAGTTTGAACAGCCTCAGCCCAAAACTGTTTGCTAATGCCAGCTTGAGAAATCATACATTTGATCTTCTCAATAATCATCCTGTTCATCCTTTCTGCTAACCCATTCTGTTACGGCGTCCTTGGGATTGTCCTTTCATGTACTATGTCATGCCTTCTGCAGTAAGTGTCGAAGGCACCAGTGTACTCTCCCTCGTTGTCAGATCGAACTCGCTTTATTTCTTTCCCGGTCATCTTCTCCACCTTCTCTCTGAACTCTTCAATCTTTGCTAGAACATCACTCTTCTGCTTCACAGAATATGCCCAGACTTTCCTGGAGTGATCGTCAATGAACGTGACAAAGTAAGCGGCTCCGCCCACAGACTTGGGCTCAATAGGACCACACACATCAGTGTGTATCAAGTATAGTAACTCCGCCTTCCTCTTTGGTTCAGAATCAGCAAAGGAAACACGTTTCTGCTTACCGGCCAAGCAGTGCGCACACGTATCAGGAAGCCCTCCTGATAGCTCCGGAATGACCTTGTTCTTCACCAAGATCTTCAAGTTCTTCTCGCTGATATGCCCAAGTCTGCGATTCCATAACTCCATAGAGTCGCTCTCTGCCGCATTCACACTTGGACCACAGATCTTGGCTTTAGTACGATAAAGGCCAACACACTTCCTTCCTCTGGCTACCACCAAAGAGCCCTTCAACAACCTCCAGGTCCCTCCACCTTCAATGCTCGTGAAACCACCATCATCAAGCCTATCATCGGAAATCAGATTCATTCTCAAGTCAGGAATATGCCTGACGCCCTTGAGAACAATCTTCCCCAATTTAGTATCTAGATGGACATCACCACTTCCAACAATCAACGACTCACCGGAATTTTCCATCCGGATCACACCAAGATCTCCCGCAGAATAAGTATAGAAGTAATCACTGCGAGGAGTGCAATGATAGGATGCACCTCCGTCCACGATCCAGTCTATGTCAACGCAATCTGGCAAGACGACCCACTGCACTGCAAGCATAACGGCTCAGCCTCCACAATCGAAGTCGTCGCATCACTAGTGGATTCTACTACCTCCTTGGTCTTTCCCTTCAGGTCTCTTTTCATTTGGAAGCAATCCTTCTTGAAATGACCCTTCTTCTTACGATAATAGCACTCGATGTCCTTCTTAGACTTGCCCCTGCACTTACTCCTGGAACTGTCCCTATGCTTCACATCCTTCTTCACAGACCGGCCACTTCCCTCCATGAGAAAAACACCCAAAGTAGAAGATCCAGAATCCTCCCTTCTTAGCTCTTCGTTCAGGAGACAACCATACACCATCTCCATGGTTACCACGCCATCAGGTGCTGAGTTGCTCAACGACACTACTAGAGTCTCCCAACTCTCGGGTAAAGAACTAAGGATCATCAGAGATTGGAGTTCATCTTCCAAAGTGATCTTCATGGACTCCAACTGATTGATAATACTTTGAGCAAGGTTCAGATGCTCAGTCATCTGTGAACCTTCCCGGTACTTCAAATTGACAAGCTTCCTAATCAGAAATGCCTTGTTACCTGCAGTCTTCCGCTTGTACAAGGCTTCAAGCTTTTTCCATAAGGCCTGAGCCGAGGTCTCCGTGGAAACATGATGAAAAACAGAGTCATTGAGCTACTGTCTAATGAACCATACTGCCTTTCGATCCATTTTCTTCCACTCTTCATCATCCTTAACTGAAGCAGGTCTCCCCGTCAACGGAGCATGAAGATCTTTACAATATAAGAGATCCTCCATCCGAGGCTTCCATATGCTCCAATTCTTGTCATTCATACTAACCATCCTTGTGTTCTGTTCCATTGCTTTCTCAAACAAGTAATTCTATTACGGTCCACAAGTCGATTTATTTCAAGGGATTAACAAGAGAGGATAGGGAGCGGACCGATGGTCGTCACCTACCGCACCAAGTTAGAAACCGAGAAATAAAAACGACTAGCCAAAGAACCTGCCTCTGATACCACTTGATAGAGAACGAGGTTCCACAGATAACGGCAACACCCACCGTTTAATAGAGCCAAAACAATAAGAAATAAAACAAACCAACAACACAAGTGAACACAAAAATATACGTGGAAAAACTTCACCACTTGAAGGTTAAAAACCACGGGGCACGGTACAACGAAAATCCACTATCTGGTAAATAAGGATTACAGAAATTTATCTAAGTTTGCTCAAACCTAGAAAGCCTTCCGGATTTGACACACAAATCCACTCCTCTCTACCACCAAGACAAACAACAAACTCCTCTACAACAGGATAAAAACTCTACTCTCTTCAAGCACAATAGCAAACGAAGACAAGAAAGGGTACATATGAAACGGTGACGAAGAAGCCCTTGAAACGGTAGAGAAAACTCCTTCTTCAGCACAGAGGAAACACCTCCACCAAGCAGCGAACTCCCGCCTACAGCAGCAGCAAAACCAGCCCTACGGCAGCGGGAAAAACCAGGCAACAACAGCATAAACCTGGCAACAACGACGGCGAATGGTGGCCGACGGACGGCGCGGGCGCGGGGACGGCGGACAGTGGCTCGATGAGAGGGGGGACTTCCGCTGCTCTCTTTCTTAACCCTAACCCAAAATTTATCGAGAGGGGGGGGGGGGAGTTTTTAAAAGCCACATAAAAGACGGTTTGCAGTTTTAAATAAAAACTGCCCCCCTTCCAAACAGCAAAAAGGAGGTTGCAATATCAAAATCCAGGCTGCAACTTCTTAAATTCTACACAAACATAATCTTTAGGGGCTGAACCCCAACAGATTTATGGGGACTCATATCTACGAGATCCATTAGAAGAGGTAAACAACAATTGTTAATGATTTTTCTAGATACATGTGGATCTTCTATTTGCTTTCCGAAGCTGAAGCATTCCATATTTTTTTTGCTCTTTTAAAAGGAAATTTGAAAAAAAACTAAAACTAAATCCCCATATAAGAACATTTAAGATTGGTTGTGAAGGGGAATTTCTTTCCAAAACTTGTATGCAGTACTATAAGAATGAAGGAATAAAGAGAGCTAGCAGCCCCCAGAGGCCAGATCACTAGAACAAAATAGCATCTTTGAAAGACGAAATTGTACTATGCCGGGAATGGCCAGTCTATGATGAGTGGTAAAAATCTACCCAAAAAGTTTTGGGGTGAGGCCACTCATACTAGGCCTGTAAGCAAAAACCAACCGAACCGCAAAACCGAACCGAACCAAACCAAACCGCACGGTTTGGTTCGGTTTCAGTAGGCTGCGGTTCGGTTACGGTTTTGATTTTAGAAAAACCATATGGTTCGGTTCGGTTCATGGTTTTGCATGGCAAACCGAACCGAGTTGAACCGAACCGAACCGCTATATATAAAAATTAAAAACATTAAATTTATTACTTAAATTTCATTAAGTCAATTAAACATTAAGCACAAAATTTATAAATGATTAAATGTATATGTCCAATACTTAATTGTTAAATCGGATCCCCGCTCACTCGCTTAAAGGTTAACTCTCAGCTTTTTTTTCGCACAAAAGCTGCTTTGTCGCTCACCCAGTTTTCTCTCCCGAGCCCCGAAGTCCCGAACGGGCCGAACCCTAGCTCCTTCACTCAGCGACTGCGCCTCTTCGCGGATTTCTGTTGCCGATCAGCGACTGCGACTCAGCGACAAGCCGACAACGGGACCTTCTGGCTTCGCGACTTCGTGCTCTTCGCCTTTTCCCGAATCGGCAAACCCTAGCTCCTCCAGTCCGGCGTTCACGCTGCAGGAATCGAGTATCTTCCTGCTCGGTAAATAAAAATAAAATTTCTCATGTTATTACAACCATGAGTTTCTTATCATTGATATCAAACACATGTTATTTAGTTGCAATAGATATCAAACACAAAAATATAAAGAAAATAACAGTTGCCCATGGACATCTATGAAAAGTTGAACAACACGAGATACCAAAATATATGCATGTATGTATTCACAAATTAGATATGTACCACTTACTTTAGGGTAGAAAGAAAATAACAGTTGCCCATGGACTCAACGATGTGTTGAACTTACCATTCTGACTTGTTTAATTGTAAGTTAATTTTATTGCACTTAAGTTAAAACACCCACATTTAAATTTTGTATTTTAATTTCGTGCATGTGATTTGATAGCATAATGTTTTGATGCAATAATATTTATATCTTTTGATTGGTTTGAAGTTTCGAAATACAGGCTTTACTTAAGAAATTCAGTAAAGGCCCCCCTAAAGTTAGGACTCAGGTATGACACCGATCAATTGTGCAAGCTTATATTTATATTTCCTTAATTTAAGCTGGTTGAAGTAAGCTTCCTTTTCATCTCAGATTAGCATTGGCATTGCCGCTTTGGCTGTGCATGTCTCTGTAGAGAATTGGGGAGATGGTGGTATTCTGAACTGGATTAGCAACGAAATGGGAACTCATTCTGAGTATATCCCAGGCTTATTGGAGCTGCTCATTGTTTTGCCAGAGGTATGGTCCATATCTGTAATATCTTCTTTGTGTGCATATGCAACTTCTTTGAGTTGTTCTTCTAGACCTGTTGAAGAATATGCTTGTTGAGAAATACTCTGATTGTGAATTTTAAATCAGTACCTTGAGATTAAATTTTGACAAAAGCTTGAATTTGTTGAGATATCATCTCAACCATTCGTTTGAAATCATACCTATAAAATGATCATACATTAGATCATTAAAATTTTATAATCAAGGTTTACAAGAATATATGAGTGTTTGTGTTTAAGTTATAGTTTGTTTTTCAACCTCTACCCTAAAGTAAGTGGTACATATCTAATTTGTGAATACATACATGCATATATTTTGGTATCTCGTGTTGTTCAACTTTTCATAGATGTCCATGGGCAACTGTTATTTTCTTTATATTTTTGTGTTTGATATCTATTGCAACTAAATAACATGAGATACTCGAGAAATTTTATGATTGATATCAAACACATGTTGCAACTAAATAACTACCGGTGCATATTATTTTAACAGTGAAATTTATGATTTTTCCTCTTTGCAGAAGTTCTTCTATAGAGTATAGGCTTACAAAAACATCAAGAGACTCAATCGAGTTCATTCCACTCGTGGTGACATTTTTTTAAATGGTGAGTTCATACTTCATATCACATTAATCTAATAAGTTCATACTATCTTAATCATGCAATTTTTAAATTACTTAGCTTACATTTCTTTCAGGCAACTCGAGAGACTCAATCTTGTTTGAAAGAAAATGACGTGCAACCAACTCAAGAGAGTCAACCAACATTGCAAGATGTTCAATCTAATCAAGAGACTCAAGATCCCAATCAAGTTGCATGTGTTGAATCAAAAATTGAGGTAAAAACTAAAAAGTTTAAGTCGGGAATATGGGAACATTTTCAGAAAGTTTATAAAAATCCTACTGACAAGAAGTATCATCATGCAAAATGTAATTATTGTACGGATGGAGTCTATGGACACAATACATCAACTGCCACACTTTTTAGTCACTTGGATAGATGTAGATCATATCCGCTTAATAAGGTTAATAAAAAGCAGAAGACACTTGAATCATTTACAAGCGGAGAAGGGGAGAACACATTGATTTCTTGGAGGTTCGACCAAGCTGCATGTAGAAGGGCTATTGCTAAGATGATTATTACAGATGAATTGCCATTTAGTTTTATAGAACATGAAGGTTTTAAAGAATTTTGTAATATTGCAGTGCCTAGACTGCAATTGGTATCTCGTGTCACTATTGCGAAAGATTGTTTGAAAATTTACGCAGAGTTGAAGAAACAAATAAAAACAGATTTGTCATGTAATGCTCCACGTTTGTGCCTCACTACAGATACTTGGACTTCCTTGCAAAATTTAAGCTACATGGTGATTACATCACATTTCATTGATCCCAATTGGAAATTGCACAAAAGGATTTTGAGTTTTTGCCCAATTTCAAGTCATAAAGGCTTGGCAATAGGAAATGCAATTGAGGCATGCATGCTTGATTGGGGAATTCAGAAAGTGTTCACTTTAACAGTTGATAATGCATCATCTAATGATACAGCAATTGCTCACATGAAGAAAAAACTTGCTAAAAAAAAATGCTTTTGTTTTGGATGGTGAGTTTTTTCATGTACGGTGTTGTGCACATATTTTAAACTTAATAGTGAGGGATGGCATGAAAGAGGAGGGAGGTTCTATTGAGAAGATACGATTGGCTGTGAAGTACATTAGAGGATCTCCACAAAGAGTTGAGCAATTTAGAACTTGTTGTGAATTAGATGAAATTCCATACAAGCACAATTTGGTTCTAGATGTTCCGACTAGGTGGAACTATACTTATCTTATGTTGGAGACCGCTTTGAAATTTCAAAAATCATTTGAACGATTTGAAGAAAAAGATCCACATTATCATCTTGAACTTAGAGAAAATATGCCAGGAGAAGCTGATTGGAAAACTGCTAGGATTTTCTGCAAGTTTTTGAAAACTTTTTACGATGTTACCAATCGACTATCCGGCTCTCTTTACGTAACATCTAACTCATACTTTCATGATGTGATAAATATTCAATCAACTATTAAATCTTGGTCCACTAGTCATGATCACACTTTGAAGAATATGGCTATCAAGATGAATGAGAAGTTTTGTAAGTATTGGGGAGACCTTGATAGAATGAACATGTTGCTTCTAATTGCCGTAGTGTTGGATCCATGCTTCAAGTTGAAGTATGTCACATACTGTTATGGAAAGCTCTACTCCAAAGATGTAGTTGATAAGGTGGAGAATAAACTTACAGGAACATTGACTCGCTTGTTTGCCTATTATGATAGTGAAAGACGTAAGTGTAATGCTCAATCGAGTAAAGCTGACGTCAATTTGAGCTCATATGAGATAGAGATTGATCACATTGATTGTGTGGCCGATGAAGGAGTTGTGTCATTTGAGAGTGATTTTCTAAATGAAGAAGAAGTTGTGGGATCTACGGTGTCAGAATTGGAGATGTATCTTACAGAAACACGTATTAAAAAAGTAGTTGGTGAAAGTTTTGATATTCTGAATTGGTGGAAAACAAATTCTACAAGGTTCCCGGTCATGTCTTTAATGGCACGAGATGTGTTGGCTATTCCAGTTACTACAGTTGCTTCTGAATCTGCATTTAGCACGGGAGGAAGAGTACTTGATCAGTTTCGTAGTTCATTAAGTCCCAAGGTGGTTGAGGGCTTGATTTGTGCTCAAGATTGGTTGCGAGGTTCGCCAATTCCACAAGAAATTGAAGCAAGACTAACTGATGTGGCCGAGCTTGAATCATGTAAGATAATAAAGATTTTCAGTTAATGCTCTATTATTTCTTTTATATGTTTTATTAATGATATATCTAATTTATTTAACTTTTATGTTTTCAGCTATTGCAGAGGATCCTGGACTGTGTGGTGCTTTTGCGTATCAATTAAATTGACTAATTGTATCATTTTGTGAAAGGTATGCATGCTTGTTACTTGTGGTACAATGCTGATAAATATTTCATTTTTCATTCATTTGATTTTTGAGTTCTGAAATGATTAAGTGATAGGAATTGTGTTTATGCATCACGTTCATGCTAGGTGGTTGAGTCTCATACACCGCACCATCTCGGATCTCTCTGTATAAATATTTAGGCTTCATCACATCATTTAAACCAACAAAACCGAACCGAACCGAACCAAACTATTCGGTTTGGTTCGGTTTGGTTTCAATGTTTGGACGGTTCGGTTCGGTTCCAAATTTTTGAAACCACATAGGGGTGGTTCGGTTTGCGGTTTTGCTCACAAACCGAACCAAACCGAACCGTTACAGGCCTAACTCATACCGCCTTGTTAAATGAAACCCCAACCAAAGCACTCGATGACATGACATCTTGTGAAGCCTTCCTTAATAAACCGAAGACCAACAGTTGCACACTTAATTTTTTTTTGGGTGTGTAGCAACTAGCAAGTAGCATAAGCATTAAAAGATAAGGAGGAGAAATTAGATGTAAGAAACAAGAAGGCAATTTTCATTGGATATAGTGATTATTCCAGGGCCTATAAATTGTACATTCTGAGTGATAGAATAGCTTAGGCTCTTAAAGGATGGTGTGAGCACTTTCTCTTGTACATATATCTCTACAATATATATAAAGAAATATCAAATACATGAGGTATAAATTCACATCAAATACATGAGGTATAAATTCATTGAATTGATTATGGCCGTCGGAGCTAGATCCAATATTTAGCAGCCATTTGCTTTTTATATATTAAAAAGTGAAAATCTCTAGGTATCTTAAACCTACAGCCTATGAAGGATAGGGAGAGAGTGGGAGAGAGAAAATAGAGAGAAGAGAGGGGGAGAGAGAGGGCGGCGGGCGACAAAATATAATAAATGTGTATATTATAGAGAGAGGGCGGCGGGCGACAGAATATAATAAATGTGTATATTATAGAGAGAGAGAAAGGCGGAATGGAGGTGTTATGGAATATACAATATATAATATATATATTATATAGAGAGGGGAGGTGAGTGAGAAAAAATGGAGAGAGAGAGGGAGGGGAGAGAGTGCGGTAGAAAGAGAGAATGACCGGGAGAGAGAGTGCGGTGGTTGGTAAGGTAAGGTATATATATAATTAGAATATTAAATAGGAAAGAGAGAATGCCGGATGAAAGAGAGAGGGAGGGGAGAGAGTGCAACGCATCGAGCATGGGCGAAGCCCATGCGTTGGCAAGCAAAGCTCGCCTGGATACAGCCGAAGACCGCCCAAGAGCATCGAGCAAGGGCGTAGCCCGTGCGAAGATGCTCGTGTGTGTGTTGAATTACATATAAGTTCAAGTTTTTAACCATAAAAAATCTTGAGTTGTTTCTCCCATAATACATGTCGTAATTAAGCAAAAATATATGCATTTTATAGTCAAGAATGAGGTCTAAAACATTTATGTTGAACATTTTTGTAAAATTTACACAATTTGGCAAGAATCTCGCCTGAAACGTTGATGACTCGAAATGAATAAAATAATAATAAATTTTAAAATTCAAGACATCAATCTTTCGCGGCAGATTTTAGCCAAACCGTGCAAATTTTGGAAAAAAATTTAACATGAAAGTTGTAGATCTCGTTCTTAGCAAAAAAATGCATATATTATTTGACTTATTACGACATGTATTGTGGGAGAACCAACTCAAGCTTTTTTCGAGTTAAAAAAACTTGAGCTTATATATTCCAAACTATATATATATATATATATTACTATGTGAATAATACAGTGCATCGCATCCTAAATTCCTATCTTGCTATCAGAGGCCATCTAGAGTTTCCGCCGCTCTATTCCCCCCCTCAATCCATCCTCGTGTATTCACGTTTCTACCGCTTATTCTGCTCATTTCCGCAACTTATTCTGCACGTTTCCGCTTTTGTTGATGGACGCCGACGAAGCCGTCTCTCTAGTTCCACCGACGAAGCCGCAACATCTCGTACCACCGACGAAACTGCGCCTCTCCATTTCACCGTCGAAGCCACGTTTCCATTTTATCTAGATTTTGCGTCTCTTTCGCACGACCGCGACCTCCAGTTGTTCAACGGTCTATCTAAGATGTGATCTCCAGTTGCTCCCTTTCGTGATTTCTGCGTCTTCCAGTATCGTCTTCTCGCAGTCGGCTATTTCTCGCTATAGCCCTCTATTTTTCACTACAGTCCGTCGTTGTTCGCTGCAGCCCGTTGTTCTACGTCTTCTCCTGCAGTCGTCGGTCGATCTCTTTCCGCTCTTGTCTCCTTTGTTTATTTTATTGATCTTTTTTTGGCCGATCTTGCAGCCCCGATGCCCTCATCTTACACCTCAGCTTTTTTCTAAAAGGCAGATGTCATTCTCGATGGACGAAACTACAAGGCATGGAGTACTGTCACAGTCGGTGTGATCCTCCGTGGCCCAGATCTATGGGGCAACATTGACGGCTCTGAGCCTGCTCTGCCTCCTCCCGCTGGCAATACTGTGGACAACTCTTCCACTATCAATACTGCTGCTTTTGTTCAGCGCTCTGACGTGGAGAAGTGGAACTAAGAAGACTCTCGTACAATTTCCATCATCTGTCATTCATGAGAGCTCCCCAGTTGCATGAGTGTCTACGAGCTCCTACGACCAAGGCGAAGTGGGATCACTTGCGCCTTCTCTACATGTACCCTAGTTAGGTTCTGTGCCACTCTCTGTTCCAGAACCTTGGCTTCTGCTACCAGCATGATCAGCATGTACATACCACGACGCCTGTCTTATGTTCGCCTTATGGTTCAGAGGACTTTGAGATTTATAGTGAAGCCTATGGGAGTGGATTAGGCCGTGTTCTGCTTCAGCACGGGAAGGTGATAGCCTGTGGATCGCGTCAGTTGAATGTGCATGAGAGGAATTACCCAATCCATGATTTGGAGTTGGCGGCTGTGGTATTCGCTCTCAAGATTTGGAGGCATTATCTGTATGTGGTTAAGGTCGATATCTATGCAGATCACAAGAGCTTGAAGTATCTAATGGATCAGAAGAATCTGAACATGCGACAACGTAGGTGGATGGAGTTCCTTGGGGATTACACCTACAAGATTCATTATATTCCTAGGAAGGGGAACGTGGTGGCAGATGCTTTGAGCCGTAGGACCCATGCTCGAGCCAATTGGTTACAGATGCACGACGAGCGGCTTATTTGGGATCTGGAGGCCTTGAAAATCTCTTGTGTTGACAAGGGCGTTAGTGCAAATGCATGTTTGGGTTGTACGGAGGTTCAATACGACCTCGCAGACAGGATTCGGCGTGTCTTGGAGTTGGACGTGAGCTTGAAACGTCACTGGGCTGATGTCGTTGATGGGTTTAACGACCAGTTCTCTATCGACGATGGCCTTTTATGGAAAGGCAGCCGATTGTGCATCCCCAACATAGGAAAGTTTCGAGTAGAATTGATGTATGAGGCTCACTTTACGAAGTACTCGATTCACCCCGGGAGCACCAAGATGTTCAAGGACATGAAGAAATTATTTTGGTGGCCGGGTCTGAAGAAAAACATAGCATTGTATGTGGAAAAATGTCAAACCTGTGCTTTGGTGAAGGCCAAATGCCAGAAGCCTGGAGGTTTCCTGAAGTCCTTGCCTATACCAGAATGAAAATTTGATGACTCCATGGATTTCGTGCACGGTTTGCCGAGATCGCACAAAGAGAACGATGCCATTTGGGTGATCATTGATCATTTAACGAAGGTGTCACACTTCATACCCAATATGAAGGATGATTCAGTTGAGAAACTAGCAAAGCTTTATGTCAACAGTATAGTCCATTTGCATGATGTACCCAGGAGCATCGTTAGTGACTGAGATGATCGTTTCACATCTAATGATTGGAAGCTCATTCATCAGTTGTTGAGGTACCAAGTTGAACTTCAACACAACTTTTCACCCACAGACAAATGGTCAGAATGAAAGGGTGAACAGGATGATGGAAGATATACTTCGTATGTGTGTTTTGGATTTTGGGAAAAGGTGGGAGGACCATCTTTTATGATTGAGTTCATGTATAATAACAACTACCGAGCCAACATTCAGATGACACCTTTTGAGGATCTGTACGGAAGGAGGTGTCGTACGCCGTTGGCTTGGGTAGAAACAGGAGAATCGAAGCTGTACAAATGAAGGGGCGTTGAAGATGCTACTTCAACGATAAGGTTGATTCGAGAACGGCTACTAATTGCTCAAGATAGGCAGACCATGTACTACAATGTCAACCATTGGAACGTGAAGTTTGCGGTGAGCGATTGGGTATACCTCAAGATATAACCATTTAAGGGTGTATCAATAATTCGACGCTTAAAGAAGCTTAGTCTGAGGTATGTTGGGTCTTTAGAGATCATGGAGCGGATTGGTGAAGTCGCCTATCGTTTGGCTCTTTCGATGGAGTTGAGCGGTTTGCACGATGTATTTCACATCTTAGTGCTGCGGAAGACCATTCAAGATCCTACTCAAGTGATTGCTGTGAATCAAGTGCTGGTCGATAGTGGGTTGATGATGAAGGTCAAGCCCATTCGGATTGAGGACGTAGAGGTCAAGCAGCTGCAGAATAAGTCCATTAGAATGGTCAAGGTCCTTTGGGATAACTGTGGCAGAGATGATCTATCTTGGGAGCGCGAGCAAACTATGAGAGAGGAGTTCCCTGAGATATTTCTCTAAGGTAATCAGATGCATTGTTTACTTTTTATATTTTCCTATAACGTCAAATTTCGGGACAAAATTTCTTTTAGTGGGAGAGATTTGTAATGCCCCAAATTTCTTGAGCCGTGAGATGCTTCTCTAGGGGTTACCGTCTGGAGGTAGCTAGTTACTGTGCGGCGGTAGCTCCAAGATTTTGCATCGAGAGCGTCGAATTCTCGAGAAAGACGTTACCGCGCGGCGAAAAGTTGTTATCGCGTGACGGTAGCAGGGGAATTAATCTGCCAGGCCTCTCGGGAAGCTATCGCCCGACAATAGAGTTACCGATGGCAATAGCTGGGTCAATTTATTTGTTTTGGTTCTCAGGATCATACCACGCGACGGTAGTAGATAGCGCGCGGCGATAGCGCCTGCTGTCTTGTCGTAACCGACACCTCTATCGCGCGGCGGTAGTGTAACCAAAATGGCGTTGGCCACGTGTCGGCCTGTGATTGGAGGGTTTGGGCGATTGCGCTCGAAACGAGGCATTGAATTAAGGTACCGCGCAGCGGTAGCTAGTTACCACGCGACGATAACTTTATTTATATGTCTGATATTGGCCGTTTTCACTTCATTTCTTTTAGAGTGAGGAGTTGACCTGGTTTTCCTGGAGGAGGAGCAGCTACGCTGGAGGGTAAATCTCACCGCCGTTGAAGTTCCGGAGTTCCTATTCGCAAGCCAAGTCCGGATCTGTGGAGGCAAGATCGTTGCGATCGCGTTCATCCGTCTAGATCTTTGACATGGCACCGAAGAGAGCGCAAAGGGTAATGATTCTCAACGTAGACATGTGAAGTCCTCTTCCTTTTGCATAAGAAACCCTCTCTCATGAGTGTGCGGTGAGCGTGAGATTTTTTCCTTCGGGTAGATACAGTATATCCCCGTAGTTTTGCATATAGAGTTCGGAATCGAAGTACGAACGTAGGCATGGTGCGTGAAGACCATCTGGACAGGTTGGTCTGGATTGGTAATGTTTTCATTATGCTTGTATTGGCCGAAGAAGACTACGCGGTGTTTGTTTTTCGGATTTCTACACGGTAGATTGCAGTAGGAAACCTTGGGGACTAACTCCAAGGAGCACCCAGAAAACTGGGTGGAATCGCATTTCTGTCAGATACCATGTTGGAACACCCTATTACTAATTTGGGCAATGATCACTATGTTATTAGGAAAATTGTTTGACCTAGTTGTATAGTTGAAAATGTCAAATTAGAATGAGTCTAGGGCTTATAACTTAGGTTTGGAGCTGCCCCCAGGACCACTCAGAGATCAGGACTAAGTACTGAGATAAGACAATTTTCGTCGAGCTCAGTTCGACGAAACGTCGAACTCCGTTCGACGTTCTCTGAGCTCAACTCTGCAAGTCATCGAACTCCGGTCGACGATCTTCGAGCTCATATCGACGTTTTGTCTTCAGCTATTTTCAAAGTTGCTGAGCTCAGTTCGACGATCGTAGAGCTCAGATCGACGATTTCTGTGAGAGATCGACGCTTTTAGAATTCAAATTCAAGAACAGTTATGGAATTCATTCATATTCTTCCAGAGTTATTTTCTGCATTTATTACAAAGAATTCTCTAGCCGTTTCAAGCAATCTGATGCAAGTTTTAAGGAATGACTAAATGGAATATTGCTTAGGACTTTCCCCAGAGACAGTTGTCATTTATGGAAGTCATTTATGACTGAGTAACGGCCATCTAAGTTAGAATCTGATATACTCCTTCAGAATATATTTTTGAAAATATAACAGATCATATACAATATAGAGACAAGAGATATACAGAAGAATTAGATTACAATACAAAAGATTGAACAATACAACTTCTCTGATCAACAGTTCATCTTCTGTGATTTTCAAATCTACCGAATCTTCAAGAAAACAAGAAAATTCTACTGTAGAGGAGATCTTCTGCTACTCAACTCCTCCAAATCTTCAAGTGTTCAAAAGCTTAAACATCAAGGACTCCAGACATCACACATTTCAGCATCTGCTGAAATAATCTTTTGCTGGAGATCTGAAGCACCTGAAGACCTATCATCCTTGCAAAGCTCTCCTTTCTGAACCTTTACAGATCTCAGGGGGAGCTTTAACATCATCATCCACTTGTCTTCTCTCAGGCTGTTGACAGAGAAGAACAACTCAACTCTTTCTTTCTTTTTCCTTTCCCTCCTGTAAAAGGATTTTTCAAAACTCCCTTCAAAAGTTCTGAGACTGGTTTCTGAGACCTTGTCAAAACTCAGTGGTGGCAAGACACCTTATCAAAAAATCTAGTTTTGGTTTTTGAGCACCTTATCAAAAGCTCATTGGTGCCCAGGACACCTGATCAACTATTCCTGCAGTGGATTACTACCAAGGGTGGTAGAAGAGTGGATGTACCCAGGTTTTTGGGGAACCACTATAGATCCTTGTGTCATCTGGTTGCTGTGTGTTTGTCTTTGCTGTGTGCTGTGTGATTCTTTATTTCTTGCTTTAGTTTTTTACTTCACTGCAAGCACCTTACACATATACATAAATTTAAGTCTTCCACTGCTGTACTATTTTAATTGTGAATTATTTTAAAATACTCTATTCATCCCCCCTCTAGAGTTAAGGTAGATCTTTTCCTCACTTTCATACCACACGGCGATAGTGCTACCGCAGGCGCTAGCTCGTTAAGAGCTTTGTTTGTGGCCTGTGTCGTGGAGACCCGGGGCTTGAGATGTGGTGCTGAGAGCTCTGGGAGCCCAACCAGTTGGCCTACGAGCCACTCATGTAGCATAACGAGGTTATGTATTGATAAGAGGAATGGGAATGGGGAGGCCGACCCGCATCGTGGTAGTTATTGCCCGGCGATGTGAGTAACGGGAAAGGGCTGAACCTACCCAGTAGCTGTGTGGTGAGTCCGTGGGTAGTGGTGCCTGTCGTAGACATAGTTACATGTATTAGGCCTTGTGCAGGTCGTAAAGACTACCAAAATGCTCATGTTTAATGTCATCTTGTGAACGGTGGTGGGCCCTGGTTTTTTTCCGGACACCGAGAATGTGCCTTGGGAGCAAGGGGTGTGTGGCCATTCGTGCCGACGCCTGTGGTGAAGTGTGCTTAAATTACACTTCTATTACTTTGTTTGGTTTTTCTAATACTTTGCAGGGAAGGAGCTTTGCCGCCTCGAGTAAAAGGGCGAGGTCGTTATAATTTGGTCAGCTTTAGTTGATCGTTGCCTTGTTTTACCACCGTTCGGTGGATGGTTCTTATGCAGGAACATGTGAGACAAGTGACAAGTAGCGGGCTAAAGCCATTGATGCTGTGCTGACCCTTGAAGGCCAAAGCGAAGTGTTTACTTTTGCTATTTTCATGTATGGCCGACCTGTGTGCCAAAATTTGTAAAACACTTTAGTTCAAGTTGAATGTTGTATGGTCATAAGGACAAGACTCTGTGTATTTGTTCTTCCATTCTTACTTTGGGTTATAGTGGACATTTATGTTCTGTGATGAGTTCTTCTAACTTACTTAAAAGCTTCTGCTAGAATGCTCTGTGTTAGGTTTCGATATGGTATCATAACATTTTTGTATTAATATGTAACTCCGCTGACTGTCCATGGAATATGACATGGGGCCCCGACCAGACCTTCTGTTATATCTCATGTGACGGATGTGGGTGTTACACGGCCACCACAATACATAACTCGAAAGGATGGTAGTCGACACTCCCAACACCATGCTCGAAAGGTTTAGCCTCAAACAGTCTGCAGACCACGCACCCCAAACCCTCTCCATGCCCAGGCAGGTTGTTGGAAGTTGCTGCATCGCTTCAATGAGAAGTGATCCAATTAAGCGCCCCTACAGGGACTTCCTAGGAGGTTATCCATCCCGGAACTACTTCCATCCGAGCACGCTTAACTATAAATTTTTTTTGCTTCACTACATGAAGGAATTTTATAGTTAAGCGTGCTCAGATGGGAATAATTCCGGGATTGGTGACCTCCTGGGAAGTCCACGTACGGGCTCTTAACTGGATCACTTCTTATCGAAGGGGGGCTGCAACTTCCAAGAACCCACCTGGGCATGGAGAGAGGTTGGGTGCTTGGTTTGCAGACTATTTGAGGCTGAACCCTTTTGAACATGGTATTGAGGATGTCGGCAGACGTCCTTTCGAGTTGTGTTGGGGAGCCCATTACACACTACCTGCCCTTCCTAGTATTGCATGTAGTAATCTAGAGCCGACTTCCTACTGTAAGGTTGATCAAATACCTAAGTGGATGATAACTTATCAAAAGAAGTTATCTTGTGCCTAAATTCTTATCCTTTTGACTAATATAATTGATAAATACGAGTTAAAATGCATTAAATAAAGAATTATTTAGTTTTTGATTAATGTAAGGGTATTATCGTCATTTTGATTTGTTTTTGATGTAGGATTCTCAAAGTATCCACCCAAGGAGTCAAGGGAAAAGCTTATTTGAAGTCCAGGAAAAGGGAAAAAAGAGTCACCGAAAATTAAGTGCAGTTTGGAGCAGTTTTTTGCAAGTGCAGAAAATTTTATTTGTCTTTATGCTCACTTAAATCAACTCAGTTGGACTTAAAGAAAAGGACTAGCTAGTACTTGTAAACTTTAAATTAATCACCTCTCCGTGAGAACGATCTTTACTCACTCTTTATTACTTGATTCGGCACGTGCACTTGCGTAATTTACGTATACATATTTTGGGCGTATCAAGTTTTTGGCGCCGTTGCTGATGAGGTGCGTTAATTTATTGTTTATTTCTTGCAATATTAGTAACCCTTAGTATTTAGAGCTCAAGTTTTAATTCCTTCTTTTATTTTATTTTATCTTTTATACTGTTATCTGCTGCTCTGTTAGTGCATGTCCCGTTATAGATCTCTTGAGCTATTGCCGTTAAACTGAGAAATTGAACGGACGTGTATGCTAAATAGAAGAGCACATCATTTAGAACATAAGAACCCTACGACCATGAACTCTAATAATCAAAATATTGACAATTTGAATAATCAGGAGGTTCAAGAGCAGGAGGGCCAGGTAGAACAAAATGTTCAACCTGCGAAAGTTAGGAGAACCTGTCGTGAGTTCAATATGCCTTTTAGGGGGGGGGACTGCAATATAGCATCATCAAGCCCGCCATTGAAACCAATAACTTCAAAATTAACTCCATGACAATGAACCTAATGCAACAGAAACAATTCAGTGGACTAAGTCATGAAGACCTAAACTCCCATTTATGGGATTTCATGGATGTGTGTGACAAATTCAAGATCAATGACGCGTCAGATGAAGCGATTAGACTCTTCCTATTTCCATTCTCCCTATCAGGTAGAGCGAAGGAGTGACTTAATTCCCAATACGGTCTCACCACTTGGATGCAAGTGGTTGACCTATTCTTAGCCAAGTACTTCTCACCCGCTAAAAACTGATGCGGGACATTAGTACGTTCATGCAAGTAAATTGAGAAACGTTGTACGGCGCATGGGAGCGGTTCAAAGAACTCCTAAGGAAGTGCCATCACCATGGGTTAACGATGCATCAACAAGTTTGGACTATTTATAATGGTTTCCAGACATCTACGATGATCCAAGTAGATGGAGCTGCGGGAGGATCCCTCATGAACAAGTACCCTGAGGACGCATATGCGATCCTCAAGGACCTATCTTCGAATATTTATCAGTCGTTTGACCGACATGCCCCTTCTTCTTCTTCAGTGGGTGGTCTTTACCAAGTAGATCAGTTGACCTCGTTCGCCACACAAATGACGGCGTAGTTCAACTCTATGAACAAGAGACTAGACGCCTTGACCCTAAGACAAACCCAAACGCACCCACAGCTAAATAGCACAGTCACCCCTTCAATTCCCATGAACCCTTCTCTTACAGTAGAACAACTTGTTGGTCATAATGAGGAGATTAACTATATAGGGGAACAACCAAGATACAATAATCATAATCACAATAATCATAATAATAACAATGCTCCAAACTATTACAATCCGGAAGTGCGTAATCACCCCAATTTCTCGTGGAAGAATAATACCGGTTTGGCACACCACCTTAATTAAATTTGAATCCACATCCACCTCAGAATAATAACTACAATCAACAAGGACCTTCTAGGAAATATTCTGATGAGTTGATTGTTGAATCGATCCAAAAAAATGATGCCCGCATCACTAGCATAGAGGGTTCCTTACGAGTAATTGAAATGTAATTAGGGCAAATTGTCAACGCATTGAGCCTTAGACCCCAAGGTACACTCTTAACCGATACCACTCAAAATCCCAAGGGGGATAATCAACATTGCAAAGCAGTTACCTTGCGTAGTGGAAAAGAGTAGTGGGTCATGAACCAACTAAGAAGGATGAGGTGGAAAAGAACACGGTGGATGTTAGTCATTCCGACTGTGATGATGATTCTAAGCAAAACACTAACGGTAAGGAAGGTGAAGTAAAAATACTAGGAGACAAGGGGGTGGAATCTAGTGGTGAGGAGCCAAAGAAGAAAGATAAAGTGTTAGTCTACCCGCCTCCACCATTCCCACAAAGGTTGAGGAAAAACAAATTAGATCAACAATTCCAGAAGTTTGTTGAAATCTTTAAGAAGCTACAAATAAACATCCCATTTGCAGAAGCCTTAGAGCAAATGCCTAACTACATGTAACACCCCTATCCGTCACATGGCATATAGCAGTAGGTCCGGCCGGGGCCCGACGCCATATACTACGGATAAACCGGTTGGTTACGCATTGAAACCATTCAATCAATCACAACGTCCTACACAGAGCATCTAGCGGAAGTAAATTATTAAGTTGTACAAAGAATAAAAAACTCTGTCAAGCATGAATGTCCACTACTCAAACCAAAAAGGAATGTTTAATACACTAAACAGAAATGGCCTTATGGCCTTACAGGAGTTTGCTTAATAAAAGTGTCTTCCAAACCTCGGTACGCAGGCCAGTCATACATGAGTACAAAAGGAAAACACTCAACAATTGGCCTTCGAGGGCCGGCACAGCAACTTGGGCTTTAGCCCGCTATTTATCGCTCGGCTCTGCAGCACCTGCATGCAACAATCCACCGCACGGTGATAAACAAAGGCAACGGTCAGCTATGTTGACCAAATTATAACGATTTCGCCCCCAAACTGGGGCGGCAAAGCTTCTTCCCTGCACTTGTTAGCAAAACAAGCAACATAACGAAATAAGAATCACATCACAGGCGCACGCTCACACGGCTGTACACCCCGTGCTCTCAGGGCACTTACTCGGCGGGCCAGTCCGAACCCCGTCCGGTCCTTGACTCCGCCACCACCCCCAGGGTGGCAACCTCGTGAGCATTTAGTCCTTTCAGCCGTAGCCTAGACTCGATCTACAAACCTCGGTAAGTCCCACATAAAACTTTAGGTCGCATTAACCAAGCAGATGGAGCGGGTAGGGG
The DNA here is from genome assembly GCA_039513925.1 of Platanthera zijinensis. NCBI lineage: Eukaryota > Viridiplantae > Streptophyta > Magnoliopsida > Asparagales > Orchidaceae > Platanthera > Platanthera zijinensis. The sequence continues at coordinate 26,688,476 of CM077096.1, forward strand.
TCCACCAGCCCGTTGCTCACCCCGCCGTTGCCATTTTGCCTTTGACGCGGCTAAGCTTCCCCAGTCCCAAATATCGTTCAAACACGGTACATAGCCCCGCTATGTACCCGGTTGGCTCCCAGGCCACCGATATGACAAATGCATTTCCGTCCAGACTTCCGGGTGCACCTCGGGGTTAATCTCTAAGATTCCCTGATGCATTCTACCGCATAACAACCTGAAAACAATCAAAACGCTCGGAGTCTTCTCCGGCTAAAAATGCACAGCAAATCATCACCGATCTAGACCAACACGTCCGGGTAGGCTTCACACATCATGTCTATGTTCGTACTACGATTCCGGACTCTAACAAGGGGGACTTTACATAACTACCCCAAGGAATACCGCAATCTCGCCGCACACTCACGGGAGAAGGGTTTTCCCATGCAAAGGAAGAAGAGCTTCACATGCTCAAGAAGAGAATCGTTACCCTTGCGTTTTTCCTCAGCGCCATGGAAATCCACCCGGATGAAAAGCACCGCAATCTACTTGCCTCCGCGGATCCGAAGACGGCTCGCGATTTGGAGCTCCGAAGCTCTGCCGGTGACCGGATCTTGGTCTTTTTCCTCCTCCTTGCTCTCCCTTCTCTCTAGAATTTAGAGAGAGATGAACCCAAGGAAATGATAGGGTTTGTAACCCTATTTTCGGGTTTAAACCGCCAAAACCAACTCCCCACCGTCAGATCCCATCAAGAGAAAACGAACGGCCACGATCCGAACTCAAAAAAAGAAAATCTGGGCCGAACACGGCCTGCGACACGCCCGTGTCCAGGGCCGTGTCGCCCATTCGTCGTCTCGCCCGACGTTCCAACCAGCACACGACATTCGACACGGCCTCTGACACGCCCGTGTCGCATGCGACACGGCCGTGTCAAGACCCGTGTCACGCCCAGTGTGCAACTACCAACACCCTTTTCCCGAGGAGGACATAGCCTGCGACACGGCACACGACATGCCCGTGTCACATGTGACACGCCCGTGTCTGTGCCCGTGTGATGGACTGTGTGCATAACTCAGAAATACCTTGCGTGACACATCCTGGGACACGCCCGTGTCCCAGACCGTGTGCCTCACCTCGACGATCGACGATCGCCAAAACGTCGACCACACGACACGAGGTCGATCACGCCCGTGACACGCTCGTTTCACGCCCGTGAAACGCCCGTGTCATGCCCGTGACACCTACTCCAAAACCCAAACTTGGCTTAAAACGTCACCCGTCCCGCTTTTGAGTTTCGGGGTGTTACACTACGTGAAATTTATGAAAGATATCATATCCAAGAAAAGAAGGTTCGAAGTAAAAGAAATGGTAGCACTTACTCAAGAGTGCAGTGTCATACTTCTAAAGAAACTTCCACCCAAATTAAAAGATCTGGAGAGTTTAACCAAACCATGCTCCATAGGATACCAATTTGAAGGCAAAGCATTATGTGATTTAGGAGCAAGTATTAACTTGATGCCCCTTTCGATCTATATGAAGTTAGGGCTAGGGGAGATTTCAAAAACTTCTATCACATTGCAATTGGCCGATAGAACGCTTGCCATCTCAAAGGGGATAGTGGAGGACGTGTTAGTAAAAGTAGATAAATTTATTTTTCCGAAGGATTTTGTGGTATTGGACGTGGAAGAAGACAGGGAGGTTCCTATTATTGTATGTAGACTATTCCTAGCAACCGAGAGAACATTAATAGATGTGCAAAAGGGAGAGTTGACGATGAGGTAAACGATGAACATGTCACGTTCAACATATTAAAAGCCATGAAGTTTCCCCATAGAGAGGAGGATAAAATGGAAGTGATTAACAATATATCTATATATGATTACAACTTAAATAATAAATCTGAGAAGCAAGATGATGTGTTAATCCGGTTATCGGCTTTTGAGGATTTAACCGATAATGAAGATGAGAGCCAAGAGTGCTTACAGGTATGTGAGAGGCCAACTTTTTGGTCTTGTAAACCAGAACCCCTTGAAATGCCGGAGAGATCCTCGACGGTCAAGCCTTCTATTTATCCACCGACGCTAGAATTAAAAATCCTTCCCGATCATCTCACTTATGTTTATCTAGGAGAGAATGACACTTTACCGGTTATCATCAATTCAAAACTACAACCCGAACATCAACATAAATTGATTGAACTATTAAAGTAATATAATTTTGCTATAGGGTGGACCATAGCAGATATCTGAAGGATAAGCCCTTCACTATGCATGCATAAAATTCTTTTAGAAGAATCATTTAAGGGATCCATAGAACCTCAAAGTCGTCTAAGCCCACCTATGAAGGAGGTAGTCAAGAAGGAGATTATAAAATGGCTAGATGCAGGAATTATATATCCCATCTCGGATAGCGCTTGAGTCTCACCGGTGCAGTGTGTTTCGAAGAAAGGAGGGATGACGGTGGTGAAGAATGAGAAGAATGAGTTAATTTCGATCAGAATGATTACGGGGTGGCACATCTGCATGGATTATAGGAAATTGAATAAGGCCACGAGAAAAGATCATTTTTCCTTACCATTCATTGATCAAGTCCTAGACAAATTAGCCAGAAATGATTTCTTTTGTTTTCTCGATGGATATTCAGGATATAACCAGATCACGGTCGACCCAGACGATCAGGAAAAGACCACATTCACTTGCTCCTACGGAACTTTTGCCTTTAGAAGAATGCCCTTGGGGCTATGCAATGCTCCCACGACTTTTCAACGTTACATGATCGATATATTCTCCAATATTATGGATCATGGGATAGAGATTTTTATGGACGATTTTTCTATTTTTGGTAAGTCATTTGATGCATGTCTGGAGTGTTTAGAGAAGGTGCTTATACGGTGCGTGGAGACCAACCTAGTTTTGAACTGAGAAAAATGTCATTTTATGGTCCGCGAGGGGATAGTACTTGGACATCACGTATCTAGGAATGGCTTAGGTGTGGATAAAACCAAAATCAAAGTGATTGTGAGGCTACCACCACCCAAGAATGTGAAAATGTTGCGAAGTTTCCTGGGCCATGCATGATTTTACCGAAGATTTATTAAGGATTTTACGAAGATTGCAAAGCTGTTGAGTAGTCTTTTAGAGAAAGACGTGAGATTTGATTTTAGTGATGCTTGCGTACGTGCCTTTGATGAATTGAAGAATCGGTTGACTACTACTCCTATTGTGGTAACTCCCAATTTGGAGGAACCCTTTGTATTGATGTGCGATGCTAGTGACTACGTCGTTGGAGTTGTCTTAGGGCAAGTGCGGGAGAAGGTCTTCCACACGATAGCTTATACTAGTAAAACCTTATTAGAAGCCCAAGACAACTATACAACCACTGAAAAAGAGTTACTGACAGTAGATTTTGCTTTTGAGAAGTTCATGTCCTACCTTTTATGCACCAAAGTCATAGTTTACACCAACCATGCGGCTATACGATACCTCATGGAGAAGAAGGAAGCAAAGCCACGATTGATCCGATGGGTACTCCTTTTGCAAGAATTTGACGTGGAAATTAAGGACAAGAAGTGGGTGGATAACCCCGTATCTGACCATCTGTCTAGAATCGAGTGCTCACCATCATTGCTGCGTTCTGAAATTGATGATAGATTTCCCGACGAGTGGCTTCTTGCTATATCTGAGAGTGATGTGCCTTGGTACGCTGATTTTGTGAATTACTTTGTGAGCAATATCATGCCTCCTTATCTTACCTATCCACAAAGAAAGAGATTCTTACACCAGGTGTGTTCATATTTGTGGGACGACCTTTATCTGTTTAAGATTGGAGCCGATGTAGTATTGAGACGCTGTGTCCCCGAGGGGGAAATTGGAGCAATTCTGGAAAAGTGTCATAACTCACCATATGGAGGTCACTTTATGGGCAATAGGACAGCCATGAAGGCCTTAGAGGCCGGATTCTTTTGGCCTAACTTATTTAGAGACTCAGATTCCTTTGTTAAACAGTGTGATAGATGTCAATGAGTATGAAACATACAAAAGAATGATGCGATGCCCATGAACATCATGTTAGAAGTTGAATTATTCGATGTGTGGGGTATGTATTTTATGAGCCCGTTTGTGAACTCAAGTGAAAATATCTATATTCTGTTGGCCGTCGATTAGGTATCAAAATGGGTAGAAGCCATCGCCACAGGTAAGAACAATGCTAAGGTGGTCCTGAACTTCTTAAGGAATTACATATTCAATCGATTCAGAGTACTGAGAGCAATACTTAGCGATGGAGGGAGCCATTTCTGTAACGCACAATTTGCTTAACTACTACGAAAATACGGGGTGACTCATAAGGCCGCATTAGCTTATCACCTCCAAACGAACGGGCTGATAGAGGTCTCAAATAGGGAAATTAAAAAAATTCTAGAGGAAACGGTGAGTGTTAACCGTAGAGACTGGTCTCAAAAGCTGAATGATGCCTTGTGGGCGTATCGTAATGCTTTTAAAACGTCAATTGGACTAACCCCTTATAGGCTAGTTTATGGAAAGTCTTGTCATCTACCCCTCGAGCTCGAGCACCGCGTCTTTTGGGCGATAAAGAAGATTAATTACGACTTTAGAGACGCGGGTAAGAAGAGGCTCTTGCAATTAAATGAATTGGAAGAAATAAGAATGCGAGTGTATGAAAATTCAGAAATTTATAAAGAACGGACAAAGAAGTGGCATGATCGACGCTTGAAGGAAAAACAAATTGAGCCCGGACAGTTAGTCTTATTATTCAACTCTCGTTTAAAAATATTTTCCGGGAAATTGAAATCTCGTTGGTCGGATCCGTTCAAAGTTAAGGAAGTGCACCCATATGATGCAGTGACGATATTAAATGAAAAAGATGGCACCGAATTTAAAGTGAATGGACAACGGGTTAAACAATAATGCCCACTAGTCGGCAAAGTCCTGTGGGGACTTGAAATTAGGCACTGCTTGGGAGGAAACCCAATTTTCTTTTCTTTTTTGGTTTGTAGTATTAGCATGCTCTAAGAATTAATTTTATTTTTTAAAAATTTTAATTTAAGTATTTAATATGTTTGTACTCGTGTCATTGCTCTTAATAAAATAATAAAAAATAATAATATGAATGCTAAATGCTTAGATTGACACTAATGTGAAGCGTGGCTATAGGGATTCGTTAAGAATGAAAAATTATATATATACCAAAATCAACAAAATGCATAACGTTCAGTGTGACTTTACATAATTTAAAAAAAAAAAAAAATCAATGCAATGTTATGCAAGTCACGAACATCAAGAATAATGTTACAACACACGCTGCCAATTGACAGATTATGTTATAACATTAATCTTGCTGTCCGCTCTGGCATTTATGCGTGAACTGCCGATTCAATCAAACCGGAATCAAAAAAAAATTCAGTTGGAAAAGCCCGCCGGTTCACCACTGTGTAAATTAGGCTTGCTGTTTCCTTAGTCAGCCGGCCCACTCTCTCTTCTAAAACCCGATGTATAGCTTCTCTCTCCTAAAAAAACCCGATCTCCAGCCTCGCACATTAGGGCAGCATCGTACAGGAGCAGGCTGATTTGCACTTTGCACCCCCCCAATTACATCATTTTGACACTTTGCACCCCAAATTATTAAATTTGGCACTTTGCACCCCTCATTTTCATTTTCTTTGCCACTTTGCACCCCAGCCTTAATATGAGGGGGTATTTCGGTCATTTTGTCATTTTGAGTTGAAATTTTTTTTCGTGACTGCCGCCTTCTAAAAAATATGAACGCAAGATTGCATTGTCGGCGGTCGCCTGTCTTTCAGGTCCATCCCACCCACACCGGAAGCTTTTTGATCGTTTTTTGAAGATATTGTAATCTTGTAGATATATATATGAGTTTAATGTATATCCGCGTTACGTGGATATAATCATATACGCATCTTTTAAAACTGCGTCTTCTACGGGCATTTTTAGGAAAAGTGTTCAACATGAAAGTTGTAGATCTTGACGATATCTACAACTTTCATGTTGAACACTTTTCCTAAAAAAGCCGTTTAGGCCCCCTATTCGGCCCCCGAAAAAATTCAGGCGGAACATATGTATGTTCCGCCTGAATTTTTTCGGGGGCTAAATCGGGAGTCTAAACGGCATTTTTAGGAAAACTATTCAACATGAAAGTTGTAGATATCGTCGAGATCTACAACTTTCATGTTAATCACTTTTTGATTTGGAGCCGTCTTGGACCTCGATTTGGTTCCCGAAATCTGTGGCGGCGGACGCTTTACTGTAGTAGTTCCGCCGTCCCAGATTTCAGGGTCCAAATCGAGTTCCAAGAAAGCTCCAAATCAAAAAGTGATCTACATGAAAGTTGTTCGTCTCGCCTGGATCTACAACTTTCATGTTGATCACTTTTCGATTTGAAGTCTCATAAATCTTTGCCCGTACGCCCGCACTAAAGTAACCCCGTATATATAAAGTAACCCCGTATATATATATATATATATATATATATATATATATATATATATATATATATATATATATATATATATATATATATATATATATATATATATATATACTAATTATAAAGAAATAACAAATGATTATTAAAATCATGAATTTAAAATCCATCTAAACAATCACATCCGTTCATTTCTGACATGAAAAATATCATCCGTCCGATCTTATATACCCTACAAACCAAAGAGTGAGGGATGAGAGAGAGAGAGAAGAAGAGAGAGAGAGGAAGAGAGGTGGCAGGAGATGAGAAATGGGAGAGAGAACAATCAATGCTTTAGGGTGAGGGATGAGAGAGAGAGAGAGAAGGAGAGAGAGAGTCAGAAAGGGAGAGAGAGAGGAAGAGAGGGCGGCAGCGGATGAGGAATATTACAATCAATGCTAATCAATACTCATATAATATATTATTATATAATTTCTGTATATTAAATATAGATGTGAAAATGCTGAATGGAAGAGAGAGAAGGAGAGAGAGGGAGAGAGAGAGGAAGAGAGAGAGAGAGAGGAAGAGAGAGAGAGGGGTGATAAGAGAATTGTTTTTCGTAAATTAATATTTTTTATATAAAATAAATATTGTAATATTGATTTATATTTTTGTACGGTTATTTTGAGTACTCATATGTATATGTTGCGGCCGATGCCCGCGTTGATGCGGGTGCAGCCCGCAGACGAATCGAGCACGTGCAGAGGCGAGTGAAACCCACCTGAACGCGGTTGAAGGCCGCTCGAGAGCATCGAGCCGGGGGCGGGCGAAGCCCGCCGTCGCCGGCCGGGTACTGTGCCGCGTGCCCATCGGGCCGGAGGCCCGTGCCTGTCACTCGTATATATATATATATATATATATATATATATATATATATATATATATATATATATATATATATATATATATATATCTACATCTACAAGACTACAATATCTTCAAAGAACGATCAAAAAGCTTCCTGTGTGGGTGAGATGGACCTGAAAGACAGGCGATCGCCGACAATGCAATCTTGCGTTCATATTTTTTAGAAGGCGTCAGTCAGGAAAAAAAATTTCAACTCAAAATGACAAAATGACCGAAATACCCCCTCATATTAAGGCTGGGGTGCAAAGTGCCAAAGAAAATATAAATGAGGAGTGCAAAGTGCCAAATTTAATAATTTAGAATGCAAAATGCCAAAATGATATAATTAGAGGGTGCAAAGTACAAATCAGCCTACAGGAGCAAGAGCAGCGGGCTTCGGCGAGATCACAGGCGGGGAGAAATCAGAGCAAGATCCCGACGAATGGCGACCAGCACGACGTCGTGAACGGCGAGCCTCCTGTGTGATCTCCCCATTTTTTTTCCTATCACCCCGATCCTCGGCACCGCTCATTAGGGCCGGCGGCGGCACCGAGTGGCAAATCCCTATTTCTAGCAGAGACAACTCCAGGAACCCTAGACGAAGTTCAATCTGCATTCTCGCTGCCACCCTCACCCCGAGTTCGGAGGCATTGGTGGTGCAGTCGGCAGAAGCAGAACGTAAGGAAGTCGCGGGATAACCAAATCCTCACTCATCCGACCATTCTCCACCCTCCGTAAGTTATCTGTACCATCTTTCTTATTTGGATTTCTAGATTGTAATGCTAGGGCAGCCCCTTACTCCACCGCACTTTTTGTTTCAATTGTCCAGCCCTTTTCATCAACTCGAGCCCGAAGCTGCAAGATTCACACGATCACCGGAGCAAAGCCCTTCCCTTTAAGATACCCCTAATATTTGTAAGTGATTTTGAAGCTTGTTGTTGTTCTCACAAACAAAGTGTCTATAAAATCTCTCCATGCAGTTATTCTCCTACCCATAAACAAAGTATCTTTCCCATTGTGTGTATTCCCCTAAACTCGGGATTTTTCTTATGTGAAATGTGTTTAGCCCTTGTGCAATGTCCGACCGAAAAGGAAAAGGGAAAATGGTGACTTCAAAAGATTATCGCATCGTAAATGACGAGGCGAGAGTGAGACACATTTGTTGAAGCTCAAACCGGTCATCTACGAGCGCGGATTTGACATGAAAATGAAATATTGGAGCAAGATTTACATGGATTGTATGCAAAAACAGGGATGGACTTCCTTCTGTCACCCCCCAACGGAGGCCATCCTCCCGTGGGTATATGACTTTTATGCAAATGAAAAGTTTCAGAAGGACGACAAGGTGTTGGTGCGAGGGAAGGAGGTGAAATTCTCACCGCAAGGTATATGCGAATGTTTTGACTTGGATAACCCGGAGTGGGATGAATACGATCAACTGAAGACTACTTTATCTCCGGACGATGTCGCGGCAGTCATTTGCCACTAAGGGATAACATGTGGGGTAACCCACGCAAGCATGTGTTCAACTCCAATAGTTTCACGAGGGAAGCTAAGGCATGAATGTTGTTCGTGAACGCTAGCTTGACCCCGCGACCAAGCACACAAATCAAATTTCTTTAGACAGCGATCTTGATCTACTGCATTATTAAAGGAGCTAAGATAAATGCAGGGCAGATGATATCAGACCAACTGCAGGAAAAGACATCTACGGACGGTGGATGTCAATTGTGGTACCCCACACTAATCACTATGTTGTGTCGCTTTGCGGGCGTAAGTTTGAGCGAGGGAGACATTTGTACCCCAGTGGGACATCATATCACCGATACGGTGATCTTCAAGAACATCAAAATAGACACGAATCGAGGTACTCTTGCCATTAGCACCAAGGGGCAGTCTTCCGCGTCGGCCGCCGACCGCCGACCGCGTCGACATTAGTATTCCTGCAGTTTATTGTGGTATGGATCCAGACATAATGATGGAGAGTGTTGAATACATAAAAGCATATTTGAGGTGCCAACATGTCTATTTCGAATCCCGATTTGGGCAAGCCCGGCAGGAGCGGGTCATGCTTATACACAAGGCTAAAATCCCGGTTGTTGAGCCCTCATACAAGCTCCAGTCTCAGTTTGATGAAGAAGGATATCTCCTCGGAATTGATGGATCAAGGGTGGACCCCACCATTGTTGCAGCTGAAGAGGACGGGGCCAATGAAGACGAGAGCGACGACGAATGATGATCTTAGTACCTATAGTACCTCCCTACCTTTTTGCTACTTATTTATGTCTTGTAATAAATAATGTAACATCCCTACCCGTTACATGAGATATAGTAGAAGGTCTGGCCGGGGTCTCACACCATATTCCACGAACAGGCGAAGAGGTTACTATATAGTATCAAACTACCAACGATTCCTAACACAGAACATTCTAGCGGAAGCTTTAAGGTTGAAAACTTTGAACTCAAGTACAACAAAAGAAATGTCCACTACTAACAATTAGGAATGAATACAACCAATACACAAGGTACATGACCTTATGGCCTTACAAGTTTCTCTTAACTGGAGTGTGGTTTACAAACATCGCCACGCAGGCCGACCACACATGAACAAGAGTAAAACTAAGTAAAGCCTTCAAGGGCAGCATCGCAACTAGGGCGTCAGCCCGCTATTTTCCGCTTGGGCCAGCTCCACCTGCAAAAAACAATCCACCAAGCGGCGGCAAACAAGGCAACGGTCAGCATTCAACTAACCAATTATAACGACCCTGCCCCTGGCACGGGGCAGCGGAATTCCTTCCCTACAAAGCATTTATTAACCAGCATATGTATACTATAATACATCACGGCTGTGCACGACCGCACTAGCCAATACATATCACAAAAGTCGCCACGACGGCCCGACGCTCCATGCACTCAGAGCACCTTATTGGTGTACCGAAAAATCCTGGGTCCCACCACCGCTTCAAGGTCTCTCTACCTTACGGTCCAAAATGAGCATTCCTAGTATTTACGGCACGCAGGCCTAAGACTCTCGCTATGAGATCCTAACAGTGACTTAAGCACCCAAGGTTAGACAACCATAGTGCGGGTACATATCCGCCTTGCCCGTTACTCATCATCGTCAGTCGTCACACCGGACCGACGCGGGTACAACATCTCCTTGCCCGTTCGCCACCAAGGCTTTTAGTTGCAGCGCAACGGCCCAACAACACACAATATGGTACTCATGACCACATGAGTTGAACACCAAGTATCAACTCTCACATTTTTCTGGACTTCCTCCAGTACTTCCTGCTGCACCAAGCCACATGTATTCACCAAGAGACTTCATACAAACAATCAATGAATACAGAGTCTTCTCCGATTTGCAAACAAAGCATCACCAATCCGTACTACTCATTTTCGGACGGGCTTCACACAGAATGCCTAACCGTACTACTCACTTCCGGTTCTAATGCAACAAAGCAAAGGATGAACCACTGATCCCACGAGAATCACTTCACGTTCCACCTTTTTGGTGGAGGATTCCTATGCAAATGCAGGAAAGAAGGACTTCACATGTCTGAGTGAAAGATCGTTACCCTTGTAGCACGGCTTGGCGCCATGGGGAAAAGTACACGGTTGGAAAGGACTGCAACGCTCTTGCCTCCGCGAATCTGAATTCGGCACGCGATTCAGACCACCATAGCACCACCGGTGGCCGGATTCCTCTTCTCCTACCTCCTCTTGCTCTCCCCTGTCTCTCTCCTTAGAAAGAGAAAGCCAAAAATGAAATGAGGAATAACTTCCACATCCCCGTCCATAAACCATCAGGAGGCAAGCCAGGGCTATTGGATCGTATTTAATAAAAACGAACGGCCCAAAAAAACTCTGAAAATCATTTCAGATGGCCGAACACGGCTTTGCACACAGCCGTGTGCCCTATTCACACACGAAATCGTCGACCCAGAACAGGACACGGGTTGAGACACGCCTGTGTCCAAGGTGACACGCCCGTGTCGCCCAAACTGGCACACCCGTGTCGGTGGGCGTGTTCCATAACCGCCCTACGGAACCGACAAGACCCTTAGTGGACACGGGTCCTGACACGCCCGTGTCAGGATTGACACGGTCGTGTCGACCATGACATACCCGTGTCCCGAGCCGTGTACACACATCTCGACACAACCTAGTTTCCAGAGAAGGACACGACATGTTGATACGCCCGTGTCCGCCCCCCTTACACGCCTGTGACCTCCAATCGGGAAATTCCCAGGGCTCCAGAACTCATAAAAACACTTCACATACCTATAGTGTTTTTGTGGCATTACAATTCTCCCCCTCTTATAAGAATTTCGTCCCAAAATTCACTAAGCACAAAACAAAATTATATACTATTCAAATATATACTATTGTTCCGACAAATGGTTACAACAATACTACAAAAATAGCTCGGGAAATTCAGTACGCATGGCTTGTTCCTACTCCCATGACAACTCCTCTCGGCCACATGTGTCCCATCGGACCTTGACCATCCCGACAGCTTTATTTCGTAGTTGTTTAACCGCCGTATCCTCAATCTGAATATGTCTAACCTTCGTCGTTAGCCCACTATCGACAGATACTCGATCCCCATCAACCAACTGAGATGGCTCTTTCACTGCTTTCTTTAATACCGAGACATGAAACACGTCATTCATGCAAACCACTCAGTTCTGTTGAAAGCACTAACCGATAGACAACCTCACCAACACGCTCTACCACTACAAACGGTCCAAAATTTCTTGGGCTCAGCTTTTTCAGACATCGTATCCTGGACACGCCCTTAAAGGGTTTAATCTTCAGGTACACCCAATTGCCCACCGCAAACTCCACGTTTCGGTGCTTGGCATTGTAGTACTTTGCTTGCCTGTTTTGAGCCACCAACAATCTTTCTCGAATCAACCGAATAGTCGAGTTAGCATCATCCATTTCTTTTCGCTTGTACAACTTCGATTCGCTAGTCTTCGCCCAAGCCAAAGGGGTACGACACTTCCTACCGTATAAGGCCTCAAAGGGCGCCATCTGAATACTAGCTTGATAATTTTTGTTGTAGGCGAACTCGATCATATATAGATGATCTTCCCAACTCTTTCCGAAATCCAGTGCACACATTCGGAGCATATCCTCCAACGTCCAGTTGGTCCTTTCGGTCTGACCATCCGTCTGAGGATGAAAGACCGTACTGAAATGCAATTTCGTACCCAACTGTTGGTGAATTAGTCTCCAATCTCCCGAAGTGAAACGCCCATCACGATCAGTAACGATGCTACGGGGCACACCGTGCAATCGTACAATGTTATCCACATACAACTTTGCCAACTTGTCAACTGAGTCGTCCTTCCGGTTCGGGATGAAGTGTGACACTTTAGTTAACCGATCCACAATCACCCAAACTGTATCATTATCGCGTTGCGACCTCGGCAGCCCATGCACGAAATCTATCAAGATGTCATCAAATTTCCATATAGGAATAGACAACGACTTCAGAAGACCACCTGGCATTTGGCATTCAGCCTTTACCAAGGCACAAGTCTGACATTTTGCAACATAATTTGCTATATCCTTCTTCATTTCAGGCCACCAGAATATTTTCTTCATATCCTTATACATCTTCGTGCTCCCGGGATGAATTGAATATTTTGTGAAGTGGGCTTCATACATCAATTCTTCACGAATTTTACCCCTACTTGGGACGTACAAACGACCGTCTCTCCGCAAAAAGGCCGTCCTCAAAAGAAAACTGAGAATCTGAAATCTCCGCTGCATACCGTTGTAGACTTTCATCAAGTTCTGTTGCCTGCCGAACTCTATCCGTAAGGTCAGACTGTACCTCTGTCATGTTCAAACACGCCTTTGCAGTGGAATCCTTGTTAACACAAGATATGTCTAAGACTTCCAGTTCTCGAATTAGGCTTTCATCATGCCTTAGCAACCAATTAGCCCTTGCCGGAGTCCTACGGCTCAAGGCATGCGCGACGACATTCCCCTTACCGGGAGTGTAGTGAATCTGAAAGGTGTAGTCTCTAAGAAACTCCATCCACCTTCTCTATCGCATGTTGAGGTCTTTCTGATCCAACAAATACTTCAGGCTCTTATGGTCCGTGAATATATCCACTTTCACGCCATATAAATAATGACGCCACAGTTTAAGTGTGAAAATTACCGCCGCCAACTCCAAATCATGGACGGGGTAATTCTATTCGTGCACCTTCAACTGACATGAGTCATATGCTATCACCTTCCCAAACTGTAGAAGAACGCAGTCTAAGCCGCTCCCTAATGCATCACTATACACTTCAAAGCCATCCAAACCACATGGCGATGTCAAGATTGGCGTCGTGGTCAACCGACTTTTTAGCTCCTCGAAAGCTCGTGCACATTCGGACGTCCAAACGAACTTCTGATCCTTCCTTGTCAGTGTGGTGAGAGGCAAGGCTATCCGCGAGAAATTCTCTACGAAGCGCCTGTAGTAGTCTGCCAGTCCAAGAAAACTCCTGACCTCCGCCACAGTAGTAACAACAGGCCACTCCCGTATAGCAGCAATCTTAGCCGGATCCACCTCAATGCCCACTCCACTAACCACATGGCCATGAAAAGCCACTGACGACAGCCAGAACTCACACTTAGAGAACTTGACGTAGAGCTTGTTCTTCCTCAGGGTGTGCAACACCAACCGCAAATGATTTGCATGATCTTCTTTAGTTTGGGATTATACGAGGATATCGTCGATAAAGACGATTACAAACTGATCCAAGTATTCCCTAAACATCAGATGCATTAAATCCATGAATACCGATGACGCATTGGATAACCCAAAAGGCATTACCGTGAACTAATAGTGACCATAACGTGTTCCGAACGCTGTTTTGGGTATGCCACTTTCACGAACTCTCAACTGATAATAACCTTGACTTCAAATCCAACTTGGAGTATACAGTCGAGCCAACTAACTGGTCGAACAAGTCGTCAATCCGTGGAATCAGATATTTGTTCTTTTCCGTTAGCTTGTTTAGTTCTCTGTAGTCAATACATAGACGCAAGCTACCGTCCTTCTTCTTCACAAAGAGAACTGGCGCGCACCAAGGTGACTGACTTGGACATATGTAGCCTTGTTCTAGTAGTTCCTGCAACTGAACCTTCAATTCTGTCATTTCCTTTGACGCTACTCGATATAGCGAGCGAGCCACAGGTTTCGCACCTGGTACCAACTCGATAGCGAAGTCGATCTCCCTTTGGGGTGGTAACCCTGGAAGATCTTTCGGAAACACATTAGCAAACTCTGATACAATCTACACCTCACTAATACTGGCCTAAGACTCCACAGCCTCTATAAGTGTGAAGAATAACTCTTCACCCTTCCGAACTGCCTTAACGACTTGGAGGGCAGATAACAGTATCCTACTCGTCCCTCACATGTCATTGAACTTAGTCTCTTGTTCGGTATTTTGACCCAGTGTAACCTCTTTGGAAGTGCAATTTATACTGGCATGCTGCTCTGAAAGCCAGTCATACCAAAGATAATATCGAACTCAGATATCGGTAGCACTGATGTGTTCACCAAGAAATCCCGACTTCCTATCTTTACTTCCACACTACACGACTTATCCGCGCACAACACACATCCGTTAGGTAGGAGCACCTTAATACTGTCTATCGTTGTCCGTGCAGGTACCCCAATCCGTAAGACAAAGTTTTTCAGACAGAAACGAATGTGAGGCACCTGTATCGAACAGGGCTCTTGCCGGATGGTCCCGTATAAGGACAAAACCTATATTACCAAAAATTAAAACAAGCACAACACAAGGCACAAAGTAAAACTACAAACTACCCGTACCTGTGACGACGTCAGCCTGTTTGATAGTCTCCTGTTGCCCGAGATTGAAGACCCGGGGCAGCACCTGCGATGCAGAAGACTCCATCAATGTCTTCCCTTTCTCCGCATACGACGCTCCGAAATTCTTTTCGCCCTTTGGAGGGCCAGAGCGACAGTCACGAGCAAAGTGTCCCAGCTTTCCACACGTGTAACAAGCTCGAGAACCATACCCAGAAGATGCCTCTGTCACAACATCTGAAGGGGTTTGTCCAGCAGATTTGGACCTCTTTCCCCATCTCTTATGGAACCCAGACTTCTCCGGACGCGGCGTCTTGAACTCTGACTTTGTCACTGTCAAGTTCCTCTTGCCCTGTGTCCTCTTCAAGTCCTTCTCCAAAGACCTAGTCGTACAGAGCAACGCTTGAAATCCTTGGCTCACAGAATTCGAGAGAAAAAACCTTAGCTCATCCCGCAGTCCTTCATAGAATCTACTGGTCTTACGCTCCTCTTCGGCAAAGATAGATCCTGCATAACATCCCAAACGTGTAAACTCATGGAGATAGTCATCCACGCTCTTTTCTCCTTGCGTCAGCCGTTGAAACTCCAATTCCATACCAATCCTTTGCGGCATCGGCAAATGCTTTGCCAAGAACAACCGAGAGAACTCCACCATCGAGACCTCAGTTAACTGCCTGCCTGCCAAGTGATGCAGTTCGACCTCATCCCACCAAAGCCGAGCCTCTCCCTCCAGTAGGAAAGTGACTAACGTTACCTTCTGCTCCTCCTCAACCCTGATTGCTGTCAAGATCCTTCTTATCCTTGAGAGTCAATCCTCCGCCTAGGTCGGCAAACCGGTCCCTTCAAACGTTGGAGGATTGAAGCTCATGAACCGCATCAGTTGTTGATCTGCTGCTCGGAGATCAACCATAACTTCTACCGGTTCTTGCCTTAGCCCAGCCTGATTTGGCACCGCTGCAGGCCTCGCCTGTCCAGCCTGCTGAGCATTCATCACAGCAAGTACCGTCTCCATAATCATACGAACAGTTTCAGCAGAGGAGGAGGTGTGGGTACCTCCGCCGGTGCCGCACTCTCATCGGAATGTTGGGGTTCTGACTGTCTTGCATGACTTCTTGTCACCTATATGTGTAAGAAACACAACTTAGCGACTAAACAAAATGACAAACATAAAAAAAAATACGCAGATTCCGCAAACAAGTGTATTTTTATTCCTAAGTGGACATTCTTGAGTTCATTTTGTGTTATAATGACAACACTTACACGTGCTTGCCACCTCTCAAAAGAATTTGCTCACGAATTCGGAAGAGAAAGACCTACAAGCTTATACCAAATTGTAACATCCCTACCCGTTACATGGGATATAGTAGAAGGTCCGGCCGGGGCCCCACACCATATTCCACGAACAGGCGGAGAGGTTACTATATAATATCAAACTACCAACGATTTCTAATACAGAGCATTCTAGCAGAAGCTTCAAGGTTGAAAACTTTGAACTCAAGTAAAACAAAAGAAATGTCCACTACTAACAATTAGGAATGAATACAACCAATACACAAGGTACATGACCTTATGGCCTTACAAGTTTCTCTTAACTGGAGTGTGGTTTACAAACATCGGCTCGCAGGTCGGCCACACATGAACAAGAGTAAAGCAAAGTAAAGCCTTCAAGAGCAGCGGCGCAACCAGGGCTTCAGCCCACTATTTTCCGCTTGGGCCAACTCCACCTGCAAGAAACAATCCACCAAGCGACGGCAAACAGGGCAACGGTCAACATTCAGCTGACCAATTATAATGACCCTGCCCCTGGCACGGGGCATCGGAATTCCTTCCCTGCAAAGCATTTATTAACTAACATATGTATACTATAATACATCACGACTGTGCACGACCGCACTAGTCAATACATATCACAAACGTCAGCACGACAGTCCGACGCTCCGTGCACTCAGGGCACCTTAGTGGTGTACCGAAAAATCCAGGGTCCCACCACCGCTTCAAGGACTTTCTACCTTACGGTCCAAAATGAGCATTCATAGTCTTTACAGTATGCAGACCTAAGACTCTCGCTATGAGATCCTAACAGGGACTTAAGCACCCAAGGTTAGACAACCATAACGCGGGTACAGATCCGCCTTGCCCGTTGCTCATCATCGTCAGTCGTCACACCGGACCGACGCGGGTACATCTCCTTGCCCGTTCGCCACCAAGACTTTTAGTTGCAGCACAACGACCCAACAACACACAACATGGTACTCATGACCACACGAGTTGAACACCAAGTATTAACTCTCACATTTTCCTGGACTTCTTCCAGTACTTCCTACTGCACCAAGCCACAGGTATTCACCAAGAGACTCCATACAAACAATCAATGAACACGGAGTCTTCTTCGATTTGCAAACAAAGCATCACCAATCCGTACTACTCACTTTCGGACGAGCTTCACACAGAATGCCTAACCGTACTACTCACTTCTGGTTCTAATGCAACAGAGCAAAGGATGAACCACCGATCCCACGAGAATCACTTCACGTTCCACCTTTTTGGTGGAGGATTGCTATGCAAATGCAGGAAAGAAGGACTTCACATGTCCGAGTGAAAGATCGTTACCCTTGTAACACGACTTGGCGCCATGGAGAAAAGTACACGGTTGGAAAGGACCGCAACGCTCTTGCCTCCGCGAATCTGAATTCGGCACGCGATTCAGACCATCGTAGCACCACCGACGGCCGGATTCTTCTTCTCCTACCTCCTCTTGCTCTCCCCTCTCTCTCTCCTTAGAAAGAGAAAGTCAAAGATGAAATGAGGAATAACTTCCCCATTCCCGTCCAAAAACCATCAGGAGGCAAGCCAGGGCCATTGAATCGTATTTAATAAAAACGAACGGCCCAAAAAAACTCTGAAAATCATTTCAGATGGCCGAACACGGCTTTGCACACGGCCGTGTGCCCTGTTCGCACACAAAATCGTCGACCCAGAACAGGACACGGGTTGAGACACGCCCGTGTCCAAGGTGACATGCCGGTGTCGCCCAAACTGGCACGCCCGTGTCGGTGGGCGTGTTCCATAACCTCCCTACGGAACCGACACGATCCTTAGTGGACATGGGTCCTGACACGCCCGTGTCAGGATTGACACGGCCGTGTCGACCACGACATACCCGTGTCCCGAGCCGTGTACACGCCTCTTGACATAGCCCAGTTTCCAGAGAAGGACACAACATGTTGACATGCCCGTGTCAACTTTGACACGCCCGTGTCGGCCCCCCTTACACGTCCGTGACCTCCAGCCGGGAAATTCCCAGGGCTCCAGAACCCATAAAAACACTTCCCATACCTATAGTGTTTTTGGGGCATTACAAATAATCTCTTAGGATGCTGGACATGATTGCATGGTAGTCCACTGACTACCCTATGCCCTATGGACAAGTGATATTGTGATGTTCTGGATTGCTTTGTTACTTTTGATATGATGACTGCATGACTGTTATAGATATATTTCTTTTTTATGCACGTTGCATATATCTGTTAATTTCTTAATATCAAATCAGTTTGAGAAATCTTGAGAATTTCAGAGTTATGTTGTTATTAATCTACACTTGTAGACTACTTTTCTCTCGTACTGGTGAACATTCATGCACATTATATTTCAAGCCCCAATTGTTGATTTACTCAATGCACCATAACGTACTACATGTGGCAAAAAGGTTGACAAGGAATGATTCTCGGAACTACTGATTTCAAGGGAATATTTTATTTCAGTAGCATCTTTTTAAATTGTCTTAAATTTCAATTTCTGAATTTTGGAGCGAAATCTACTCGTGCTTATGTAAGTGCAAATATTAATGTGCATCTTTGCTATGCACTTGCAAATGTGTAGGTGTGAGGGTGAGAAGTCACCTTCATCAATTGGATAACGAATAGTCTACTAAATAGTAAATTGTAGAGCCTTACTCTTATTTCAAAATTTTATAGTTTAAAACTATTGGTACACTTGTCAAACCTAAAAGTTCAGATTTTTACTTTCTAAGTTAGTAAGATATGTTAAAGATCCATTATATATTTCCCCTAAACACCACATTCCTTAAAAAAAAATTTGTGCACCCTACAAAGTAATGTTATTATTTTCCAAACATAATGAGGGAGGGGTGAACAAGAACTAGGTCAATGACGGAAGCTAAGACATTGAGTTTAGGTAGTTAATCCACAAAGTCTATAATTATTTACATTATCCATAGTCCTTTGATCTTAAGCCTTGCCATTTTGATTCAAATGTTCTATATATAATTTCCCTATATTTTCACTAATTAGTTCTTAATAAGTTTTCCAGTTATGGGTGTTTAACAAAATATGGAGGGAAAAAATAGATAAAAGTGCATAGTTATATATGACCTAAGTGTGTGTACACCTACTTAAAATGATCCCTATTATGAACTTTAAAAAATTATGTGACAGTGATATGCTGCCTAGGTATGTTTATTTATACTTGAAATAATCTCAACTATGATCATATAAAACAATTTAGATATAAATGTCATAGTGATATGTGGTCAAAGTATGTGTACGCTTACTTGGAATGATCCCTACTATGAACTTAAAAAAATGATGATTGTCAAAGAAACATCATAGTAGGTAGAATTATTAAGAATATTTGCAAGGGAAATACCTTTACCCAATCAAAATTAAATCATGAATTTCCAACCAAGCCAAAGGTCATCATATTTCAAGTCCTTATAATTTTCTTTCTACTACCAAGACTCTTGTGGAGGCTAACTCAAAGATCTAGCATATTTTCATCTCTTTCTACTTATGAGGGAGTTTAATGACTTGATTTTTATGGGAGTAGATGATTTTAAGGAATAACACATACAACATCAGGAAATTATTATGGAGCTTTAACTTGTATCGAATTAATGAATTTATGCATGTTTGAAATTTTAACAGTTGACATGTTTACCAATTATTAATGTGAACTTGTTATGTTCAAGAGTAAAGAGATTGGAACTTATATTTAGGTAGTTATTCACACATCCAATGATTTGCAAAGATTCATCTTTGCTAGGGACTATCAAAGATTTAAGTGTGAGAGTGTGATAACTTCTCAAAAGAAGTTATCTTATGCCTAAGTTCTTATCTTTTTTACTAATATAATTGATAAATACGAGTTAAAATGTATTAAATAAAGAATTATTTGATTTTTGATTAATGTAAGTGTATTATCGTCATTTTAATTTATTTTTGATGTAAGATTCTCAAAGTATCCACCGAAGGAGTCAAGGGCAAAGTTTATTTGAAGTCCAGAAAAAAGGACAGATGCATCACTGCAAATTAAGTGCAGTTTTGAGCAGTTTTTTGCAAGTGCAGAAAATGTATTGTAACAAATTTTTGCAGTTCAAAAATTTGTTACAACAAGTTGGCGGAAATGGATTTTTTGAATTCCGAATTTATTTAAATTTGGGCAGTTATAAGAGCTTTAGAAGGCATCCTTTTAGCAATAAAAATATTCCTTTTAAAGGAGGAGTATAAAAGGGGGGTAGAGAGAGTAAAGAAAAAACTTTTTCATAATTTTGAATTTTCCTACAAAGTAGATCTAGGTTTTGGGAGAAGAAGAGGAGGCCTCACCAGATCGTCATTCAATAGCCATTTGAAGCGAAATTCCTACCGTGTCTAGATTCCTAAACATCATGTCTAGTAAGATCTCTCTAATTTGATATGATATTTTGACAATCATGAACTAAATTCACAGGAATTGTATTTTGAAAGTATTTTGTTCTATGCTGATGAGAACTTTATTTTTATTGTGATTTATGAGAAATTTGATGTGATTTCTTTGTTCAGTTGATGCTCTTGTTGGTAAAACTTTTGAATTATAGTTTCATTCTATGCTTCGCTTCGAGATTCGAGAGACGAGATGTGTGAGTATTTGAATGGAACTTATCTTACTACCATTACTAGAAAACAGACTTTTAGCCACGACAGATTTCCGTGGCTAAAAGTCCAAAACTGTAGCTAATAACTTTTAGCCACGCCGTATTCACGGCAAATGGGCATGAGCAATACGAGCGTGGCTAATAGTATTAGCCACGCTGAATCCGTGACAAATAAGTTATTAGCCACGGTTCAATTGTCGTGGCTAAAAGTTCCTTATTTGCCACAGTTCAATTGTCGTGGCTAAAGGATCTGTAACATAAAAAAGATTCGTCCGGCCGCCGTCGCCCGGCTGCCGCCGCCACCGCCGCCGCCTGTGAGCCGATTTTATTTCAAACATTAATTGAGAATGAGCAATATAAACCCCAAATTGATCTTTTAGTTGGCGGTGTGAGACTAAAAAAACCTGATTTTTTGCCACGGATTAGGCTTCCATGACTAATACTAGATTATTAGCCACGAAACAGGCAAACCGTTACAAAAAGTCGGGTTATTTGCCACGGAATAGAAACCGTGGCTAATACTTCATTATTAGCCACAATTTTCTCCCGTGACAAAAAAATCGTGGCTAAAAGTCATTTTTTAGTAGTGTACGCGGCGAGATTCGAGAGATGAGTTACGTAGATCTTATCCAAAATTTTCGGTCCATTTTACTGCGCTTCGAGATTCAAAAGAGGAGATGCGTAAGTGTGTCTTCAACTCGATATAATGGAAAAGGAAGAAAGAGATTTCACCTTTCCGTTAACAACCTTATTTTTTATTTTTTATTCATATTTTTTATTTCATCTGAGTTAGAGATGACAAGGGAACGAGAGGTATGGTGAGATCTGATATCGGGAGATACCGATCTCTACCTTTAAATCGTTGCAGAAAAGCGCACCTAGAGCTCCCATAATTATCTCCTTTTGATCCATCATTATAGACTTAGGAAATCAAAATACAAGACCGTTTTTCTCAAACTTGATAAACAGTAATTTTAGAAAGTCTTAGCAATTTCACTTTTAAATTTTATTTCTCTTTAAACTCACTTAAATCAACTCACTTGGATTTAAAGAAAAGGACTAGCTAGTACTTGTGAGCCTTAGATTAATCACCTCTCCGTGAAAATGATCTTTACTCATTCTTTGTTACTTGATCCGGCTCGTGCACTTGCATAATTTACGTATACCTATTTCGAGTATATCAGTGGATGGTTGCAATGTCTGCTGAGTTAGAGGTGCATGAACACAATCGTATATGAGATCTTGTTCCTCTTCCACCTGGTGATGTTCTTATTACTTGCAGGTGAGTCTTCTAGGTCTAAAATCATTTTGATGTTTCTGTATAGAGGTATAAGGATTGGCTAGATGTTCGTGGTTTTAGCAGGAGCATGAGAGAGACTATGATAAGTCCTTTTGCTTCAGTCACTCACATGACTACAGCTCAGACTCTTATTGTATACATGCTTCCTCCTCCTAGTCTATCGTCTCCTCCAGTCTGTGACACCTCTGTCCGTCACATGAAATATAATGGAGGGTCCAGCCGGAGCCCCAAACCATATTCCACAAATAGGTGGTGAGATTACATGTTAATATCAAAAATTTCTCGAATCCTAATTCAGAGCATTCTAGCGGAAGCTTTAGGGTTGCATGAACTCATACCAAATGAATGTCCACTATATATAAACCACAACATTTATATATATATATATATATATGTATATATATCAGGAATGTCAATTACAAATACACAAAAGATATGACTTTAAGGCCTTACAGTTATACTTCACAAATGTGATTTACAAATATCGGCATGCAGGCTGGCCACACATGAAAACAAAAAAAATTTTGCTTGGCATTCGAGGGCCAGCATAGCAGCAAGGGTTTCAACCCACTATTTCCCGTTCGGCTCTCCAGCAACTGCACATGGACAATCCACCACAAGGGTGTCAAACAAGGTAACGATCAGCATTCAGCTTACCAATTTATAACGGCTCTACCCCTTTCCCGGGGCAGTGGTATTCCTTCGGCATATCATTTTCACAAGCAGATATATCTCAAGAACGTGCACTCACGCACAATTTAATATATCACAAATGAATGCCTCAATGACCAAACGTTCTGTGCACTCAGGGAAAATTTTTGGTGTACCTGTTGCCAGGGTCCCACCACCGTTCAGAAGTCCCAGACATAACTGTTAACTTTGAGCATTCACAGTCTCCACAGCCCCTAGCCTGAGTCTCTAGTCTTGACGGCGTACAACCTAAGACTCTCATTATGTGATCCTAACGAACGCCAATAACTTAGGCACTCAAGTTAGACAACCATAACGCGGATACAGTTCAGTCATTGCCTGTTGCTCAAATCATCAATTTAATGTCTAGTCTGACGCAGGTCGGCTTCCCCTTATCCGTTCGGCTCACTGGCCTTTAGGAGCTCGCAGCTCATAGATTAGCCTCATAGTCTCCCAGATACAGGCTTACAATCAAAAGGGAGTTATTTTCAGTGTTCGCCACGATCGCTTAGCAGGACAAACAGAAGTTCTCTTTCTGCGCCCAAACTCAATCCAAAACCCTGCAGCATCCTGCAGTGCCAAAACACTGGTCTTTTCATAGCACATAACACAAATAGCTCACCAAGAGATATCGCTGTTGGCGATACTCACTGTTGCCCGACGATATCAAACTGGTCTTAAAACTGAGGAATTTCTAGGGTATTTTTCTGGAATGTAACTCTAGTACTTCCTGCTACTTTCAGTTTATAAGTGCAACACCGCAGACCCCGTAAATTACTCGTTTATACTCAAAGTCTTCTCCGGCACGCAAAATAAACATCACCAATCCAAATCAACCTATTGAGATAGACTTCACACAGCATGCATATTCCATACTACACATTTTCGGATCTATATGAAAGAATCAATAGGGATTTCACGAATCGACCTAAAGGAATTCCCTTCACTTTTCCACCTTTTGGTGGAGGATTTCATGCATATGCCAAAAGAAGGACTTCACTTATCCAAAAAGGAAGATCGTTACCCTTGTAGGTTTCTTCTAAGCTATGACCTTGATCTTTGATCCGGATGGAATTGATTGTCACAACTTCCTCTCCGCAGATCTAGCGTCGACTCGCGATTCCGATCACAAGTATAACTTGGATCGATCTCCTCTTGAGCTCCTGGACTTTTCCTCCTCTTCCCTCTCTAGAACTAAGCAAGAGAGTATGAGAGAAAATGAAAATGAAATCTCTAGTCCAACCTTTATCTGGAAGCTACCGCTACGCGATAACTCATACCGCACAGACGGTGACCGCTTTGATCAGTCGGCGTCGCTACCCAGAGCTATCGCCCCGCGATAACTCTCTCGCGCCACACGATAACACACTCAATGATTCGTCGAAAATATTGAAAGCATTGAGTGCTACCGCGTCGCGCTAGCTTCCTACCGCCAGGCGGTAATAACCCGAGCCCTGGGTCTTTTAATTCACTGAGCTATCGTCGGCGATAAGCCTATCACCGCACAATAACCTCCAATGACCACTTCTCATTTTTGGGGTGTTAAAACCCTCCCCTCCTTACAAAAATTTTGTTCCGAAATTATACGCATCTATAAGGAAAACCAGCAACTAATATGTTAAAACATATTTTACTTTCACAAAACAATGTTAGAACATCATTTTACAAATAACTCGGGATATTCTTCGTGCATGGTTTGCAATCGCTCCCATGTAAGCTCTTCACGACCACAATTGTCCTAACAGACCTTGACCATCCTGATTGTCTTGTTTCGCGGCTGCTTGATCTCCATATCCTTGATCCGAATGGGTCTAACCTTCGCCGTTAGCCCATGATCGACCGGTACTCGATCATTTGCAATCACTTGCATCGGCTCTTTCACAGCTTTTCGTAGCACTGATATGTGAAAAACATCGTGACCAGATGGTCAAAGGACTTCGGTAGAGAAGATAATAAAAGAAGAGCCTGATCTTCTTCTTCGACCTTCACATCCATGCTCCGCAACTGGGAGATGAGTTTGTTGAACACGTTCATGTGCTCCAGCAGCTTAGTTCTCTCTGACATCCTCAAACTGTACAACTGCCTTTTCACGTAGAGCTTATTCGTGAGAGACTTAGACATGTACAACTCCTTCAGTTTTTTCCACAGGTCTTCTATAGTCTCAACATCAACTACATTATACTTGACCTCGTCTGCTAGACACAACTAGATTCTGTTGATGGCCTTCAGATCCAGTTCCTCCCATTCGTCATCCTTCTTCCCGGACTTCTCCTTGCCGATGAGCGCCTTGTGGAGACCTTACTGAACAAGAACCTCCTTGATCCGCTTCTGCCTTTGCCCGAAATCGGTTTTGTCGCCATACTTCGTAATCTCAAATTTTTCCGCCATTGCTTTGCTCTACTAGGCAATTTTATTAAGTTCACGGATCAGATCTGAGAAGATAGAGAGTGGACCGATGTCGTCACCTACCGTTGACTCAAACATAAAACTGGAATGTCCAATCGATCACCCCCACAGAACCAGGAAGCGTGGTGGGCCTATAACCCATAGGTCGGAGGATCGAACCTCCCTCTGATACCAATTGTTGTGCAATCGGATCGAGTCTGCGGTAGCGCAATGGAATTTAATCGAGCACAAGCAGTAGCATAAAATAAATACGAAATGAGATTTCAAGCACACACGTAGATGACAAAATAATTTTATGTGGTTCAGAGAGGAGCTCCTACATCCAGGGGGAGAGCTTCACCTCCTTCCGCTGGATTTTCCACCTGCACAACGTCGCCTGATGCCGGAGTTACCCGATGAAGCCTCTACGCCGCTGCCTCTGAGTTGGAACCACCACTGGAAGTCGGCCGCCAGGATAGAGCCCGGGCTGATGTCACTCCGCCTAAACTGACCAGATGTTATCGTCGTTCGCACGCCTGCTGTCGCCGCCTCTGGGTTGGAAACCGCCGCCGAGAACGAGTCTCTTCCTTCCTCTTGATAGCCCTCTTGATTTGATCTCACGGATTGAATTCTCATGATGTAAACAAATGGTGGCTTTCTCCTTATAAAGGCCTAAGGACCTAGCCATAATTAGGAGATAATGTCCAATTAAGGAGGATGCCCAATCAGGTTCAGCCGGAAAAAGGAAGAGCGGCCCATGAGTAATATTCTCCTTTCAATGATATTCCAAATATAGGACTCCTCCAAATAATAAATTACCGAGACATATGGATGGATGAGGTGTCACAATCCAACAGTTATACCCTCCAGAACAACTCGGTGAAGAGGGAGGCCACGACAAATGTCGCCCCCACGATAATCTCGCCCCACGACAAATCTCGCCCCCACAATATATGTCGTCCCTCACGATAAATGTCGCCCTCACGAAAAATGTTGTCATCACGACAAATGTCGCTCCCACGACAAATGTCTCTCCCACGACAAATGTCACCTCCACGATAAATGTCGCCTTCATGAGGCTACAACAAATGTCGCCCCCCCCCCCCCCCCCCACGACAAATGCCGCTCCCACGACAAATGTCGCCTCCACGACAAATGTCGCCCCCTTGACAAAGGTCGCTCCCCCACCGAATGCCCCCCTGACATTTGTAAATCAAATAGCATTAATGTATAACCCGTAATTCGTCGAGACCAAAGACGACCGAGGAAGGCCTAGAGTACCCTACCTACCCAGGGGCGAGATCAAACCGCCAGAGGCAAGTTCAGCCCTCCAGGGACGAGTGCAGGCTACCCAGGGGGGAGATCAGACCCCCAGAGGCAAGCTCAACCCTCCAGGGGCGAGTGTAGGCTACCCATGGGAGAGACCAGACCCCCAGAGGCAAACTCAACCCTTAAGGGGCGAGTGCAGGCTATCCAGGGGGGAGACCATACCCCCAGAGGCAAGCTCAACCCTCCCGGGGCGAGTGCATGCTACCCAGGGACAAGGCCAGACCCCCAGAGGCGAGTATTTCCCTCCAGGGGCGAGTGCTTGCCCCCTTAGGGCGAGATCAAATCCATAGGAAGGCGAGATCCAGAATCAAGGGGAGTGGCGAGTGCTCGCTTCACCAGACACTCGCCATCCCCATGATACCTATTTTGGCCTGCTAATAGCCTCTTCAAACAGCGGAGTTTGGCTGTTGGTAGACCACTTTGGGGTGCGTTTAGTAAAACCAGAAGACAGAATTTCGCTATCAGCAGACAAGACTCGAAAAACTATAAATAGACCCTTAAGGTACCTTGGAGAGAGGGAGATTCAAGCTTTCTTCCCCCCCCCCCCCCCCAAGGTGTTTAGCTCAGCATTGTCCAGGGAAGGTAAGCGCTCTAAGATCTTCCGGGTGTGTGGTGAGACTTTCGCGCTGCAGCCCATGGTTTATTCCTTAGTTCTGCGAGACCGACCAAGAGCTCTCGATTGGGAGATGTATATATGTGCAAGTTTCCCCTACTTGAATCCCGAACTTCACAAGAGACCGATTTTCAGTTTCAACAATTAAAACCAACAAAGTACATGAAATATTACTTTCAACATAGTCGCATTAAAACCAGAGCTTGCTAATTATTTAGTTTTTCAAATAATCATTTGGAATTCGAATTTTTTTTTATTTGATTAATTATAATTCTGCCCGAATGAAATTTTATATAGTTTTTCAAATAAATACACACAATCATAAACATTCATTTTTCACACACAAACCAAAAAAAAAAAAACTTCTCACGATCCAATTAACACAGCTTTTTCATTCGATCTAAGCAAGGCACAGTTATCATGAATTAATCCCCACCGTTCATCAGAATGGAACGCAAACTATATTATTATCATGATCACAATGCTAGATAGATCTCTGATAAGAAACTAGAACGGTCCCGACTTCTAATTTCCCCAAACCAATGAAGACCTCCTCAGAGAGAAGCATGGCAGCGCCGCCGCAGTCCCCGCAGTTATCCACAACCATGGCTACTATGCCGGCAGTGCTTCCTACGTGCTCTGTGCAGTCGTTGTTTCCCCGTTTGCAGTTCAAAAAATAACGGCTTCCACAAGCTTTGCCACCATCCCATAATTTATCACTCAAAGAGATCAATGCGACTCCTTTGTCTTCGAACCCGAAGCAGGCCGATGCTGCGCGCATGTAGAACGATATATAATCAATTTAGCTTCCATAGACTTTTCATTATATCTATATTTACTATAATTCAATGGAAAATAATATTTGGTTAAACATTTACTTTTCGATTTTACCTTCTTTATTAAAAAATGTCAGTTTTTAAATTTTATGTTTTTTTTTTATTTTTAGAAAAAGTATTCTCATGCAATAAAAAATAAGTTACGGACGTAGTATAGCACTCGGGAGAAGCATTCTTGCGCCGAGGCAAAACCGTGACTGAACTAGGGCTGTGCGGACCGTAGGGGTGGAGTCTCGTGCATGTATATAGGCAAAGTTGTGACTTTAGTCCCAAAACTTTAATCACTTTTAGAAATCAGTACTATTGCTAATTTTTGCATGAATTTAGTACCTAAATTCTATGGGTCAACTTAACTAAAATAGGTCCTAAAATCTTTTTTATCTCAGTTCGGCATGCATGGTTTGCAATAGTCATGCTTATGAAATTTTTTTATACAGCAAATGATTAAAAATTCTAGTTTATTCATGAAATAAATGCCTCAAAGCTGATCATAATTGACAATAACATTAATAATTAAATATTTTCTAATTAAATGACAATAACATTAAAATATTTAGTTTTTTTTATCGTCCGTGTGCGGGTTTTTTCGTCCGGAAGCTGTCTTTTTGGCACGGACGCGATTTTTTACCCCGGGAGATTTTTTTTTGCTCAGACACGATTTTTCCGCCCGGGTGCGAATTTTATCGCCCGGACGAGAAATTTCCGACCGGGCCCGAATTTTTCGCTCGTGCACGATTTTTTTTCCGGGTGCGTTTTTTATGCTCGGGTCTGTTTTTTTTGCTCGGGCGTGTTTTTTTTTGCCCGAGTGCATTTTTTCGCCTGGACGTGAATTTTGCGTCCAGGCACGCATTTTTCGCCGGAGCACAAATTTTCCACTAGGGGCGAAAATTTTGGCCAGGGCGAGCAACTTTCGCCCGGACGCAATTTTTTCCCGGGCGCGATTTTTTCGCTCGAGCACGAATTTTTTTTCCTGGCGCAGTTTTCCGCCCTGGCGCGAGATTTTCGCTAGAGCGCGAAAATTTCGTTGGAGCGCGTTTTTTTCGCCCAGGCGAGAAAACGCGTTCGTTCGGAAAAAAAACGACCGGGAAAAAAATCGCGCTCAGGCGAAAAAACGCGCATGTGCGAAAAATGCCCCCGAGCTCCCGGGCGAAAAAAACGCGTCCGGGCAAAAAAATCGCACTCGGGCGGAAAAAACACGCCCGAGCGGGAAAAATGCACTCCGGTAAAAAAATTGCTCCCGAGCGAAAAAAACACGTCGTGTCGAAAAATTTGCGGCGGTTTGAAAAATTCGCACCCGGGCGAAAAATTCGCAGCCGAACAAAAAATAAATCATGTCTGGATAAAACTTACTCTGGGGCAAAAAAATTGCTTTCAAACGAAAAAATAAACATCCAAACAAATGAAACTTTATGAATGAATGAAATTTTAAATTAGTACTTATATACAAACTATCCAAATAATATTCTGCTTATTCATTTTGTTTTTATAAAATTTCGATTTAACCATCACTTTTCAATGAGCAGTTAATAACATAAGTTGTGTCAAACACATCAAAAATTTATAAATAGCGAACCAAAAATTTATAAATAGCGAACCAGGCACCAGCTCAAGAGATTTATTTAAATAATAATAATTTACGAGCTGATATAAAATATATTTTCACTGGTTAAACAAATAACGTCACTGTGCTTTGTCATCACCTTTTAGATATTTATTTAATGGAATGTTTATTTTATTTTACATTTGCTTTATAAAAAAATTCTCATAAACATGATTTGTGTCAACGATTCCTTTGCAAAGAATATGTTTTATGTTAACTATTTTATAAGTGCATTTTTAATGTAAAAATATAATTTATTACAATGATAAATTACGTTACAACTGTAACTTTGCAAAAAAAAAAGAAAGATATTCTACGTGCAATACTTAATAAAGAAATAAAAAATTGAGAAGTTGAGATGAACTCACGAGCATATGGCTGTGTATAGTAAGAGGCAACTACATATTCTTGAGCAGATGAAACTGCTACGGACCCAAAAAGCAGTACAATGACAAGAAGATTATTATAAGTTCCCATTATCCCCATTTTTTAGGGTTAATTTCCTTGGCGATATTTGAGGAGGATGTTAGAAGCCCGCGCTTACATTTATAGGAGTCTTGAGAGCAATATATATTATATATATATAGGTGATATTGATGATATGTACACATGCCATTGGGCGCCATAAAAAAAGGCTATGATGGAAGACAACCGGTTGAAGGAAATTAAGGTTCTCGATCAACCTCCTACTCTATATGCCGGACCAGCTGGAGGAAAGCTATTTTCATTTGAATTCTCTGAAGAAAACGAAACAGTAGAGATCATGCAAAGTGTACTAATTACTGTGCATATAATTATTAATTACTTGAGATTTTTAAAATTCTCTCTTGATCATCTTCTTCTTCG
Organism: Platanthera zijinensis; assembly: GCA_039513925.1. NCBI lineage: Eukaryota > Viridiplantae > Streptophyta > Magnoliopsida > Asparagales > Orchidaceae > Platanthera > Platanthera zijinensis. Next base: position 26,719,179 of record CM077096.1, read on the forward strand.
GAGTTTACTACAAGTTTAGATTCATTGGTTTCATTAAGAATTGTTGCGGTCAAATTCAGCACTCTTGTAGACCGGTTTAAATTATACTGTCTTTGCCTGCGAGCGGTCGAGCGCGTGAACGGTGAAAGTGAGTTGAGAAATGGAACGACTGGCAAGAAAAATTTTTAACGTGGAAACCTCGAAAAGGGATAAAAAATCACATGACCGGAGCTGTACCGACCAAACTTTCACTATTCTTTGGTATTGTACAAGGCTTTGGAGAGAAGGCGAGGACGACAGACCGCTGCTCGTTACAATTTGTGGAGGGGCTGAGCGGGCTCCGAGGGTGATAGACCACCGCTCGCGGAGCTATATAAGTATCTTCTTGGTTGCTACTATACAGGGAGTGCTGCGCTCTGAGCGCTTTGAAGACTTCTGTTGTTGCTCGAAAGTTGTGACTAAGGCTCAGTTTGGGAGGACTTATTTTCACCGGTCAAGCGGTCAAGATCGGATGAATCGGGACTTAATTAAGGTCCGGTTCATGCGGTTGTGACCGCTTGACCGGTGAAAATAAGTCCCCCCAAACGGAGCCTAAGTGTTGTGCACGGCTTGAAATCTGCGGCTTGTCTTCGATTACTTGCGGAGGAGTCTGGAGTGGTGGATTTGTTGCTGCGAGGAAGCCTTACTGTGGTGTGTGCGCGGCGCGCTTTGCTCGTGGAGGAATGAGTGCAGAGTGGAGCGTGCATATAAGGTGGAGTGGGCGGATGGTGCAGAGTGCACAAGGCAGAGTGTGCGCCAGGTGGAACCTTCAAGGCGCACTTGAAGGTGATCGAAGATCTTCGAAGGCATTCAAAGGTCTTCGAAGGAGAAGGAGATCTTCAAGGAATTCCTTGAGAAACTCTCACGTGCGTAGTAGGCGATGTGGGAGGAGGAGAAGATGAGTTCATGTGAGGAAGATGGAAATGAAGGAGGGTCCCGAGGTCATATTTATAGAGTTTAGGTGTTGTTATCTGTAGACCATAACCGCTTTATGTGTTATTTGCATATCAATACCTTATAATTTAATGCACGTATTTTTATGAGACTCGTTGTACGCACGCCTATGACGGCTGATTACGAGGTTATTTGGAAATCAGATGGTGGAGATTTACACGGCGATCACCGATTCAATTGGAGTTCCTGCCAGTGATGGCGAGGAGGTCGGTCTATTTTGTTCTTTTAAACTCTCATTTCACCGCTATTAGTTTGAAGGAGATGTATGTTGAATAAAAATACTCATCTATATGTTGAATTATTTGAAGTGGAAGTGGGTGACCTGAGCGGCCTGGGCGGTCTGTCCGCACGGCCTGTGCGGACAGAGGGCGGTGACTTGTCAGGACGGCTTGCATTTTGCTAGCGGTCTGTTCCCTGGAGTAGCCGGGCAGATAGGATGGTTATCCGTTATGTTTCCTGGTTGGCTTGTGATGCGTACTTGGTCTGGATCTGCACAAAGTCCAGGGTGGCTCAGTTCGATAGGTCGCGCAGGTTCGCGGCCTGGTTCTTTGTCCCCCGAGCTCGGCAGCTGTCAGTTATATTCAGGTTGCGAGCTCGGGGAATGCAGACTTATGCGGTGTTCGCTGGTGTGCGGACTGTTTTTGTATCCGTAGTGTCTGCCTGATATGATGGGTCCTTGCCATGGTGGTGCGACCTCAGCAGGTAGTCGCGACGACTTGTTTTGTGTCCGCAGGTTGGCAGATACACTTTGTTCTCGTCGCGAGATAGGGTGGTGTTCCTATCTGCTAGGGCAGTGATCACACTCATCTCCGCGCTTATAAATAGGACTCTCCTGTCACATCAATATATACAGAGTGAACAGTAAGTGAACTCGTGGGAAGTTGCTGCGGTTAGGTTTTTCTATCCGCGTAGTTTGAAGAGGTTGACCGGATTGTGTTGTGCAGGTTGTGTGGATTGCGCTGAGGAGCCAAGGACTTGGTTCTAACTTCGGTCAGGGTCAGTGCAGATTCTGCTGGTTGTAACCAGTGGTTTTCAGCAGGTCGCAGTTTGCGACCAGACGGTCTTCTCTTCTGCAAATTGTTTCCCAGTTCAATAAGTTATTCGCCTTTGGTGGCTTATTCTGTTAGGTGGCAGCAACAGTCCGCGTGATCTCGTGGTCAGGCGGCTTGCAGTTCAGCGGATAGAGTTCTTTTCAGCTTTGGAATAACAGGCAGTACGCGCGGCTAGGTTGTGGTTTGGCGGCTTGGCAAGGTTCAGTGGACTCCGTAGCGGTTAGCAACAGAGCCGACGGTTACTCCTTGAGTTTGCGTGGTTTGTTTTTTCCTTGTATTTTTTCTTCTCTCATCAGGTACATTAGCAATCATGTCTCGCCATGTATGTCCTGCCTTGTAAAGATTTTATGATAGTACATGATTCTTGCACTTCTGGTTGCATTTGGTTACTTAGGCTCGGATAGGTTGTGTGTTCCTACGCCTGGTGTCCCGTTTTCTGCTTATCACAAATTTTTACATGGTATCAGAGGGATCGGAGGCTGAGCAGTGATCAACCGTTAGTTTTCTTTTCTTCTTTTGAGAGTCTAAGTTAGCCAAGTTGTTTGCAATGGAAGGTGGATTCGCAAGAAGTCTTGGAATTGAGCTCTTTACGTCGACAAACTTCAAAAAGTGGAAGTCGTGTATGCAGAGCTATCTTTTGGGTGAGGACCTTTGGGAGGTCGTCTGCGGAGACGAAAGCAGGAGGTTTCTGCTGCTGCGGGTGCTGATGTGATGAGAGCTTGGAGGAAGACTAACACGAAAGCAGAGTTTACTCTTAAGCGAGCTATCTCACCGGAACTCTTCCACCACATCATAGGATATCGGTCTGTTGTGGAGATTTGGACTTCCCTCGATGGGTTGTTCAATAGAAAGAATGTAGCTCAGCTACAATTTCTTGAAAATGAATTGGCAAGGGCCACTCAAGGAGATCTACCCATCTCGATGTTCTTCCTAAAGATGAAGAATTTGTGCGCTGAGATTTCAGCATTGGACCCTGATGAGCCTATTTCGGAGGCGAAGATGAAGAGACACATAATCCGCGGCTTGTGGAAAGAGTATGTGGCCTTTGTCACTTCTGTTCAAGACTGGACCACTCAATCGTCTTTGTTGGAGCTATAGAACCTGCTGGCTTCACAGGAGAGCTTGGCAAGACAGATGACTGAAGTTACTATCTCTGAAAGAGGCAGTGAGGCGCTCTTCTCTGGGAAGAAGAAGAGATGGGAGAAGAAGAAGACTGATGCTTGTGATGTTCCTTCACATTCTTATCAGCAAGAGGGGAGTACTACTTCTAAACGTGATTGGAAGAAGAAGAAGGATTGACTTAAGTGCTACAGATGCAACCAGCCAGGTCACTTCATGAAAGATTGCAAGGTCAAGCTGCAGTCGGGGCATGTTGTAGACAAAGAGGAGGCTGGTTCCAGTGCTGATGTAGCTGAATGGGGAAATGCGTTCATGACGGGCGCGTGTGTCCATGCATTGTCCGTCATCGACTACAAAGATGACTGGATTGTAGACTCGGGGTATGGTCACCACCTTACTGGGGATGAGTCGAAGTTCTCCTCTCTGCACACGTTCTCAGGTAACGAAACTATCATAACCATTGATGATACTGTTCATACAGTCGAGAAGGAGGGTGTCATTTCTCTAGATAGTGATAATAGTCCACTCACCTTAAGGAGTGTCTATCATGTACCGGGCATGAAGAAGAACCTCTTCTCAGTGACCAATGCAATAGACGCAGGCTATCATGTTCTGTTCGGTCCAACAGAAGTGAAATTTCTCCGCAATGTGCCAGCGGTTAAGGCTGATGTTGCTCATGTAGGGAGAAGGGTTAGGGACTTGTTTGTATTATCAATAAATTCTTATGTTGATTGGATGAGAGCCAACGATAATGCAGCTATCTAGCATGAGCGACTGAGACATGTTGGGATGGACAAGCTGAAAGCCATGACAGTGAAGAGCCTTGTGAAAGGCTTGCCTAGGTTGTCATCCTTCGGCGACGGTCATGTTTGCGAGGGGTGTCAATATCGAAAGGCTCATCGCCTCTCGTTTGACAAGTCGCAGACCAAGTGTAAATCACCGTTGGAGTGTATCCATGGTGATCTGATGGGGTCGACCGTCACAGTTAATCTTGGAGGCAGTAGATACATGATGGTCTTGATTGATGACTATACGAGGTACACTTGGGTTTACTTTATAAAGGAGAATTCAAATGCATTTCGTTTGTTTGTGAAGTTCAAGGAGCTAGTGGAGGACCGGCTTGGCCTACGGGTCAAGAAGTTGAGAACAGACAACGGAAGTGAGTTCATTTCAACTAAGTTCTCTAACTTCTGTAGGAACCAAAACATCCAAAGGAAGCTCACTTGTGCTCATAATCCACAACAAAATGGAGTAGTAGAGCGAAAGATCCGTCATCTAACGGAGAACTAAAAGTATTGGCTTCATGCCAAAGACATTCCAAGATCCTTCTAGGAGGAAGGCATTGCTTGTACAACTTATGTCATCAATCGAATTCCTCTGAGTCCGATCAACATGAAGTCTCCTCATGAGATGATGTTTAAGGAGAATCCTGGAGATGCACACCTTCGTGTGTTTGGATCTACAAACTATGTACACATCCTAGATGCTCTCAGAACAAAGCTGGATGCAAAGGCAAGGAAGCTTGTTTTTGTGGGCTATGATGAGCGGAAGAATGGGTACTGGAAGTGTATGAATCCAGTGACGAAGAAGTTCGTTGTTTCGAGAGATGTGGTCTTCAACAAGCTGACGTTATATGGAGGTGGCTCCTCTGTGGAGCTGCAGGAGAGAAGGTCATATGACAAGCAGGAGATGGCTGCTAAGGATCTTTTAGTGGAGCTGCCTGTGTCACCAGATGCTCCAGGTATTTCTAGCTATGGGGAGGAGGCTTCTGGTTCAGGAAGCAGGGGGAGCGATGCTCCAAATTTACCCGGGAATGGAGCTGATTCAGAAGAAACAACGGAGGTGGTTAGTAAACGTCAGACTCTTCGGAGATCGAATAGGACCATGAAACCACCAGCTCGTTATAGCGAAGGAAACGCGGTGAGCTTGGTCTCTTATTTCTTTTCACACCCTCTAGATTAGCGGGAGTCTTCTAGCTTTGATGATGCTACTAGAGTCAAGGAGTAGGAAGACGTTATGGATGAGGAGATGGCTGCCCTCAGGAAGAATGAGATGTGGGACCTTGTGCCCAAGGTCAATGACATTACTCCTGTGACATGCAAGTGAGTCTATAAGTTAAAGAAGAAGGCGGATGAGAGCATCAAGGGGTACAAGGCTCACCTTGTAGCTTGAGGTTTTTCTCAGTAGTATGGAGAAGATTATGAAGAGACGTTTAGTCATATGGAAAAAATGACTTCAGTTTGGGTGGTGATGACCTTTGCGGCTTTCCAGGGTTAGAAGATGTGGCAGCTGGACGTAAAGAATGTCTTTCTTTACGGGGAGATTGATAAAGACATATTCATGGTTCAGCCGCCTGGATACGTGTCTGAAGATCATTTAGGATTTGTCTGCAAGCTTAGGAAGGCCTTTCACGGTTTGAAGCAGGCTCCGCGGGCATGACATGGGAAGATCGCAGAATACCTCCAATTCTGCGGTTATTTTGCCTCGGATTCAGATTCGAGTATGTTCATCAAGAAGAAGGGGGAGCTTCAGGTCTTGGTTCTGATGTACATGGACGATATGATCGTCACGGGTAACTTTGAGAAGTAAGTGGGTAGGCTCAGGGCAGAGCTAACTATTTAGTTCGGGATGAAGGACTTGGGTGAGCTCCACCACTTCCTTGGACTCGAGTTGGAGAGGAAATAGAGCGGCATACTTGTTTCCTAAATGGGCTATGCGTATCCCATCATTCAGCGATTCAGCATGCGGGAATGAAAGAGTAGTTCTACTCCTCTTGATGTTGGTATCAAGCTTCGACGAGATGAGGGGATGATACTTTCAGATCCTCTAGTGTTTCGTGCCCTGGTGGGGAGTCTTATCTATTTGACGATTACAAGGCCATATATTGCATATGTTGTAGGCCGAGTAGGTCGGTATATGACGGAACCTCGGAAGCCTCATCTGATGGCGGCAAGAAGCATTCTGAAGTACGTGAAGTCCATTTCTGATATGGGTCTTCTTTATGGGAGAGACACGGGCTTCAACCTGCATGGCTATACATATGTTGATTATGGGGGAGATACAAACGATCAGAAGTCAACATCCGGCTACGTCTTCACATGTGGATCAACAGGTATCTTTTGGTGTAGCAAGAACTAAGATTCGATGTCCATCTCTACTACGGAAGCAGAGTACAAGGATTCGGCCTTGACAGCTCGGGAAGCCATTTGGCTCAGGAGGCTAGTAAAGGACGTCCATGAAGAAGTGTGTGGTCCTACTCTATTACACGGTGACATTGGGAGTTCACTGAAACTGGTTAATAATCCAGTTTGTCACGCGCGGACGACCAAACACATTGAGATTGAGCATCATTTCATTCAGGAGGTGTTGGAGGGGTCTCTTGTGGTTGGACATGTGTGGAGCGAGGACAACATTGCAGACATCTTCACGAAGCCGCTATCGAAGGGGTCGTTTACTCGGCTACGGGGATTTCTATGGATAGTTTCCACTTCCCACTTCAAGGGGGAGTGTTGAATTTTTTGAAGTGGAAGTTGGTGACCTGAGCGGCCTGGGCAGTCTGTCTGCTCAGCCTGTGCGGACAGAGGGTGGCGACTTGTTAGGTCGGCTTGCCTTTTGCTGACGGTCTGTTCCCTAGAGTAGCCGGGCGGATAGGATGGTTATCTGTTGTGTTGCGGGGTTGGCCTGTGATGTAGACTTGGTCTGGATCTGCACTAAGTACAGGGTGGCTCAGTTCGGTAGGTCGTGTGGGTTCGCGGCCTGATTCTTTGTCTGCGGAGCTCGGCAGCTGTCAGTTATATTTTGATTTGGAGCTCGGGGAATGCGGACTTATGCGGTGTCTGCTAGTGTGCGAACTATTTTTGTATCCACAGTGTCTGTCAGATTGGCTGGGTTCTTGCTATGGTGGTGCGACCTCAGCGGGTAGTCGCAACGACTTGTTTTGTGACTGCAGGTTGGCGGATAAACTCTGTTCTCGCCGCGAGATAGGACGGTGTTCCTATCTGCTAGGGCGGTGATCATACTCCTCTCCGCACCTATAAATAGGATCCCCTGTCACATCAATATATACCGAGTGAACAGTAAGTGAACTCGAAGGAAGTTGTTGCGGTTAGGTTTTTTTATCCGCGCGGTTTGAAGAGGTTGACCGAGTTGTGTTGTGCACGTTGTGCGGATTGCGCTGAGGAGCAAGGGACTTGGTTCTGACTTCGGTCAGGGTCAATGTGGATACTGTGGGGTTGCAACCAGCTGTTTGCAGCAGATCGCGGTTTGTGATCATGCGGTCTTCTCTTCTGCAACTTGTTCCCAGTTCAATGAGTTTTCGCCTCTGTCGGCTTGTTCTGTTCGGTGGCAGCAGCAGTCCACGTGATCTGATGACTAGGCGACCTTGGGGTCAGACGACTTGCAGTTCAGCGGACAGAGTTCTTTTCAGCTTTGGAATAACGGGCACTCCGCGCGGCTACGTTGCGGTTTGGCTGCTTGCCAGGTTCAACGGACTCCGTAGCGGTTAGTAGCAGAGCCAGCGGTTACTTCTTGAGCCATCGCGGTTTGTTTTTGCCTTGTATTTTTTCTGCTCTCATTGGGTACATTGGCAATCATGTCTTGCCATGTATGCCCTGCCTTGTAAAGATTTTATGATGATAGTACAAGATTCTTATGTTTCTGGTTGCATTTCGTTACTTAGGATCGGATAGGTTGTGTGTTCCTGCCTCTGGTGTCCCGTCTTCCGCTTATCACAAATTTTTACACTATATACACACACACACGACTGACAGGCATGGGCCTCCGGCCCGGGGGCATTCGGTGCAAGAGCAACATTTATCGTGGGGGGACATTAGTCGTGGGGCGGGGGGGTGGCGCGAGAGACGATATTTGTCGTGAGGGTGACATTTGTCGTGAAGGACAACATTTGTTGTGAGAGCGACATTTGTCTTGAGGGCGACATTTGTTGTGGGGGACGACATTTATCGTGAGAGGGGGATACACGAGTGGCACAGGCCTCTGATCCTACGTGAATGCAACTTCGTTGGCCGCGACATTTGTCGTGGGGAGAGAAAACAAACACTAAAGAAATCATCCAAAAACCTACCGGCGGTCCAGCACTAAAGAACCATATAATTTAAAATGCTAGAAATTGACAGGGCGAGAGAAGAAGATTTCCATCAGGTTTATTATAATCCTTCTAATTTTGCTTTGTTGTTATAAGCGCAATCACTTAGTTTTTGTGTGAACAAATAATCCACACACTTGACTTAGTAAAGATTGATATGTAGGATCATTCGCTGCTTGTACAAACCATTTTAGCCACTACTGACAATTTTGTAGGATTGTTTATCTGGGGAAATCAATGGTAATCTGTACATTTAGTGCATTGAAAAACCAAGCGATCTTACCGAAGAGCCATTACTCACATTTTTTCGGAAAAATTGTGATCTTCGCGGAAAACGAAAAAGTTGGCGCATGAACACTTAACTCATTTGAGTCAAATAAAGCAAATGCATAAAGCAAATGCATAAAGCAAATGCATAAAGCAAATGTATAAAGAAAATGCATAAAGCAAATGCATAAAACAAAACAAAAATCTTGTAATATCAAAAATCTTCTTTACAAAGCAGGGCATATATGACGAGACATGCTTCACTGATGTACCCGAAGACAACAAGAAAAGAAAGCAAAATGAAACAAGCCGCGCAGAATAAGAGAGAAACTGCCAACTTTGATGCTAGCCGCTATGGAGTCCGCTCAAACCGACAGGTCGGCAGACCGCAACCTTGCCGCGCGGACTGCCCGTTATTCCAAGGCTAAACTATGTTCGTCAATCTGCTGTTGCCGAACTGAACAAGCCACCAGAGCGAACAACTTATTGAACTGAGAAAAGTTGCAGAAGAGAAACCGTCTGCTCGCAAGCAACCTGCCGTAAACCGCCAATTGCAATCCGCAGAGTCCGCACTGCTTTAGAACCAAATCACTGGCTCTTCAGTGCTAACCGCACAACCAGCAAAGCAGAAACCGGTTTACCTCTTCAACCCGCGCGAATAGAAAATCTAGGCCGCAGTAACTAATCGCGAGTAGATTTTCTGTTCATTCAGTTATTGTAGATGTGTCAGGGGTCCTATTTATAGGCACGGAGAGGAGTGTTGTCACCTCCCTAACAATAGGAACACCACCTGAGCTCGCGGTGAAAATAGAGTGTATCCGCAAGTCTCGCAAATACAAAACCAGTCCGCCGCGACAAGCAGGTCAAACAGACCACCACATATCAACAAGGGCCGATAGAGAAATCTATCCACCTTGTCGCCAAAACCCAAGCCAGGGAGGTCGCAACCAACAAACCCTGAGGATACCACCATAGTCCGCACATCTATGCGGACACAGCTCCAGTCCGCATAAACTGAGGACAGCACAGCGCACACCGAGTCCGCAGCCAAGGCACCAAGGTGACAGCTGCCGGATTCGGTGGTCAAGGAGAGCAGTTCGCAAGCACTGCGCCACAAGACCGAGCACGCCTGGACTTGGAAACAACAACAGACTGCTGGAACAAGCGGACTCCAACACCAGTCATGTTGAAGCCAAACATGACCTCAACGAGAGTTCAAAAATAGGGGTGCAGCCAACACCTACTTCTCTTAAGCCTTAACTGGTTGCAAAGAACCTAGAACTGACCCAAAGCCTCAGCCGGGAGGTCTCACCTCTTACCCGGAAGATCTCTGAGAGCTTCCTCTCCAAAGCCAAAAGCTGGGCTGGGAGCTTCTCAAAAAGCACTAGAAAATTGGAGAATAATGAAAGCTTGCTTTCTAAGGAGCCCTTATAGGTCTATTTATAGCCTTTGCTGACCTGAAATTACTGAAATACCCCTAGCTGGCCTGCCAATAGCCGAATCCTGCTGTCCTGAAATACTAAATGCAGGCCCTGGGGGCACATGGGTAATTTTACCCTTGGGCAATTAGGTATTTTTACCCTGGGCTCTGAGCCCCACTTGGCGAGAACCCTATGCCGAGAACCCTCTCACATTCGCTTGGCGGGAGCTAAAAAAGGAGTGTTGAATGCCTCGGACCGAGCCAGCTTTCGCCTTCCGCGAGGCGCAAGCCTTCCCTCCGCCTCTTGGGCGGAAGCGGGTCTCGGCTGGCTGATGGTAAACGTTCTCACCTGCTTCTAGGCGGGAGCTCCTCCTAGGCAGGAGCTCTTCTGATCTGAAGCCCAAAGCTAGTCCAAACCTAGCCAATGATGCATCTGGGTCTCACTCAACGAATATGAGGTTGTACACAATCCCCGCTCTTTTTGAGCTAGCTCTGCGCTCGAAAAGACACTTACAACCCGTAAATATTCGCCGAGCACGTGTCATTCTGAAAAGGGAATCTTTTGGTGGGTCATCCTGTGGCTATATATATGTGTTGATAGATGACCGTAAATCTGCCTCTGACAGTCGTTGCTCCCTGTCTGAGCTCTCGCGTGGTTTCACGATGCGTTCCAAACGTTTTGACAAGCCGCTCTCGCAAGGCCTCCAAGACCGCATTAACGCGGCGCAGGCGCGTGCCCTAGCCAACAGTGCTTTGGTTGCCCCCTGGCTGGGGAGAAAGGCGCCAACCGCTGAGCCCTCCCAGCTGAAGAAGAAGAAGAAGAGCCACGCGGATAATCCTTCCCCTCCGCAGAAGGTAAGTCTCTTCGACTTGTTGATTACCCAAATTACGAGCTCATTTAAGCGAAAGGATCGACAACTGATACAGTACTTCTCGCAGGAGGCGGCTCAAGATGACGGAGTCCCCACTGGTGCCCCCGAACCCGTCGTCTCGCCCTTCCGAGGATCCACCACGGGTCACGGAGGCTGCTCCTCTGGCCGACCCCCCGAGAACTGCAGGTATCCTTTTCTCCCTGTCACTTCTTTCTAATCATTTCAATCATAGCCTTCCCAATTGGTTAACCGAAAAATTGTGGTCCGGGCGAAAATATAGGGCTTAACCGAAAAATTGGCGCCCAGGCGAAAATATCGCGCTCGGGCGAAAATATCGCGCACGGGCGAAAAATTAGCTCTCGGGCAAAAAAACTGCGCTCGGGCGAAAATACCGCGCCCCGACGAAAAATTGGCTCCCGGACGAAAAATTGGCTCCCGGGAGAAAAAAACCTGCCCCGGTGAAAAAATTACGCATTTTCCCCCGGACGTGTATTTTTAATAAAAAAAAGTTACCGCAATGGAGATTTGTCAAACGGTTTATAAAGTGCTTGTTTTTTTAAAAAAACTCTGCAAAAAAAGTTCACTCAAACAGTTCTCCTTTTCTAATAGACATTTTCCAAAAGCTTCTTTTCCTACCATCATTTTGCCACCACTCCTTCTCCTTTCTGAAAAGCCTTCTCAAACAGGCCCTTAATCTAGTGATTTAGCAAATGGAGAATGGTAGAATTAACCTAGCTAAACCAGTCAAAAGAGCAACTTGTCGACGGTCTTACCAAAAATCTAGGCTGCGTTTGGGAAGTCATTTTGGCCCCATTTCATTCTAGACGGACCGGAAGACAAGTGTATGGCAACAATCAAATTACTATTGTTTTAAAACGACTCATTTAAAACTTTTTTTCTCTCCATTTTGTAAAGGCCCCGGGGACCTTCTTTCTCCATTTCAAAACTACTGTTTGACATTTTTTTTATTTCTTTTTAATTTTATTTAACAATTTAACTCCCACACAGATTAAAATTATATTATTTATATCCGTAAAATTGTAAAAAATATGCATGTGTAATACTTAATTTTATTTTTTAAAAAACTCAAAAATGATCCAAAATAAATAAAACTCATGTGAGAATAATTTTAAAAATAATTTAAACCGTCATCAAAACAAAGATTACTCAAAAATAGCCTCAATTTTGAAAATACAGTTTACTGTACAACTCTGTATTCGATGAGCGACTTCCCCTCCAAGATCCATGTTTTGCGAGATCTTCAGAAGATGAACCTGCGGTGAGTTCCCTCCAAGTGTTTGCTGAGCCGGCCGCGCGAGTCGAGATTTTGGCGTCGAGTGAGGCAAGTTCACTCGACGTTTCAGCTCGTCTGGCGTTGAGTGAGGTCAGTGCACTCAGCGCCTTCAGCTCTCCTGGCGTTGAGTGAGGTCAGTGCACTCAGCGCCTTCAGTTCCTTGTCGTTGAGTGAGGCTAGTACACTCAACGCCTTCAGTTCCTTGGCGTTGAGTGAGGCGAGTGCACTCAGCGCCCTCAGCCTGCTTGGCGTTGAGTGAGGTGAGTGCACTCAGCGCCTTCAGCTTGCCTGGCATTGAGTGAGGCAAGTGCACTCAACGCCTTCAGTTCCTTGGCGTTGAGTGAGGCCAGTGCACTCAACGCCTTCAGTTCCTTGACGTTGAGTGAGGAGAGTGCACTCAGCGCCTTCAGCTCGACTGGCGATTGAGTGAGGAGAGTGCACTCAGTGCCTTCAGCTCGTCTGGCGTTGAGTGAGGTCAGTGCACTCAGCGCCTTTTGCCTTTGGCGTTGAGTGAGGCGAGTGGGATCGGCGCGAGCTAGGGTGGCCATGCGAGGCAGTCCAAGTCCCATGCGAGTCGGAAAGGAGGCTAGAGCTCGGCATCCTCGCCGACTCGCCCAGGCGGGGCGGGGTGGAAGAGGGGCGAGTGGAGCAAGTGTGCTCGCCCTCGCCCTTAGCTCTCGGCAGCAGTAGGCGAGTGGGGCAGGTCGGGCATGCACTCGCCCAGGGCCTTGGGGAGGCGGCGAGTGCCAGCCCCATCGAGTACTCGCCGCCCCATGTAAGTGAAGGTTTTTAAGGGTCACTCGTCCAGTGATCTATGTTGTATTTTTACCGTTTTACCCCTGCTGGTCTGCCCTTATCAGAACAGCGGAGTTACGCTGTTGGCAGACCAACCTGGACTACATATAGCCGTTCCAAACAGCGGAGTTACGATGTTGGCATGCCAAATTCAAAAAACTATAAATAGACTCAAGGGGGTACCTCAGAAGGCAAGCTTTCAAGCATTCCAACTCTCCATCTCTTTGATCTTCGAGTGCTTTGTGAGGTGCCCTTAGCTCAGCACAGGCTAAGGAGGGGAAGCGCTCTAAGATCTTTCGGGTGTGTGGTGGGACCTCTGTGCTGGAGCCTTAGGTCAGTTTCCGATTCTAAGTCTTTGATCGTTCAAGCTCGCTAGGGAGAAGTAAGTGTGCGGTCACCCCTTTCCCAAGAATTCGAACTCCACAGAAGCCGAATTTCGGTTTCAACATTTAGCATCTCACTTTTAAACATCTCCCCCTTTAATTGGCACTGGCTGTATTCCAAGCATAGTCTAATGATCCAGAGATAAATCTATCTCCCTTATGAGGAAGATGAAGATTGGAAAGCCCCTTGATTAAGAGGGGGGTATTGGAGCATAATCAGGGTTATATCCTCGGCCTCAATCAAAGCGCGCAACTCAATGATGAAGCTGGGCTTAGAAAATAAAGTATTTGTACATACATGCAGGTAGCTTTTATCTTTGAGGCTGTAATAAAAGAGCCTCTAAGACCTGTCTTCCCCTTTTTTTTTTGCTTATTCCTTGCATATATGTGTGATTGAGTGACAACAATAAACACGTCTGTCGCCTGTAAATTCGTCCTACTCATCAATATTATTAGAAAATCTCGCCTGCATATTCGTCCCGCATTAATAAACATTTTTGAGCTGTCATCATAGTGCATTCGTGCGAGCTATTCATCGGTGGGAACACATCTACGGTCCAACGACAAACTGCAAAGTTGCCCCGTCGAGATCTTACCGCCGAGATTTTATGATCGAGTTACTGATCAGAGGAGAACTCTTCCCCCATCACATCAGCATTCAGTGTGTCCCATTTGTGGAACTCCCCAACATCCCTTTTTAGGAGACCCTTTTTTATATGTTAGAGCAATTTGTTTAATTCACCTAGTACTTTCATCCTCAGATATCAAAACATTGCCCAAAATACATTTACACAAAAATATCACCACACATTAACCATTCCCTGATTCCCCCAAATGCATGATGAAGGTTCAAGTTTAATTATGCAAATCTCTCCATTAACAAATCTCTCCCTCTCTCTCTCTCTCTCTCTATATATATATATCTCTCTCTAGCTAGTAGAGTGTAAAGCATACCAAAAGAAGGCCCACCACACATGACACAGTCCATGCTTAATTCCAAGGTCAGCTTTCAGGATGTCCAAATTATTTGATGCCTGAAATACCAACAGGCATGCTTTTTTTCAGGTAAATGCTGAGCGCGCCTTCAAACTTCCCCAAATAACATTAACAGTATTGAGCTGCATGCATTGCTCTCCATCCATCCCTCGCACTTATGCTGCTCTTTAATTTTCTTCTTCAGAAAAGAAAACGCTGTTTGGCTTATCCACCCCGCACCTACCGTATGACTGGCTTTATCAAAAAGCACTTTTTATGGCTCCGTTTAGCACGGTGGTGACGGTCATGACCATGCATGGGAGTTAAAATGTCATTCGGGCTTAACACATGCGTTTAAGACCGCCACCACAGTGCCAAACGGAGCCTATACATATCCCCACATACCCTGATTATCACATTAATGTATCATTTACATACATTCAAGATATATCATATTAATATATCATATTCCCTGATTCGGAGTAACCATCTTCTTGGATCTATGCATTAAAAAAATGTACTGTAACTACTTATATTCAAGATATATAGTAATATATTTTATAAAATGAAAATAATATTAATTTCACTAATTCGTGACCAAAATATTTCATCGAACTTAGCATGCGTGTTAGTTGACATACTAATTCAATCTTTAAAACAAGCATGCTCTCAAGATGTTAGGCTCCGTTTGGTGCGGCTTTTTTTGCTCCGATGAGTTTGAACAAAAACGTGACTGTTGCGGTCTAACTCGATGCTCCGGTCGGGCCGGATATTCTTGGGCCGCCTTAGCTCTCGGAGCGGTCGAGCGCGCACACAGTCAATTGAAGAGTGAGGGATGCACACGGGAAGTTTTGACGTGGAAAACCCTTCAACCGGGTAAAAAACCACGTGACCGGGTCGGTGCCGATCAAAATCCACTAGTTTGCTGGAGTTTTACAGTTTGATGGGGGAAACCGGGGCGACAGGCCGCTCCCGTTACAATCTTGAGGAGAGAGAGTATATGGACTCGTTGGTGGGCAACAGACGGCCGCGCCAACGGGACTTGGATGGTGGAAATGCGCGAGGTACTTCAGTTGCACGTGCTCGGAGGCGACGCGTGTCCTAGGGTTGTCGTAGCTTCCTTTGTGCGTCTTCCTCGGTCCTTGGAGTGTTCCCCTTGTAACTGGGCTCTGATGGGGTGCCAATAACCGATGACGGGTTCTGGTAGCTGTTGGCGGGTGTTAATATCCGTTGGTGGCCGCTGGAGGTTGCGGGTGGCCGTCGGTGGTTGGCGGCGAGAGGCGGCCACCGGTGGTTGACGGCGAGGGGCGGCCGCTGGCAGAGAAAACGGGAGAGCTCCCACCTGAGGAAGAAGAAGGGGGAAGCGTAGGAGGAGAAAGTTAGGAAATGAGAAGCCCCTGGGGTCCTTTTATAGGCTCCAGGGGGAAGTTATGGCGGGCCCCACCACTAACATAGTGGGTTAGTGGGTGGTTTTGCCCCGATCGGACGGCCGGTAGAGCCTCCCCTTTGATCGGACGGTGGGGAGGTCCTCCCGTGGTGGGGCCGCCCGGACGACGCCGGCGGCGAGGAGGCGGCCGGGTACGGCGGCGGCCGGCCCTGGCCGAGGCCGGCGGGCCATGGCCGAGGCCGGCCATGGCCGAGGCCGGCCACGGCCGCGAGCCGGCCATGGCCGAGGCCGGCCATGGCCGAGGCCGGCCATGGCCGAGTCCGGCCATGGCCGCGAGCCGGCCATGGCCGGGACCGGCCATGGCCGCGAGCCGGCGATGGCCGGGGCCGGCCATGGCCGAGGCCGGCCATGGCCGCGAGCCGGCCATGGCCGCGCGCCGACCGTGGCCGCGGCCGGCCAAGGCCGCGAGCCGGCCATGGCCGCGGCCGGCCATGGCCGCGGCCGGCCATGGCCGCGAGCCGGCCATGGCCGCGGCCGGCCATGGCCGCAGCCGGCCATGGCCGCGGCCGGCCATGGCCGCGGCCGGCCATGGCCGCGGGCCATGGCCGTGGCCGGCCGGGGGGAGCCGCCGGCGGCGGTTCCCTCCGCGGGAGAGGGGAGGAGATGGGGCCCACCCCCCATGATCTCCATGAGAGATCATGGGGGCAAGGTGGGCCCTCCCATGATCTCCCTTGGTGGGGATCATGGGGGGTCTCTTTCATTCTTATAAATTAAGGTGGAGCCTATCAATTGCCCCCCAAATCTCTTTCAGTTGGGAGGGAAGCGAGCACGGGGAGAGATTTTTTTAACTCTGGTTGCGGTGGTGATTGCCGGCGTGGAATCCGGGATGGCGGCGATGGTGAGCGGCTCCAAGGTATGTTGGTTCGCGCTGGTTTGGAAAGCGGACGTCGGACGAGCTTGCGCAGGGGCCGGCAAGGCGTAGGAATCGGTGGCGTGCCACCGTCGCGGGAGAGGGACCGAGCGCGCGCCGTCACGTCGCGCACGCAGACCGCGCGTGCGCAGGCGGCGCGCGCGGGGCGCGCGCGCTGGCCGTGCGCGCAGGCCGCGCGCGCAGGCCGCGCGCGCTGGCCGCGCGTGCTGGCCGCGTGCGCAGGGCTTGCGCGCAGGCCGCGCGCGCTGGCCGCGCGCGCTGGCCTTGCGCGCTGGTTCTGCGCGCAGGCCGCGCGGGCGCCGGTCGCGCGCGCGCAGGCCGCGCGCGCGCAGGCCGCGCGCGCAGGTTGCGCGCGTGATGGCCGCGCGCGTAGGCCCCGCGGGCGGATGTCATGCGCACTGGCCGCGGGCGTGCGCGCGTGCTGTCCGTGTGTGTGCCGGCCGCGTGTTTGCTGGGCTTGGTGAGACGGTGCGTGCGCGTGCGTGCAAGCGGTGTTTGCGTGCAGGCCGTGCATGGTCATGGAGAGGGTTGTGTGCGTGATTTCACCACTTTGAATTAACTAATTTTTTGCGGTGTGCAGGTATCGAAGCGTTCTACTGGACCAATGCGTCTACGCTCCTCTTTGACTGAAGACGGCGTTGCTATTTGGAGGACAAAGTTCGGGCTTCCTTCAGACTTGGAGGTGAGGATCCCGCGTCCCGAGGAGCGGGTTCAAAATCCTCCCCGTGGCTGGTTGACTGTCTGCGAAGTGTCGCTCAGATCTGGTTTCCGTCTTCCTCCCTGTGACGAGGTGGTGGAGATTCTGAAGTTTTGCGGAGTTCCTATTTCCCAGTTTGCCCCAACTGGGGTGACTCGTATCATGGGCTTGATTGCTTTTTTTCGTGAGCACGGGGGCTCTTTTTCTCTAGACCAGTTCCGTGATTGGTGTGATGTGCGCTTTGATGGTGGGGAGCGGATCGAGGTGCGCAACAACAAGGTTTGGCTGGAGCTTGAGTCTCGCAAAGATCGCCGTCATGGTAACACTTTGTTCGGATATGTGAAGAATTCCTGGGGTCTTCCTGAGGTGTGGAATGCGCTTCCCGACCGTTGTCGCCGTGTGAAAGGGAGGGAGCGAGACTTCTCTCCTGTGCTGGGATTTTCCGGGCCTCGTGAATTGGCTAACCGTCTTTTCAACATATATGCGTTTGTCGAAGAGAAGCGATTGCTGGGATGTGGTATTTCTGTTGGCATAGGACGGGTGGTGTCGTCTTCTCAGGGAGGAGGCCGCAAGAGAAAAACGGTCATGGCCCCCGATAGTGATGTTGACGTTGTGGTGGTAGCCTCTGATGATTCAGTTCCAGAGACGCAGTTGCCTGCTTCCCCGACTCCACGGGCGCTGGTTAGCGCATCGGTTCCTCGTATGTCTTCCTCTTTGAAGTCGATGAGTGATGCGGTAAGTTGGTGGCTCATTGTTTCTTCCTTTTCCTTCTATTTTTTGTTTGAAGGCGGCTAATTACGTGTTTTCCTTTTGCAGATCGAGACTCAGGCGCAGATAGCGGTCACCTGGAATGATCATTACGTGAGCCTGAAGGATGGTTATCTTGCTCTGCAGGAGAAGCTTCGACTGTCGATGGGTTCACTTTCTTCTCTTAAGGAAGAACATGACCGGGACATTGTGCGGTATCATCGAGTTGGGTCAGAGTTGAAGTCTGAGTTGGAAGACGTGCGTGCTTCCTTGGATGTGGAGAAAGCCGTGGTGGAGAGGACTGCCCAGATGTTAAAACATGCGCGGGAGGAGATATCTGGCTTGGAGACTCAGTTGCATGCGGCGCGAGATGAGGTTGCAGGCCTTGAGACCCAACTTTGTGCGGCGAAGGCGCAGGTAGAGATGTTATCTTCGGATGACCGTGCATCAGAACTGAAGGCCGCAGGCCTTGCGGAGTACCTGGAGTCCTTGGACTATATGCGGGATCGTAGCCTGATCGCGGAGGAGGTTCGTGATGACATTTGGTCCAAGGAAGTAGAGCCTCAGATGGATGACATGCGCCAGTTAGCGCTTCGTCGTGGTGTTTCGAAGGCCTTTCGCTTCATAGGGAAGCATCTTGGGTATGACATTTCTAGTTTCAGTTTTGCGGATGTCTCAGATGATGAGCGTTCTAGCTCATCATGCTGATGACGAGTAGCTGTGGTGCCTATCTGCTTTTGTCTGTTTTGCCATTTACTTGTAGTCATTTGCTTCTGTTATAGCTTTTGAGATTGTCGCCGTTAGGGCTCCCATTCATTATTTGCTATGATAGCCTTACTTGTATGTCATTGTTCTGTGTTTCGTACAGATGTATTTTGACATGAGATAGTTGTTGGTGGGAGTTGATCTTTGTCACGGTGTATTTGTATGGGGATGACCCATGGTTTAATATGTGGGCCTGACTCGCGGCCTAGTTTGTATGAGGGCTTCTTTGTGAGGGGGTCGAGTCCTCATGGTGTTGCATGGAACAGGTCCACGGCTTTTCGCGCGAGACAGGCCCGTGGCTTCTTCGTGAGGGGGGCCGAGTCCTCATGGTGTTGCGTGGAACAGGTCCACGGCTTTTCGCGCGAGACAGGCCCGCGGCTTCTTCGTGAGGGGGGCCGAGTCCTCATGGTGTTGCGTGGAACAGGTCCACGGCTTTTCGCGCGAGACAGGCCCGCGGCTTCTTCGTGAGGGGGGCAGGCCCCCACGGTGTTGCGTGGAACAGGTCCACGGCTTTTCGCGCGAGACAGGCCCGCGGCTTCTTCGTGAGGGGGGCAGGCCCCCACGGTGTTGCGTGGAACAGGTCCACGGCTTTTTGCGCGAGACAGGCCCGCGGCTTCTTCGTGAGGGGGGCAGGCCCCCACGGTGTTGCGTGGAACAGGTCCACGGCTTTTCGCGCGAGACAGGCCCGCGGCTTCTTCGTGAGGGGGGCAGGCCCCCACGGTGTTGCGTGGAACAGGTCCACGGCTTTTCGCGCGAGACAGGCCCGCGGCTTCTTCGTGAGGGGGGCAGGCCCCCACGGTGTTGCGTGGAACAGGTCCACGGCTTTTCGCGCGAGACAGGCCCGCGGCTTCTTCGTGAGGGGGGCAGGCCCCCACGGTGTTGCGTGGAACAGGTCCACGGCTTTTCGCGCGAGACAGGCCCGCGGCTTCTTCGTGAGGGGGGCAGGCCCCCACGGTGTTGCGTGGAACAGGTCCACGACTTTTCGCGCGAGACAGGCCCGCGGCTTCTTCGTGAGGGGGGCAGGCCCCCACGGTGTTGCTCTGATTAGCGCCATATGTTTCATTTGATTGCATAATCTTCGTGTGGGCGAGTCATCTTTTCGATTCTTGTACTGTTAAGATGGGTAAAGAGAAACATAGTAATTTGAGGATGGTGATAACATGCCCGGGGTTGGTCCCCTGGTTCTAAATAGTTTAAGGCGAGATATAGGCCATTTGGATCGTTCGTACTAGCTCAGATGAGCGAATTTCTATAATATTTAATAAACATAATCAACAAATGAAGGAAACGACTTAAGGATGGAGGTGGCTAGAACAGGATTGGAAGACATCCCAAAGTGATTGTTGGAGTATTGCTGTGTAGTCGGAATAAGCTTGGATGACGACGAATTGTACGTCGTATGATGTCTGTCGGTGTGCATCTTTGAGAGTGACTGGTAGAGTGATGGTGCCGATGATTGGTACCGGGTGATCCCCGAGAACACGGGCGTTTGCAGATGTTAGTTTGAGATATCCGGCGGTGAGCTTGAGCTGAAGCAGAGTTGGTAAAAACAGTATGTTGGTAGTGACTTCCTTGTCTATTAGAACCTGATTCAGTTTGACGGGTGGTTTGCCAATCTCGACCGTCGTGCATCTTATGCTCTGGTTGTTAGGTGGTATTCTTATGAATTGATCAGCTGCTCCTAAGTTGGTTAGTCGTTGGACTTCTTCTTTTAGTCCCTTGCATTCGTTCGTGTTGTGGCCTTGACTTCGGTGATATTCGCAGTATCTTGCCTGGTCTGCCTTGGGGTTCGGCCGCGGCGCTCTTGGTCGTTGAAATGATGAATTATTCTGGATTGAATACATCACATTAGTGCAGGTAGTATTCGGAGGGACGTATTACTGGAGTGAATGTTGCCCCCCATTTCTCGGGGGGCTGTGCTGACTACCATTGGGGCGACTCCGCTTCTGGCGTCGTTCTTTTCGCATTGTATGGGTTGATTCACCTTTTTTCTTCCTCTTTTGTCTTCTGTCTGACCTCAGATTTTCTGGTGAGGGCATTTCGATCGTCATGAACCTTTTGATAAAGAGGGCGGCAAGCTCGATGTAGCTATCAATATCTTCTCTTTGTAGGGATCGAAGCCAAGTCCGAGCTTCTCCTATTAATGTTGTTGAAAATACTCGGACCATGAGTTGATCTGAGGCATTGCGGGCGTGCATGATGGCTTCGAAATGCTTCAGGTGTGCGAGTGGGTTGCCTGTCCCATTGAAACTACGGATTTCCGTGCCCGCGGCTGCCCACGAGCTAGGGGAGTCCTCGTTGGGTAAGTCTTCATCTGGTCCCTGCTTTGTGGCAGAAGTGTCAGGACCTATTGTGTTTCCAGTGTTTTCTTCATGATGAGGACGCGCGAGGTAGTGGTCATACATCTCTGGGAGTGATGTTGCAGGTAAGGGGGAGCTATTTGTGCTAGAGAATTCCTTTTCTATGTCGTACTCCTTGTGTAGGCCAGGCCTGGTGGGAGCAGGGAGTTCTTCTGGCGGCAGTAGAACAACTTGTTCGAATGGCTAAGGAGTCCTTAGGTGGTGGAATGTCGGCTTATTCCGTGCTGCATGGGTTGCATCAACGCGGATGGTGTTGGGAGGTATGTACTCTTGAGGTAGCCGTTGCCCCCCAGTACCTGAAGGGTCTTGCTGTCGGAGCGCGGCCTGACGCCACTCTTCTTGTCTTATGATAGTTTGCTTTTTTCTTTGCTGGGATTCTGGTGTCGGATTCAGCAGTGAGAGAACGGCTGGTGCTCCCAAATTTCGAAGTAAGGTGATCATTTCGGTTTGCAGTTCTTCCATCTGGCGGACACGTCCTTCCAGGGCTGGCGCGGGAGCTAGGGCTGCTCCTGTGGTTAGTGGTGCGTCTACCGGAGAGGGAGATCGTGCAGGCTCAGTGTGTCCGCCAAGTGCGGGTCCTTCGGTTAAGCGAGCACTCCTCTTTGCCATTGTGATGAACTTGCTCTGCGAAGGATATTGGGAATGTTCCCACAGACGGCGCCAAACTGTTGCGGTCTAACTCGATGCTCCGGTCGGGCCGGATATTCTTGGGCCGCCTTAGCTCTCGGAGCGGTCGAGCGCGCACACAGTCAATTGAAGAGTGAGGGATGGACACGGGAAGTTTTGACGTGGAAAACCCTTCAACCGGGTAAAAAACCACGTGACCGGGTCGGTGCCGATCAAAATCCACTAGTTTGCTGGAGTTTTACAGTTTGATGGGGGAAACCGGGGCGACAGGCCGCTCCCGTTACAATCTTGAGGAGAGAGAGTATATGCACTCGTTGGTGGGCAACAGACGGCCGCGCCAACGGGACTTGGATGGTGGAAATGCGCGAGGTACTTCAGTTGCACGTGCTCGGAGGCGACGCGTGTCCTAGGGTTGTCGTAGCTTCCTTTGTGCGTCTTCCTCGGTCCTTGGAGTGTTCCCCTTGTGACTGGGCTCTGATGGGGTGCCAATAACCGATGACGAGTTCTGGTAGCTGTTGGCGGGTGTTAATATCCGTTGGTGACCGCTGGAGGTTGCGGGTGGCCGTCGGTGGTTGGCGGCGAGAGGCGGCCACCGGTGGTTGACGGCGAGGGGCGGCCGCTGGCAGAGAAAACGGGAGAGCTCCCACCTGAGGAAGAAGAAGAAGGGGGAAGCGTAGGAGGAGAAAGTTAGGAAATGAGAAGCCCCTGGGGTCCTTTTATAGGCTCCAGGGGGAAGTTATGGCGGGCCCCACCACTAACATAGTGGGTTAGTGGGTGGTTTTGCCCCGATCGGACGGCCGGTAGAGCCTCCCCTTTGATCGGACGGTGGGGAGGTCCTCCCGTGGTGGGGCCGCCCGGACGACGCCGGCGGCGAGGAGGCGGCCGGGTACGGCGGCGGCCGGCCCTGGCCGAGGCCGGCCACGGCCGCGAGCCGGCCATGGCCGAGGCCGGCCATGGCCGGGTCCAGCCATGGCCGCGAGCCGGCCATGGCCGGGACCGGCCATGGCCGCGAGCCGGCCATGGCCGAGGCCGGCCATGGCCGAGTCCGGCCATGGCCGAGGCCGGCCATGGCCGAGGCCGGCCATGGCCGCGAGCCGGCCATGGCCTAGGCCGGCCATGGCCGCGCGCCGCCGTGGCCTAGGCCGGCCATGGCCGCGCGCCGCCGTGGCCGCGGCCGGCCAAGGCCGCGAGCCAGCCATGGCCGCGGCCGGCCATGGCCGCGATCCGGCCATGGCCGCGGCCGGCCATGGCCGCGGCCGGCCATGGCCGCGGCCGGCCATGGCCGCGGCCGGCCATGGCCGCGGCCGGCCATGGCCGCGGCCGGCCATGGCCGCGGGCCATGGCCGTGGCCGGCCGGGGGGAGCCGCCGGCGGCGGTTCCCTCCGCGGGAGAGGGGAGGAGATGGGGCCCACCCCCCATGATCTCCATGAGAGATCATGGGGGCAAGGTGGGCCCTCCCATGATCTCCCTTGGTGGGGATCATGGGGGGTCTCTTTCATTCTTATAAATTAAGGTGGAGCCTATCAGTGACAATCATAGAATATATGGTAGGCTTGACAATGGTTATGACAGTCACCAAAAAAAGGAAAACCGGTTAATTTTGAACATAGAAGTGAATGAAGTTTCTTAGATGAGGTCGGGTGATAATGAACGTCGGGCCGCAACCACCATGCCAAACAGAGCAATGTCCTCACATTTCTGAAGAAGTGAAACGATCCATATGTTAGACGGTTCAGCATGAATCAAAGAAAGGCATGCATCGCCTACCCTATCTTTCACCTGAGGTTTGGAGTAGAAAATGGGTACGGTAATTTAACACCATATACCTATATCAGCTAGCTCCACCAATAACAACGTCACTGTTGAAGTCAGGAAAATCCTAACTTCAAAATTCGGATCAATGCAGACACAGGTTACTGATAATCTGATATAGCGATCGGGCTCGACGGCTAAACGGGCTAAAACGTAGAAGTAGGGGGACAACAAAAAGGACCTCAGGTGTTGTGGCAGGGAGGTCCCACCACATACTCAGATGCTTAGAAGAAGCATCTCCTCCACAACCAAAGATGGCTGAGCATGGTACAAGGGGGACACTAGCAGGGAGTTTGACTCTTCAGAGAAATGATCCAAAGGCTCAGCTACAAAAGTTCAAAAAAGAGGGGGTCAAGATCTTTTTCAAGATTTCAAAGTTCATATTCTTGTACCCCGGGGCTCCTATTTATAGGCAAAAACCTGGGGGGAAGGGGTCTCTGGGCGAGGAGACCCAGTCCTGCAATCATCAGTTGCAGCCTTCTGGCGACCTGGCTCGGTTACTGGCGAGTTTAGTCTGGCGATCATCTGTGGCGTTGGTCGGAAGTCGTCTGCTAGGCGAGTATTGTTGTTGCTCGCCACCAGTATTGTCCGGAGCTCGCCTGTAATAAAAGGTCTTTGAAGCATGCCCGCGCTGCTAGGTGGTCGTGCGACCTAGCAAGTATGATCCTCGCTTGTGTCTAAAGGTCCCCTTGCGCCCCCTGATGGTCATTTGAATGCTCATCGGACTTTCATGTACTGATTTTGCTCGTTGACTTGTTTACTTATTGACTGATGATTGTTGACCGTTAATCCATAACGAATAGGGGCTGTACAACCACGTGCTCGCAGCTCCCACCCACATGGTGTTGCCAATAAATAAAATCATTCTATAACTTTTGTAATTTTAGTAATATCTATACTATGCATTATATCTATACTTAAACATGATCACTTTTCAACTTTACCCCTCTTCATTTAAAAAATTCAAGTTTTTAAATTTTATGTGTTTCTCTTTTATTTTAAAAACTATGCTTTCATATAAATAAAGTCTTCTACCTATAATAAAAAATTTGGAGACACTCTCAAACCCCCCGCGCACATACCGTCACGTCAGGACGATAATGTCGTGGTCGAGATAATGTCGCGCGGGGCACGAGGAGGTCCCCCGTGCACTATCACAGTTGAGATATTGTCACGATTTGCCGTAGGGGCGGAGCCCCCCAGCTTACTGTCACTAGTATAAATAAATATATAAACATGAACGGAGGGAGAAGCAGGCACATGCGGTCTTAAAAGCTTCAGGAGCGAAACAGAGAATTGGTTAAGTACCGCAACGACTGTGAAGGAAAGTGTGTTCGATAGAAGCTAAACAGGGATACGTGCCAGTGGCTACTGGATGACAGAAAGCTCAAAAGTAGAACAATGATTTCAACAGTACTAGCTGCTGGAAGAGGGATTCACGTACACCTCGCTTTTATTGTCTTTCCTCATCTTAAAACTCTACAGCATCCACTCTTCCTTCACTCAAAGCTAGACACACACTTAATTTATTTTGCATTGTTATTACATTTCTCCAGCTTGTAATTATTTGAATGATTGAATCGTCAGGCAGATTAAGGAGCTATTTGACTGATGTTTTTATGCAAGCATTTAAAGAAATAGTCGTGTATGGTGGATAAGTGGTCGGGGAAGAGAAAGAACAAGCGCGCGCACACACAAACACACGAGATAAGAAAAGCGGTTGTTTGTTCGTAAATTGCGTTTGTCTATTCGCAGATTTTATCTTTTTGTAGTTCCAAAGGAAGACAATTTGTTATTCGCTGATATTTTTATTATTAAAAAAGAGAACTTTAATAGTCCTCTTTGCCTTCCTCATCATAGGGTGAGAGTAACTCTAGCTGTCTAAATCTTCACAAATAAATCTAAATCGCATGAACAAGGAAGAAATCGTCTTTCTTCTTCAACTTGGTCTCTATCCACACATTCATTTTTTTTGGAATCGCGGTCTGTGCACACATTGAAGTGCTCAGAAGGTCATTGGAGATGTTCCTTCGTTGTCGGGCCCTTTTCAGGAGAGCGAAGACATCGACATCTCATGTTTAAAATTTGTCTGTGGATAACAATTTGTAAACTCAAATAAAGTAGAAAATATTGATCTGCGGATAGACATTTATGTTCTGCGAATAACAATTGTCATTAAAAAATTCAATCATGTGTTTTGTACCTTTTCAAAACTTATAACCGTCGGAATTTTTATATTGCTCTCTAACACGTATGAATTGAACAAATGGCTCATGTAAGTTGAAAGATAATTACAAGTAGAGTATTTCTTGTGTTATTATTATTTTTAGTGTGCGTATATGGGTTTTGTCCCACATCGCGTGTTTACGTTGTTGAGTCTGATGTAGTAGTATATATTCTCCTCTATGATTGAATAATAAGGCATATAACTATCAATTTCCCTATTCAACTTGGTATAAGAGGCATTCCCGTTCCCGATGCCCTAATTTTTTCATTCCTGATGCGCCTCCGTCCGCCTGCGCCCCGCTAGACCTCCGCTCCAAATCGACGCTCCAGTTTGATTGCTCGTCGGGGATGATGGGTGGTTCCTCTCCGATGTCGACTGCTGAGACGGACGCCGTTTGTAATACCCCAGTTTTCCAGTACTTGTGCCTCTGGAAGTTATCGCGCGGCGATAGGTAGCTATCGCCCGGCGATAGCCTTGTTTCGTCGAGACCAGGCACTGAGTAGAAAGCGCTGAGAGCATCGAGTGCTAGCGCGCGACGTTAGATAGATATCACTCGGCGGTAGCCTGGTGTTGAGTGGAGGCGTTGAGTGAGCTACCGCCCAGCGGTATTTATACCGCCCGCGGTAGCGCGGCATTATTTTTTGACCAAGGGCTCGGGAAGCTACCGCGGCGCGGTAGGTAGTTACCGCTCGGCGGTAGCGGACGGGAGCAGTTCCATAGATCTGTGTTATGACCGTCTAATTTCACTTCGGTTTTGATCATATGACCCAGGACACTCCGACTAAGAGGCATAAGTAGGGCTGAGAGGCTCTTTCTTCTCATTTTCTTCTCCGTTGAGTGAGATTTAGGATTTGGGAGAAAGAGTTTGGAGGAGGAAGAACAAGGATTTTCTCCGCCATTGACGAAGCTTCGGGGCTCCGATCGTCGATCCAAGGCCAGATCCGTGGAGGGGACTTTAAGGCGCACACTTTCATCCGTGCAAATCGAGTTTTCCATGGCTAGGAAGAGGAGTCGTAAGGTAACGACACTTCTCCTCTCGGTCTTTAGGATATGTGCATGGCATCCGTTTTTAATCTTGCTTTCTTTCAAGCATTTAGGCACCAGATCTCTCAAATAAGAGGGGTTCGGGTTGTCATGATACAAGAGGAGCCACCGGGTCGATTGTGTTCATCCCCGGCATAATGTTGCATTAGAAATTCGCTCTGCTAATGGATTAGGCATTGTGGGTAAAGCCGTAGTCACAACCGTTAGTCTGACTCGGTGATGTTGCATAACGAGTCTTAAGAATTTTGCTAGAAATCTGTTTGCGGAAAGAAGCCGTTTGTGATGTTTTCCCCCCTTTATTTTGTGTGATAACGAATGGTGGATTAGGGTGGGAAAGGCTATTGATTGTGACGTGCTAAGGCGCGGCTTTGTCTCTGTGGTCGGCTGGATAGCCCGTGACGTGCAAGTCATGTGTGGAGAGTGTCCCGGTGAGAAAAGTCCCCTTCTGTGAAACTGACGAGAACGTCAAGCTTTGGACAAGCCCGGGCGATGAAGCTCATGAGCGGGTAGGGACAAGCAAGGGTTCTTAACATCGGTTTGTTATTTGTGAGACTGAATCGTGACGTGAGAAGTCAGAGCTTGCAGGAAAGCTCGAGTTTGAGACCCATGAACGGGTGGGGCCTTGGCAAGAGTTCCGCGTGGCAGTTTGTATGTCGTTAGGGGAAATTGGAAGTACCCGTGTGTTTGTCGCTTGAACGTCGATGGGGAAATTGGATGTACCTATTTGATGATGTGTGATGATGTGTTAGATTCATGCGTTATAAGGTGCCTTTGGTGAAACCCAAGTTTGCATACATGTTGCATTGTAGGTCGCCTTTTTATTAACTGCTCAACCTAGAAATGTGTTTGATGTTTGTGACATTCTAACCTGTTTCTTTACTCTATATGTTTATATACATTTGCATACGAAGTGCTGACATGCAGGGTGATGGGGTGCCCCGGGGTCTGCTAGAGACGGCCGGGAGGAGATATGTTGGTTACACAGTTGATGTCAGCCTTTGCTGACCCACGTTACAACAAATTTTTACAGGGCAATGGTCGCATGCGTATACAACCCATATTCGACGAGGATGGGTCCTACCATAGCCAACTCAACGGGAGTCAAAGTCAATCAGTCAAGGATAGAAGTCAACATCAAGTCGCAAGCCTGTGGAAGACTTGGGCGAGTATGGCGAGCTCCCCTCGCACACTCGCCAGTAGGCGACTAAGGTGAGATACTCGTGTAACACCCCTATCCGTCGGATAGCATATAGCAGTAGGTCCGGCCGGGGCCCGACGCCATATACTACGGACAGACCGGTTGGTTACGCGTTGAAATCATTCAACCAATTGCACGCCCTACACAACACCTAGCGGAAGCATTAAAATTAAGTTGCACAATTAAGAACCCTGCCAACAGCATGAATGTCCACTACAATAACACCCGCCGGAATGTTCCAATACACAGAAAATAGAAATGGCCTTAAGGCCTTACATAGTTTGCTTGATATAACAGTGTTTTCATACATCGGCTCGCAGGCCGGCCACACATGGTCACAATGAAACACTCAAAATTAGGCCTTCGAGGGCCGGCTCAGCAACTTGGGCTTTAGCCCGCTATTTTTCACTCATCTCCGCAGCACCTGCAAGCACAAACCACCGCCCGGTGGCAAACAAAAGTAACGGTCAGCTATGCTGACCAAATTATAACGATCCCGCCCCAAAATCGGGGCGGCGATGCTCTTTCCCTGCACTTTATTAGTATAGGCAATTTATTAGTGTAAACACACATCAACACAGGCGTAGGCTCGCACGGCCACACACCTCGTACACACAGGGCACATTCACGGCGAACCGACCAACGTCACGTCAATTAAAGCCATAGACGTTCCCGTTCCACCACCGCCCCTTGGACGGCCAACCATATGAGCATTTTGTCTTCTTGGCCTTGGTCACGACAATTTAAGCCATAGACCGCTGAAGACTCTCATCCATGCCAACGGTCCCACCAAACGACATAGATCGGGTACGGTTCCGCCTGACCCGTGCTCATATTGCAACGGCAATTTAAGCCATATGCGCAGGTCAAGACTCACTGAGTCCCATTTCCGCCACAACAATCACATAACCCGGTTATGTTCACGTTGGCTCCCCGGCCATCGTGTTGGCAAAACTCGCTTTTGCCCAGTTTTCTGGGTGCACCTTGGAGTTAATCTCCAAGGCTCCCTGTTGCAATCTACCACGTAGAAAACTCGAAAAACACCCAAACACCCGGAGTCTTCCCCGGTTCATATGCAATGCAACATCACCGATCAGGCTCTACTTGTCCGGATAGGCTTCACACACAATGCATACATCCGTTTTTGCATACGGACTCTATACAAGGGGGACTTTACATATCTACCCCAAGGAACGCTCCAACTCTTCGCTCACTCGTGAGAGAGGGTTTCCTATGCAAAGGGAAAAAAAGGGGGGCTTCACATTCCCAAGGATGAGAAATCGTTACCCTTGTGTTCTTCCGCGGCGCCATGAAAAACTATGCGGTTGGAAAGCACCGCAATGGCGTCACCTCCGCGGATCTGGACTCGGATCGCGATTCGGAGCTCCGACGCTCCACCGGCGGCCGCATCTTGGTCTCCAACCTCTCACCTTGCTCTCCCCTCTCTCTAGGATTTAGAAAGAGAATGGAAAAAGAGAATGAGGGTTTTGAAACCCTTATCCCGGCTAAAACCATCCAGGAGCAGCCCCCCACCGTCGGATCCAAAGCCAAGGAAATGAACGGCCACGATTAGGCCTCAAATTATAAAATCTGGGCCGAACACGGGTTGCAACACGGCCGTGTGCCTGGCCGTGTCACTCATTCGCCGTCTCGACCGACTCGAAAACCAGCACACGGCATTCGACACGGCCTCCGACACGCCCGTGTCACCTGTGACACGCCCGTGTCGAGACCCGTGTCACGCCCCCCCCCCCCCCCCCCCCCGTGTGCAATCGGCCAGCTTTCCCAACCCGAGAAGGACACGGCCTGCGACACGACACCCGACACGCCCGTGTCGAATTTGACACGCCCGTGTCAGGGCCCGTGTCATGGCCTGTGTGCCTTCCTCAGAAAACTGCCCAAAGTGACACGTCCTGGGACACGCCCGTGTCCCAGGCCGTGTGCCTCAACTCGACGATCTCCGATCGTCAAAACGTCGACCACACGACCCGTGGCCGAACACGCCTGTGTCACGCCCGTGTCACGCCCGTGACATGCCCGTGTCACGCCCGTGACACCTGCTCCAAAATTCAGACCGGGCTTAAAACATCACTCGTCCCTCTTTTGAGTTTCGGGGTGTTACAACTCTCTCCCCCTTAAAAGAATTTCGCCCACGAAATTTACTAAAGGAAAACCATAGGAACTTAAAACTTTTAACGGTACCTGAGCAGAATAACTCTGGGTACTCCTCCAGCATGGTTTGCTCCCTTTCCCAAGAGAGCTCCTCCCGACCGCAATTATCCCACCGGACCTTAACCATCCGGATCTCCTTGTTACAGAGCCTCTTGACCTCTGCGTCTTCAATACAAACGGGCTTGACCTTAGTCGTCAACCCTTCGCCCACCGGTACTTGATCCACTGCGATCACTAGCGAAGGCTCTTTCACCGCCTTCCGCAACACAGAGATGTGGAACACATCGTGTAGCCCACTCAACTCCACCGATAGCTTCAAACGGTATGCGGCTTCGCCGACTCGCTCCAGAACCTCAAAAGGTCCAAGGTATCTTGGGCTCAGCTTCTTCAAGCGTCTCACCCGCGAAACCCCCTTGAACGGCTTCACTTTCAAGTATACCCAATCGCCTACCGCGAACTCCACGTTCCGGTGCTTGGCATTATAATACTTCGCCTGCCTGTCCTGAGCGATCAACAAGCGCTCCCGAATGATCCGCACCAACGAGGTAGCACTCTCCACCTCCTGCTTCTTGTACAACCTTGCCTCACCCGTTTCTAACCAAGACAACGGCGTGCGACATTTTCTACCATATAGGGCCTCAAAGGGCGCCATTAGGATACTCGCCTGGTAGCTGTTGTTGTACGTGAACTCCACCAAATATAGGTGGTCCTCCCAATGCTTCCCGAAGTCTAGAACACACATGCGCAGCATGTCCTCCATCGTTCTATTGACTCTCTCGGTCTGCCCATCCGTCTGCGGATGGAAGGCTGTGTTGAACTTCAACTTTGTCCCCAGCATCTGCTGCACCAACCTCCAATCATTGGACGTGAAACGCCCATCGCGATCACTCACGATGCTGCGAGGTACACCATGCAGTCTAACTATATTGTCCACATATAGCTTCGCCAACTTCTCCACCGAGTCGTCTTTCCTATGCGGAATGAAATGTGACACGTTAGTTAACTGATCTACGATCACCCAGATGGCGTCGTTCCCCTTCTGCGACCTTGGCAACCCATGCACAAAGTCCATAGATATGTCGTCGAACTTCCACTCCGGTATAGGCAAGGACTTCAGAAATCCTCCCGGCTTTTGGCACTCCGCCTTCACCAAGGCGCACGTTTGGCACTTAGCCACAAACAACGCTACGTCTTTCTTAAGCCTCGGCCACCAAAACAGCTTCTTGAGGTCACGGTACATCTTCGTGCTCCCCGGGTGGATCGAGTACTTGGTATGATGAGCCTCGTACATCAACTCCGCCCGTAGGTTACTCCCGCTTGGGACGCACAACCGATGATCCTTCCTTAACAACCCATCTTCCACTGAAAACTGGGAATTTGACCCATCCAACGCTGCCTCCATAAGCTCCTTCATGGAGTCATCTAACTCCAATGCCTGCCGAACCCGGTCAGCCAGGTCATACTGAACCTCGGTCCAGTTCAACATTGCTTTAGCGCTCGTGTGCTTGTCAACGCAACAGATCTCAAGCTCCTCCAACTCCCGTATCAGCCGCTCATCATGCACTGACAACCAGTTGGCTTGGGCGGGAACCCTGCGACTCAACGCATCAGCAACCGCATTGCCCTTCCCGGGTACATAATGAATCTTGAAGGAGTAGTCCCCCAGGAACTTCATCCACCTCCTCTGCCTCATGTTAAGATCCTTCTGATCCACAAGGTAC
Source organism: Platanthera zijinensis (assembly GCA_039513925.1). Lineage (NCBI taxonomy): Eukaryota > Viridiplantae > Streptophyta > Magnoliopsida > Asparagales > Orchidaceae > Platanthera > Platanthera zijinensis. The sequence goes on from CM077096.1 coordinate 26,751,120, forward strand.
TTCAGGCTCTTGTGATCGGTATATATATCGACCCTTACGCCGTATAGGTAGTGCCTCCACAGCTTAAGTGCAAATATCACGGCTGCCAACTCCAAGTCGTGGACCGGATAGTTCCTTTCATGCACTTTCAGCTGACGCGATCCATAAGCTATGACGCTCCCATGCTGCAACAACACGCAGCCCAAACCACTACCCGAGGCGTCACTATATACCTCGAAGCCCTCGGTCCCACTCGGCGAACTAAGCACTGGCGCCATGGTCAACCGTCTCTTCAGCTCCTCAAACGCTTGCACGCACTCCTGCGTCCACAAGAATCTCTGATCTTTCCTTGTCAACTTCGTAAGAGGTAGCGCTATCCGCGAGAAGTTCTCTACGAAGCGCCTGTAATATCCGGCAAGCCCGAGAAAACTACGGACTTCCGCGACAGAAGACAACGCAGGCCACTCCCGTATCGCAACGATCTTCGCCGGATCCACTGCTATACCTTCTCCACTAACAATGTGACCAAGGAACGCTACTGAGGGTAGCCAGAACTCGCACTTGGAGAATTTCGCATATAGCTCATTCCTCCTCAAAGTCTCCAACACTAGATGTAAGTGCTTGAAGTGATCTTCTTCGCACTGCGAGTACACCAATATATCGTCAATAAAGACGATCACAAAGCGGTCCAGGAAATCTCAGAACGTCCTGTTCATCACGTCCATAAATACTGATGGCGCATTCGTCAGTCCAAACGGCATGACCGTGAACTCGAAATGCCCATACCTTGTGCTGAACGCCGTCTTCGGGATATCACATTCCCTTATCCTCAACTGATAGTACCCCGACTTCAAGTCCAACTTAGAATATAATGACGATCCGACCAACTGATCGAACAGATCATCAATCCTAGGGATCGGGTATTTGTTCTTCTCCGTCAGCTTGTTCAACTCTCTGTAGTCGATACACAACCGCATACTACCATCCTTCTTCTTAACGAAGAGGACCGGTGCGCTCCAAGGCGACGAGCTCGGACGCACATAACCTTGCTCCATCAGCTCCTCTAGCTGAACTTTCAACTCTGCCATCTCTTTAGGCGCCAACCTATACGGAGCACGTGACACCAGTTTGGCCCCCGGTACGAGCTCGATGGTGAAATCAATTTCCCGCTGCGGTGGGGCTCCGGGAAGACTATCCGGGAACACATCGGGGTATTCACAAACCACGGGGATGCTATCCAACAAGGACTCTGGCTCCACAGCCCCCACTATTGCGAAGAACAGCTCTGCACCAGCACGAACTGCCTTTACCACCTGAAGAGAAGACATCAGCGTCTTGCTCGACCCCTTGAGTCCCTCGAATGTTGTCCCCCACCCAACACCCAGCTTGACCTCCTTCCGGTCGCAATCAATCCAAACCTTCTGCTCTGAAAGCCAATTCATCCCAAAGATAACGTCGAACTCTACTAGCGGCAGCAATGACGCTAGCAAGTCGAACTCTTGGCTCCCTATGTGAACCTTTACGGTGCACACTCTGTCCGCACGCATCGAGCACCCATTCGGTAGCAGCACATCCAACTTGTCCTTCACTATCGAAGAAGGGACTCCGATGCGCGATATAAAATTTTCGGACAAGAAGGAGTGTGAAGCTCCCGTATCGAACAGTGCCCGTGCCGGACTATCGCTAATCAAAACAAAGCCTATGCAAACTATATTAGGCTAACAAGCAATAAACAACAGTATCTAAGTTAACTTGCTATAAATTAACTCGTACCTGTCACCACATCCGCTTGTTTAATAGCCTTCTGCTGCCCCAAGTTGTAGACTCTAGGCTGAGTCGGAGCATAGTGGGACGCGGTTGACTCCACCGCCTTGCCCTTCTCTTCATAAGTAGCTCCTTGCTTTCTCTCGGACTTTGGGCGTCCGCTCCAGCAATCGCGGGCAAAGTGCCCCGTCTTTCCACACGTGAAACAAGCGCCCGGGGTTCGATTGGTAGTTGCCCCCGAGGCACCTGTAGAAGAAGCTGGACCTGACGTCCTAGCCTTCTTGTAGAATCTTCGATAGCCCGACTTCTACGTAGTCGGCACTTTGAACTCCGATTTATTGCCGCCAGATTCCTTCTTAGCTTGCACATTTCTCATGTCCTTCTCCAAGGACCGGGCCGAGTTGACCAAGGTTAGGAAACCATGCGCCATGGGCCCTGACAGTAGCAACCTCAGCTCATTTCTTAACCCTTCATAGAAGCGGTTAGTCTTTCGCTCCTCGTCGGCAAAGGTAGCGCTATCATATCTCCCCAACCGAGTAAACTCGTGGAGGTACTCGTCTACAGTGCTATCTCCTTGCACCAACTTTTGGAACTCGTTCCCCAATGCGATCCTCTGCGCTGAGGGGAGGTATCGAGCCATGAACAATCTTGCAAACTCCGCCATAGGAACTTTGGCCAATGGCCTTCCCCTCAACTGGCGTAGCTCTAGGCCTTCCCACCATAACCATGCGTCCCCATCCAAAAGGAACATCGCTGTCGTGGTCTTCTGCCACTCTTCCGTTTCTGTCGCTGTCATCACCCTATTGACTCTTGAGAGCCAATCTTCAGCCTGGGTCGGGGTTCCCGTTCCCGAGAACACCGGTGGGTGGAAGCCCATCACATGCTTAAGCTGTCTCTCAGTGGCTCTCCGAGGCAACTCCGGCTCCACCGCCACCTGCTCAACCCTTCTAGGCTCCGCCGCTTGGAGCGGCACTTGCTCCTCCGCAGGAGCAGGCTGCTGCACCTGTCTTGCAGGTTGCGTATTAATCATCGCCATGACAGCTTCTGCCACCAACCTAATGGTCTCAGCAGACGGAGGTGTTGCAGGCGCTTCACTTGGCGCACTGCTTGCCTCAGAACCTGGCCGTTCTGACGGCCCAGCACCACTTCTGGTCACCTATAATCGTGCAAAACACATATAAGCGACCACAAACTATTGCAAACAACAATTATAGGAACACGCAGGTTCCTCAAACATGTGTATTTTCATTCCTAAGTGGACATTCATGGGTTCTTTTCATATTATAACGATGACGCACACATGTGCTCACCACCCCTTAAAGTGAATTCGCCCACGAATTCATTTAAGTTTGACCGAAACCAGTAGTCTGATACCATAACCCACAGGTCGGAGGATCAAAACCTCCCTCTGATACCAATTTGTAACACCCCTATCCGTCGGATAGCATATAGCAGTAGGTCCGGCCGAGGCCCGACGCCATATACTACGGACAGACCGGTTGGTTACGCGTTGAAACCATTCAACCAATTGCACGCCCTACACAACACCTAGCGGAAGCATTAAAATTAAGTTGCACAATTAAGAACCCTGCCAACAGCATGAATGTTCACTACAATAACACCCGCCGGAATGTTCCAATACACAAAAAATAGAAATTGCCTTAAGGCCTTACATAGTTTGCTTGATATAACAGTATTTTCATACATCGGCTCGCAAGCCGGCCACACATGGTCACAATGAAACACTCAAAATTAGGCCTTCGAGGGCCGGCTCAGCAACTTGGGCTTTAGCCCGCTATTTTCCGCTCGGCTCTGCAGCACCTGCAAGCACAAACCACCGCCCGGTGGCAAACAAAAGTAACGGTCAGCTATGCTGACCAAATTATAACGATTCCGCCCCAAAATCGGGGCGGCGATTCTCTTTCACTGCACTTTATTAGTATAGGAAATTTATTAGTGTAAACACACATCAACACAGGCGTAGGCTCGCACGGCCACACACCTCGTGCACACAGGGCACATTCACGGCGAACCGGCCAACGTCACGTCAATTCAAGTCATAGACGTTCCCGTTCCACCACCGCCCCTTGGACGGCCAATCATATGAGCATTTTGTCTTCTTGGCCTTGGTCACGACAATTTAAGCCATAGACCGCCGAAGACTCTCATCCATGCCAACGGTCCCACCGAATGACATAGATCGGGTACACGGTTCCGCCTGACCCGTGCTCATATCGCAACGGCAATTTAAGCCATATGCGCAGGTCAAGACTCACCGAGGCCCGTTTCCGCCACAACAATCACATAACCCGGTTATGTTCACGTTGGCTCCCCGGCCATCGTGTTGGCAAAACTCGTTTTTGCCCAGTTTTCTGGGTGCACCTTGGAGTTAATCTCCAAGGCTCCCTGTTGCAATCTACCACGTAGAAAACCCGAAAAACGCCCAAACACCCGGAGTCTTCCCCGGTTCATATGCAATGCAACATCACCGATCCGGCTCTACTTGTCCGGATAGGCTTCATACACAATGTCTACGTCCGTTTTCGCATACGGACTCTATACAAGGGGGACTTTACATATCTACCCCAAGGAACGCTCCAACTCTTCGCTCACTCGCGAGAGAGGGCTTCCTATGCAAAAGGGAAAAAAAGAGGCTTCACATTCCCAAGGATGAGAAATCGTTACCCTTGTGTTCTTCCGCGGCGCCATGAAAAACTATGCGGTTGGAAAGCACCGCAACGACGTCACCTCCGCGGATCTGGACTCGGATCGCGATTCGGAGCTCCGACGCTCCACCGGCGGCCGGATCTTGGTCTCCAACCTCTCACCTTGCTCTCCCCTCTCTCTAGGATTTAGAAAGAGAATGGAAAAAGATAATGAGGGTTTTGAAACCCTTATCCCGGCTAAAACCATCCAGGAGCAGCCCCCCACCGTCAGATCCAAAGCCAAGGAAATGAACGGCCACGATTAGGCCTCAAATTATAAAATCTGGGCCGAACACGGGTTGCAACACGGCCGTGTGCCTGGCCGTGTCACCCATTCGCCGTCTCGACCAACTCAAAAACCAGCACACGGCATTCGACACGGCCTCCGACACGCCCGTGTCACATGTGACACGCCCGTGTCGAGACCTGTGTCACGCCCCCCCCCCCCCCCCCGTGTGCAATCGGCCAGCTTTCCCAACCCGAGAAGGACACGGCCTGCGACACGGCACCTGATACGCCCGTGTCGAATTTGACACGCCCGTGTCAGGGCCCGTGTCATGGCTCGTGTGCCTTCCTCAGAAAACTGCCCAAAGTGACACGCCCTGGGACACGCCCGTGTCCCAGGCCGTGTGCCTCAACTCGACGATCTCCGATCGTCAAAACGTCGACCACACGATCCGTGGCCGAACATGCCTGTGTCACGCCCGTGACACGCCCGTGTCATGCCCGTGACACCTGCTCCAAAATTCAGACCGGGCTTAAAACATCACCCGTCCCTCTTTTGAGTTTCGGGGTGTTACAACTCGCCCAGCCAGTGCGAGCTCCCCAGGAAGTCTTCAAGTCTCCGGGGTGGGGGTATAAGTATTGCCCCCCCTCCCTTTGGATTTCTCTATAAATAGGACCTCAGGAGTACGAGGGAAGGGATCGGAAATCTCGGATAGATACTCGCGAGCTCTTTGGATTCCTTTTCCTCAAAGAACAAGTCGCGACCTGCTATCTCGTCATTAGCTTGTCTCCCTCGTACCTAGCTCGGTCATTCTGGTTGTGAAGGGGTTGCTTCTTCTGAGCAGCCGGGTACGTGGTGGGACCTTCCTGCCGCAGCAACCTGGGATCTTGTTCCTAAATCTCTTTTATGTTGCTTCTGTGGGCCGTCTATCTTCACTGCTTGACCAGTAGCCTTAGGCCGCCTAGTCCGATTATGAGGTAGGGAATTTTTCCCAGCTTCAATAATGCGAAAACAAGCTCACCGGCCAAAAAGGCCTAAGCCTCATGAAGTGGTCTTTTTGTTTAGCAGCTTTGTTTTGTTGAGTGTTATGCTAGTGCATTATGTTTCCGACTTTCATGCCGAGGTAGCCTAGGAGTGTCAAGGCACGTTGCTCTGTTTGAGATTGTTGTTTCAGTTTCTGGACAATTGGATATTGTAAGGCCTTAAGACCGGTTCAAACTCATTTAGTAATGGATAACTTCTGGTTAGTTTTTTTTTTCGCTATTTATTTCAGAGTTTTGAGTTGGGTAGTTTTATATCATCTTATAATGCTTAAGCTGTAGAGTCTATATATTATGGGGGGCCCGATCAGACCCATATTATACGGTCATTACAGGGGAGGTGTTACACCATCTGTGTCCCTCCATGGCGCGGCAGGACGTTTTTTCTTCCACCGCGCGATTCTGTAGCCCCTACTCCTCCATCGGCATCCAAAGCTAGGATGTTGTCGACCCCACCATCTTATTCAGCATCCATTTGAGGCATCTATGGTTGACGTTGACTCTGACATTCCTCTTCCATCAGCCACAACTTCTCCTCAGCCGTGTCTTTCACAAACCGTCTGCTCCAGTCTTCACATCACCGCCGATGACAAATTTGCTCTGTCGCTTCCCGATTTGCTCTGTCCTTAACTAATCTGCTCCGACACTACCTTGTTTGCCCTCCTACTGCATAGCTTTTCAGTGCAGGTTGATGCACTGGTGTCTCTCGTATCGTTTGGTTCCTCTTCTGTGTTCCCTTCCTATGGCTGCTCAATCCTCTGATGTAAGTGACTCTTCAGTGTCGTCACCGAGTCTGATTCAGCCCTAGGTGAGTGACCCTCAACGGTCTCATGGCCACTCCGGCTCTCTGAACATTACCACGATCCCATTAGATGACACGAACTATCTCGAATGGTCCTGGGTGGCGCAATATGTCATTCGTAGTCATCAAATGTTCAGCTATATTGATGGATCTATTAAGGAGCCGCAAAAAACTGATCCCTCCTAGAAATGATGGGACTCAGAAAACTCCCTGGTGGTTTTGTGGTTTCTCATAGTTACATGTTAATGGACTCTGACTATGAGATATGGACCCGTGCCCGTGAGATGTACTCTCAAATTGGGAGCTCCACACAGATTTATGAACTCACTCGCCGCATTTTGGAACTACGTCAAGGCTCTATGATGGTGTCGTCTTTTTTCTCTGAGTTTGAGCATCTATAACAAGAGTTAGACTATTTCTTGCATTTCACTCCTACATGCACTTAGGACGTTGTTCAGTTAAAACAATGAGAGGACTGGCTTCGTCTGCATGTATTCTTGATGGGGTTGAACATGCAATTTGACATGGTGTAGACACATATTCTTCACCGCTCTCCTCTTCCGTCCCTTCGGGAAGCCTTTAGCGTGGTCCTTGGTGATGAAGACCATTAGAAGTCTCTCAGTACTAGTACTCCTCTTAATCGCTTTGTTTTCACTAGTGTTGGTCGTGGTCAAGTTTTTAGCCCTAGCTCATCTGCTCCTAATTGTGATTATTATGGTCGCAAAGGCAATATTCGGGAGGTGTGCTTCAAGCTCCACTCACATCTTGCCCTTCGTGGTCGTGGCCGTGTACGAGGGCCAGGACGTGGAGGTCCATCGCTAGGGCGGCTCCCAACCTCATGATGATGCTTACTCTATAGACGTCTACGATGAGTCCTCCATTGTTATTCCTAGACAGCTAACTTCTCATGAGTTGGATGCTTTCCGTTGTATGCTGCACTCTCAACCTTATCAGCCTTCGAGTGTCTTTGCTTTCATTGTCTCTATTGCTATGCCAAGTGCCCATGCAGTCACTGTCTCCTCCTCTGAGTGGGTGATTGACTCTGGTGCCACTTATCACATGACCGGCTCCTCATTAATTTTTCTCTCTTACACCCCTTTTTCTGGTAAGGACAAAGTTATTTTTGTTAATAGCTTGTTGTCTCTCATTGTTGGTAAAGGACAGATTTCATGTTCCCCTTCGATTTATCTCTCTGTCATTGGTTCATCATGTTCCCTCATTTTCTCACAATTTACTCTCCATCAGTGATATTACTCGATCCCTTAATAACCCTGTAACTTTTTTTTTCTGATTCCCGTGTTTTTCAAGAACTCGATATGAAGCGGAACATTGGCAGTGGTAGAAACCGCGGTGGACAATATTACTTGGAGCCGTGAATTAATTGGACAGAGTTCTCGGGAAACTATCGCGCCGCGCTAATCCTACCGCACGCGCTAACGCATGGAATTAATTTGGCCTGGCTCTCGGGAAACTACCGCAAGCGGTAGTGCTTACCGCGCCGCGCTAGCCTCTCGACGAATATCGAGAAGGACTTCTCGCAAAACACTAACCTCTCGACGAATGATGAGAAGGATTTCTCAAGAAATCAAACTACCGCAGGCGATAGCAGTTACCGCGCCGCGCTAACCTCTCGACGAGTGATGAGATGGATTTCTTGATAAATCAAACTATTGCAGGCGATAGCAGTTACTGCGTCGCGCTATCCGCTCGACTAATATCGACACGTTGTTTTTGAATCGTCGTGTCCTATATTACCGCACGGCGGTAGCTGTAACAGCGCGGTGCTAGCAAAGATAAAACGGCAGCGCGCGAACCTACCGTCGGGCGCTATTCTTACCGCCGATGGTAACCTATTTTCATGAAGACGTATAAAATGTCGTCTCGATTTCTGTGCCTTAGGCACCACGACGAAAAGAGACAGAAGTTCTGGCATTCTAAGGTTGGTCCGCCTCTTTTGCGTTCCATCCCAAAGGTCTCTGTTGAAGGAAAAAGGAAAACTGCCTCCCTCCTGTTCGCGCACGAAGAACTCCAGCGAGCCAAGAAAGACAACGACTCCAGAGAGTCGACCGGTTGCAAGCGCACAAACATATCTGGCAAGCCAAGGACTACAACAACTACGAGGAGTTATTCAGTAGCAAACACACGAAGAAAAGGATGGATTTCATTCTCTGGAAGTTATCGCCGCGCTATAACAAGTTACCGCCTTGCAGTAGCTTCCTGCAGTGTCTCATTCCAACTCATTGAGAAGGAGAGTTCTTCAAAGGAGATCAAAAGGAACTAATGCGCAAGGATGGAAGACTACCAACACGATCAAGAAGCCTTCGTCCTAATACTCTCGTGAAGGATCCTCGTTACAAGAAACTCTCATCAAGCGCTCATCTTCACGAATCTGAAGAACATCGAAGAGAAAGCCTCTCAAGCCACAAAGATCGAATATTGGCAAACAAATCGTCATCCACATCAAGGGTTCGAGTTAGAGGGGAGTTTTCTCTTATTATGTGTATTTTAATTTTAACACTTTTTATCTAGTTGTTTGTGTGAGGGAAATCGACCGGAGGGTCGTCGGAATTCGGGAAGGATTCCGTGAGAAATCGTCCCGGGGTAGGGATGTCTAGATCGGGAGATCTAGCGGGGCTCTAAGACCCTTCCTTGTGTGGTGGTGAAGAGTCGGCTCGAAGATCTTTCTTGGAGAGAAAGGGACAGAGCCAACCGATCCGGGATTTTGATCGGTATAGAAAAGAAAGGAAGTCTAGATCGGGTGATCTAGTGGGGCTCTAAGACACCTCCTTGTATGAGGGTGAAGAGCCGGCTCGAAGTCTTTTCCTGGAGGGAAAAGGAGAGATCCAACCGGTCTGTGGAGCGGGTCGGTATAGAAAATAAAAGAGTTTTTATTTTCACCGCCTTTGATATCCGGCGTCACGGGGATCACAATTTTGTAGTTGTAAGAACAGTAGTTGATTTAGTTTGAATAAAATTTAGTTCGGCCTTAGTTCAGCTTCAGGCGATTTAGTTCAGTTTTTTGTCCAAACGTTTTGATTATTCTGATTTCCTTTGTCAAAGCAAGCATGCTGTGCTCCGTTGATGCTCTTGGTTGCTGAGTTTGGATCTGGTAAGTTATTTCATTCCAAACTTGATGCTAACAACTTCACCCGGAATCGGCTTTTGCCTTGGAGGAGAGTGTTATTCCAAACTTGACAACATAATCTGACTTGATCTTGTCTCTTTTTCTGGAGATTGGTTCCATTCCAAATTTGGTTCTGCCGCGAGAATTGGCCTTTCCAATCTTCCAGATCTACAATGAGAAGAAGTATTTCTTCCTCTACAGTATAGAACAAGAACTGATCGATCAGATGAGATGAACAGATCTGGTCAAAAATTTTTTTGCTCCTTGATCCACACTTCATCTTGATCTGGAAAGGGAGATACCACTGTATCTGGATCTTTCCAAGATGTAGAAGCAGGAAATCTGGATCTTTCCAAGATGTAGAAGCAGGAAATCTCTGGACGAATCTGATGAGCGGCGGCCGGAACAGATGAGCGGCGGCCGGATCTACACCAGAGGCGGCGGCACAGGAGAGCTTTGACGGTTGTGCAAAGAGATCGCGGCAGAAAACTTCCTGTCGAGGATCGGGAAGATGGGAAGCGATGGATCTGGTGTTTTGGATCGACGATGTCGACCTCCTTCCGGTCTTCGTAGAGGAACTCGAGAGTGGCGGCCAAACCGCGAATAACCGGATCCCTCTCCCTTAAGATCCGACGGTGGAAGAGAAGTCATTGGCCGATCCAGAGCAAGAAGAGCAAGAAAACGGACGGGAAGTTTCACTTTCTTCTTCACGGCGGCGACCAAAATCGCGAGCAAAGGATCGACGCTGGTAGAATCGCAGAACGAACACGAGAGCGGAAACCCTAGCGTTACTTTGAGAATGTTAGTGGCTCCGCTCAAAGTATTCTACGAATACACCATCTAAGTATGGAATGGGTAGTTATAGTACCTCCTGCGTAGAGCAAACCCTAGAGAGACACGAACCCGATAACCTATTCCGAGTCGGTCTAGCGTACGTGCGGACATATATTAAATAACTCTAACAGCTTCTAGGAAAGAGGTTAAGACATGTGAAATGAGGAGAATGCCAATGAATAACTGAAGGCCGCGGTAGGTAATGGTGGGCATCGACATCCGATTACGGGTTGCATTAGTAAGGAAGAGCGAAAGCGTGCAGGTAGCGGCAAGACATCAAATTCGTGGGCTGCGGCAAGGTACGCGATGCTTGATGGTTGCATGCTTGTAGGCGGCGGTAGTTGTGCACAAGTAGTGATATTGGCGAGCTACGTGTTCACGGCAAAGCCAAATCCCAACGTGGATCTATTCTCGGTGGCGGTGGTTGACAGTCTGACCACGAAGAAGGATCGCTCTGATACGAAATTTGTGTGCCCGTTTTACGAATTGCAGTCAAAGTTCATATTATATCTCTTAATTTGAATATTTATTAATTTTATTGTGCTAAAACAATTTTGTGAACTAAATATTTTCATTTATCTCTATATTTAGTTGTTCCTATATATTACGCTTCTGCAGTCCGAAATCCCAATCAATTTAAAATTTGACTATATTAATTTTTTCAATGAAGATCTAGAAATTCATTTCTATTGAATATAAGTTTCATCTTTTACAATTTAACTATACAAATGTTTCTTTTATCAAAAATCAGGAGTTACAACGGTTCTATTAAAGCTTACAGGAACTCAAATATATTTCTTCTACAATATAAATATGTCATATCATATGCGGGCGTACGGGCAAAGAGCAAGGAGGCTTCAAATCGAAAAGTGATCAACATGAAAGTTGTAGATCTCGTAGATCCGAACAACTTTCATGTCGATCACTTTTTGATTTGGATCCTTCTTGACTTTCGATTTGGGATCCGAAAATAGGGGGCGGCGAGACTGCTACAGTAAGCATCCAAATTTCCGATTTTCGGATCCCAAAATTGAACGTCAAGGAGGCTCCAAATCAAAAAGCTATTGACATGAAAGTTGTTCGGATCACTGAGATCTACAACTTTCATGTTGATCACTTTTCGATTTGGAGCTTCCTTGACCCCTAAAACCCGTTGCCCGTACGCCCGCATATAAGCATGCCTGCATTTGATACCTTCTCATATATCTATACAAGTGATAGGCACGGGCCTTCGGCCCAGGGGGCATTCGGCGGGGGTGCGACAATCAGCGGGGTGCGACATTCGGCGGGATGCGACATTCGCCGGTGATGTGACATTTGTCGTGGGGACGACATTTGTCGTGGAGACGACATTTGTCGCGCGGGCGACGACATTTGTCGTGAGCGGCGACATTTGTCGTAGGCGACAACATTTGTCGGGGACAGTACCCGACCCTATGGCCTCGCGCGACAGTACCCGACCAACGACGGCGGGATCCACCCGCTCCCGACGGGCTCCGCCCGCTCCCGGCGGGCTCCACCCGACCCGTAACATATACGTATGAGTACTCAAAATGACCGTAAAAAATATAAATCAAGAATACGATTTTTATTTTGTAAAACAAATTATATTTTAACGTTAAAACATTAATTTTTTCCGTGTCATTCCTAGCTAGAGACAATAGGTTTAGGGTATCTAGTGTTTTTATTTTTTGTATTTTAATATTGTAAAGTTGTGTAATTACCTAAAAGAATATTGTCTTTATAATATACTAATATAAAGTTTGGTATAATTGTGTAATTATGAATACAACTATAAGGGCAATATAGAGACATCAGGCAATGTTTCACCAAAAAATAGTTTTCCTATATGAGTATACAAGTGACAGCCTTCGGCCCTGGGGGCATTCGGCGGGGGTGCGACAATCGGCGGGGTGCGACATTCGGCGGGGTGCGACATTCGCCGGGATGCGACATTCGCCGGTGGTGCGACATTTGTCGTGGGGACGACATTTGTCGTGGGTGGGGACGACATTTGTCGTGGGCGGCGACAATTGTCGTGGGCGCGACATTTGTCATGGGCGGCAACATTTTGTCGTGGGCGGCAACATTTGTCGTGGACAGTACCTGACCCTATGGCCTCGCGCGACAGTATCCGACCGAGGACGGCGGGCGCGGCCCGCTCCCGGCGGGCTCCGCTCGACCCGCAACATATACATATAAGTACTCTAAATGACCGTAAAAATATATATATCAAGAATACAATTTTTATTTTGTAAAACAAATTATATTTTAACATTAAAACATTAATTTTTCTCTTGTAATTCATAGCTATAGACTATAGGTTTAGGGTATCTATTGTTTTTATTTTTTGTATTATAATATTGTAAAGTTGTGTAATTAACTAAAAAGATATTGACTTTATAATATAATAATATAAAGTTTGATATAATTGTGTAATTATGAATAAAACTATAAGGGCAATATAGGGACATTAGGCAATGTTTCACCAAAGAATAGTTTTCGCATATTAGTAGATATATATATATATATTCATTAAATTATTTATAATTAATCAATATAACAAAACAATGGCCGTTAAACTTTTATAATTTTGTGGATTTGGCACAGTGCATCCTCAGAATATCTCGCATTTGCAATTTGCATCATAAATTTTAAATTTTTGCAATTTACATTCTTAAAACTTAGGCTTCTATTTTCACATATTGTAACCACTTGAACGGTGAAAATAAGTCTCCCCATACAAAGCCTTAATGAATTTGGCACATTGCATCCTGCTAAACATTCAAGCTTTAAAATGAATAAAAATTAAATAGATGGAAGTATTATTGTCATACAAAAAGACATGCTTATAAATTACAGAGTTTATAACAAATGTTATGGCTTTTGCTAAGAAACGGATAGTGAATTACTTATAAATGTAGAATGGAGTACTCATAAAACCGAGCATTCCAGTCTACCAGACTAGAATAAATGGTGCAGCAAATTGTCAATTTTGCATCAGGTTCGCTCCTCATATTTGTAGTTGGCCGATAACTACGAATATGAGGCAAGCGAGGAAATTAAGCGGCGGTTGAGAAGGGAGACTAATGCCGTTAGAGCTTCGGACTTGAGGTAGGAGCGGTGGCTGGGAATGGCGAGGAAAGGCGGAAAAAACAAACGTCCTTGTTAAAGTCGATGACATTCATACTGGACAGGAGGGCAGCCATCGCCCTTCCAAACAAAGTCTTAATTAAAACCATAACAATTGTTGTAAAATATATAATTTAGAAGCATTTTTTTTCTTTTTTTTATTATAAATAATACCCCGACTATTTAAAGCCATGATTTGAACTAGAAAGAGTGTCCGAGCAACGGAATAAAGTAATACTAAAATAAAAAACATCCAACACTCCCAGATGTATTCCCGCGCTCTCTTAAATCAATCAAACGGCCCAGATGAAGGCGGCGGAGTCCTCCGTACTGCTGCCGCACCACCAGAACCATCCTGAAGGCCGCGAAACAAATCACTAAAAAAACGGTCGCCTTCTTCTCCGGCCGAAGCTGCCGAAGGCAAAAGAGGCGGCCGGAGAAAGTGTCCCGCGGGATTCTGCACTCCGTCCATCACCACCGGAAGCACCGGAGAAAGCTCGAGTACTGTTGGCGGCCGGCTGACCTGTCCCATTGGCTGCCGGAGGAAAGTGGGGCCCGCAAAGTACCATGGCGGCGCCGACAAAGATGTGGTTCCAGCGGCGCTTACCTGGAGGTGGTGGAGAGGTGGGCGAGAGGTGGAGGCGGCGGCGCCGGGGGCAGCCGGGAAATTAGAGGAAGGGGTGGGTCGCCTGGAAAGTTTGGCTGCACGGCGGCTGGCGGCGCTGGAGGCGTGGGGAAGGTTGCGGAGGGCGCCGCCGTGGGTCCAGTAACGGCGGCAGGTCCGGCAGAAGTAGCGGGGCTGGGAGGAGCTGTAGTTGTTGTAGTAGCAGAACTTGGTGTTGGGGGAGTCGCAGCGCGGGCAAGTTCTCGGGGGCTCGGAGGAGGAGAGTTTCGACGGCGAGCTGGTTGCCGGAGACTTTCTCTTTCTATGAGAGTCCATGGCATGGATTCCTCTTTGCATGCGGAGTGTACGAGGGAGTTAAAATGAGATCAGGTGGAGAGGGAGTTTATATATTTATAGAGTAGTGGTTTGGGTGTTTAATTATTGAAGCTGTGACTTTCACATCAAAATCATGGAAGATGAGAGAGAGAGAGAGAGAGAGAGAGAGAGAGAGAGAGGTTGGAAGAGTTTGAAAGCGGGGAAGATGCGCGAGAAGACAGGCAGTTACTGCTTCAGGATTTATTTTGGGCGCTCCAATCCGCACAGCAGTTTTGGCTGTTTGCACCGCACTCTCTTAATTTTTCGTGTTTTTTGGAAATACGTCTTGTACATATATTTTTAGGAAAAGTGTTCTACACGAATATTTTTTCTAAAAATGCATGTACAATGAGTACTTTGAAAATACGCTCACATTTCGCGCATTTTGGAAATACGTCTTGTACATGCATTTTTAGGAAAATGCATGCACAAGACGAGATCTACAACTTTCGTGTTGAACACTTTTACTAAAAATGCATGTACAAGACGTATTTCCAAAAGACGCGAAAAATTAGGAAAAAGTGCAGTGCGACTAGCCAAAACTGCGGTGCGGATAGCAGCGCCCTTTATTTTTTACATAAGTGATAGTCAAGCACGACAGTATTTTAATTGTGACAGTACACGGGGACAATAGTATTCCGGCCTCGGCATTGTCCGGGCATGATGACGCACCCGCCGCTCGCAAATCCCCGAGCACCCGCTCTTGCTTATTTTTTCTTTGTGCAAGTGAATTTGCGAGCGATGGGAAGAACGCATTTTTCATTGCAGGTAAGAAACTTCCTTTATATGAGAGCATGTTTTTTCTAAATTAGAGAAAAAACATATAAATTCAGGAAATTGAAAATTTTATAATAAAGAGTTAAAATTGGAAAGTCAAATGTTTAACGTTCTAAGAGTGTTTTTCACTTTTAATATAGTATAGATAAATAAATTATTCTCATAAAACAGAGCATACATATCACACACAAAAATTTATGTTTGTTGCCAAAATACGAGAAGAATAAAATCAAAATTAAATAATTACATACGATAAAGATTTATGTGATTCGCCACTATCAAGAACAGATGAGGTTACAGAGAATTGGGCAGAAGTTTTCATGTGTTTGCATGTGTCCCATATGTATATATTTCTGATGGCTAAGTGATTGCAAGACAAAAGTGGTGGAAAATCAATATTGAAATTAGAGCTTGTAGCGGGTCACCCGTTTTTTTCTCGGTCCGGAGAATCAGGTCACCTTAGCTCGGAGTTGGGCCCGACGTGCAAACAGTCAAAGAAAAAACAACAACAAATGATAAAAGACTTTTTTTGATGTAGAAAACCCGGAAAGGGTGAAAAACCGCATGGTCGGATCTGTGCCGGACCAAAATCCACTATGTTGTTGGAGTTACAAGAGTTTGGGATGATTCCTCGGAGGGTGGCAGACCACCTCTTTGTTACAAACACAAAGTACAAAAATGACGAAAAAAACTAAGTTTTTGGAGCTTCGATGGAAGCACTCCGGCTAAGAAAATTGTTAAGTCTACAGAACCTCGATGAAAGCGTTCCGAGTGGAAAAAATCTCTAAGTTCACGGAGTCTCGATAGAGGCACTCCAACTGAAGCAGAGCCTTGGTAGGAACGCTCCCCGAAGAAGAACGTCGTGCCTTGGAAACCTGATGAAGTCTTTGTGCTAGAAGGGGAGCGGAGAGAATTCCTGAGCGGGTGATAGGTCTAAGTCCACGATCTCGCTGGAAAACCTTAATGGTCCGTTCGGCGCGCAGGAAACGGCATTCTGGAATTGATTTTTGGAAACAGTAAAGCCAATTCCGACGTTCGGCGGGACAAAAATTGGCTGAAATTGGTTTTGAGAGTAAAGTCGTCGGTTTTAACCGTAGGTTAAAATCGGGACTCTTCAATTCTTACCTCCTCACCCCGGTATTCGCTGATTTCTTCCGCCCGATAATCCCGATAGCTTCTCCCAATTGCAGCAGGCTCTCCGCCGACCGCAGTAGCGCCTCTGCCGATCGCAGGTATTCTTCCCCCTCCTCTTTTCTTCTTCTTCACCCGCAGGTATTCTTCCCCCTCCTCTTCTCTTCTTCTTCACCCGCTGGTATTCTTCCTCCTCTTCTCTTCTTCTTCCTCCTCTTCTCTTCTTCTTCTTCTTCTTCATCCGGTTCCGTCTAAATCAGCCCTACTTTTCTGTCATTTCCTCCTTTGTGAGCGGGATTGCCCTAATTCCGTGACCGTGCCTTGGCTACAGCGGCGCAGCGACGCAAATCGCCTTCTAGAGTCTGAGGATTGCTCCATCCTCTTCCTCTTCTTCGACCGTGGCTCCCTCTTTGTGTTCGACAGCGGCGAGTAGATCTTCGGAGAGCAGATCTTCGGCGAGCTTGTCTTCTTCAGCAAGCGGGTCTTCTTCGACGGCGACTTACCATAGCTCCTGGAGGCTCCATCGTATTCTTCAGCAAACAGCTCTTCTTCGACGAGTAGGTCATCTTTGGCCAGCAGGTGCTGTTCTAGCAGGTGTTGTTCTAGTTAGTGATCATTCTTACTTATTATTGTTGAACTTTGATCACTCATTATTGTCGAACAAAGTTAATGAATGGGATTGAGGTAAAAGTCAAGGCAAGACCAAGGCCGATCACTCATTAAGTGAATGTTTTAATTTTAAACTGTACAAATTTTAAAAATGTCAATTTCAGAAAATCAATTCCAGCGTGCAGCCGAACAGCTTGTGGCTATCAAATCCAATTCTGTTCACAGAATTCTATCTGCAACCGAACAACAGAATTGGTTTTTTGCTCAAAACCAATTCCAGCAGATGTTGGTTTTCTGCTCAAAGCCAATTCCAGAAAGCGAATACATGCACGCCGAACGGACCATAAAGCACTTTCTCACCTCTAGAGTTGCATGTCTTCAAGTGAATGCATGAGGTCCAATTTATAGTTTTTTGAAGGGATATGCTGATAATTGCGCTAGGACGGAATTTGTATTGGCGAATGACGTCGCTCAATTTTGGTCACCTAGATCACCAAATTTAGCAAAATGACGAAATTGCCCCGGGAAGTTCAGGCGGTCCGAGCAGGGAACCCAGCGGCGGCGGACGGAGGCGGCGGTGGTGGTGGCTAGACACGGTAAGGGACGTCGTTGGCCACCGCATGCACCCAATGAGTGCGCGCATGCGGGGGGCGTAGGGAGCGCATGCCCACTTCATGTGTGCTTCATGCGCACGCGTGCGAGTGCGCTGCTTGGGTGTCTGTGCTCGGTCCCGACCCTTCTTTTGGGGTGATTTTTACCCCCCTCGACCAAGCGTGACTTGCATGTGTGACTTGCTCAGTTGGGTCATATTGCTTATGCGTTTCAGCCAAAGTCCTACCTATTTGACTCAGTAATCTTTTGGGGGAACCTTATCAAATGCCCCAAATTTTTCGTGGGTCGTGATCCGCAAAGCGGCAAGCCCAAAAATTTTTCGAGTTGTGGACTTCGAACTATTGCATCGTGAGGCACATTTTGCTTTACGGTGTGAAGCGGAGTTTCTGCTTGGCATGGATGAGTGTTTTGATCAATAGGCGCTGCTTGTGCTTGCTTTGTGAGTTGAAGGCTCTGTAATGGACGCTCGGGCGACGGCCCTTGCAGCTGGTTGCTTGTGCATCATACCCCTCGTCATGCAGCGCTTGTGGCGCATTGCAGGTGTGTCCTCATACTTGGCGCTTTGTGTACCGTATAGGCGCAGAATCATGCAGCCTTTCACATTCCCCTTTGCATGAATGCATGAGTATGGCATGGTGTGCCAGCTTGAGCGATTGTTGTTCAACATTAGCGCTCCTTGTGATGTGGAGCGATGTTATGCCTCCTTGTATTGGCATCGCAGAAGGACCTGCGGGATCATCGCCACTAGAAGATGTGGAAGGACATGGTGTCTGTTTCCGTAGTGTAACATGGAATGATTCAATGTTCGCTCCTATTATGAGTTGGGATGGAGTCACTAGAGGCTGAAGCCATTAATGACGCATGTGCCTCGGGATGTTATAATGATGCGAGCTTTCACGTTTGCAGAACACATAGAGTCCTGGGGCCTTGGAGTGAAGCACTGCCGCATGACTGAACGGGCCTCGAGACAACCACTACAAAGGTAGGTCGGTTGTGGCGGGACATGTGCGTTGTTAAGCTCTACCTTGTACTCGGCGAGAGGCTTCGCAAAATGCAAAGGACTCGGGGGCGTTTCGTCCCCCGAGCAGGGGGTGCCTTGAAAGATGGTGTTGTCGACCGAGGAGCACTTGATTGTATTTGTGTCATTTGCACACTTGGTATTGTTGGTTTGTGCATTACCTTCGCCACTTCCTTTGCTTAGTCACGCTGGTTTGTGCAAGACGTATTAATCTTGTGACTCCCATCAGGTGTCAGTCTTCCGTGGTGAAGATCCTACAGTTGTCATCAGGCGGGGGATCTTGGTAGTTACCAAGCAGTGCTTTGATTTTGTCCCTGTTGTGCCAGGCGCGACTTTGCATCGTATCATGCTTTTGCGCATTGACGGTCCTGAAGTATCTTGTGCCTCACATTCCTTGCTCTTTTTGCACTATCGCTGGCAATGGTTGTCGAGCATTAATTGCGGGGACTACTTGTTTCTTGAGAGTAACAAGTGGGGTTATCTACCCCCTTGTCCTGGTAGCGTAGACGGATCTGAAGCATGCTCTCTATCCGATGATGCAGGAGGATTCAGGGTCCATTCTGGGGAGGAACCCATGGGAGGATTTTCACTCGGCTTTTGTCCTAAAGAGTCGAAGGACTCGGGGTTCGTTTTTATCATGAGGCCTGTTTGCTCGAGAGATGCCGAAGGTTCCAAGTTCTACTTTCATGAAGAATCATCAGGGGGCTTGGGGCCATAGGACTCGGAGTCTGCTTTTGTCTTAGTGGAGCAAGAGGACTCGCGATTTGCCTTAGACAGCCTCCATGGGAGGATTGGGGATGTATTTTCGCCTTGGGAGCGTTCGGGTTTCGTTCCCTTAGAGGTGGTGAAGGATCTTTGTCCGTTTGTGCCTTGGAAGGATTTGGGGTCTGTTCCATTGTTAGTGGAGGTGTTGAACCTTTGTCTCATCCTCTTCTTATTATGGCATTCCTTATGATTCTAATGATATATACGCATTACCTCCTTGTCTACGAGAGAGTATTGGAGATATTACCATCATATTCGTTGATGATCTGTGCAATGACATCGCGGAGCTGCCTCTCCCTACATATTCATCACTTATTTTGGATTCACCCGTGAAGGAACCAACCCATATATTCTCTAATAATGCTATCACCACGGTTCCTCCACCTTCATTACACAAATTTTCTACACTTATTCTTAACGATCATGTTGAAGATATTGCGCTTGGGGATAATCCTGAACCTAAAGATGTGCCAAAGTGTGTCGAAGATATTATCCTCTCTGATGGAGGAAAGAATTCTTTGGAGCACGATGATGTGCCAAGGTGGGATGAAGAGGATATCCTTTCTGATGAGCACGTATACACTTCTTCATTGGATGAGGAGGTTCTACTCACCACCGAGGCCCTTGAGTTCTCGGGCCCCCTTGTTATGATGCTTATGATACCGACATCGAACAATCTTCGGAACTTACTGGGAGTGAAACCAGGATCACTCACATAATTAGAAATCATTTATGTCTTTCTTCTATTTTATTTTCTAATCTCCTTTCATTATCTGAGCTCAAGCAAGTTGATGTGTCGCAAATGCTTCAGGAGGTTATTGAGCACTATCCTCAAGTTAATGAGATGGGTATCCCCTTATGTGAGGAGGTTGAGTCTTCCTCCATAGTTGATGCCTCATTTATTTTCTTTTGTCCCTATAGCCTTTCTGTTGACAATGATATCTTGTAAGGCAAGGATATAGTTTATGGTGAAAATAGTGAGGAGCACTCCTCTTCTTACTTTTTGTTCCCACTACCTACGATGAACATGTATTATTATTTAGGAAAAGAGGTGCGGTGGTGGTTTTATCGCCGTATTGGTACCTGCTACCGTCATGTATATTAGAACAATTACATGTTCATTTTTCTTTTCATCGACCAATAATTTAGAATTTTAAAATTTTTGAATAAGTCGTGCTGGGAAGACAATAAACTCAGTAGTTATCTTTAGTTTACTGCATATTATGATTTACTTTTCTTGTATGTTTTTTTAGTCCAACAATAAATTTAGTGCTTGATGGGAGTAAACTCATCGTATCGTAGAATATATATATAAATATATGATATATATAATGAAGGATAAAATAAAAAATTTTGTTTATTTTTATTAAAAGAAAATATTGGAGGAAGCGAAGTTACATGACCCTAGTTGACTATGCTCAATAAGTTTTAGGAGTGAAAATGTTAGAGGAGTGAAAAATTTGGACAAAAAACATGTAGAAATTTGAAGGAAAATAAATTTCGTAAAACAGATGGCAGTTGTTACAACAACCTAAAAACGTCTGTAATGAGAATTATGTTTCTGTTGTAGTTGTTATAACAATCCTACTACATATGTAATAGGATTTAGCTATCTGACTGTTTTTCTAACTTAACGGTCTGGGATATTTCAACCCTAAGCCGGGTTTAATTCATTAGCAAAATTGTTAATCTAACTATCATTACACCTCATCTACTTAAATCCTACCCCATTTATAAATAATAATAAATAAATAAATAAATCGGTTTTCATTCCCTTCTCCAACTTCAAATCCGCCGGCTAGGTCTAGAGAGAAAGTGAGATGGGGGAGATCGGGGCTGCGCGAGGCGTTGGGAGCGGCGATCGGCAAGGTAGAGGGAGATGGACGGCGAGCAGCGACACCGAGAATTACCAGCGAGTGGTGTGTGTGCGGCAAACAGTGAAATCGCGATTGGATTTTTGGAAACATGTGTCGGGCGGCGAGCTGTGTCAAACAAGGATTGTGAGAGTTTCTATAGTCTAGGAATTGAATATTTCTATGTTAAAATTCTGGATCCTGCTTCAATGGAAGATTAAAGTATAATTTTTTTTTATATTATTATTATTTTCTAGTTTTCTTGGCACCTTCTGTGCTTGATTTAGGTTATGTCGTCCAAACGAGAAAAAAAAGAAATGATGATTTAAAAAAAGAAATAATGTTTAATTTGCATTATTAGTTGGCTTTGCAACTTTAATTTAGCAATATATATATATATATATATATATATATATATATATATATATATATATATATATATATATATATATATATATATATAATTTTTGTACTAAGTATGTTTAGCAGCTTTTAGTTACATTAATGAATTTTAAAAAAAAAGTGCAAATAAATGATGTTTAATGTATGAATGATGATGAGAAAAAAGAAAAGAAAAAAATCTATTTAAGTCAAACTATTTCGTAGCCCTGATGATGTTTATCCTATGACAATTATTATTTTTTGACTTGAATATTATGGAATGACTTTTGGCGTGAGTCATGAAAATGGTTTCTATGATAATCATCGTGCGCATGTGCTATATTTGTGTGACTTTTGATTATTCTCAGCGATTTTAAAACAAATATACATCATGCTAATAACTATGTCCACTTTGAGGATGAATGTTTTGCAGGTTAGACTAAATGGCGGGATTGTTGAGAAATATCGTATGTTGGGAGTAACTTGGGTGCGTCAACAAGAAGCAATAGACAATCACTCCATCACATCCAATTCAGAAAAGTTATTTAAATTTCAAGTTTTTTTCTTTCTTAAAATTATTTAGTTATTAGTAAAAACACCTTAGAGTATCCTTATGATAAAAAAAAGAATTATTTGCTAGGGACTAGCAAAGAACTTAAGTATAGAGGTGGGAGTGTTATAACCCCTATCACTTGAGTGAAGAATAATTCATTTAAACATGAATTTAATGATCTTAATTTTTATTTTAATTAATCAATCGGTTATTCTAGATATTCAATGATAATTAATTGGTATGACTGAACAATCCAAAGAGTTCATTTTATGAATTTGAAGTTAGTAAGATTTTTTCTGATAAAGCTCACTCAAGTATTTATTTTATATACAAAACATCTGTTTACTTCCAATGCAATAATTTGACATTGGCCTTTAAAAATAACGGGGAGAGGTGAGCAAGAACTAAGTTAATGATGTAAGCCTAGACATGAGTTTAGGTAGTATTCTTTTTGATCATCCACTAAATTATTTAAACTTGAGCTTTTTTCATACACATTATTCCATGTTTTCATGTTGTTTATTCCTACTAGTTGTACCTTAGTAAGTTAGTCATTTATGGGTGTCGAATTTCTCTTAAAATGGTTAAATTTCATAGTGATATGTGGCCTAGGTATATGTCTACATACTCGGAATGATCTCAACTATGATAAAAAAATGGAAAAAGAAATTTGCATCATAGTGATATGCAACCTAGGTATGTGAATGCGTACTTAGAATGATCTCAATTATGATTTTAAAAAAAAGATAAAAAAAATGGTTGAAACATCATAGTGACATGTGGCCCGGATATGTGCACTTATACTTAGAATGATCCATACTATGAACAAAGTATGATTAAAAAAATGATGTATGATCCCATAACATGGTGAATTATTAAGAATACTAACTAGAGGACCTTATATTATTACCAAAGCTATCCATAAATTCCTAACCAAGCCAAAATTATCCTACTTTTATTTGAACTACTAACTCTTGTAGAGGTTAAATCGTAGACTTATCATATTCTTATCCTTTCCAATAAAATGCGGAGGTTCAATATAAAATTTTGCATAAAAGTAAACTATTTTTGAAGAAAAGCATGCACCGCACTAGGATGCTTGTTTGAGCTTTATCTTCCATCTAACTAATGAATTTGTGAATGTTTGAACTCTTATTGATTGATAGGCTTATCAGTTAAGTAAAGCGAATTTCTTGAGTATATTTTGATTAAGTTGTTTTCAAGAACTAAAGATCATTTAATTTCACATCTTATTACTTCTTTAATTATTCTTATCGTTATGAAATATCTTTGTTAGGAACTAGCAAAGTCTTAAATGTGGAGGAGTGATGGAGAAGTTATCTATTATTTTATTCTATTTTAATATTCATCTTATTGATAAATAAATGAATTAAATAAGCAAAATTATAAGAAAATTCATATCTATTTTGTTTATGGTTAATATGTCTAATTTTTTCATGTTTTTCTTGCTAGAAATTCCAAAGGAATCGATCCGAAGAAGTAAAGATGAAATTATTTTGGACTGTGCATGTTGTTACAACAACCAGAAAAAGTTATTGCAACAACTGCTGGACGAATTTTGAATTTAAAATTCGAATTTACGCTAAAATGAAAATTGGAAAGAGGCAACTCTTGGTAAAGGGTTGCACGTTTTTATGAGTAGAATCTCATATCATATTAAAAGAAGATAGGGAGATTCGATGGAGAGTTTTGGAGAGACTTCATCTTGGAGAAGGAGAAGAACGACTAAGGTTTGGACGCACCGGCAAGGAGAAAGAGGACTCTAAAGCAGATTCTAAACACAAATTCCGGCAACGTTTTCATTTATAAACATCATGTCTAGTACGATTTTTCTTGTTATACGGTTTCTCCCTTCGAGCATAAACTAAATTTCTTGGTTTTGTACGTTGAGAGTACTTTGATTTATTGTGATGTGGTGGTTGTAATTTCCCTTTTATGTTTGATTAAAAACTCATCTTTGTTGGATTTATGTTGTTATTTTGTGGAATTTTTGGATCAAGTGTTCTTCGTCTAAATTACGTAGCGAGATTCGATAGAGGAGTTACGTTATTTTAGGGTTGAATCCTTTATTTTGCACTGCGAGATTCGAGAGAGGAGTCGTGTAAATCCTTAGCCAAAATTCCATCTTTATACTGCGCTGCAAGATTCGAGAGAGGAGTGGCGTAAGTGTAGCATAAATTTCAGCATAGTATCAAGAAAGAAAGAGATTTCATCTTTGGCTAGCAATATTGATTTGAGCGTTTTATGTTATTCTCATTTTACCTAGGTTAGAGATAACTATGGGAATTAGAGTAAACGGATTTCTGAGATCGAGAGATGATGACTTCCACTTTCAAATCGTTGTAGGATAATAATTAATCAATTCATGAAGGATTACTTTTAAAACTCATCGCAATAGGCAAAGAAAATCAATGTACGGAACTACATCTCCATCTTGATAAAAGAATTTCTAAATAATCCTTAGTAATTTAGTTTTATTATTGCTCTCTTTTAATCTTCCACCAACAAAAAATTACTTAGTTAATCCACTTGAATTTAAGAAAATGTAGAGCTAGTATTTGCAAGCACTAGATTAGTCACTTCTCCGAGGGAACGATCTTTTCTCACTTTATATTACTTGATCTGGCACGTGCAATTGCGTTATTATATACATCTATTTCAAGTGTATCAGAGCTCGTGCAGGGACACGGACTTACGTTTACCCTGCCACCTGAGATCTTTTATCTAGAGTGTGAGGTTATCCTGTCGGCTGTTGAATTAGGAAGTCGACATCCGAACCCATTCCCAATCATTCCTCCAGTCGGAAGAGAGATACACTCGGGGAGACATAGGTCGTTATGCAAGGGGTGGGCTGATCTCGGCAGACAATGCAGAGGCTCGGTCTTACAAGAGCGCTTAAAGTCTCGAAGCATCGTCATATCCTTCGTACTGGGTTATTTAGGAGGAATGGGTCGAGGACTCGCATACCGATCTAACAGCTTAGATCGCTTTCTTCCACGCTTAAAGGCTACGAGTGTCAGCGTCTGAACGGAGGGTGATGTTTCATCGAGGGTCCTTAAGGACGTACTCGAAACCAACATCCACCCTTAGGTTTACCCCTACCCTTTCTTTGGCAGGTTATCTTGCTCTAACAATAATTTAAACTCTCCTTGTGACCGCTTGACGAGGTCGGCCTCTTTTTCGAGTTTGGGATTTTAGGGTGCACGTTTGTTCCTGGTAGTTCCTCCAGTTGGAAGAGAGATGCACTCGGGGATACATAGGTCGGCATGCAAGGGGTGAGCTGATCTCGGCCGACAATGCAGAGGCTTGGTCTTACAAGAGCGCTTAAAGTCCCGAAGCATCATCTTATCTCCCACCCTGGGCTATCTAGGAGGAACGAACTGACCACTGGTTCCGGGAGCCGACTACGAGGCGGATCCTGGAAGCACTCAGAAGGTAGATTAGCACAAAAGAGAGAAAATGGGTT
The DNA here is from genome assembly GCA_039513925.1 of Platanthera zijinensis. Classification (NCBI taxonomy): domain Eukaryota; kingdom Viridiplantae; phylum Streptophyta; class Magnoliopsida; order Asparagales; family Orchidaceae; genus Platanthera; species Platanthera zijinensis. Next base: position 26,776,891 of record CM077096.1, read on the forward strand.
GTTATTGTATATCAAGAAATATGCTTATAAAGCTAATACTTGTGTTACCACTAGGGGTAGAACCTTTTCAGGTCGTCCTCACTCCAGGTTCCATTCAGCTGCACTCCAACTTGATCTTGTAGGTAGTAACCCCTTGTGGTCAGGGCTTCTTAGACGATGAAGGGCCCTTCCTAGTTGGGATGTAGCTTGCCGACAGCGGCTCCCCGCCCTGCGGCGTCCACCTTCTTCATGACCAGATCTTTTGCGAGGAAGTGTTTTAGGCGGATATTTTTGTCGAAGTGCTTCGACATGCGCCTCTTGATCTCCTTCTGGAATATGGAAGCCAAGTCCCGAATCTCTTCGACGTAATCCAGGGAGAACCTTTGGGCATCCTCATTCTCCAGTCGCCATTCTTCGTCGTCGTCTTCCGCCGCAATAACTCTTGGACTCTGCACCTCTAACTCCACCGGGATGAGTGCCTCAGACCCGTGGGATAACTTGAAAGGCGTTTCCCCCGTGGCCAAGTTTGGGGTTGTTCTCAGAGCCCATAGGACCGAGGGGAGCTGCTCAGCCCAGTTTCCTTTGAGATTGGTGACCTTCTTCTTCAGCAGGTTGACGGTAAGCTTGTTGGCAGCCTCTACTTGTCCATTGCTCTGAGGATGGTGCACTGAAGCGAACCGAAGGTTTGTTCCCAGCTGCTTGCAAAAGTCCTCTAGTTCCAAGCTGGCGAATTGTGGCCCATTATCGGTGACGATGGCCAGAGGGATCCCAAATCTGCACGCAATTTCTCCCCAAATGAAGTTCTTGACGATCTGGGAGGTTGTCTTGGCCAAGGCCCTAACCTCGATCCACTTGGAGAAGTAGTCGATCATCACAAGTATAAACTTTCTATGTCCACTGGCTTGAGGGAACGGGCCGATCAAGTCCATTCCTCATATGGCAAATGGCCACGGAGCAGTGATCGAGCGGAGGTGTTGAGCTGGTTGAAGCTGAAGATGTGCAAAGAGCTGACATTGGGAGCATTTTTTGGAGAAGGCTTTCGCGTCCTTTCGGATGGTTGGCCAGAAGTAGTCATGCCTCAGAATTCTCTGCTCTAGAGAACAAGTCCCAGAGTGGCTGTCACACTCCCCTGAATGAATCTCCTCGAGAACTCGGGGGACCTCGATTTCTAACAAGCATCTAGCCAAGGGGCCAGAGATGGTCTTGCGATAAAGCTCGTCGTCTTGCAATAAGTAGTACACGACCTTGTATCAGAACTTTCTTCGGTCCTGCCCGTCTGAGGGCAGCTGACCCGTCGTTAAGAACGTAACGAACAGATCTCTCCACGAGGGCCGCTGCTCAATCTCCATCATTTCTCCTTCCTCGATGGACGACTGAAATAATTCGGTAACAATCCCCCCAGCCCGGGGACCGTACTTGGCAAGGTAGTCAGCTTCAGAGTTATCTTCTCGGAGTACATGCTCGACGAAAAAAGATTGAAAACCCCCGATCAGACCCTTAACCTTAACCAAGTACTGTTGTAGTATGGGACATGGACCTCGAATTCCCCCCAAATCTGGGATGCGACCACCATCGAATCGGTAAAAGCTCGGATGTCTTTGATTGCTAGCTCCTTGGCGAGACGCAAGCCAGCTACCATGGCTTCGTACTCTGCATGATTGTTCGTCACCGGGAAGAGGATCTCGACAGCCTGCTCGATCCTGGTTCCTTGAGGGCTAACCAGCACGACTCTGGCTACCATGGAATGCTTGCCCGAGAGCCCATCCACAAACATCTTCCAAGAAATTGGTCGAGAAGCGCCTACGTCTACCTCCACCTCGGCCGAGAAGTCGGCCAGAAAATCTGCCACTGTCTGCGCCTTGATTGCGACCCTTGGAGAGTAAGAGATGTCGAACTTGCTCAGCTCCACCGCCCATTTGGCCAACCTGCCAAAATGCTCAACTCCATCCAAGATACTCTTCAGGGGATGATCGGAGACTACCTTGATGGAATGAGCTTGAAAATATGGATGGAGCCGTCGAGCCGAAACCACCAAAGCAAAAACTAGCTTCTCCAAGATAGGATACCTCCTCTCTGCTTGTCGCAATACCTGGCTCACATAGTATATGGGGAGCTGCATCCTTCCTTCTTCTCGAACCAACACTGAACTAACCGTCGCGGCCCCTACTCCCAGATAGAGTAAAAGATCATCGCCGCCCTGCGGACCTTGGAGGAGAGGAGCTTGGGTCAGCTGCTACTTAAGCTTTCCGAAAGCCTCCTCGCACTCCGTGGTCCACTCGAATTTCTGATTACCCTGAAGGGCCTTGAAGAACGGGGAGCAATTCTCTCCAGCCTTGGAGAGAAAACGGCTAAGGCCTGCCAGCCTTCCAGTCAGCCTTTGGACTTCTTTGGAGTCTCTCGGGGAGGCCATCTCCATGATGGCTTTTACTTTGTCGGGGTTAGGCTACACCCCCCAGGGAGTGAGGAGGTGTCCTAAGAACTTCCCCCTTCCCGTGTCGAAGACACACTTGGCCGGGTTGAGTCGCATCTTATACTTCCTCAGGGTGGCAAAAGTCTCTGCCAGATCAATTATGTGCTTCTCGACGCTCTTGCTCTTGACGAGAAGATCATCTACATAGACCTCCAAATTCCGCCCATTTTTCTCTTTGAAGACTTGATCCATCATTCTCTGATACGTTGCGCCGGCGTTTTTGAGCCCGAAGGGCATCATCTTGTAGCTGTAACAGTCGTCGGTGGTGATAAAGGGAACATCACGGCAATCGGGGGGATGCATCCAGATCTGGTGGTACCCTGAAAAAACATCATGGAAACTCATCATAGGAAACCTGACGGAAGAATCAACCAGCGCGTCGATTTGAGGCAAGAGGTAACAATCCTTCGGGCAAGCTTTATTCAACATAGAAAAATCGATACATAGCCTACAGCCCCCTCCGGACTTCTTCACCATTACATTGTTGGAGACCTAGCTTGGATACTGGATCTCCCAGACAAACCCCACCTCCAGCAGCTTCTCTACTTCCTCTCGGATTGGCCCAGCCAGCGCGGTGGTGCTCTTCCTCTGCTTCTGACGAACTGGAGCTACCGCGGGATCTAGGTTGAGGCGATGACAGGCAATATCGGCGTCAATCCCCGGCATCTCGGCGGTATTCCATGCGAAGATGTCAGCATTATCATGTAGGAAAGCAGCTATCTCCACCTTCTGAGAGGACTTAGCGTAACCACTCGCACCAAAAGCCCGGACTAATGGAGGACGGCGCCACTAATCTTTATATCAAAGGTCCTCGGGCGGATCCACGGAGCAGCCAGTTAAGCCATTACCGCATAGCACCGCAGCGCGGGGGCGATTCCGGACCGCAGCCCCAACAATCCCCCCCCCCCCCCGGAAACGACCCCGGGGTTTCGAACCCGCGACCCCCTCTGATACCACTTGAGAGGACTTAGCGTAACCACTCGCACCAAAAGCCCGGACTGATGGAGGACGGCGCCACTAATCTTTATATCAAAGGTCCTCGGGCGGATCCACGGGGCAGCCAGTTAAGCCATTACCGCATAGCACCGCAGCGCGGGGGCGATTCTGGACCGCAGCCCCAACACCTTCCCTTCTAGAGGCAAGGCTCCTCTGACCTTCAGCAGCTCAGGCTCTCCTCTCGGGGAGATCACCTCCACTTCCTCTAGCTCCTCAACAGCTTACAGTCCCTCCTCCCGCTCCATCATCCTCTCCAGCCTTTTCGCGTCACCCATCCAGCTGATGGTGCTAACAGCGTTCAGGTAACACTCCCTGGAGGCCTTCGGATCTCCCCTGATCCGGACTTGGACGTCATCCCGGCAGTACTTCAGGCACTGATGGTACGACGATGGGATGGCCTTGAAATAGTTGATAAGGGGCCGCCCGAAGATGGCATTGTAATCACTGAGTGTGTTGGGTCCGGCGTTCCTTCACTTGACCCATGGCGCTCTGCTAGTTATATAAAAAATTAAGTAGCACCCTCTCCAACAGTCCGGGCTTTTGGTGCAGTTGGGTATGCGCTTGATCCTTCAATTGGTATTAGAGGAGGTCACGGGTTCAAGACCGGGGGGGGGCGCTATTAAATCCTGATTTTTCCCTTCTACCTGTGTGGGTTCGGTGGGTCAGGCAACAGTGGACATGTGGTAACCCCACCTCTGAGCCGCGTGGGCCATGTGGTAACCCCATATCTGAGCCGACGGGTTGTGCTGGACGTCGGCGGGGGATTATTGGGTACGGCGTTCCTTCACTTGACCTGTGGCGCTCTGCTAGTTATATAAAAAATTAAGTAGCACCCTCTCCAACAGTCCGGGCTTTTGGTGCAGTTGGGTATGCGCTTGATCCTTCAGAGTGTGTCGACGATAACGAAACGATAATGGATTGAAGTACCCCCGAGAGTGACCAGCATCTCCACTCCCCCTTCCACCTCTTTCTTCTCTCCCGAGAAGCCAAAGAGAGTTCCATCCGCAGCCTGGACCCTGGATGCTTCCACCTGAAGCCCGACGAAGGTTCTCTTGAAGATGACATTCACGGAGCTCCCGTTATCCGCTAGGATCCGGTCGACGGTGAAGTCTTCGATTGCAACTTGTATCACCAGTGCGTCGTGGAAGGGATTCTCATTCCACAACATATCCTTCTCCGAGAAGGTTATCTCGTTCAGCAGCGGAGAAGTCTGTGACGTCGAGGCGACGCTCCTCTTATAGATCTGGTGGGGACTACCCTTGCGGGAAGCTCCAAGCTCGGCACCTCCATTGATCACCCCGACGTGTCTGCCTCCCGGACCAGGAATAACATTCCCTCGACCTCTCTGGTCAACCCTATCCTCATTCCTCCTCCTCTACGGAGCTTGGAATGCTACTTGCCGGACCGTAGCCTCCTGCATCGGTTGCTCTCTCTGCCTCCGTCGCTTCCAGCCTCCTCCTTACTTCCCAAAACTCTGGACAATCCAAGGTCTCATGCCCCTCTACCCGATGGATATCGCAGTAGAGGAAAATTTTCGCCTCCTGCTGTCTCTCCCGGCGCTCTTCCTTTTGCCGACGTTTATTTGTCTGTCGCGCGACAGCCATCATCTCCTTTCTTCCTCCTCCCCGCTCCCTCGGGTTATTATTCCTCCTCTCCTCCTGCCGGATCGGTCGCCTCCACTGAGGATGATCCCTCGGGTGTTAGAATCTTCTTTCCTCCCTTCTTCCTTCCGGAGCCTCGACAGGCCTCCTTTCTTCTTGCCTTCGAGGCCTCTCCTGTCTCCTCTCCTCCACCCTCCTGGTCTCTTCTCTTCTCTTTCTCTCTTCTTCTTCCTTCCTCTTCGGCTCCTCCTGCCTCCTATCATTGCGTCACTCCGGCCGCCTCTCCTTCTCCAGCAATCTTCCCTTATTCTCCCCCAACAGCTTATCCCCATCCAGTCTTGTCAAGAACTCCTTATTCCTCTCCTCCCCCTGAATAAAGATGTTCGCCATCTCCACCATCTCCTAAAATGATTTGGGCGGCCTATGCCTAAACTCCATGTTGAATAGCCCCTGCTTCAGGCCGAACTTAAGGGCTACCATCAAGGTGAACCGGTCTACTTCCTCCACCTCCAGGACCTCCTCCTGGAACCTGTCGATGTAGCGACCCAAACTTTTGTGCTGCCCCTGCACGATCTTAAAGAGGGCAGTCGCTTCCTTCTTCTGCTTCTTGGACGTCGCGAACCTTGCCACAAGGCCCCGACGAAGGTCGGAGAAGCAGTAGATGGATCCTGCTGGCAGCTGATGGAACCAGTCTCTCGCACTACCCTTGAAGGTGATGGAGAAGAACCGGCACTTGAAGGCGTCGGACATTTTGCGGATGGAGACCACGTCCTCAGACCACTGAAGATGCCTTACCGGGTCATCTTTACCGGAGTAGTAGGTGAGGGCGAGTTCTCTGAAATTATCGGGGACGGGAGCCGCGAGGATCTCGTCGTAGAAGGGGCTCCTCCCTTCCTGACGGCGGCGAGTATCCTCTTCGCTCGAGTAATCATACTCGCTCCATCGGCGAGTATCCCTATACCTTGCTGAGAGTTCAGGATCTCGGAACCTGATGTTATGGCTGCTTGTCGGGTGCTGACGCGACGGCATCGGTTGCTCTTCTCCCGCCCAAGCGGGCTCCTTTCCTGCTCGTCGGGTCGGGACTTCCTCGACCGGTGGTGTCAGGCGACGGGGAGAAGTCGTCGTGATCTCAGGGGGGTTGGAGAACCTAACGAGAATTGCCCTCTCCATCCTCTTTGCAAACTCCTCAAAAGCAGCTACTGTCACGAACCCACCACCTTGCTCCGAGGTTCCATCTCCTGCCGAGTTGTTCGTCAACTCGCCCTGATCGCCACCATTGGCCATCTTTCTCAACAACCAAACTTTCCTCCTCAGCCGCTATCCACGCTCACCGCACTAAGTGTTGAAGCCGGGAAAAATTCTCTACCTTAGAATCGGACTAGGCGGCCTAAGGCTACGTGTCAAGCACTGAAGCTAGACGGCCCACGGAAGCAAGAACAGAAATGAGCTTTAAGAACAAGACCCCAGGTTGCTGCGGTAGGAAGGTCCCACCATATACCCAGCTGCTTAGAAGAAGCAGCCCCTCCACAACCAGAATGGCCGAGCTAGGTACGAGGGAGACGAGCTAACAACGAGGTAGCAGGTCGCGGCTTGTTCTCTGAGGAAAAGGAATCTAAAGAGCTCGCGAGTAGAGTATCTATCCTAGATTTCCGGTCCCTCTCCCTCGTACCCCTGGGGTCCTATTTATAAAGAAATCCAAAGGGAGGGGGGTCACTACTTATACCCCCACCCCGACGACTAGGCGACTTCCTGGGGAGCTCGCACAGGCTGTGCGAGTATCTCGCCCTAGTTGCCTACTGGCGAGTATGCGAGGGGAGCTTGTCATACTCGCCCAGGTCTTCCACAGGCTCGCGACTTGATGTTGACTTCTGTCTTAACTGGTTGACTTTGACTCCCGCTGAGTTGGTTGCGGTATGACCCATCCTAGTCGAATATTGGTTGTACACCACCCAAAGTGAATATATATCCACTGGTAGACTTGTTGTTCCCAATTTTTGAACACTACGAGGCATCAGATAATCCAACCACAGTAGGAGGATAACCAGTATAGCACTAGGCATGATCTTTAATACCTCTTAGGTATCTCATCAGCCTATCCAGGGCATCTCAATACTCTTTTCCTGGACTACTGGTAAAGCGGCTCAGCATGCCAACCGTGAAGGCAATGTATGGCCTATTACAACTTGTGGCGTGAGACTACCAATCATTTTAGAATATTTTAATTAATCAATGTTGGTCCATTCATTAGGACGCAACTTAACATTGTGATCAAACGGTGTTTCAATTGGCCTACAGTCTTTGTATCCTCAAGTAGAAAGTAGTTGCTCTATATAATGAGTCTGGCTAAGGATGACTCTACCCTTGTCAGCTCTAACTTTCATACCTAACAAGGTATCCACGGGACCAAGCTATATATAATACCTGCAGCGTAGAGTCTAGCCCTAGATCGACCCGAACCCAATAACCTATTTCGAGTCAGATTCGACACGCGCGGACATAAACACAATATATCTAACACAAATTAGTCGATCAACTTAGCCTAAATTTGAAATATGTCCAACTTTTTTTGTTCAAAAACTTTAGACAACTTATGAAGTAATTCATTGTACAACATTTGAAATAATAAATTGTACTAACATCAAATAAGTTTTAACGATTTTGGATTATGTGGCGGACTTATAACAATGATGTGGCGCTAACTTGATTATTGAGTATTGTTATTTTATCATTAAAATGATTAAAAAATGTTCTTTTATTTATTTTGTGTCTATATAGAGCGAAATACTAAACCACGCATGAACAAATGGGCGTTTCGCCGCATCCATTTGGAGCAAACGTCGTCAAATGGCGGGTAAACAAACGGGCGTCGGTGGTGTTTGCTTCGTTTGCACCAGCCGGACAGAGAAAAAGCCGCCAAAACGGAGCTTTTCCGACCCCGCCTCCCCCCTCCAGTTCGACCCCTCCGTTTGGACCTGCCGGCTCTTCCCGCTACCGCTCAATCAAACGAAGCCTTAAACTGCTACAAATTTAATGAACGTTCATCGAGCAAAATAAGATATGTTGTGGGTCACTTGGTTTTCCTCCGGTCTGGAGAATCAGACCATCCTAGCTCTAAGTTGGTCGAGTGCGCAAATAGTCAAATGAAAACTAAGCAGCAATGACACAATGCGTTTTAGCGTGGAAAATCCAAAAAAGATGGAAAATTACATAGTCGGATTTGTGTTTGGCCGAAATCCATTAGGCCCTGTTCGTTTGGTAGTTTTTGGTAGGCCGGTTTTGGTTTTACTTAAATAAAACCAAAAATCAAGTTCGTTTTAGGCATTTTGAACCGAGTTTTTGGTTTTATAGCAAAACCGGACGGTTTTCTAAGGGGTTAATTTTGACTAGCCCTAAAACCTACCTCCATACCCGGTTTTTCATCCGCCGCTGTATTTCCACTCCCGATCGCAGCGAAGGAGCTGTTCGTCTTCCCCATCCGCGACGCTTCCACCGCTGGAAACTCCAGCGACGACACACGCTACTCCTGCGACCGTCGACGTCAACCTGTGCCGTCCGCCTTTCCGTGCTCCGACGACTTCGCAGCCTCCTCCGAACCAATTTAGGTATGCTTTCTTCCTCCTCCAGCGAAATGCATATTCGTGAACTCCAGTGAATATTTTCAGCCATTCTTACCACGTTAGTCCTATGTGAAAATTGTTGGAAGTGCCCATCAGTTGGTTTAGAATGAATTAAAACTTAGAAGGGGTATTCTTATTAGTGAATGTTATCATCCAGTCAACCTGTGCATATCAGTTGGTTTAGAATTAATTAAAACTTAGAATTTTAAATTCAATTTTGGTTGGGACATTATTGCAATAAATTTGACATTCAATCAGTGCATTGAGAAGGGGAGATTTTGGGGATTAAGTGTTTTATTTTGGGCGATATATACTCCCTTAAGTGTGAAGGGAAATATCTTATCATTTTCATAACTTTAATCGCATGGTGGTATGCTTGGATGTTGAGTTTATATGAACCATTGTATTTGAGTTGGTTCTATACGAGAGACACGTGCAAGAATTTTTGATAGCTATCCTTGGCTGTGTTTGAGATATGTCAAATGTTTGCTAGACATTCTCATTGCGTGTAATGTGATATTTTTGCTTTTCAATTTGCATTTTTATCAATTTATGTACTCCAGTAAGAATGTTATTTATAGTGAAGTGAGACCCAATTTTTTTTATAGTCAAATGAGAACAATTTTGTGTTTGTTATCGTAGATGGACGCGATTACTGAGTTACGTAGGAAAAAAAGGTTGTTCAGGCGTAATAAAAAGATTATAGTTGTGCTTGCTGCGGCTGCCGTTGTTTTCTGTCAACCTACTGTACAAGGTTCTTCAAGCCTTAGGGAGCGACAAGATCACACACGAAGAATATTATTAGATAGGTTGTATAATGGGACCGACATCAATTGCTACAACTTATTGCGCATGAATAAAAGTTCTTTTCAAAGTTTGTGCAACATTTTAGTGGAGAAGGGTCATCTTGTTGAAACTCAAAATGTAACGGTAAAAGAATCCGTCGGTTTGTTTCTATATATCATAGCACATAATAACAAATTTCGAGATGTAGGGGGAACATATTTACGTTCTAATGACACGATTAGTAGACATTTCAACAAAGTGTTGAAGGCAATATTGAAGTTGAGCCCAGAGTACATCAAACTACCTGAAACAACGCAAGCTAGTAAGTGGGGGTACTTTAAAGATTGCATTGGTGCTATTGACGGTACACACATTGATGTCACTGTCCCGGTAATTGACCAAGGTAAATACCGGAATCGGAAACAAGCAATTACCACAAATGTACTCGGGGTCTGTGACGCAAATATGAAGTTCATATATGTTTTACCTGGATGGGAGGGTTCCTCTTCAGATTCAAGAGTGTTGCGCAATGCACTAGAGAGGGAGGATCGCTTCGAAGTGCCTGTAGGTAAATATTTGGATTAATGATATTTGCAATTTGATTTGTGCTTAAAAATTTTGATAGATTTTGATTTAATATCAAATTATAGGAAAATATTATCTTGTTGATGCTGGGTATACAAATGGTCCTGGATTTCTAGCTCCATATCGATCAACACGTTACCATCTACAAGAGTGGTCTACTCAAGGCTATAATCCAACAAATTACAAAGAATTATTTAATCTGCGTCACTCAAAAAAAGGAATGTAATTGAGAGGACGTTTGGGTTACTTAAAAAAAGATGGGCAATTTTACGGCAGCCATCATTCTTCGATATCAAATGTCAGGTATAAAGTATTGATCTTTGTTCTTATCTCGCTCGGAATCATTTATTTGCGCTCCCATTTTCTACAGGTTCAAATTATTAATGTTTGCTGCATCCTTCATAATTATTTGATCGATAAAAGACAAGTGCATGATGCTCGTTTGCTAGAAGAAGTGGATGCGGAGATATTAGCAGAACCTACTAATGGAGATAGCTTTGTATATGAGGATACATCTGCCCCAATTCATTCAACCACTGAATGGACTGCATTTCGTGATACAATGGCCCATACATGGTTCAATGAGTACCGACAAAGAGAAGATGATTTGCTTGCTTGACACTGAATTTAGATTTGTACTCTGTGTTTATGAGGATACATCTGCCCCAATTCATAATTTTGTGATTTATGTACTCTGTGTTCTTAATGATATTGGTTACATTATGTAATATTGGTGTCGGTGTTTATGTACTGTTTGTTCTTAATGATATTGGTTACATTATGTAATATTGATGTTAGTGTTTATGTACTCTTTGTGCTAAATGATATTGGCATTATATAATTTTGTTGCTGGTTTTTTTCTCAATTTGAACTTTTTCGTATAGTGCTACAAATGGACTTGGGAAAGGAGCAAGCTGCGAACGATAAACAAAAAACATACATTCATTGGACAAGTGAGATGGATACTGCACTATCTTCCACTCTTTTGGAGCAACTTAATTTGGGTAATAAAGGGGCAAATGGATGGAAGGGAGTTGCCTTCACAGCTAGCATTACTGCATTGTGGGAAGAGTGTTATGTTAGAATGACGAAAGAAAAAATTATGGCAAGACTCAAAACATGGAATAAATACTGCATTTAACTTAGATGGCCCGGCCGAAGTAGCGCCTCTAGTTCAGCCACGTCGGGAGATGACTCGGATTGAAATGATGTACGCTGCACTGGCGCCTATGACAGACCTTTCTGAGGCTGATATGATTAGTGCTATTGATATGCTTGCCGCCGACGAAATCAAATGCGAGTGTTTTCTAGTTATGCCAGACGTGGCATAACTATTATGTGGTTTTAAGTTTTTTATGCGTAAACATTTTGTGGTTTAAAGTTTTTGATGTGCGGGAACTTATATCATGGACGATTAGTTTTTTAACGATGTTCTAAATGTTTGTTTATATAAGTTTAATTTTTTTATTACTTTAAAAATCAATTTTTGTGCCCGAAAACCTTCCTACAGACGAACAGAAATATTGGCATTTATCAATTTCTGGGCCTGAAAACCTTCCTGCAAACGAACAGCAGAATTGGTTTTGACAGAAAACTAAAACCTTCCAGTTTTTAGTTTTCAAACAAAACCAATTCCTGTGAAACAAAACCTGCAAAACAAACAGGGCCTTAGTTCTTTTGTTTTTACAAAAGTTTGAGTTTCAAGGAGGGTGACAGGACATCTTTTTGTTTACAAGCTTTGAAGGCAGAGAAAATAGGAAAAAAAGACTTTGTCTACAGAGTTTCCGCGAGAGCATTCACCAGAGCATTCTTCTGTCTTCTCATGCACTTGCTGAAGTGTTCACGTCACTACAAGAAAATTCTCATTTAGCAAGGTAAATTAGGAAGGCTTGATAATCCTTCCTAATTAGCATTGAATTTAGTTAGGAAAATACTTTTTTATTTCACCTACAAAAATAGCAAGGGATTTTCTTTGTTACAAAATTAGCAACAATTTTTTTTGTTGCAAAATTTTCGTTGCTAAAATAGCAACGAATTTTTTTGTAGCAAATTTTTTGTTGTAAAATAACAACAAATTATTTTGTTGCAAAATATTTATAGAGATAAAAAATTATTTTTTTGAAAAAAATTATCTCTCTTTTGCTTTGTTTCATTCAGTGGGAGCAGACGAATGTGTGAAAATGCCGCCGCCATTCAGAGCTGGAGGGGGAGGTAGGGATTCTAAACTAAGAGTTTTTGATCCGTTCCTCTAGCGCGGTGGGAGCACGCACCGCCCGTTTATTTTCATGTCATGTCGCGGTGTCTGCTCCTGCACCGATGTGAAAACGTCTCTCCAAATGAAGTCTTTATTAAAAATAGAATTTTTTATTTCCTTAAGCTCTCTTATAAAATAAATTTTTTTCGTTTATATATATTTATAAATTATTTATATAAATATATTTTATATAAATATATATTATGAAATAATCATATATTTGCACAAATTCTATAAAATATATATATATATTTCAATAAATAATTATATATACGTGAATATCTAAATGATTATATATATGCATATATTTAAATATTATATAGATAATTATATATATATTTATATAATTATATGTATACATAAATTTAAATATTATATAGGTAACTATATATATACATTTATAGTTTTTTAATATAGTTTTATAAATTATATAAATGTTTTTTTATGTTTATATATATAATAACGCATTCTTAAAACATATTAGTTAGTTTAGTGAGTTGGTTAAGTATAGTTTATTGTATATGGATGGTTGAGGGTTCAATCCTTAATCAACATATTTAAAATTATATTTTTTTTTGTTAGCAACGAAACTAATTTTTTTTGCTAATTTAGGAAGGATATGATACATTGCTAAATAATGCTTACAAATTAACAAGCAATAAATGTCTAGCTAAAATTAGCTATGGGCATATTAGCTAGGTATTTTTTGTTCCAAAATTCGTTGCTAATTAAAATTAGCAAAAAAATTTATTCCTTGTTAACCAAGGTTTTTCTTGTAGCGCGTGAACTTTGAGCGCGAGCTAACTTGGGAGCAAACCGAGAGAATTCAAAGCGAAGGAACGATCAAATTTTCACGTCCATGCCAAAAAAACCTTAACGCCGTCTCTTATTTCTCTAGCTGTTTCTCCTCAAATGAAGGTTTTGGGGTTTTTTTAATAGGTTTCTTGAAGTGAAGCTCTGGTAATTGTGCACGAATAAATCTAACGTCTATGAATGACGTTGCTCAGTTCCTGTCACCAAGATCACCAATCTCCTGAAAATGACGAACATGACTCCCCCCCCCCCCCCCCGGCGATCAACACTATTAAAATTGTATTTTTTGTTAGCAACGAAACTAAATTTTTTTGCTAATTTAGGAAGGATATGATACATTGCTAAATAATGCTTGCAAATTAACAAGCAATAAATGTCTAGCTAAAATTAGCTATGGGCATATTAGCTAGGTTTTTTTTTTGTTCCTAAATTCGTTGCTAATTAAAATTAGCAAAAAAATTTATACCTTGTTAACCAAGGTTTTTCTTGTAGCGCGTGAACTTTGAGCGCGAGCTAACTTGGGAGCAAACCGAGAGAATTCAAAGTGAAGGAACGATCAAATTTTCACGTCCATGCCAAAAAACCTTAACGCCCTCTCTTATTTCTCTAGTTGTTTCTCCTCAAATGAAGGTTTTGGGGTTTTTTAATAGGTTTCTTGAAGTGAAGCTCTGGTAATTGTGCACGAATAAATCTAGCGTCTATGAATGACGTTGCTCAGTTCCTGTCACCAAGATCACCAATCTCCTGAAAATGACGAACATGACTCCCCCCCCCCCCCCCGGCGATCCGGGAGGCGCAAGCAAGTTGCCTACCGACAATGGAGGTTGGTGGCTGCGGAGGTGGTGACCGGTGGCGGCAGGGTGCCGACGGCGCCCTTCCACGGGGGGAGAGGCCGCACGCCCGCACATGATCAGGCGCACATGAGCGGGGAGGTGGTGAGCAAGGCCTTGCGCGCACGTAAGTGCGGGGAGGCCTCATGCACGCTCGCATGTGGTTAGGCCGCGCGTGGTGCGCAACCGCGTGGCTTCGTGTGCTCCCTTTGTCTTTTCTCCCTTTGGGCGGCTTTGCGACCCTTCGAGCGAGCCCGATTTTCCCACGCAGCTCACTCAATTAGGCTAACTTATTTGAGTGCTTTGATTTGCTTTAACATGGATAATTTTAAGGGGAACCACATCAAGACAAATGCAAGTTCAAAAACTTATTTCAAACATACTTAAATTGGAGGGACTGTTTTAGATACTTTGTCGTGTTATTTAGTATATTCAATACTCACTTGTTCAAAAAAAAATTGGGCATGTGGGGCCAGCATGGAAAAAGCCTCGCTAGGCCTTGGCCTGGCCTAGCCCACCCCAAGCCAAGGCCGGGCTCTGGTGGCCAAACGGGCCCCCTTATATGTTCAAAACCTGACGCACGACGGGCCAGCTAAGCTCGGGCATCAGTCCTGACCTTGCCCTGGGGCAGGCCTTATCTTGGTCTGGCACCCAGGCCAGACAACATGTGGGACAATCCCGCCTAAACAAGCGGGATTTAATAAAATCATGCTTAATTAAGCAGGATTTTATTAAAATCTCGCCTAAAAAGGGTGGATTTCAATTTGAAATGTCGTTTATAAGTGAAATTTAGGCTGCGTTTTGAGCGACTTATCGCAACTTATTTTCTCCAGTGAGATTAGACGAAAATGTCATGTCATAAAATGTGTGTTTGATATCACAAATGTTACAAAAAAGAAACTAACTTGAGGCATAAGATTTTGGTATGACAATGACATTTTTGTCCAACCTCACCGGAGCAAATAAGACGCGATAAGCCGAGCCATACGCAGCCTTAATTAGCTAGACCGGACTGACCCGGCCTTGAGGGTCCCCGGCCTAAGCCCTGCTAAAGCCAAGCCCCCGTGTGATAAAAAGCCCAGGCCCACCAGGCTTTTTGGACCGGCCTATTTTGATAATAAAATGGCTATAATAAACGAATAAAATAGGATAAATATGTTCAGCGGCCGCCCACTACACTTGACCCCGCTGGGCGACGTCAACTGACAGTTCACAGATTCACACGACTAATTGCACATATTTTTTTAATTTTACAACTGTTTAGTATAATTTAAATTAGTAAATATTAATTAATTTAACTTTACTTTTTATTACTAATTTTAAAGATGATGATGTGATAAAACAAAAGATGATTTGAATGAATTTGGCATCATGCCAGCTTGTTTCATGCATACACTACTAGTACATCTATACTATATTAAAAGAGCAAATCTTCTTTAGTTAAACATTCATTTTTCACTTATACTTCTTTATATAAAAAAAAAATTGTTTAAAAATTTAGGTTTTTTTATTTAAAAAAATGTACTTTTATATAGACAAAATTATATATATACAATAAAAATGTGATCTTTCTGCCGCTCGCAAATCTCATGCACACGGCAAAAAAAGAGCGGCGAACGAAAGTATAACACTCAATATTTATAAGAGGCGGGAGCGACATCACATTGGGGTAATATCGTGACAAAAATACCATTGCGCACCCATGCACTATTACAATTGAGATACTGTTGCAGTTGGTTGTAGTCCGGGCCTTTCACTCGTAACTTTTTAGGAAAATAAATGAACAATTGAATGATTATTATGAAGAACAATAAAAATATCACTAAACAAATGAACAATTTATTTAAAGCCAAAATATTGATGCAGTACAGGCACCGCTCGCACACAATTAACTGACGCGCGCGCTAAATTAGACAAAAGCTCAAACACTTGGCAGGCGTTTTCAACGTCACCGTCTCCGACTAGGACGGAATTGATTGTGACGCATGCACACACCAAGCTTATGCGAGAGACTTGCGGAAACGCAATTTCGGAGTGGAGATTCCGAGTTGGTGAATATCAATTCCGACAAGCGACTAATCGTCGGCGTTGACCCCTCTCCGATCAATTGATTGGAGACGAGCGACGCACTTTCAACGTTCCGATTCGTTCGTTATTTCCGATCGTACACAATTCCAATCACAACCACAAGAACTCACAAAAGAGAGATGAAACACACAAGGTGGAGAAGAGAACGGCGTTACCCTATCCAGATGAAATCCGGAGCCAAGGAGGGCGGCGAGATCTGACCCAAGCGGATGAGTAGCGGACGACGAAGTGGCCGGTCGGAAACCTTGCCGAGCGTAGCCGGTCGCCCCGGGTCGGACCTAGCCGATCGGCTAATGCTAACCGGCGCCGGGCGGTGGGTTCACGGGCGGCCGGAGGGCAGGAGGGCGGTCGCCTTGCGGTCGGAGAGGTGGAGAACAGCGGGCTGCACTTCGCCGGAGGGAGGAACGAGAGGCGCGGCCGCCGGCGTCGCACCGGACGGTTCCGATCGGAATCGCTCCGAAGGGGAAGGGTCGGCTCCTGTCACGGGAGAAGGAGAGGCTGCTATTGCCAAAATAAAAGTCAATATCAAGTTAGGTTTTTAGGATGTGGTGGAGAGTATATATACTCCACATGAGGAGCACTCCCAACCACACAAATCCATGATCTCATCCAAGCCATTCAAATGTTTTAGACTCAAAATAAATGCAGTAAATTAAATGAAATCGAATGTCCGTGACCGCCTAACATTTTGGTCGATCGGACTCAAGTGTTGTAGCGGAGCATGTCGCGGTAGGACTTCCTTGTGTTGGGGCGAAGATTGTGCACGGGCGTCGTGTCTTCCAACGGTGGCGGGCCGGCGCCATCAATCCTCCCCCGCTCGAAACCACTCGTCACCGGTGAGTGGTCTAAGCGGTAACGGTGCAGCATGTCCTCGTCCAGACGCTCCATCTCGTTGGCGGTCACCCAAGTGGCGTCACAATCGGGGCGGTCCGTCCAACGAACTAAGTAGCGGTGCACGTCTCCGTCAGGGGAAGCAATAACTTCAGCATCTAAAATCTGATCTGGAACAAATGCAATCTTCGGAAACCTGGAGAAAACATTAGTAACAGGCAAAATAACAGCGGGCGGCCCACTAGACGGTGAGGACGGTAGCTCCCCGGGTGGCAGATGTGGGTAAATGGTGTCACTCCCAAACCCAAGAGAATGGTCGTGTGGAGAAGAAGAAGAGAAGGGATGTAATTCCTGCGGTGTTTCATGGAATAGTGTAAGGTCGGAAACATTAAACACGAGGTGTATGCCCCAATCGGAAGGTAATTCGAGTACGTACGCATTGTCACCCAACCTTTTTAAAATCTTAAAAGGGCCGGCACGCCGGTTGGCTAGCTTCTTTATGGAACCCGTAGGTAACCGTTCAGGAATTAATTTCACAAGTACTAAACAACAAACGTGTGAGCCCGCTTGTGCACATTCGCATGAGATTGGTAAGCGTCATACGTAGTGGATAATCGGAGGCGGATCTCGTTGTGCAACGCATGTAAATGGTGAGCGAAGTCGCTGGCAAATTGGCTTGATTTATACGCCGGTGGTAGCGGAATCAAATCAATAGGCACGCGAGCGTTGTAACCATGCACAATTTCATTCGGTGAAAGACCCGTGGAGCGATTTTTGGAGTTATTATAAGCCAGTTGGGCTTGGGGTAGGATGAGATCCCAAGTGCTCTTGTGATCACTAACTAAGCAACGTAGTAAATTGCCCAAGCTCCGGTTGACCACCTCGGTTTGCCCATCCGTTTGGGGATGGTATGCCGCGGAGAAAAGGAGTTTTGTGCCAACCAACATCCATAGTGTTTTCCAAAAATAAGAGGTGAATTTAACATCTCTATCCGAGACAATAGTCTTGGGTAGCCCGCGGTGACTAACAACCTCCCTCTGATACCAATTGATGCAGTACAGGCACCGCTCGCACACAATTAACTGACGCGCACGCTAAATTAGACAAAAGCTCAAACACTTGGCAGGCGTTTTCAACGCCACCGTCTCCGACTAGGACGGAATTGATTGTGACGCATGCACACACCAAGCTTATGCGAGAGACTTGCGGAAACGCAATTTCGGAGTGGAGATTCCGAGTTGGTGAATATCAATTCCGACAAGCGACTAATCGCCGGCGTTGACCCCTCTCCGATCAATTGATTGGAGACGAGCGACGCACTTTCAACGTTCCGATTCGTTCGTTATTTCCGATCGTACACAATTCCAATCACAACCACAAGAACTCACAAAAGAGAGATGAAACACACAAGGTGGAGAAGAGAACGGCGTTACCCAATCCGGATGAAATCCGGAGCCAAGGAGGGCGGCGAGATCTGACCCAAGCGGATGAGTAGCGGACGACGAAGTGGCCGGTCGGAAACCTTGCCGAGCGTAGCCGGTCGCCCCGGGTCGGACCTAGCCGATCGGCTAATGCTAACCGGCGCCGGGCGGTGGGGTCACGAGCGGCCGGAGGGCAGGAGGGCGGTCGCCTTGCGGTCGGAGAGGTGGAGAACAGCGAGCTGCACTTCGCCGGAGGGAGGAACGAGAGGCGCGGCCGCCAGCGTCGCACCGGACGGTTCCGATCGGAATCGCTCCGAAGGGGAAGGGTCGGCTCCTGTCACGGGAGAAGGAGAGGCTGCTATTGCCAAAATAAAAGTCAATATCAAGTTAGGTTTTTAGGATGTGGTGGAGAGTATATATACTCCACATGAGGAGCACTCCCAACCACACAAATCCACGATCTCATTCAAGCCATTCAAATGTTTTAGACTCAAAATAAATGCAGTAAATTAAATGAAATCGAATGTCCGTGACCGCCTGACATTTTGGTCGATCGGACTCAAGTGTTGTAGCGGAGCATGTCGCGGTAGGACTTCCTTGTGTTGGGGCGAAGATTGTGCACGGGCGTCGTGTCTTCCAACGGTGGCGGGCCGGCGCCATCAAATATTCTTAGTGTTGCCTTTATAAAGTTGTAAGACAATTAATCTTAAGCTAAGAAATTCTAAATAATAATGAAATGTATTTAATACTCCATCTATTATTCCCTTGTCCTAAATAAAGTTCAAACTTCAAATCTTCCAAAATACCGAATTTTACTAATCACATGCCATCACCTCAAATCCCATAGTCATTCTCAGGCACGTGCCTTCCGAAGCTCCTCCACCTTTTCTTTAGGCGACAGGCGTCACGCCTGCCTGCTTGCCACCTGTCGCCATTGTTCATGAATGACAACACTGGCTCGTGAATGACAACCCAATAATACATGTATAGTGGACAAAAACATTGTAGGGTTAGCTCTAGCTCAAGAGAGTCCATATGACATCAGATTTGGAATAGGGTTAATATAATATCTTTAGTGTAGAGTCTAGCTATAGAATGACACGAAATTTATTTGGTCGCTTCGAGTCGATCTCAACACGCGCGGGCATATAATTAAATATCTAGCAATCTTCTCATATGTCGATACAAACCCGACATTAGATTGGATAGTTGATGCACTGTTCAACAAAATGTGAATTATTCGCAACTGTGTCCAACACCTACCAAACATATTAGATTTAAATAAAAAATAGTATGCACTCATAAGCATAACATAAACTCAACAACACCACATCACAGCCTAAAGTACAATCAGGGCACAGATCCTATCTCGTCTAGTGTCACCAGATCAATAAGAGAGCATAAACAAAGTCCAATAAAACAAGTTTGAAAAAAGGGCTAAAACAATGCTTCAAGTAGAGATAAAGAATAGGAAATCAAATAACAATCTAACTATCAACATTCAGCATATCATCGTGGTCAGGATCTCAGTCTACGAGTGTTCCTTTTATATCAGCAACTTTCATAATTTTCAACAGAGAATTTTATTTAAAATAAACTAAAACATTTGAAAATGAACATATATCTAATTCTACTATAATAATGTAGTACTTTATAATTAGCTACGAGAACAGTTACACTGAGTATTATAGACTCTACATACCTTAGAAACTAGTATATGTTATCAATGAAACGATCTTATGCACTTAGTAATTAGGTAGACAAATTTTTCTTCCTCTGTTAGTATATTATGCAGATTAATCATAAATTGCCCCCCAAGAGTGCAAAACCTTCAAAAAACTTAAAACTGCGTAGCAAGCCTTACTCCATTTTGGGGACACCAATCCGCGAATACGGTTGTACACAATCTCTACTCTTTTCAAGCGAGTTTCACGCTCGGAAAGAAACATCCAACCCAACGTATTCGCTGAGTGTAGCATCCTTGGAACCAAAAATACTCGGCCTCTCCGAGGGGTCAACCTGCCATACCAGCTAACCGGAGTCTGGGTGGCGAGACCTCCTTCAGGTAGAACTCACTTAACCTCCCTGAAGGGTCAACCTGTCATGCCAGCTAATGGGAGCCTGTGTGATTAGATCCCCTCCGGGTAGAATTCACTTAACCTCCCCGAAGGATCAACCTGTCATGCCAGCTAATGGGAGCCTGTGTGACGAGATTCCCTCCGGGTAGAATTCACTTAACCTCCCTGAAGGGTCAACCTGTCATGCCAGCTAATGGGAGCCTGAGTGACAAGATCCCCTCGGGGTTTGGAACCTTCTCTCCACCGAGACACATTCGACTCAACCAGCTAGTGAGAGCCTGAGTGATGAGATCCTCTCAGAGGGTAGGACTTGCTCTTCCCGAGGCACATTCGACCCATCCAGCTAGTGAGAGCCTGGGTGAGGAGATCCTCTCGGGGGTTGGGACTTGCTCTTCCCGAGGCACATTCGATCCATCTAACTAGTGAGAGCCTAAATGAGGATATCCTCTAAGGGGTTGGGACTTGCTCTCCCCGAGGCATATTCGACTCATCCAGCTAATGAGATCCTGGATGAGGAGATCCTCTCGGGGGTTGGGACTTGCTCTCCCCGAGGCACATTCGACCAATCCAGCTAGTGAGAGCATGGGTGAGGAGATCCTCTCGGGGGTTGGGACTTGCTCTTCCCGAGGCACATTTGACCCATCCAGCTAGTGAGAGCCTGAATGAGGAGATCCTCTCGGGGGTTGGGACTTGCTCTCCCCGAGGCACATTCAACTCATCCATCTAGTGAGAGCCTGAGTGAGGAGATCCTCTCGGGGGGTGGGACTTGCTCTCCTCGAGGCACATTTGACTCATTCAGCTAGTGAGAGCCTGGGTGAGGAGATCCTCTCAGAGGTTGGGACTTGTTCTCCCCGAGGCACATTCGACCCATCCAGCTAGTGAGAGCCTGGGTGAGGAGATCCTCTCGGGGGTTGGGACTTGCTCTCCCTGAGGCACATTCGACTCATCCAGCTAGTGAGAGTCTGGGTGAGGAGATCCTCTCGGGGGTTGGGACTTGTTCTCCCCGAGGCATATTCGCCCCATCCAGCTAGTGAGAGTTTGGGTGAGGAGATCCTCTCAGTGGTTGGGACTTGTTCTCCCCGAGGCATATTCGACCCATCCAGCTAGTGAGAGCCTGGGGAGGAGATCCTCTCGGGGGTTGGGACTTGCTCTCCCCGAGGCACATTCGACTCATCGAGTTAGTGAGAGCCTGGATGAGGAGATCCTCTCGGGGGTTGAGACTTGCTCTCCCCGAGGCACATTCGACCCATCCAGCTAGTGAGTGCCTAGGTGAGGAGATCCTCTCGGGGGTTGGGACTTGCTCTCCCCGAGGCACATTCGACCCATCCAGCTAGTGAGAGCCTTGGTGAAGAGATTCTCTCGGGGGTTGAGACTTGCTCTCCCCGAGGCACATTCGACCAATCCATCTAGTGAGAGCCTGGGTGAGGAGATTCTCTTGGGGGTTGGGACTTACTCTCCCCGAGGCACATTCGACTCATCCAGCTAGTGAAAGCTTGGGTGAGGAGATCCTCTCGGGGGTGGGACTTGCTCTCCCCGAGACACATTCGACCCATCCAACTAGTGAGAGCGAGGAGATCCTCTCAGGGGTTGGGACTTGCTCTCCCCGAGGCACATTTGACCCATCCAGCTAGTGAGAGCCTGGGTGAGGAGATCCTCTCGGGGGTTGGGACTTGCTCTTCCCGAGGCACATTCTACCCATCCAGCTAGTGAGAGCCTGGGTGAGGAGATCTTCTCGGTGTTGGGACTTGATCTCCCTGAGGAACATTTGACCCATCCAACTAGTGAGAGCCTGAGTGAGGAGATTTTCTCAGGGTCAACATGTCAAAGCCTTCACCCTGAGGTCTGCCGGTTAGTGAGAGCCCGGTCAGCAGAACCATCTTGGAGCAAAAAGTACTTGGCCTCCACGAGAGGTCAACCTGTCCTGCCAGCTAGTGGGAGCCTAGTCAGCGGAACCATCTCGGAGCAAATAGTATTTGGCCTCCACGAGAGATCAACCTGCCCTGTCAGCTAGTGAGAGCCTAGTCAGCGGAACTATCTCGGAGCAAAAAATACTTGGCCTCCACGAGAGGTCAACCTGTCCTGCCAGTTAGTGGGAGCCTGGTCAGCGAGAACCATCTCGGAGCAAAAAGTACTTGGCCTCCACGATAGGTTAACCTGCCCTGCCAGCTAGTGGGAGCCTGGTCAGCGGAACCATCTCGGAGCAAAAAGTAATTGGCCTCCACGAGAGGTCAACCTGCCCTGTCAGCTAGTGGGAGTCTTGTCAGTGGAACCATCTCAGAGCAAACAGTACTTGGCCTCCACGAGAGGTCAACCTGCCCTGCCAGCTAGTGAGAGCCTAAATGAGGAGATCCTCTCGGGGTGGGACTTGCTCTCCAATAAGGCACATTCGACCCAACCAGCTAGTGAGAGCCTGGGTCAGGAGATCCTCTCGGGGGGTGGGACTTGCTCTCCCCGAGGCACATTCGACTCAACAAGCTAGTGAGAGCCTGAGTGAGGAGATCCTCTCGGGGGGTGGGACTTGCTCTCCCCGAGGCATATTCAACCCAACCAGCTAGTGAGAGCCTGGGTGAGGAGATCCTCTCGGGGGGTGGGACTTACTCTCCACTAAGGCACATTCGACCCAACCAGCTAGTGAGAGCCTGGATGAGGAGATCCTCTCGGGGGTGGGACTTGCTCTCCACTGAGGCACATTCGACCCAACCAGCTAGTGAGAGCCTGGATGAGGAGATCCTCTCGGGGGTGGGACTTGCTTTCCATTGAGTTACATTCGACCCAACCAGCTAGTGAGAGCCTGGATGAGGAGATCCTCTCGGTGGGGTGGGAGTTGAGCAGTTACCTCAAGGAGCAATACTTCGCATCATCTCCATGATGTCTTGGATGGATGCCATGAACTCTTCCCTCCCTACGAAGGGTGACGGGTTGGGGAGCTCGCCGAGGTTGTCATCTCTTCCATGATCTCCCGTCATGGAACTTGCTCAGGAACTTCTGTATGAGCCGCGGTCCAAGCTCACCGCACCAGAATGTTGAAACCGAAAAATCGGTTCCACCTAGAGTTCGGACTTAGGGTGCAGCTCACACCTACTTATCCTAAGTCGTCCCTTGGCGAGTGACTTGAATTTGGAAACGACCCTTGGCTCTAGCGTGGAGGTCCCACCTTACATCAGGAAGACCTTTGAGATCTCCCCCTCCCTAGCCAATGTTGAGCTAGGTGCCTTGGAGGATGAAGGAAGAAGATGAAGTGGTGAAGAACTCATGCCCTCCAAGGCACCACTGAGGGTCTATTTATAGTTTTTTGGGAACGACCTGCAAATAGTGCAATATTGGTGCTCTAAAATTACTGAAACTCCTTGTGCTGGTCTGCCGACAGCCAAACTCTGTTGTTTTGAACATCTATTCGTTGCCCACCAGGGGTAAAAAAGGCAGACCCTCAAGACGGGCAAGACCCTCAAGCCTGACGAGACCCTCAAGCCGGGCGAGAACTCCAACCGGGCAAGTACTCTAGGGGTGAGTACTCCAGGGGCGAGTACTCCACGAGCGAGTACTCCAGGGGCGAGTACTCCAGGGGCGAGTACTCCAGGGGCGAGTACTCCAGGGGCGAGTACTCCAGGGGCGAGTACTCCAGGGGCGAGTACTCCACGGGCGAGTACTCCACGGGCGAGTACTCCAGGGGCGAGTACTCCAGGGGCGAGTACTCCACGGGCGAGTACTCCAGGGGCGAGTACTCCAGGGGCGAGTACTCCAGGGGCGAGTACTCCACGGGCGAGTACTCCAGGGGCGAGTACTCCAGGGGCGAGTACTCCAGGGGCGAGTACTCCACGGGCGAGTACTCCAGGGGCGAGTACTCCAGGGGCGAGTACTCCAGGGGCGAGTACTCCACGGGCGAGTACTCCACGGGCGAGTACTCCACGGGCGAGTACTCCACGGGCGAGTACTCCACGGGCGAGTACTCCAGGGGCGAGTACTCCACGGGCGAGTACTCCACGGGCGAGTACTCCAGGGGCGAGTACTCCACGGGCGAGTACTCCACGGGCGAGTACTCCAGGGGCGAGTACTCCAGGGGCGAGTACTCCACGGGCGAGTACTCCAGGGGCGAGTACTCCAGGGGCGAGTACTCCAGGGGCGAGTACTCCAGGGGCGAGTACTCCACGGGCGAGTACTCTAGGGGCGAGTACTCCAGGGGGGAGTACTCCACGGGCGAGTACTCCAGGGGTGAGTACTCCGGAGGCAAGAAATCTAGAGGGGAGTACTCCATGGACGAGTACTCCGGGGGCGAGTACTCTAGGGGCGAGTACTCCTAGGGGCGGGTACTCCCAGGGCGAGTACTCCCAGGGGAAAGTACTCTAGCCGGGAAAGTTGGGTGAGTACTCCAGGGCGAGCCTGGATGGGGAAAACTTGGGAGGCAGGGAAAGAGGAGTACCTTTGGAGGTGAGGGCCAGAGTAGTGCTAGAGAGGCAGGGAGAACGGATAATAGAGGAGCTGAGGAGAAGGGAAGAGCCTAGGAGGGCGGAGGAGCAAAGGAGGCAGGAGAGGCCTCTTAGGAAGGAAGATAGGAGGCCTGTAGCGGCTCCGAAGAGAGGAAAGGAAACACAGTGGTTCTAATATCCCGTGAATCAACCCCATTAGAGGCCGTCAGGAAGACCCTAGTACCAAAATCAGGAGAGGATGAATGACCACCATCCGGGGAGGAGGCAAGGAAGAACTCAGGAAGAGGCGATGACCATTACCCAACAAGGGAATATGCATCGCAGGAGGGTTCAGCCAGTGAGGAACTAAGCGTCAGGGATCCTCCATTACTGAGATCTGCATAAAGTAAAGGGGCACGAGAGTATGACCTGTCCATACTTTTGGGAAGCAAGGAGGAGGTTGGAGGCAGAAACGGGGGAGAGGGAGCAACCGAGGCAGGAGGTCCACACAGGACTGGTAGAGTTCCAAGCTCTAGGGAGGAGGAGGAACGAGGACCAGATCGACCTAGGAGTTCACGAGGAAGTGGTCCAAGTCCCGGGAGGAGGGTGGGTCAGAGTAATAAACTGAGGAGACGGGCTTAGAGCTTCCCGCAAGGGGAGTCTCCATCAGATTTACCACAAGAGCGTCACCTCGGCCTCTCAAATATCGCCGTTGTTGGAGGAGATCACTTTTTTGAGGAATACATGTTGGGGAATCAGAACCCTTTTCATGACGCCCTTGTCATCCAAGCCGTCATTGAGGATTCCACAGTTTCCTGAATCCTAGCAGACAACGGGAGCTCGATGAACGTCATTTTCAAGATGACCTTCGTCAGGCTGCAGGTGGAAGCGTCCATGATCCTAGCTGCGAACGAGCCCCTCTTTGACTTCAGAGTTGACGATTAATCCGAAAAAGGGAGGAGGTGGAGGGGAAGAATCGACGAGCAACTACATGGAAGACTAGTGGAGATGAGCAGAGTAGGACTAGAGGACACAAATGGAGCGGGAAACCAACTGCATGTATGTACAATCCCATATATGGAGAGTGGGTATCGACAAGAGCTAGACCAGCCAAGTCATCCTGTTCAAGTCCCAGGCGAGTCGGGCCCTTGGCGTCGGGTCTACTCGATGCCTTCCGCTGGCATCGAGTCCACTCAACGCCTTTTGTTGGCATCGAGTCCACTCGACCACTTCCGCCCCGACGTCGCGTGAGGCGACCTTACTCATCACCTTTTGATCTCAGCGTTGAGTGAGGCTTGTTCACCCGACGCCTCTTTGCTTCCCGTTGAGTGAAGCCCAAACACTCAACGCCTCTTTCTTGGCGCTGAGCAAGATCTCTACAGCCCCGTCGTCTCGCCCAGGTGGGGTGGAGCGGACAGTTGGCAAGTGGAGCAGCAGGCTTGCACTCACACATGGATCTCGACAGACAGTTGGCGAGTGGGGCATTCCCGGCCCGCACTCGCCCAGGGCTATAGGGAGGCGGCGAGTGCTAACACCATCGAGCACTCGCCACCCCATGCGAGTGGAGGTTTTCAAGGGTCACTCGCTCAGTGTTGTATGATGTATTTTTACCATTTTACCCCCGCTGATCTGCCCATAACCCTTTAGAACAGCGAAGTTATGTTGTTGGCAGACCAATCTGGACTGCATATAGCTGTTTAGAACAGCGGAGGTTGGTTGTTGACAGACCGTTTTTAGAAATTTATAAATATACCCAAGGGGGTATCTCAGAAGGCATATTTACTTGTGCCCTGGTATTCTTGCGCTTTCTGAGGTATCCTTAGCTCAGCACTTGGCTAAGGAGGGGAAACGCTATAAGATCTTCCGGGTGTGTGGTGGGACCTCCGTGCTGGAGCCTTGAGTCCATTTCTTGTTCTAAGTCTCTAACTATTTGAGTTTGTGTGAGAGAAGTAAGTGCGAGATCACACCTTCCCCAAGGGTTCAAACTTCACAAAAGCTGATTTTCGGTTTCAACAATGTCACCATTTTTTCCGATTAGCTTTGGGAAGAAATAATCTCGACCATTAAATATTAAATATCCACCTGTCAAAATCAAGATTGATGGGGTCTCACACAATTTATAGAAAAACATGGCTACAAATAGCCAAAACACCATGCCCCCCACTAATCAAGTGGGGAGTTAAGAAAGTAACCACCTCGCGCATGATCCGCGTGCCCGATCCGTGCCCGATCGGCGCACGCGATACGTCAGCCATTGCACACATCGCCAACCGCCCGTAGATGGCCAACTGACCAGCCGCTTCCACCACCGGTGGCCGCCCCCTCCAAGGCCACAGGGGTGGCCGCGCCTTGTGACCGGCCTCCCCGGTCGGCCGCGACCGCAATGCCACGACCGCGCCTTGCGGCCGACCTCCCCGACCGATCGTGCCCGCAATGCCACGACCACGCCTCACGGTCGCGAGGCCACGACCCCAAGGCAAGGCTGGCATGACCGCCCGGGCCACGTGGCCGCAGCCGCGCCTTGCGGCTGCATGGCCGCGACCACAAGGCGTGGCCGGTGCTGCGACTGGCCTTCCCGACCGGCCTATGTATAGTAATAATGTAAAAATAATGCATACCCTGAACTATATTAATAGTGGTCTTTATATAGTAATTTGTGTGATTACTGTTTGCGGATAGCAACATAACTACCGTAATCATCATTGAGGGCCTAAAAATAAGACCCCAAACCCTCTTTCATTTCTAACTTTTCTCATCTCAACTTTCTTCTCTTACGAGTCAGAGCTCTGTCGAAATCCTCCTACGAGATGCATTCCTCCGATCAAGTCAAAGATTTGTCTAAGTCCACGACGCTCCTGCGTGCAAGGCGATTCGCCGGCCTCTTCAGGAATTCTCCTACGTGCAAGGCACTCTGATCTATCTTCTCAGCAATTTTCCTACGTGCCGCCTTCAACACGCACCGTCCAGTCAGCGATCACAAACATTCTACATTGCCAGAAGGAGACAAAGTCTAAGCTTCGTGAGTAGTGACTTGTTATCCTCCAAGCGCTATGCATTCTCCCCCCAAGCTGTAACGAGCAACGATTTGTTGCCCTCGATTCCTCCCAAACTCTGTAAATCACTGAAGATAGTTAAGTTTGACTGACACAGAACCGATCACGTGAATTTTTTACCTAGTTTACAAGTTTTCCTCGTTAAAAACTTACTTGTCTATTTCTCTACTTTCTCCGTGACTGTGTGCACGCTTGACCGCTCTATGGACTAAGATGACCTAATTTAGTCCAGTCTACCAAGAATCTCGAGCGACCCACAACAATGATATAACATATGTACTAAGTGTTATGAATATCAGAAGTTTTTCCGTTTGGATTCCGGGGCGAGTAGAATTGCTCGTGCGCGAGCACTCGCGCTGCATAGTTTTTTCGTATTTTTTCTCGCATGATTTGCTTCTTATCTTGCCCATTCATCTGTTCACGCTGCAACTTCTCCTCTCATCCGGACGTCGATTTCCAAACGAAGCCCAGTCCTAAGAACTTCCAAAATGACATAACATCATTTTAAATCTTCACTTTAGCAAAAGGTGCACTGCACCCCCCGGACCCCGACTTGCCCTAGTTCCCGCTCCCAGCTGTTGGGTGGACGATTCTTCTCCACGCGCCGCCGCAGCCGTCAGCCACCCCGTGGGGCTCAGGAGACCTTCTCTTTGCCATCCTACAACGGAATCGGCGAGCTCTGTGACGGATTCATCTGCTCCCAGCCCTCGATACCCCCACAAGAGGTCTTCCCTCTTCCTGGCCATCCCACCTCAGTCGATTCTTCCCGCCGACGATCCTCCTAGCGACGAATGTCTAGGTGAACGACGTTTCGTCCTGTTCGGAAGCCTACCAAGCCCCCTTGATCTTCCTATACTCGCAAACCCACCACAGCCTCCTCCATCCACGTCCCCCTCTACCAGACCTCTCATCCCAGTTACCTGCAGCTATTTAGACGTCAGCTTGGATTTGTGGCAGGCGGCTGGCAGCATTCGCGAGCCATGGTATACCTCTTACGTTACTCAGTATTTTGCTAGCATACTGAAATGTTTAAATTTACTTGTTCTTTAGTTTCCAGAGCTCGCCTACATAGAAGCTATTTGTCATCATTATTTATATTCTCGTGTTTTCATTTATTTAATTTCATGTCTCTGGAATATGTACTCATGCTTACTCATCATGCAATTGCTAGCCTATTTGCGTGCATTTTACAAACCTGAGGATAATTATCACTCTCTATTAGTCTGAGTCTAGCTAGTGTCATTTAATTAAAAAGAGATCAAATTTATTGTTTTAAATCAAATCTCTTATTTCCAGTTACATCACCAATATCAAAAAAATCTTTTTAATATAGAAAGCTTTAAATTTGTTTAAAACAATCGAGTGCATAATATTTAATTTTAGTGGTGGTAATACTATAAATCAAAATCCATCTTATTGTAAGATTAAAGTATACATAGGTTTGATAATTTAAGTATCCTAGATTGTTTTGTATAAAGAACAATTTTGTAGAATTAGGATATAACATCTAATGTTAAAGCTTGGTTAAAAATGCCAAAGTACTGAGTGCTTGCTTTGCGATAAGAGGACCTTGGTGGAGACAAAGTGATAAATAATATGTACTTACAGCTAAATCAATAGCTTTGTGAGTATCTCAATGCTATGTGAAAAAACAAATCATTATTATTTAGCTTGGGCGTGACACAAATGAGAATATTAAGATGAATATGTGTTAAATTAGAAGAAAAATTTATGATTACATATTAGTTTTATTGAGAGTGATATCTATTTATGAAGTCATGCCAGGATTTTCCTCAGAAAGAGAGAGAAATGGACTTATTTTTGTTTTCCATTCACCATACTTAGCACTGACATTGGTATGAAATCAGGATGGCGGGTTCCAAAAACCAGACTTGTGCCAGTGACTGAGTTTTATAGTCCTTATGACAAAGAACACTCCAACTTCAATGTTAACCAATTTTTGTATTTGAAGTATCTGCGGGAACTCCATTTGTGGTATTTATTTTTATTGGTTACTTTTAAGTAATTTTGGCTGAATTTTGATGCAGGGTTCATCTGGAATTTGTCCTGATGATGGACATGACAAAGTTTTGCATCACTCAACAGAGGAGAGTGATTCCTCTGAAGATGAGGTTTTCTATTGTACTCATTTTGATTCCTCGAAACTGTTTCGAATTTATGTTTACATGATCATAGTTTTTTCCCTTCAACTTCAAATCAGGTGGGTCCTAGAAATACCATAGGTAATGTTCCATTGGAGTGGTATAAGGAAGAGGAGCATATTGGGTATGACATAACGGGCAAGAAGATCAGGAAACGTGCCCAAAAGGACAAGATAGATTCTTTTCTCGCTGGTGTAGATAATTTAAAAAATTGGTGAGTAGCAAGAAGTTTGAGTTTATTTTCTTAACCATTGAGTTTATCTGCAAATGATTGAGCTGATAAAGTTTTGCTGTTTACTTGTTTTTTGACATATTTACTATAGTCACGCTTCTTTGTGAATTAAGTATGAAAAGTCATCAGCTCATGTAGTATTTATAAGATAGCCCATGTTAGTTTTCCAAGTTATTGTTTGAAGTTGAATAGGTCAATAAGGTCATGTATAGACCGTAGATCTTTGATCATGTTGGAGCATTACTGAAACAATTTTTTCATAATTATTCATAATCTTGAACATGGAATGTTATCTGCTCATTCTAGTATGCATCGCATGGGCCTTGTTAGTTTTCTCAAGTTATAGTTCCAAGCAGAGGGAGTCATGTGTTGACTCTAGATATTTGATTATTATGAAAGTGGTGCTGCAACCATTTGCATATAATAAAGTAGAGGTGCACAAAAGGCCTAGCCTGCCGTGCTTTTAGGTGGCCAGGCTCAGGCCTGGGCCTGACATTTGCCAGGCCCAGGCCTTCCTTCCTAGGGGGGGGGGGGTCTTAGAAGGCCTGATGGCCGGGATTTTGCCAGGCCCCGTCCTAGGCCCAGTAAAAAATATGTTAGTTAAATTGTTTTTAATTTTTATTATTATTAAATTTTTGAATATTTTTTATAAAAAAGAATAGAAACTCGCCTGTAGGTGAGATTTGCTTCGAAACCCTGCATACAGGCGGGATTTCCTTTTGGAATCCTTCTATAGGCCGGATTTAATTGGAAATCCCACCCGGAGGCAGGATTTACATGCTAGGATTTTGTGGCTTACATATTTTTTCTTCAATAAGATACTGAAGTTAAAGAGGATGCCGGAATAATGGAGAGAAAGTGACGTAGGGTAAGACGCTAAATGAAAACTAAGACTGTATGCAAATGCAATGTCCGGCGAAATCAATTTTGCAAAATAATATTCATAAATGATATGACTTGATTTCTGCACAATTAAATTAAAACAATTAAAGTAAAGAAACAAGAGAGGAGTATGAGCGCGAGAGTGCGCAAAAGTAAATATGCAATCACAAAGACGACAACGACTGAAACAAGACTTACAAACAACTATCCCTATAAGTAGAGAATACGCACAAGACCCAATGCTAAGAGAAATAGCAACACACCTTAAATTTTGCAAACAAAGGAGAGGTGAGGGCTAGATGTATTTATTGAGGGCTACTGGGAGTGGCCCGAGAGTCCGAGACTGGTTTTTCATCAATCAGAAATTGCACTTTGCTGTCCAGGATACAGGACAACGGTTTAACCCATGCTGGAAGGTACTGTAGGTGATCGACAACAAGCTCTCAGTGGGCCAGAAGGTGGAGAGGTGTTGGGGAATGCTGGGACAATATTTGCTGGGCTGTTGGGGGGATTCCTGGGCAGCAATACTGGATTGGGCAATGTTGACTGGCTGTTTGGGGATGCCTGAACATCAACAATGACTTAGGAGGTGAGGGGAATGGATGATGGAATTGGGGGGGGGGGGTTGTGGTTCCACGAGAGGTTTAGGGGATGGGGATGGAAAGTAGCAGGTTGAGGCTCCCGAGAATGAGTGAGGAGCAGGGAGATGATCCAGGACTAAGGAGCATCAATTGAGTTCCACTCCAGTTAGAGGGAAAGATAGGGGAAACCGGCTAGGGAGAGGAATCAGAATTGGGAATGAGAAGTTCCTGTGGCTGGGAGTAAAATATGGGAAAAGGGGGAGGAGTTTGGCCATTAGCTAGTGGAGAACTGGGGCTTGTTTTGGGTGGGGAAATAACTGAAGTGGTTCCACGCGTGGGGAATGATGGGAGGAAAGTGGGGGCTGGTTATATGAGAGAATTTAGGGGTATCCACATGAATGAGGAATGGGTCTAGGATTAGACTAGTTTTAGGAATTGACTCCTAAATGTAGGAGAGTGGGGTGGAAGGGGTAGTGGGTAGTTATTGTTGGGTTTTTTTATGCAGGAGTGGAACAACTCATCATATGTGCGCAGTGAAATAGAGTACAAGAAAACCCTAAGAGTTCGTTCGTTTTGCAGGAAATGGAATTGAGAAATTGGATTTCATCAATTCCAAAAACTGCAGGAATTATGGTTTTGGTGAATTCCAATTCTATTGTTCGGTTGCTGGAAGGTTTTGAGCTGCAAGAATTGGAATTGACCAATTTTGGTGTTCAGATGTAGGATGGAATTCATCCACAAGAATTGCATGAAATAAAAAATTTTTGTTTAGAAGTATAAAAACTCCAGGTATAACACAAATTTTAAAACATAGAAGTTTAAAAACTATTTCAAAGAAACATAAACATAATAACAATACTTACTACATGAAACTAAGAGCATAAATCCAAAAGTTAATAATATACGATAGTCCGCTAAACATTGAAAGTAGAAATACAACAACAAATTGTGAACAAACAAAGACACGACATCATCATGTGCTTATAAGTCATAAAACTACAAGTGAAGCCACGTCGTCCTCATGTGATTTGGTAGTGCCATGAACGTATCAAACTTCAGTTGACTGACACCTAGAAGATCCATGGTCTTCGCTAATTCGAGATTCTACAGATCCGGTAGTTGAGCAAGTGCTTCATAGATTTGAGTTGTATTTACCCTCGGAGCTTCACTGATTCTTGTGATTGCGGCCGCTGCGTGATCCATATTGTTTACCATTCTATTGATTGCATTTGCGATTGTGTCACCCGGAGTTTGCTTCCTCTTCCTCTGCCTACTTCTCCCTCCTGATGAAGTCTCTGTCGCGTAGTTGCTTTCTTCACCCATTGACTCCTCATTCAACTCAATGACTGGCTCATTTTCTGTCCCCGCAAGTGCACCTGTTGCCTTGTCATTACCGCACAATATGCCCAAGTCTCCCCAATTAATGATCACCTTATCTCTGTAGTGCTTCACAGTAGGATGAGGCTGCACAACATGATTAAACAACATGAATAAAAATGGTAAAATAATTAAAACAAAGTTATAGAATGCAATAAATGAATATACCCTGACATAATTGACCCAAACATCTTCACTGTCGACTTTCACGGTATTTCGTTCCTAATCCCATCCGAAGCCACTCGTGTCTAACATTGCAGATACCTCCTTATAATATTTATTCCATGTCTTCAGTCTGGCCATGATCTTTTCTTTTGTGAAGTCCAGATTATGTAAATCTTTCATGGCTTTGATTGCTGCTGTGAAGGCCACTGCTTTCCATCCATTCGGTGTTTTGTGACCTTTACCGTGCTTCTCAAGTAAAGCACTGGAAAGAGTACGATCCATATCATTTGTCCAGTGAACATACGATTTCTCTTTCCCTGCCCCGCTTTCCATTTTATAATCTTTGCAGGTATATGCATCACATTAACATCAAATATTAAGCAAATATATGTATCAAAATAACATCAGCTTTTAAAGAACCAACATATACAATTGTGCCCAAAAAGCACTTCAATTCATGCATGACTTACATAAATTTCTATACAAGCATGCATATCAAAACATGATTAAACAACATATATATTTATAATATCCACTAATCCCAGTATGAGTTTGATATTCAGTAAACATTTCCATAGCTAAGTTATCTCTAAATTGAGTCCAAACATTTGACGATTGAATTGGATTAATGTTATCATCATATTCATAGATTTCTTCTTCTTCTGACGCTTCAATAACTATTAAGTCTGCATCGACCTCAACAAGCATTTGTGAATCAGTAATCAACCTTTCAACGACAAGGAAATTATGTAAGATGCAACATGCATTTATTATTTGCACCTGTATTAAAATTTCATATTAAGATCCTAAACCAAATACAATGTGAAATCTAAAGTCACATTTTCGCACCTGAACCTGTATATGAAAGAAAGATGGTTCTCATAGTATTGCCCAACGTTTCTTCAACAATCCAAATGTTCTCTCTATTACATTTCGTTCTCTAGCATGACGTAAATTGAATAACTCCTTATAATTAGAAGGGTTGTTTCCTTGTGTTGATCACTCCTGTAAATGATAACGCGTTGATCGATACTGTGCAAGGGAACCTGGACCATTGGTGTAACCCGCATACACTAGGTAGTATTTACCTAGCGCACTAATATATTAATTTTTCTAATTAATGAATGAAATGTTTTTAAAACAAATAATTGAATATTAATGACTTACCAGTTGGTACTTCAAAACGATATGTTCTTTCTAGCGCATCGCGTAATACTCTTGAATCTGAAGCTGATTCTTCCCAACCAGGTAAAACATATAGAAATTTCATCTGATTGTCAAAAACACCTAAAACATTCGTCGTTATTGCTTGCTTCCGATTTTTATATCTGCCATGATCTTTTGTGGGCAGAGTCACATGAATATGTGTACCATCTAATGCACCAATGCAGTCTTCGAACCATCTCCATCACGTTCCGACCTTGACTCTGACAATTTGATGTAGTCTCTACTTAACTGTAGCACAGCTCTAAGCACTATGTTGAAGTGTCTGCTAATAGTATCTGTGGACCGGAGATATGTATATCCAATATCGCGAAACTTCTTGTTGTGTGATATAGTGTATAGAAATAGTGCAACAGATTCCTTCACCGACACGTGTTTGGTTTCGTGGACAAGACCTCTAGATGATAAAGTGTGGCATAGTTCACCGAATGGTTGTCTACCCATACACAAAACGCTGAAGCAGTTGACCTCTGGACCCTCATATATGCGTTTTAGCAATGAGGAACGCAGTAGAGTATTCATATCACGGTCTACGGGTTCCAGAGGAATATATTCTAACGCTGCCCATGCACCAACAAGTGCCGTGAGATGCCCGCATTTCATAATATATTATTTTATTAATTTCTCTCGCAACTCCGCTATATTCATCTAACATATGACAATGAAATTAAAATTGTCACAAATAATTTTCTATTACATATAAATGAAATAATGTACAACGTGCATCAAACATGGCATTATGTAGATTAGATTTAAATTTACACACTCCGAATTATATTTGAAGGAAATAATTCGTTTACGTGGTTCTTCTGCAAAAGTGGAAAATTAAAATATATTACAAAATAATTTAGTTAAATTATTCCATTTGTTTTTTAGTTGTTGAATGTTTAGGTTTTGTTCCAAAATCCGCCTAATAATTGATCAAATGAATTGTCTACATTTTGTTTCCAAATCAACATCTTTTTCATATAAAAAATCATTTTAATGACATACCTAAAACATGTACCTATAATAGACGAACTGTGTTAATAAGTCATTTATAGAGAACATTGAAGAAAAAAATTAAAAATGACAAAGTTGCAGAGACATTGTGATGCGACAAAGTTGCAGAGACATTTAATTAAAAAGAACCGCCATTGGCCTGCGTCAAAGTTGCAGAGACATTGGATACCGCCATTGACATGTTTTAATTAAAAATTATTTCCAAATATTATCTCTATTATATTTTAATTAAAAGTGGGTCTTTTCCCTGCAGGGACTTTTCTGTGCACATTTTAAAATTGCAGGGAGAAAACTGATGGGCAGAGAAGAGCGGCGATAACTTTTATGCAGCTACTTTTATGCGCAGAGAGAAATGGAGGAGGAAAAATTGCAGGGAGAAAACTTACCCCGGACGACAGAGAAGGGTTGTTTCCCGGACGACAGAGGAGCGTTTCCCGGACGGCAGAGAAGGGGCGGCGAGAGTAAGTTGCAGAGAACTCCAACCTCTGCGCGAGGAAGAGAAATTGGCGGAGAAGGTGCGATGGGTGAAAGTTGCAGAGAACTTCGTGTGCTGCGTGTGGAAGGAAAGTGGGAAAACCAGGGGAATGGGACAAGAATTGCGAAAAGCTTTAAATGGAAACTTGCGGTTTTGGTGAAAACCAAAACCGGGTTATTTCCCTCTAACCGAACACCTGTAATTGATTTATTAATGGCCAAAACAAATTCTGAAAACCATTTCCCTCCATCCGAACGGACCCTAAAGAGAAACTGGATCTTGTGATGAAACATTGATCAGAAAGTAAAACTGAAAAGAGATTGCAATATACCTTAGAGGAATTGAATCAATACTCAACCAAGATGTTCCAGAAGACCGAGTCCACACAGAAATAGATCTACGACTCTACAGGTATCCGCACGAGTGGAGGAGAACACCAAAACCTTGTCCAACGTGATTTGAGATGGAGAAAAGAATGTCCTCTGCGTCTCCACAAACTGCTAGGTTTGTTCCAGGAGAGGCGACGACAAGATGAAGTCACGACGGGATCTAGGGTTAGTGACGGCTTCAAAAGCACACACTAACGGTTACATGGAAAATTCTTTTCCAAGTCTATCTATACCCCAGGATATCAAACAGACAAAATCCTCTTTAGAAATCCGCCAAATCTCAACATGCGTCGACTTGCATTCGACGTGCATCGATAAGAACTCGACACAACGTCGAGATACACTCGACGGCATTCGACGCAACTGCGTCGACACGCAGTCGACGTATCCGTGTCGAGTAGAACTCGACGTTGCGTCAATTTATACTCGACGTTGCGTCGATAAAGCAACTGCTTCGACGTTGAGTTTGGCTGCGTCGACATCTAGTCGACGTGCGTCGATACGCACTCGACGAAACCCGTCAGTATTCTTTGTCATAGATTTGGTCCCTTTATCATATCTTATATGAGTGGGAGCCAACACAATTTTTCTTCCAATTTCTCCAAATACTTTTATGTGCAACCCTGTAGGCTCATATCGCATTCACAGTTAGACTAACTTTTTGATTGCATTGCGATCACCTTGGAAACACCAACAGTCTCCCTTGATCATAAAGTATCAACAAAAGTCTCACAAACAATGAGTGATATCTAACAATACATCATTGCTACCCAAGCAATAAGAGTTCATAACTCAACAAGCTTTTTATGACCAATGTATCAGTGTTGTCATGTCTATTTATCACTTACATTTGGATAAAATTAGAGACATGGACCGTGCCACCCTCGTAATTGTTCAATTCAAGTTTCTTGATCTAGAATGAACTTCTAGAAATTGGTGAGCCCAATATTATATATTGACTCTACCAAGCATGAACATGTATTTCTCACTCCCATTCCATCAAGGGGCCCATGAATGTAACTGTCATATAGGTGGACAAATCTCATTTCTGTCCACACACAAATGCTTAAATGACTCGTAACATACCCAATACCAAAAACATGCTGTGACTTCAGCTCAAAGAACCACAAACACCATTATCACTTGAGACCTACTTGTGGCACGTTTATATAATAATCCACAAAGTGGTCTCATGATGGGTCTGTCCAGTATAATTTGTTCACTAACAAGTACCCATGTGATGACTTGATATCACAATATCATGATCTGTAAGAACTGGTCATCAGTCAACGCACATTCTAGTCTTAATGTATCATCATCGCCCTTAGCTTCTAAGATAATACTCTGACCAGGGACCTTTTAAGAATGAAGCTTCTAATAAATATAGGCCCTCACATTCAAGTCATGCACTTGAATTCATATAGAAGTGAACATTTTAAGGGCATTTATTATGTTAATTATTCTATAATATAAAAACAGTCGACATAACAAAAGAACTTGCCATAAATATAAAAAGAAATATAAAATATTCTATTCATCACATGAATAACAACTGACACATATATAATTCACAAGTCTCCCGCTAGAGATGATCATTCAGGTATCTAATATCCATTGATTTAGTATGACCATTATGTTTTCTCTGTGTAAGAGGCTTCGCCAGTGGATCTGCAATATTCTCTTCAGTCGGTACTCAGCATATGCTCACATCTCCTCGATCGACAATCTCTCGAATAAGATGAAACCGCCGAAGTATGTGCTTGGAGCGCTGATGAGATCTAGGTTCTTTAGCATATGCAATTAACACCATTATTAGCACAGTAGAGAACTACGAGATCAACAATGCTAAGAACTACATCAAACTCGCTGATGAATTTCCTAATCCACAGTCTCTTTCGTCGCATTTGCAACAACGATATACTCGGCCTCAGTCGTAGAATTGACAACTGTCTCCTGCTTGGAACTCTTCCAGCTCACAGCTCCTCCATTCAGACAAAAAACAAAACCTGAGTGAGACTTTGAGTCGTCCCTATTAGTCTGGAAGCTAGCATTCATGTAACCTTTTACAACGAGCTCTTCCTCTTCACCAAATACCAAGAACATATCCTTAGTATTTCTCAAGTACTTTAGGATATTCTTGACAGCTGTCCAGTGACTATCACCGGGATCAGACTGATGTCTGATAGTCATGATCAAAGCATATGAGACATCAGGTCGAGTACATAACATCACATACATGATTGATCCAATTGTCGAAGCATATAAAATAAACTTCATGCGGTCCTTATCTTCCAAAGATTTAAGACACTGGTCCTTAGAGAGACTCACAACATGAGACATGAGTAAGAATCCCTTCTTGGACTCAAGCATGCTGAACCGTTTCAACACATTCTCAATATATGTACTTTGGGTCAAACACAACAACTTCTTCGATCTATCTCTATAAATCTTAATACCAAGTATATAAGTAGCTTCGCCCATGTCTTTTATAGAAAAACAGTTCTCTAGGTTATTCTTAACAACTTGTAGGGTTAGAATGTCATTCCTGATCAGCAGTATGTCATCTACATACAATATTAGGAAGAAAACAATGCTCCCACTAATTCTCTTATAAACACAAGGTTCATCTTTATTCTTGATGAAACCAAACTCTTTGATTTTCTCATCAAAACGAAGATTTCAACTTCGAGAAGTTTGTTTCAATTCATAAATGAGTCTCTGCAACTTGCATATTTTAGTGGTTTCATTTGGATGCACGAAACCCTTGATGTACAACCCGTATTCGTCGAGGGTGGACCCCTCCAAAGTCAGGTCATCAAAAGTCATAGTCAACAAGTCAAGACAGAGGTTAGAGTCAACGCTCCAAGCAGCAGAAGGCCTAGGCGAGTATGGCGAGCTCCCCTCGAATACTCGCCAGGTAAGCGACTAGGCATGATACTCACCCATCCGTGCGAGCTCCCCTAGGAAGTCGTCTAGTCGCCGGGGTGCGAGCTATAAATAAGACCCACCCCCTCCCCCAGGATTTCACTATAAATAGGACCACAGGGGTACGAGGAGAGACACTTTTAGAATCTTGCCGAGATCTCAGACTCTTTTCTTGGACGCTAGCTTAGCCTGTGAATTCCTTTTTCTCAGAGACCAAGTTGCGACCTAGCGACCATCCTCCTTTAGTCGCCGCGACTTAGTTATCAGCTAGCTAGGAAGCACTGGTACGGGTACCAGATACGATACGTACCCGGTACGACGATATGACAAAATTTAATAAATAAGGATACAAGTACGTCATGATGCGTTATAACAAATATAATATATATTTATATATCACAAGTGCAATAAATATTTCTCAAAACATCGAAACATTAAACATAAATCATAACTTGAAGTACAAGTTCACAAATCAATGCAACATAACATGAAGTTTTCAAACATTAAGCATTCGTAAATATTACAAAATTTAACGTCTTATATGTTTAACCAAAAGAGAAAAATAAACTTAAGTTTACTTTTCAGTTTTTTTCTTCATTGTTGGAGATCAACGCCATTGTTGGAGATCAACGCCATTGTTGGAGATCAACATCTTCAATCTCCGGTTAATTTAGAGACAAGTTAGCCATTTGTTAATAACTTGCGTTGAATCAACACGTTCAATACACGTACTTGTAACAAAAACGTACCGATACCAGAAACATACTCTGTACAGATACACAAATTAATTGGACGTACCGACCTTTGTTTATTCTAGAAAAACATACTCCTATCACAATATGCAAAATGATGTGCTAAGTCCAAGTGTGTCCACATAGGTGTATCCGTTGAGTATCGGGTACGTACCGGTACTGGATACATATCCGGTACGGGTACGCTGCCTTCGAGGAAGTATCTGTGCTTCATAGTCACCTAGTCTCCCTCGTACCCCGCTCGACCATCTTTGGTTGTGGAGGGGTTGCTTCTTCTAAGCATTCGGGTACGTGGTGGGACCTCCTTGCCGCATCACCTGGGGTTCTGTTTGTTCGGTGACTTCCGTGTCTTAGCCCGCTAGCCGTCGAGCCCATCCGTTGAGCCGGTAACCTTAGGTGTTTTGATCCAATTTTTGGAGTAGAGAATTTTCCCAGCTTCAACACTTGAGTTGTGTCATATACACTTCCTCATGAAGGTTTTCATTAAGGAAAACCGTTTTGACATCCATTTGCCAGATCTCGTAGTCATAATACGAAGCAATAACAATCAAAATTTTGATGGATTTTACCGTAATATCAGGAGAAAATGTTTCATCATAGTCAACATCATGAATTTGTTTGAAACATTTAACCACTAGTCGCCCTTTGAATGCCTATATATTCCCATCTATGTCGGTCTTCTTCTTGAAGATTCACTTGCACCTTATGAGTTGTACCCTTTCAGGTGGTTCCACCAAGACCCAAACTTGGTTTGCATACATGGAGTCCATTTCTGATTTCTTGAGTTCAAGTCACTTCTCAGAGTCCGGTCCATTCATAGCCTCTTGGTAAGTTCCAGGCTCATCATCATGAACCATAAACAACACATTATCTATTTGAGACACGAGAAATCCATATCTATCAAGCTCAAATCTAGGTCTACCAGATCTACGCATGACTTATGTTTCCTGAGCAGGCTCTCTAGCTACAACAACTTGTAGTCCTTACTCAGGCTTCAATTCAGGTTCATTTACAGCTTGTGCTTCTTGAACTTCTTCAAGCTCTACCTTAGTTGTCTTTCTTGACAAGAACTCTTTCTCCAAGAAGACACCAGTCCTTGCGACAAACACTTTGCCCTCAGACGGTAGGTAAAAATAGTATCCTTTAATTTCTTTAGGATACCTCACATGATAACATTTATCTGATTTGGGTTCCAGCTTGTCAGGCATTTGACGTCGCACGCAGGTTGTAGATGTTGGATGTCGTGTTCATGTCGGTTTGGGTTTGAAATGACGTATGCCGGATTGCAGGGGATATATCAGGGATATTTTACAATATCAGATTTTAATATTTAAATAATGATAACAGTATTTATAAACACATTTTTTGCAAATAAGTAAAAATGTACAGACAAATAACTATAGCAATGTAC
This sequence comes from Platanthera zijinensis, assembly GCA_039513925.1. Classification (NCBI taxonomy): domain Eukaryota; kingdom Viridiplantae; phylum Streptophyta; class Magnoliopsida; order Asparagales; family Orchidaceae; genus Platanthera; species Platanthera zijinensis. Next base: position 26,818,273 of record CM077096.1, read on the forward strand.
AGACAAATAAGTATTTATAACATTTTCTTTGAAATAATTTTGAAAGATAAAGGAGAAGCCCATGTAATTATGCAAAGTTAGAGGAGAGTTTTTCTTAGCTATTGCAAAATCACTATAACATAAGTTAACAAAATAATGTTAACATAAGTTAGAAGTGCACAAGAGAAACAAAAATCACTGCAAATTTACACAAGGAAAGGTATAAACTTAGCTATTGCAAGAAAGAAACCTAACTATAGCATAAGCAAGAAGCTTACAGTAACACAAGTTTAATAAAACTTTTAGATCTTATGACTTGATCAATGTAACTCCAAATAAAACTTTCAATTGTCGCAGAAACAAGAAGAAAAAAGGGGGCTTACAATGGAGTGAAGTAGTAGAAACCCTAAAGCCCGACGTCGACTCCTCGCGTCCTCGCCTGCGATGCCGATTCGTAGAAAGCCCGTCGTCGTCGACAACTCCTCGCCTGTGACGTCGATTCGTTGCCTCGTTGCCGAAGGAGTTGTCGAGTGTCGACCACTCCAATGTTGTCAAAATCGCGATCTTGCACGTAAGATCATACGATCTTCCGATTTTTACGGGGGATACGATCTTCGGGCGAGCCTAGATCGCGCGTACCGTAGAAACGGTAGGATCGCCGTTTAGGATCGTACGATCCTACGATCCCGTACGATCCTACCGTTTCCACGGGAAACACATATTAACTCACGAACCCATTGCGGAAAAAATGTTTCGACGCCTCGAGAACGAAATCGCCTCTTCTCCCTAGGGTTCGGCCCGACACTCCCCTCCCACTTGTGTGCAAGCTCTGCGAAGCTGCCGCTGCCCGCTACCGCCCTATTCCGCCTGCGCGCGACACTGAGACGCCGCTTCCGCCCTATTCTGTCTGCACGCGACAGTGAGCCGCCGCCGCCGCTGGTGTTTGCTCGCCCGAGAAGGGTTCTGCCGCCTCTCTCCATCCCGATCTGGTGCGAGTCCTTCTCCTTCCCCGCGCAGCAGTACACTTGGATTCATCTCCGTCGTTTAGTAAGCTTAGTTCTATAGTCTCTTATTTGGTCTTTTACTATAATTAATGGTATTTAATGTGCTTATATCGTACTGCACTACTGCCATTTTATGTCTATCCTTATTCATATTTACTGATTGTGGTAAGATGGTTATTAATCCATCTGATAATGAGTGGATTGTTGCCGATGAAGATGATGAAGATGATCTTGAGATAGAGTCTCCAGATGTTGAAGAGGTAGCTGCTCACATAGAAGGAGGAGAACAAGATCTTGAGCTAGATGAATGCGACGAAGATGCTTCATTAGGCAATTTGGACTTTAGCTTACATGACTTATTTTGAACGATTTAAATGTACTATTATTATTTACTATAATACTATGCAGTTGAACTTTTCTTTTATATATATTGCTTTATGAATAATGATCTACTGCATATATTTATATATAAATTAGATTTATTTAATTTTGTATAAGTAAGATCTTACCGTTTCGTGTCGATCCCACGTTTTACGATCTTACCACTGCCGACCGATCTTAGGTAAGATCTCGATCTTGACAACATTGGCACCACTCCGCCAGAGCGAGACTCTCTCGTAAAATTTAGAGTAGAGCGAGAAATGCCGAATGCGTGAAATGGACTCGTGAAGTAGAAAAATACGGGTCCCGTGAACTTTGTTTTTTTATATATTAAATATAATAATCGAAATATCGGGTTAGAGATATATCGATATATCGGGATATATCGCCGTTTTTTTTCAAAACGTTATTTTTGTCAAACAAATCGATTTCGTTGCGGTTTGCACCCAAAACCTTTATGTCAACCGACATGTCGGTCGACATCTACAACACTGGTCGCACGTATGCCTCACAACCCTAAATCTTCATGAAAGACATACTAGGACGTTTTTTCAGTTCATTTCTCGTATGATGTCCTTAGAATTGATTTTGTTGGAACACGATTTAAAGTGAAAACAAAAATCTCTAAAGCAAAACCCCAAAAAGAAACAGACAAATCTGCATGACTCATCATCGACCGTACTATGTCTAATAAAGTACAGTTCCTCCTCTCAGGCACACCATTATGTTGTTGTGTTCTAGGTGGAGTGAGTTGTGATACAATATCACACTTTACAGATGATCACGAAACTCATGGCTCAGATATTCGTCACCTCGATCAGATCAGAGTGCTTTTATCCTCTTTCCCAGTTGGTTCTATACTTCATTCTTAAACTCTTTGAATTTTTCAAAGATTTCGGATTTACACTTTATAAGATATACATATCCGTATCTACTGAAATCATCAGTAAATGTAACGAAGTAGTAGTACCCACCTCTAACAATAGAAGTCATGAGTCCGCATACATCATTATGTATTACACCCAAGAGATCATCAACCATCTCAGTATGACCAGTGAAAGGAGCTTTAGTCATCTTGCCCAATAAACAAGACTCACATCACTCAAATGAGTCTAATAATCCATTTTTATGGAGCTTGTATATGCGTTTTTCGTTTATATGACCCAAACGACAATGCTAGAGGAGCGTAGCATTAAAGTCATTTGTTCTTAATCTTTTAGTACTCTCCATGTTATAGATCAGATGGTCTAAGTTCAAAACATATAAATCATTAAACAATTGAGCTTCACCATAATAAACATAATTCATAAATATAGAACAACAATTGTTCTTGATAATGAAAGAAAATTCTTTCATGTCAAGACATAAGACAAATATAATATTTTTAGTTATGACTGAAACAAAATAACAATTATCTAATTCTATTACAAACCCAATGAACAAAGAAAGCGGTAAACTCCTACGACAACGACAACAACTCTTGCTCCATTTCCAATGCGCAGGTCCACCTCTTCTTTACCCAATAGTTTTCTCCTTCCCAGTTCCTGCACATTTGTACAAATGTGAGAACCACATCCGGTATCCAATACCTAAGATGAAGGAGCAGAAAAATTTATTTCTATAACAAATATACCTGAAGCGGAAGTTACACTTCCCTTCTTCTGCTGTAGATCCTCAATGTAAAGAGGACAATTCCTCCTCTAATGTCCAGTATTGCCACAGTGGTGGCATTTTCCTTCCTTTGCCAAGCCCTTCTTCTTCAATGTTGAAGAATTAGGATCAAGATATGACTTAGGTCCCACCTTAATTTTCTTCAATCCCTTGGCCCTGCCATTTCCTTTATGCACCATCAGTATGGGGCTAGCAGATTTGACCTTCTTCAAGTTGATTTCAGCAGTTCTCAACATGCCCAGGAGCTCGTACAGTGTCTTGTCAATTTCATTCATGTTGAAATTCAAGACAAACTGCTTATAACTGTCTGACAACGATTGCATGATCAGATCAGTGACCAACTCTTGGCCCAAAGGAAAACTCAGTCTTTCAAGGTTCTCTATATACCCAATCATTTTGAGTACGTGAGTCCCTACTGGGTCTCGAGCTCTCATCTTGCACTGAAACAACGCCCAGGAGATGTCAAATCTCTCTTGTCAAGTCTGCCCTTGAAACATTTTCTTTAGGTGCTCGACCATCTCATAACATGCCACGTTCTCATGTTGCTTCTGAAGCTCAGACTTCATAGTGGCAAGCATGTGATATTCGACATAGGAATTGTCATAATACTTCTTGTAAGCATATTTATCTGCCCGAGGGACAATAACGGCTGGCTCAGCAGGGGGGTCTTCTTCCAATACATAGAGTTTGCGCTCTTGTCTGAGAACAATTCTCAGGTTCCTGCACCAGTCCAGGAAATTTGTCCCATTCAGCTTATCCTTCTCAAGGATAACTCTCAGAGACAAGGTGAAGTGCGATCTACTTGCCATGAAAATTCTACATGGAATTTATGTAAAGTAAAATTTAGTAATATATTTCAAAATATATTTTATATTTTAATAAGTTTTTAATTAAAAAACTCTCACTATTTTAATCAAATTGATAACTCTCAATATCAATTCAGAGAGTTTATGCAAGTTTCTCTCTAGTGGACAAGTTCTGTATTTCACCAACACCACAAGTCAGCTTTGGCTGATCACGTATAGCGTGATTATTTAGGTAGACAACGCTTGTCAATTGCATCATCATGCAACTCTTGTATAGTTGGTGAATAACTCTTTATTCGCATCCATTATATGGTGCATGCCAACCCAATGCCTCTTGACATTCAACCTTTGAGGTCACCTAGTTAAGTTGGACCCGATGTCGACAGTGAGATATCACAATTATCCGCTCACACCCTTACCAAGGTAGATTAATGCATCTTGCTTTGGCAAACTCACACTTCATCGATCGAGGCAGGAAGAGTGTTATTCATCGGAAGCCATCCGTATACTTAATATCAGATAAGAGATTTTAAGATGATTGATTAATACTTAATCGTGATTAACACTTAACCATTGTGCACATTCACAAAATTACAACATTCACAATCCAAATACATCTCAGATGTGCACAAAAAAAAAACATCAATACTTGATAAAAAGGACTAAATCTGAACATTTAGAACCATTCTAAATCTTCAGATTTGAATGCATTGTACACAGGCAAAACAACTCAACTTATGCAGTAGACAAGCCCGTCTCTCAAAGCCAGATTCAAAATCTGAGACATTTGGCTTCACAAATCATTTAGAGGGACGGTTACTGCTAAGGAGAAACAATTCCTGAAAACAGGAAAAACACAACACAATCACAGGCGTTCTTGGCGGGGTTCCAAGGGGCAGCGCCCTTGGCGGTGGTATCGCTCATGGATCAGCAGAGCCCCTGCGGGGTGTGGGGAAGCGCCCCGACCAATTTTTTGAAAAAATACACCGATTTCACTCAAAAATACATCAACATTTGATGCTTCAAGAATAAATCTGGGCATTTAGAACACTTCTAAATCTCCAGATTTACACGCACTGGATTCATTAAACTTCTGAAACAATGATCATCGTAAAACCTCCCTCTGATATCACTGTTGAGTTTTCTATACATGTGTGGAATAACACATCATATGTGCGCAGCGAAATAGAGTACAGGAAAACCTTAAAAAGAATTTGGATCTTGCGATGAAACATTGATCAGGAAGTAAAACTGAAAAGGGATTGCACTTTACCTTAAAGGGATTGCAATATACCTTGTCCAACAAGATTAGAGATGGAGAAAAGAATGCCCTCTGCATCTCCACAAACTACTAGGTTTACTCCAGGAGAGGCGGCGACAAGATGAAGTCACGACCAGATCTAGGGTTAGTGACGGCTTCAAAAACACACACTGATAGTTATATGGAAAACTCTTTTCCAAGTTTATTTATACCCCAGGATATCAAACAGACAAAAGTCTCCTTAGAAATCCGCCAAAACTCAACATGCATCGACTTGCACTCGACGTGCATCAATAAGAACTCGACGCAACGTCGAGATACACTCGACGACATTCGACTCAACTGCGTCGACACGCAGTCGACGTACCCGCGTCGAGTTGAACTCGACGTTGCGTCGATTTCTACTCGACGTAGCGTCGATATGGCAAATGCTTCGACATCTAGTCGACGTGCGTCGATACGCACTCGACGTGTGTCGATACGCACTCGACACAACATGTCAGTATTCTTTATGTCATAGATTTGGTCCCCTTATCATATCCCGTATGAGTGGGGGCCAACACAATCTTTCCTTCAATTTCTCCAAACACTTTTATATGCGACCCTATAGGCTCATATCGCGTTGACAGTGAGACTAACTGTTTGATTGCTTTGCGATCACCTTGGAAACACCAACAATTATGAGGTAGTTATAGTGGTTATGGGTGGTGGTGTAGGAGGGTGGTGATTGGTGGTTGCCGGTGGTGGCCGGAGCTTGGAGGTGGTTGCCGGTGGTGGCCGGAGACGTTTTTTGGCGATCGTCGGAAAACTCCAAAATGACGGAAATAAGTGTGGGAGGTATAGGAGAGCCACCGGAGGTGGCTGGAGATAAACTCTGTTGATCGCCGGAGATGTGTTTTGGGGAGTAATGAGGCTGTTTGTGAAGCGAGATGAAGGGGTGGTGGTTCCACGATAAGAGGCGAGGGAAAAAGGGGGTTTGTGGGCAATGTGGGGGGAGGAGGTGGTGCGGCCGACCTCTTGGATAAGAGGGCTGAAGATTATGGCCGGCTACTATTGCTGGAAGGTGGGGAATAACTGCTCCTTGAAGTTGGAGGAGGGTGGTGTGGAGTTGCCGACCAAGGGAGGAGTTTTCTTGGGAGGTGGCTGACCGTTTCAGTGGGGAAAGTTGTGTGGCTGTTGCTACAATGGAGGAGGAGGGGAGAGTTTTATTGGCCAGCCAAGGTAAGGTTTGTGAGGGGCCGGCCAAGGGGTAGGGAGGAGAGAGTAAATGCGGGGTTCGCACCCGGGTTCGGCTTCGACACCGAAGTGATGAGGATTGTGCTTCTAAAGTCCAATATTCAATAATCCAAATGAGAGTCCTCACCCTCTATTTATAGACTCTAAGGGGACAACGAACGACTATGACTCCGTTTGGGAGGACTTATTTTCTCCGGTCAAGCGGTCATGACCGCATGAGCCGGGACTTAAATAAGTCCCAGTTCATGCGGTCATGACCGCTTGACCGGAGAAAATAAGTCCTCCCAAACGGAGCCTATGATTGGTCGGCGCCTGACAAAAAAAATACAACTCAAAATAAAATGCGACAAGAGTAAAAAACACTATGATCGGCGATCCGCTCAAAATGAGTGGTTCCGATCGTCATTACGCCCGAGGTCGTTGGGAGTAGACCCAAACTGGTTGGGCGTACTACTCCCCATCAATTGCGTGTCGGGCGGGTTGCTCTCCATCAGAAAGTATTTTGGTACCTTTTTTATAAGAACAAAGTAAATATACAAAATTGTTACAAAGGAATTAAATTAATGATTCATAGCATGAAATTATGAGAATGAGTAATAGAAGGAATAGTAAGACGAGAGACTTGCATTTCAGGGAATCAATTTGGATTCATGCCAGGGTGGTCGACCATGTAAGCACATATCTTTAGGAGACTCATTGAGAACTGTCGAAAAAGAAAACAGGATTTTCAAATGCTGTTTATCAATCTTGAGAAGGCCTATGATAAGGTTCCAAGAGAGATCTTATGGAGAGTCTTAGAAAAGAAATGTGTGAATGTATCATACATTGGCATAATCAAAGATATGTATATAAATTCAGTGACGAGGGTGAGGACTTCTGGAGGATTAACACAAAAATTTCCAATCATTGTTGACTTATATCAAGGTTCATCTTTAAGCGCTTATCTCTTTACCCTTATCTTACATTAGCTCACTAGACATATTCAACAAACAATACCTTGATATTTATTGTTTGCGGATGATATCGTTTTGGTCGATAAAACGCACGGGTGTAAACGCAAAACTTGAGGCCTCGTTTGTTTCAGCGTCCAGTTTGCGGTTCGGTTTCGCCAAAACACTGTATTCTAATAAATGATAGTTTGCGAGAAAAACGTGCCGTTCTGCTGTTTTTAAAAATAAGCCGCGCCGTAGGTATTTTCCAACCACAGGTCCATCCTCCTTTTCGATCCATGCGTTTCCTCTTCGTCACTCACAAATCTTCTCCTCCCTATCGCGCGAGCCTTTCCCTTGACGGAGCGTTCCAGGTTTTTTTCTCCATTTCTGCTCCCAATCAGCCTCCAATTTTTTGCAAGGTTTGCTTTTCCATTTCTGCTCGCCGTTGGCTTCTTCTTTCACAAGGTTTTTGATGCAACCCGTGTCGGTTTGTTTTTATTATTTTTTATCGCACGTGTCTTTTATTATTGTAGCACATGTTTTTGAGCATTTTTTTGATTATTGTGTAACGTCGAGTTGTATCGCGCATGTTATGAGCGTTTAGATGCTCATTTTGTGTCGCGCACGCTTTCACGCAATTTTTGTTTGGCTCGTTGGTGTGACCGGCCAACGAGACCCTAAATGCATATGTCCGGTAATTTAGAGATAAGTTAGTTTAGGGCAAGCTTATAGTAATTAACTATTTCAATGTCATTCTAATCCTAGCCTTTAGTATGAATCTCATCATGTGTGCCAATATAAAAAGAAATCCCAAACCCTAATTCCTCCCTATAAAAACAAACCCTTCCCCATAGAAATGGGGGCTGGAAATGAAAACTGAACATGATTGTTTTCCTCGTTCGGTTTTTTCCTCCAGCGACGATTGAAGCCCTGCCCGACGGAAGCGCCATCGCCACCTTCCCCTCCCTTGACCGCTAGCAGCGCCACCCCTGGATGCTCCACCAAGGTCCGACGACGCCTCCTCAGGCCGGCTCCTAGAGGATTGACAACTTTCCCGACGGAAATCTCCCAGAAGCTCTCCGCTGCCTCCAACGCACAACTCCTCCGGTGCCGAAGAACTCGCCTAAGCTTCCCTAGGCTCCAGCGATCCCTCCTGCTCCCTCTTTCGCCAGATTCAGTGAAGCCCGCCTCGGCTGGCCACCACTACTACTGCTTGAAGCCCACACCTCCTGTGCCCATCTTCCCCGACGAAGTCAACTCCTGAAGCACCTCCTGCCACTTCCAGGCAACCCGATCTCAGTCAGCCCCCTTTCCAGGCAACCTGATTCCAGGCAGTTCATTGCCTGAGGGTTTCACGCACAGTTGTTGTTGTTTCCTCGCCTGTGGTATACCTCTCAATCTCCTCGCTCGCAACACTTTAGTTATTTTCATGATCAAAATATGAAATGATTAATTATTAAGAGCTTGCCCCTAATTAATTGTGTTTCCTAATTATCGTTATTTACATATCCGCATTACCACTCTGTTGAAAGTTATGCCCGTGGAATTGTGATTTTGCAATGTTACTACGCACGTGCGGTAGTCTTACGTTCGCGAGCGACGCCTTGACCGTTTAGTTCGTTAAAATAGCCCGCGAAAGTCTCTCGCGCCTCATTTATTTTAAAAGATCACTCTGTTATATTTTTAAAACTACAGCCGTAGATTTCAGTTTACATCAGTTTGGTGTGGCTGCTGGGATATCTCACTCCTATCGTGGGATAGCCGAGCACCGGTCGTTTTCAAATTTCTTAGTTTAGAAATTTTCGTTTAAAAAATGATGAGTGATTTAGATGCGCGCATTAAAGCTTTGAAGAAAGATGTTGAACACGTCACTGCTGACGTCCGACAGAATCTGCGTGGGTTGTGCTCCTCTGTTCACAACCTGGAGGTGACAACACACGTATTATGCTGCTCCTGCATACCTTCCCACTTCATATCACATAGTGGAACCCGAGGTTAGGTGTTTTGTTAGTCCTCCACTTCTCCTCAGTTTCACGAGCACTTTAGCTCCACCCACCCCCACTGTGACGCTCACTTCAGTCGAGGAGATTCTTCCAAAGCCCCTGCTCCAGGAAGAAAAATTTCCTCCTATCTTTATCACGCCGACTGATGTCGTGACTCCACGTGTCTCCACTACAACACTCCCTTCAGTCGAGGAGGTTCTTCCTGAGCCTCTGCTCCAGGAAGAAGAGCTTCTTCCTATTTTTACCACCCCGACAGAAGTCGTGTCTCCAACTGTCTCCGCTTTAGTACCCCCTTCGATCGAGGATGTTCTTCCCGAGCCCCTGCTCCAGGAAGATGAGTTTCCCCTTTATCCCTTCCTCCCGATGGACATGGTGTGTCCACTTTCCCCCACTGACTTACATCCTTTAGCCGCCGAGTTGTTTCCTGAGGAACCATTCTAGGGAGGACTTCCTAGTGATGTGTCACTCACCTCGGATGACACATCATCGCTCTCTTCTCCCTGAGGAGTTGGCTAGTGATGAGATCCTCAGTTTAGGTGACCTAGACTCGTTCGTCATATGTCCTAACCTTCTTAACACACTATCGTCACAAACCCTTGAGCCCACAGACGTTGTGCTTGACAGCCACTCGCTAGTGCCATTAGAGTCGCCACCTTATGGGATTTTATCTTTGGTGAACGCGCCGTTTGTTCACGACACTTCCCTTTGGTTTTAGGCGCACACGTTGAGTCACCACATCGCTATCATTTGAGTTCTAACAATTCTAGGTTTGGTAGTCTTGAGGGAGTTAAGACGATACTTAGATTTTTTACTCCTCATCGGGACACTCGCTTCAAAGGATTTTTATGGAAAATTTTACACACTCAATTTGGGATCTGTTTAAAATTTTGTGACTCGAGCGGAATTTCACCAGGCAAAATTTGGACGATATTCGATCCGGGTCTAGCAGACGTTCGTAAGTGTCTATCAGACGAGAGTATGTTGCGTTATGAGTTACTGATTCCACGAGCTTCCCATTCTCCCTACTGCCACATGTTTTCCCCACACACCGCCCCTGTCATCCTCTGAAAGCTCTAATAATTACTGTTTATTTAAATATTTGACATGAAATTTTGACTAATGGATTGCGAGCTTTTGGGATGAGAGGTTACTTCCAGGTTTTGGGTCGCAGCCACGACATCAGCAAGACAGTATGCAACGTCTCTTCGATCGACGCTTGAACTTTCTTCTTACAAGTTACATCGAGTCTCGTCGGGGTCCAGCTCTTTCAACCCCGAGAGAATTGATGCAACCCGCGTCGGTTTGTTTTTATTATTTTTTATCGCACATGTATTTTATTATTGTAGCGCACGTTTTTGCGCATTTTTGGATTATTGTGTAGCGACGAGTTCTATCGCGCATGTTATGAGCGCTTATATGTTAATTTTGTATCGCGCACGCTTTCGCGCAATTTTTGTTTGGCTCGTTGGTGTGACCGGCCAACGAGATCCTAAATGCATAGGTCCGGTAATTTAGAGATAGGTTAGTTTAGGGCAAGCTTATAGTAATTATCTATTTCAATGTCATTCTAATCCTAGCCTTTAATATGAATCTCATGATGTGTTCCAATATCAAAAGAAATCCCAAACCCTAATTCCTCCCTATAAATACAAACCCTTTCCCATAGTAATGGGGGCTGGAAATGAAAACAAAACAGGATTTTTTTCCTCGTTCGGTTTTTTCCTCCATCGTCGACTGAAGCCCTGCCTGACGGAAACCCCATCGCCACCTTCCCCTCCCTCGATCGCTAGCAGCGCCACCCCTGGATGCTCCACCAAGGTCCGACGACCCCTCCTCACGCCGGCTCCTAGAGGATCGACAACTTTCCCGACGGAAATCTCCCAGAAGCTCTCCGCCGCCTCCAGCGCACAACTCCTCTGGCGCCGACGAACTCGCCCAAGCTTCCCTAGGCTCCAGCGATCCCTCCTGCTCCTCATTCGCCCGATTCAGTGAAGCCCGCCTCGGCCCTGCTGCCAGAAAAGCTCGGTCGGCCACCGCTACTACTGCTTGAAGCCCACACCTCCTGTGTCCATCTTCCCCGACGAGGTCAACTCCTGAAGCACCTCCTGCCACCTCCAGGCAACCCGATCTCAGTCAGCCCCCTTTCTAGGCAACCTGATTCCAGGCAGTTCAGTGCCCGAGGGTTTCATGCACAGTTGTTGTTTCCTCACCTGTGGTATACCTCTCAATCTCCTCGCTCGCAACACTTTAGTTATTTTCCTGATCGAAATAGTTAATTATTAAGAGCTTGCCCCTAATTAATTGTGTCTCCTAATTATCGTTATTTACATATTCACATTACCACTCTGTTGAATGTTATGCCCGTGGAATTGTGATTTTGCAATGTTACTATGCACGTGCGGTAGTCTTACGTTCACGAGAGACGCCTTGCCCGTTTAGTTCGTTAAAATAGCCGCGAAAGTCTCTCGCGCCTCATTTATTTTAAAAGATCACTCTTTTATATTTTTAAAACTACAACCCTAGATTTCAGTTTACATCAGTTTTCTTCTTCGCGCTTGCCATCGGCCTCCTCCAATAATTTCGCATTTTTTGCTTCTCCATTTTTCTTCCACTTTTTTGTTCAGATCTGCAACAACTACTTCCCATGATTTACATAATAGTTGTTTTAGGGCATGATAAAGATGGATTTGTCATACTGGGGATTTTGTTTAAGTTTTAATCCGTAGCTGATGTCTTGATTTTAAAAAGAATGGTATTTTTTGACTGCCTAACTTATAATACCTGAAGCATAATTATATTTTACTTCCTATAAGAAAGAACTTGGGATTATGAATGGTTTGCATTTGCTTGCAGATTCTGGGTTATGGTGTAAGTATATGTGATGGGCTTCAGTTAATTAAAATAAGGCTGGCTGTGATGAAAAATGTCGGAAAACTTGGGGCTTCATTCTTTTAGAATGGTTAGATGGTTTAACAGTGGCTGAATACTCTTTTTTTCTTTCTTTTTAGAATGGTTAGATGGTTTAACAGTGGCTGAATACTCTTTTTTTCTTTCTTTTGGCAAATACAAGTACATTTGAAACATGGGGCATTTCTAATTTGATGGTGAAAATTTGATAGTGATGGTTAATGGGAGGCATTCATGTTAAAATTTGATAGCGATGTTTGTTATTTTGTTTTATTTCATAAACAGTTTATATTTTTGTATTTTTTTTTACAAATAGTTTTTATGGACTGCTTTTCAAACAGCTTTACAAGCTTCATTTTACACAAACAGATTTTTACTCCAAACTTCATTTACACAACTTCTTTTTCAAACTCGATTTCCAACATCTCCTCCCCCATCATCAACAACCAACAAAAACAAATGGAGCCTGAATCTTGGTGAGATACTTTAGAAAATAAGGGTTTGTTGTGCCGGAGGCCTGGGAGCTCCTCCCCTTTTGTATCCAGAGTCCCGCCCTTACAGTCGGCGCCACAACATTGGTCCCCGGGGACCATACGCACCCCAAACTCTCTTCGCACGTGTTCTCGATGCGACGGGTTGTTGAGGCGAGGCTTGATCCCCCGATCTCCTTGATATAAGCTCTTAACGCCATCTCACATCACCAACTAATCCCAAAATGCGCATTTTGATGTTGTGGGCCGGAGGCCTGGGAGCTGCTCCCCTTTGGATCCAGAGTCCCGCCCTTTCTGGCCGGTGCCACAACATGGGTCCGCGGGGCCCATACGCACCCCAAACCCTCCCCGCACGTGTTCTCGGTGCGACGGGTTGTTGAGGCGGGGGCTTGATCCCCCGACCTCCTTGATATAAGCTCTTAACGCCACCTCACATTACCAACCGATCCGCGGAGGTCGGGGCATCAAGCCTCCGCCTCAACAACCTGTCACACCGAGAACACGTGCAGAGAGGGGTTGGGGTGCGTATGGGCCCCTCAGACCCATGTTGTGGCGCCGACCAGAAATGGCGGGACTCTGGATCCAAAGGGGAGCAGCTCCCAGGCCTCCGACCAACAACGTGGTTTTAGGTTGAGCAGGGCTATGACGGAGTACATGGAGCTTAAATTTAGCTGTGCAAGAAGGACATATGACTTTGTTATTAAGTTTGGTGATCAAGATATTTCCCAAATTCCCGTAATGAGTGCTTTAAATATCTTGGATCGATAGTTCAAAAAGATAGAGGTGTCGATAAAGATGTGATACATAGAATCCAAGCAGTTTGATTGAAGTGAAGATTTGCGGTTGTGATCTTATGTGATTGTAAAGTACCATTAAAACTTAAAGACAAGTTTTACTGTACTGCAATTGGACCAGCGATGCTCTATGATTCTGAGTGTTGGGCTGTGAATTGTGTACACGAGCAAAAAATGGGAGTTGCGGAGATGAGAATGCTTAGGTGGATGTGTGGAAACATGAGACTGGAAAAAATTCGGAATGAATGTATTAGGGATACAACAAGAGTGACACCATTGCAAAGAAGATGCAAGAAACTCAACTAAGATGGTTTGGACGTACAAAGGAGACCATTTGAGACACCTGTTAGGCGTTGTGAGAGTTTAGCCATTAGGCATGTTAAACGGGGGAGGGGTAGACCAATAAATACTTGGAATGAAACTTTATGGAAAGACATGATCTACTTTGGCATTAGTGAGATTATGACTAAAGATAGGGCACAATGGCGATAATGAATTCATATAGCTGACCCCACTACAATGGGATAAAGGCTTTGAGTGTTGTAATATTGAGTTTTATAGGAAATAAAAAAAGATTTAAAGTTAAATATTCTTGATTGATTATAAGGAAAATCTTAATAAATTTATGCTGAAAGTTTGAAATAATGAACAAATAAATGTGATAAATTTTTTCATTTTTTTGTAATATGAAATTATGTTGAAAAATAATTTATAAAAACTGATTGTAAGAAATTAACATAAAAAAATATAAGTCTACATAGTATAACTCATATATATGATTTAAACATTTACTGCTATTTTGCAAACATAACATAGAATAGTGGACGATATGTTTAAAAGCCTTGTTGGACGATATGTTTAGAAGTCGTGTCAGACAATATATCAGATTTGTCGGCCTATATTTTAAAAAAGAGAGCATATTCTAGCTGTCATTTTTAAACATATATTGCTATCGGATCTGCCCGACATGTCATGAATCTAGCTGCCAATGTCGTGCATATTGCGAGAGCTTTCGAATTGTGGTGTTTTTGAGGAAGGCTGCGTTGACATAGATTACAAGATAGGAGAAGATGAAAGAGGTGGAACATGATTTTCTTTAGGGGCTTGCCATTTGTGTATGCCTCATGTCTAGTCGATTTCGAGCGTTTTGTACTTTGCTCGAAATCAATTTTTTTGAGTTGGCTCAAACTCGAAATCAATTTTTTTTGAGTTGGCTCAAACTCAAAATCAAATTTTTTGAGTTGGCTCAAACTCGAAATCAACTCGAATTTGAAATTGATTTCAAGTCGTGCCGTCTCAACTTGAAATGGTTTGATTCAGAGTTAACTCAAAATTAATCAGTGAATATTTTGTATAGTTTGAGCCAACTCAAAATTGAGCAACAAAATTTCTTGACTTCTTGTATTGTTTTTTTGTCCATTTTTCCATTTTGCTCTCTTTGTTTTTGCCCTTTTGCTCTCTTTGTTTTTGCCATTTTGCTCTCTTTGTTTTTGCTACTCTGGTTAAATATTCTCTCATACTAAAAGGTTATGTGCATTAAACAATGGCTTGATATTTTAATTTCTTAAATTTGCCTTATATTAAAAAAACATATAATTTTTAATTCTTTGATAATTATTTAATTTAATGTTTTAACAATTCTTTAAAAGTCTAAAATACGGGAGAATCCTGACACTTTGATTGTAACTTTATATGTTGATTGCATGTCAGTACAATTTAAAATTTTACATAGAAGGTTTGGAGCTTTAAAGTTGGAATTCCTTAGTACAACCTATGTAGTTTCATAACACTAATCCCTACTCTCTAGATTCCATACTCCTTTCCAAAGACACCCTATATTTAGATATCAACCAACATGGCCGACATGTTGGGTGGGCCGACATGTTGGGTGGGCCGACATAAAGGTTTTATGGATAAAACTACATGATTTCGATTTTTTAGGCAAAATATCATTTTAAAATATATCAGCCGATATATTAGCTATCGATCAATATATTCTGCGAAATATTGTCTAAATTTTCACTTTATTTTATTTAGTGCCTATGATTTAATAGAATTGAAAAATAATCGTTCCGTTGTCTGGGTTATTTTGTGCCCTAGCTCTTGACTCACTTCCTACTTCCTTTGTTTTTCTTCCCTACGTTTGTCCGTCATCGAGGTTGATTCTTCTTGACCTTTGGATTTTTGATGGAAGGTTCCTTTATCTTATATTGCCGTTGACCACTCCATATGTTAATGGTTGAAATATTGAATTACCTAGTTTCAAGGATAAACCAAAATCCATCTAAAATGATTTAAGATAATAAATTTTTATAGATGATAATAAAATCATAAGCCCTTCAGGACTTGCTGGAATATGATATAGACTTCATTTGGTTCGACGTATTCACGACGGTGATGGGAGCTAACGCCGCCCGCAGGGCGGAAAAACAAACGGCCAGCCAGGCGTTTGCTCCCGCAGCAAGGAGAAAAAGCCCCGCCTCCCCTCCGTTTCCAGCCTCGCCTCCCTCCCTCCAGTCTGAGACCCCCCTTTCCACCTGCCGGGAGCAAAAGCCACCGCCGCACCAAATGAAGCCATAGAGTCAATCGACTTAATCATAATTATCCTCAAAGATCGAGTTTTGAAGGTATAAAGAAATGGATGAACATATCAGGGCCTTATTTACCAAAATGCCCAGAAACCTCAGCCAACAAGCCAAGATAGTGAATACTAAATAGTCATGGAGGTAAGTAGCTAAGATGTGAAGAACTGAAGGAGACAATAAAGTCTCGCCTTCTCTCCGAGGGATTGAGCACCTGAAAGACTTGAATGGCCATAGACAGAGGTAAAGAAATGCAGAATTACTAATGAGACTGGATTGTTAGGTTCATAACAAGATCACAAGAGAGACGGAGGAAGAAGCCACTGAAACAAAAGGTCGAAATCCAAAACAAACTTCGAGCTTAAAAAAGACATAAGAAATTTGGCGGGCAGGTGGACTTGAGCGAACAAATCATTTAATCATAAACTTAGATGACTACTGCTATTTTGAGTCGTTTCGAATCAAATTTTGACCTCGTCAGTCTGGCTCAAAATTTGATTCAAATTGGTTTAAATCGATTCAGGTAACTTGAATCATTTCTATCTGATTTAGTATCTACTCAAATTTTGAGTGAGTTTCAACATGATTCTAATCAAAATGATATCTATTGATTTAAGTGAAAAGTTAGATAAATGATCAAAGAACGAATACAATATACACAGAAGGTGATATTAACAATTATCAATCTATCTTAGAAACAACGAGATTATTTAGATGTGGTAAGTTTAAGTATCTTAGATTTATTATTTAGAAGAACAGTGGTATTTCTGCGGCCTGCCGCGGGTACTTCTGCCATCGAAACTTTATACATGGGGACAAAGTTGTCCTCAACATTTTATATGGAACTTATATTTCATGTTGTTAGGATTAACAAAACTACTTAAAATTATAGGTGGTATACCAAAACAAATCATTTATGTAAAGTCCTTGTTCCAGTGTATTGTAATGCTACAACCAAATTTCATTTAAAAGCTCAATAAAATGACATTTAACATTAACGAAATTTGTTGAATTGCACCAACTGACTTTAACTAATACAGTTTTCAGGATTTCCATATCTTTTATTTGGTAAGTCTACCTCTCAATAATGACCAATCAATAATATAAATTATTGATATGTTTTAAATAGTTTTTTTTTGCCACAGATGTGATATGCAGTTAAAATATACTTTGATAATTGATAGGAGGTACCCTTTTGGATGAATTTATGCAAGAAGAATATACAGAACATGTGTAATCTTTTTTTGAAGTAATGTGTCTGGATTGCATCAGTCAGTATGGCTAGGGGGTGCACATAAGGTCCGAGCCTGGAAAGCCTAAAGCATGGTTAGGCTCAATCCCAAGCCTGGAAAGCCTAAAGTCTGGTTGGGCCTGGGCCGGATCAAGGCCCTGCTACTCAACTAATATATATGGACAAACGGACCTAGTGCGAGTATGCGACCTGGCCGGGCAACAGGCTTGTCTGGTGCCTGGCCTAACCTAAGCCCGGCCTGGACCGGGCAACAAGTCGGGCAGTTGCCAAACTTTAATATAATTGAGTGACTTGGCCAACTATTTTATAGCTGTGCAAGCCCCCAGTTATAATTGTTTTGCGGGATGCCTAGTAAAGGGCCCTTTGGCTAGGCCAGGGGCAGGCTCGACCAAGATGGACATGCTCAAGCGGGCCCCATTTTTTGTGGGGCCTAGGCCCTATATAAGTCGTGCCCAAGCTTGGGGCTGGTTCTATAAATCCCAAGCCTGGTAGGCTTGGGCGTGCCCCAGGCTTATCATGGTTTTTGTGCACGCCCAAGTATGGTTTCCAAAAGTAACATAGGTTGAGTAATTCATTTAATTATAATAATGATGATAATCTATATAATAGTTTAACTAAAATATAATGAAAACACATTCTTTGTTTATTATTTATTATTATTTCCTTAAATCACATGGATTACACGAGATAAACTTCTAGTATAAACATAATTGCTACTACACTTAGTTTACTAGGTTTTAATTGCCATTTCTTCCATTAGAAGTGAAGTATTTGATTCCCCTTAAAATTCTTGCCAACATTGTATCAAGACAAGTTGACAACAATTTCTCCTTACAGACTTGAAAAAGGAAGACATGCAATTTTTAAAAAGTATATTCCTAGAATATTGAATATTCCATTAACAGAATTATTCAAGATTTATAATATTTTAGCGTTGCCATATTGAAGAGAACTTTGGATTGAAAAGGAAAAGATTGAACAAAAGTATATATGCAGAAGATGTGCAGAAAATCAAATAACTCTCTCTGAACAATTTGTCTTCCTCTCAAAATTGTTCTCCTCTCCCAGCTAACCTTCTTCGTCTCCCTCCCTCTAATTCATATCCGAGAAAGATTGTTGCTGCGGCTTTCTGAAATAAAAAGAATTTTGTTCGAGTCTCCCTTCGATTGAAGATTGTTAGAAAAGCCCAATTAAGGGCCCATGTTTTCTCCTCCTTTCTCTCTCCTTGTATTAGTCCCACATCATGTATTAGGATTTCTCTCCTCATTCTTCTTCTATATAAGTGTATGTATACCTGTAACTATTCATTCAAGGAAGTATATACAAGTTTTGAGCTCTCTCTTTACATGGTATCAGAGGCCAACCAGAATCCTCCTTGGGTATCCGGCCTAACCGCCTCTCTTCCTTGGTTGTCCGCTCGGCTCCCCTTAGCCGCAGACTTTTCCGGCCTGTCTTTCTAACCGCCTCCAACTCTGCTTCTCTCGTGGATTCCACCTCCTCCTTCCTACCACCTCTCATTTTATAATCCTCTCTCACGTGGGTCCACCTTCTCCTATACCTTCTCTCCCCGCGCGGACTCTTTCTATCCGCTGCGGACTCTTTCTATCCGCTGCGGGCTCTTTCTATCCGCTGCGCCCTCTCTTCTCTGCGGTCCGCTGCGGGCTCTCTCATCCTACTCGCGGGTTCCTCTTCTAGCTGCTCGGGTTCTCTAACTCGCGGCCTCTTCCTCTTGCCGCTCGAGTTCCTTCGCCGCGACCTGCCCTTTCTGCTCGCTGATCGCTGCTCGCCGCGAACTGCTCTCCTGCTTGCCGCGACCTGCCCTTTTTGCTCGCTGATTGCTGCTCGCCGCGACCTGCTCTCCTGCTCGCCGCAACCTGCCTCCTGCTCGCCGCGACCTGCTGTCCCGCTCGCCGCGACTTGCTCTCCTGCTCGCCGCGACCGGGCTTTCTTGCTCGCTGCGACCTCGCCTTCCCGCAGCTGGCTTTCCTGCTCTCTACTCGCCTGCGGCCTGCCTTGTCGCTAGCGCTCTCCTCTCTGTCCATAGCCGCATCCTGGTCGCGACCTCGCTTGTCGCTGGTGTACCCGCTGAGATCGTGCGGCTATCTTCTCTGCCGACTTCTCCCTAGCCACATTCTGGTCGCTGGTGTGTCCGCCGAGACCATGCGATTACCTATTCTAACCGCCCAGGCTCTTCTGCTGGCCGCGCATGGCTTCCGATACTTCCGCTGCTACTTCTGCTCCACCAGTCCGTGCGACTGCCACAACTTCCGAACTCCGTGACGAGTTACGGATTACTACTATCTCTCTAACTGGAAAAAGGAATTTCGTTGAGTGGGTTCACTCGGTTCGCCGTGTTCTGCAAACGAAAGGTCTTCTTCACCACTTGACCCGCGCTACTCTGACTGCTCCCTCCGATGACTGGCTTCGCGATGATGGTCGGGTCCAGTCCTGGCTTCTAAACTCTATGGACCCCGAGCCCTACAGGATGGCCATGTATCATGACACGACTAAGACCATGTGGCAGGAGCTTCACTCTTTTTACTCTGGCCATGACAGCCTACAACATCTGTATGATATCATTTCCGATCTTTAGAATCTGACCCCGGGTGCTCCTGGCGATATGCTCTCCTTCGTGGCTAACGCCAAGAGCTTGGCAGAGGCTCTGATTCAACATCTGCCTCCTACTGCCGATCTGACCACTCAACGGAACCAGAAAGAAGTTGTCGCCATCGCCATGATGATGTCCCGAGTTCCTCCCCACCTGCATAGTATTTGTGCCCAAATTCTATCATCCGCCACAACTCCTTCACTGTCTGATGTCTGCTCCATGCTGCTAAAAGTCACGCCTCCCTCCGAGGCTCTTCCTGGTTTTGCCCCGACTCTTCTTAGGCAGCCTCTCCTTTCGACCCCTCCTACTCGTGGATCTTCCACTCGGGGGGGGGGGGGGGGGGGGCGACCCCCGTCTCGGGGATGAGGACGTGGTGGTCGCTCTTCTATGAAATACACTTACTGTGGCCTGGATAATCATCTTGAAGCTACCTGTTACTAAAAGCATGGTTTACCTCCTCACCTTACTGCTACTACCTCTGCTGCTCCGGCTCCCACTGGGTCTTCTGCCCCTGATCCGGCCGCTACTACCCGCCAAGACATTGATGAGCTCCGCACCCAACTCCAACAGCTTCAGGGTGCCCTCAGCCGCTCCTCCGGCTCCGTTGCGTCCTTTTCTGCGGAAGGTATATCCTGTCTTTCTCGTAGTCCTTGCTGGATTGTTGATTCCGACGCTACTCACCATATTACCTCCCAGAAACCCACAAAGTACCTACAGGCACCTCATCCTCTTTCAATCACTGTGGCCAACGGTGACACCCTACCAGTCTCTGGCTCCGCTGCTCTTCAGCTTACGCCGACCCTTTCTCTTTCCTCAGTTCTTCACGTTCCGGGGTCTCCTTTCAATTTATTGTCTGTTAGTCGTCTCACACACGACCTTGATTTGTTGCATTACCTTTTCACCTTCTTCTTTTCTTATGCAGGATCGCCGTACCCGAAGTACCATTGGTAAGGGGCAGCTGTTGAATGGGCTATACATCTTGGATATCCCACCTACTCTTCTCTCCGCCGTCTCCACTGTTGATTGGCATCGCCGCCTTGGGCATGCTCCCCGTCCGATTCTCAAGCGGGCTCTTCCTGATGTTCCTCTGCGGGAGTTCTCTTGTGAATCATGTATCTACGGCAAACAACATCGTTCTTCCTTCCCCCCTGCCTGTACTGGGAGTAGTACTCCTTTATCTTTAGTTCATTCTGATGTATGAGGTCCTTATAGAGTCCCCAGTATTTTTGGCTTTCGCTATTTTGTAACGTTTATTGACGATTACTCGCGTACCACGTGGCTCTATTTACTACATGATCAAACTGAACTTCCCTTTGTGTTTCACGCCTTTTTAATTGAGATGCGTACGCAGTTCGCCACCCCCCTCAAAGTCATTCGCACTGATAATGCTCGCAAGTATACGGGTCGCACCTTCTCCAATCTCTGCACTGAGTTTGGTGTCATCCATCAAACTTCATGTGCGTATACCCCTCAACAAAACGGGATGGCGGAACAAAAAAATCGTCATCTTCTCGATGTTGCGCGCTCCCTTATGTTCCAAATGCAGGTTCCAATCGAGTATTGGAATTTTGCTGTCTCCACAGCCTGTCATCTCATCAACCGCCTTCCCTCATCTGTGCTTAATTTTGCCTCACTCATCCAACTCCTCTATCCCTCCACCAACCTCACCTCTCTCACACCGCAGATCTTCGGGTGTGTTTTCTATGTCCACCTTCTTGGCCCTCCTTCCGACAAACTTGCTCCTCGGGCTGCCAAGTATATGTTTGTTGGCTACTCCCGGACTCAAAAGGGGTACGTCTACTACTCTCCTTCTGATGGCAAGCTGGTCGTTTCTGCGGATGTCACCTTCTGCGAAGACCAGCCCTTCCACTTACCTTTCCCCACCTCGTCTTCTGCTCCTTCTCTTCCCCGGCCTGCCGTACCGGTCACGCCATCTTTTCTGCCGTCTTCTTCCTCCTCTCACAACGTCCCTCCTCGGGTTCCTCCATCCCTTATCCGTGTCTACTCTCGTCGCCCATCCAAGGATGCTCCCGTGACCCAGCTCCCCGCTACCAGCGATACCTCGGCTACGGCAGATCCAGCTCCCATCTCTACAGCTCATCCCTTGGCCAACTACGTCTCTCTCCATCGACTGACGCCGCCTCTCTACGCATTTGCCACCTCTCTTTCCTCTATTTCTATTCCTAACACTGTGTAGGAGGCGCTTCAAATCCAGGGTGGCGGGCCGCTATGAACGATGAAATGCGGGCTCTCTGGGCTAACCGGACCTGGGATCTGGTTCCTCTTCCTGCTGGCCACCCCTCTGTTAGCTGCAAATGGGTTTTTGTTATTAAACATGCGGCGGATGACACTGTTGACCGTCTGAAGGCCCGCCTCGTGGCACGGGGCTTTACTCAGCAACATGACCTTGATTACGAGGAAACCTTCTCTCCCGTGGCCAAATTGAACACGGTCCGCGTTCTTCTCTTTTTGGCTTTTCGTCGTCACTGGCCACTTTATCTGCTGGATATTAAGAATGTCTTCCTCAACGACGATCTACAGGAGACAGTTTATATGAAATAACCTCCCGGGTTTGAGACCACGGGGGAGTCTCTGGTATGTCACCTTCGGAAATCTATTTATAGTCTCAAACAGTCCCCGCGCGCGTGGTTTGAAAAATTCAGTAAGGTTGTCTGTGCTAGTGGCTTCAATCGGAGCTCGACTGATTTTTCTCTCTTCACCCGACACCGGTCAACCGGGACTGCGATTCTTTTGGTCTACGTTGACGATATCCTGATTACTGGCAACGACACGACAGGAATACAACAAATCAAGGAACAGTTAAATTCCGCCTTTCAGACCAAAGATCTGGGCAACCTTCGGTATTTTCTTGGGCTCGATGTTGCACGACGCTCTGATGGTCTTGTGTTATCTCAAAGGAAGTACTGTATGGACCTACTTCATGATGCCGGTTATTCTGGGTGCAAACCTGCGGAGACTCCGATGGACGCCAATCACAAGCTCTCGGCCCATAGCTCTGACTCTGACAAGCTGCTTACAAATCCGGAATATTACAGACGCCTGGTTGGGAAGCTGATCTACCTTACGGTAACTCGACCGGACATCTCGTTTGCTGTGGGAGTTGTGAGTCAGTTCATGCACGCTCATCCGACATCTCATCTTCAAGCTGTCGAGCGCATGCTTCGATATCTCAATAGCGCCCCCGGACAAGGACTTGTGTACAAGCCATCCACATCTCTCTCTCTTGTCGCGTATTCTGACGCTAACTATGCAGGATCTATTGATGATAGGCGCGCGCTCCACAACTGGGTTCTGTACTTACTTTGGTGGACATCTCATAACTTGGCGTAGCAAGAAACAGACTGTGGTTGCGCGTTCTTCTGCTGAAGTCGAGTACCAGGCTATGACTGTTGTTGTTTCCGAGCTAACTTGGTTTGAGGGCCTTCTGGGAGACTTGGGTGTTCGTCTCTCATCTCTGACGACCTTATTTTGTGACAGTCAGACAATAATTCATATTGCCAAGAATCCGGTTTTCCACGAGCGCACAAAGCATATCGAAGTTGACTGTCACTTTATTCGGGAAAAGGTATAGTCAAAGAAGATAGATTTGGAACATGTTCCTACTACAGATCAAGTTGCGGACATCCTGACGAAAGCTCTCTCCAGTCCGCTATACTATCAGTTTTTATCCAAGCTTGGTGCCTACGACTTGTACGCTCCAGCTTGTGGGGGAGTGTTAGAAAAGCCCAATTAAGGGCCCATGTTTTCTCCTCCTTTCTCTCTCCTTGTATTAGTCCCACATCATGTACTAGGATTTCTCTTCTCATTCTTCTCCTATATAAGTGTATGTATACCTGTAACTATTCATTCAAGGAAGTATATGCAAGTTTTGAGCTCTCTCTTTACAAAGATCAAGAGCAAATTGATTCAAGACTGTATCCACATTGTGCATAATTCAAGATCCATTCAGAAACTGTTGAAGATAGGATCTCGTTGCGAGAAAGTCCAAAAACTTTCTGATTATCTACTGCAAAGAGGTTTAAGAATCCTTCTGCAAAGGATTCAGAATTTTGGTTCTAAAAGTCTTCTTATCAAAAGACCCAACGGTTCTAAGAATCTTCTTATCAAAAGATTTAGAGTGTGGTTCTTCGAATCTCCTTATCAAATGACTCTAGCTATCTGTAGATAATAATGGATAGTAGATTCCTACTTGTGATAGAAGAGAAGACACACCCAATTTTAAGGGGAACCTCTAAATTTTTCTGTCTTTTGGATTGATTGATTGTTATTTCTTTTGATTATTGTCTTTATATTTCTCTCAGTGATAATCTGTTGTAACTATTTGAGGTGAAATTTTGAATATTTTATTCACTCCCTGTTGAGCAATTAGTTCAAGATTCTTTGAATCCTTTCCGCACTTTTAAGATGCATCAAGTGGTGTCATGCATCAAGTGGTGTCATCATCTTTGAATCCTTGTAAGGGTGAGAAAATACGTTCGTATTGTCCATTTCATGAATCCTTTCATTAAGAACTACCCATGACCTAATGATTTCTTGTGGGCGGGTATGGTGTGATGGAGACTCGGGAGTCTTAGGGGATCTATGCCATCAACTCTAATAATGAAGATTTCAACTTGTCCTTGAAGGTCGCCAAATTGTTTTCTAAAGTCGTCAAACTACGCATCTATTTGGTCGATTGTTTGGAAATCTGCCATCAACATATCATTATTGGACTGTTGTTCGTATCATAAGTAGTCACTCGACCATCCTAAGAAGTCCCCAATCATAAGGCTTCTAAGCACCGCACCACAACGCAACATACAAATGACCATAACATTAGGCTATGATGATAAATTTGACGTAGGATAAGGTAAAGTAAAAGTGCAATTGTACTCCAAAGAATTTGGGCTGCAGGTTTGCAAAAAGGATCTGGGTTGTTGTGGGGTTTGTGGATGTTGTTTGGAGAGAGGGGAAGGGTCAGACGGTCGGTTTTTTGGGGAATGACACAAGAATGCCGAGGAAGGGGAATTTGCATACTTTCTCTGAAAAGCAGGCCTGCATGGAACTATTTCCAACATTATATGCTTTCTGGTGGGGTGGGGGGGTCAACTATGAAGGAAATTGGGGAAGAATGGAAGAAAATTACTGGAGGGGCAGTTTTTGGCAGTTATGGGAGTGCGCGTTAGTGTGGGAGGCTGATTATTGGGAAGTTCTGTGGGAGGAAGTGGTACTTGTAGATGTAGGATAGGGCTGGCCGGTAGCTGGGAGGAAGGTTTAGATGTGGAAGAGAGGTGGTGGTTGGCCAAGTGAACGGGGTAGGAATGATCCCGGCTTTGACACCTAGATTTCATGGAATCAGCATCGTGGAGGGATTATGAGAGCTCAACTTTTTTTTTTTTCAAAAATACGCAACTACTGAAATCAGCCCATAGACCCATATTTATAGTCATAATGACTACAATAGACATTATAGATTGTCTGGAACATCAAGCATAAAAGTACATGAAATAAAAATGCAAAAAATAACAAAATACATAAAATATGCCGTTGTTTCTCTGGACGCGACTACGAGCTTGGATAGTTTATACGATGATCATATCTCCGCCTCTCGAGTATGTAGTCTCGTGCGGGCTCTAGTAAGTGTCGGTCCACCCTCAATCCACGATCCCCATCAGTTCTTTATAATTTCATTAACATAACATATTTATCTACTTGTATTTCCATTTGTTTATCATGCTTATAAAGCACGAGTAATGTGAATTGTGTATGAGAAAGTAATTTGAACTAAAATGGAGTTCAATTTCTATTATCTCATTTTCTGCTTAAAATAGGATGAAAATTTATGATGAGTACAACGATGAAGAAGTGGAATTGACAAAGGATGAGGTGAAGCTTATTAAACGTATAATGAAAGGAAAGACTCCCCATGCTGAAGTGGATCCCTATGCGGTCTGTACACATCTACATCTCATTCTCAATTTTAATGTCTATTAGTGGATCCTTTCTATTTAATGTTGTATATAAAGGAGTGGATCCGCATATTATAGTGGATAAGTTTTTATTAAATATTTTGTATTCAAGAACGAAGTATATTTTTATTTCAGCCATATGTTGATTGGTTTGACTGGGAGGACAAAGGGCATCCACTCTCTAATGCACCAGAACCAAAGAGGCGGTTCATTCCTTCGAAATGGGAACACAAAAAGGTATTGTATTGAAGGTCCTGCATGATTTGTACGAAAGCATTACTAGTAAATAAGATTGATTTTATTCAATATTTCTGTATATCTTCTTTGGGACTTGAGTGCGTTAAACTTCCTGATGGGGATCACAGTCCTGCGCCACTTCCTTAAACATATGCACCTTGATAATTGTACCTATTTTATGAATGTCGTGGTTGCCGATACTATCTTTTTTAAATGCAGAAATTTTATTTTTTTCCGTTGATGTCTCAAATTGAACAAAGTCTTTCCTTTGCTTAAGTTCTGTTATTTTATCACCAAGTATAGTTATTGCTAATAATACCTATATGATTCCTTACCTGTTTTAAAAATTTGATTACCAGGCTTTAGAATGGTTGGTCCATTCTGTTATTTTCCCCTTAGTAAAACCTTTCATTTTTATAAGCATCATTGATTTAATCTATTTGTTACAAAGTATCTTTGTAATGATTTTTTTGTCGTGATAAACATCTTTAGACCCCCATTCATGAGAGTATTTCCATATAATTAGTAGTCGGGCACTAGGCTACCCCTGTGCCCACCACTCGAGTGCTCTCCCCCACGAACGGACTCCACATGTCTGTGGGTTACATACGAGCTACACTCGTTCCCAACTGCTCTTTGTTGTGACCGTTGCTCCGTAGGTTTCTTTAGGTGCACACGGGTCACACTCATGCTCTCAAAGTGGGGGAAAACATGGTTCACGCACAACCCCGTATTTGGCAAGTGGGCCCCCATGGTGGAGTCGAAGCTAGAAAGGGCCGATCAGGTTAAGCAAAGCCGAGAGGGCGAGTGACTGGGATCTCGCCAAGCTCGCGAGTGGTCAGGTCCCGCCTGGCCTGCCTACGATATGGGCCAAAGGTTAGCAGGAGGCGAGTGGGGTATTTCGACCCGCACTCGCCCGGGGTCAAGGCGGGCGGCGAGTGCGAGCCTCATCAGGCACTCGCTGCACCGGGCGAGTGGTAGTCGCCAGAACCACTCTTTCAGTAGTGTTTTTACCAAAATGTCCCTGTTGGCATGCTAATAGCCCTTCTAAACAGTGGAGTTTCGCTGTTGGCAGACCAATTGTGGGCTGCGCATAGTAGGGACAAAAGGTAGCTAGACTGTATGCCACTATTTGCAGGACAAGCTTGAAAAACTATAAATAGACCCTTAAGGGAACCTTTGGGGGGATCCTTTTTTTTGGCTTCCTCCTCTGATCAGCTTTGGTTGGCTCCAGTGCCCTCCAAGGTGCCCATCTCCAGCATTGGCTTAGGAGGGGGAACTCTCTTCGATCTTCCGGGTGTGTGTCGGGACCTCCTCGCTACAGCTTTGAGTTCGTTCCTTAGTTCTTAGCCAACAGTCAATGCTATGGATCAGGAGAAGTAGGTGTGCGCTACACCCCTTGGGTCTGAACTCTTCTTGAGACCAAGTTCCGGTTTCAACAGTTCAAACCTAAAAGAAGTCAAATGGTTCAAACACCATCGAACAACTAATAAGATGCTGTGCACATAGGTTTGAAAGAAAAAAAATGAAGTTGTAGTCGTCGTGGCGAAGAGAAGTTAAGGAAACGAACAAAAATATTTTGCCCCACACACCAACACAAATTCCAGGGAGGCTTGAACTTAAATATTTACTCATATATTAACATTAAATTGACGCACATACTATCAAACATTAAATTAGCATACATAAAAATTGTGATTGCATGTTTTTTCACGCACAGTTTTATATCCTTTGCCTCCACGACATGCCAGTCTTCCCCAATATGTCTGGACACTTGGCAAAAAAAGGTGTTCAGAAAACTTAACTCTCTCTTCCATCTTTTTATTTGTGCCCCACTTATAAAAACTGTTGGAAAAATGTAAATGTACGAGTTATTTCACACATTGCTAAATTATTACAACTTTTAATATAATAAATTAGTGTAAAACAATAAAAACCTACTAATCCTACATTTTCAAATAAATTGAATGGAGAGAAGTTTATATTTTAGAAGATATGTCGTAACTCATGTAAAGGCCCATTGTTGGCATGTAGTTTAGTCCCACATCTTGAATTGTAGTTTAGTTAATTCTCCTAATTTTTATGGAATGTGTACACATCCTTGAATTGAAGGGTTAAGTTGAAGAGAGATAAATTTATCTTATTATTTGAATTTTTGATTTTTACATGGTATTAGAGACACCTGATCAAAAATCAGTGGACTCTAGTTGATTGAATCTTTCTTTGTTTGGGTACTCGCCCCTCCTATCTCGGGTACTCGCATATTGCCTGTGATTCTCGGTGTGGTGAGCTCGGTAGCCGCAATCGTTCCAAGGGGAAGACCACTTGCCTTCGTACTCATTGTGGGTGGAGGAATCATACTGAGGTGTTATCACAAACATAGGTTCCCACCGCATCTCTCCACCTCTCAAGACCATGCTTCTCCTATGGTTGATGGTCATACCACCTCTAGATCTGACATTGACACCTTGCATGAAGAACTACAACATCTTCGTCGGATGGTTACTTGGATGTCCGATTTCGTTGCTTCTATCCCCAATGAAAGTATATCGTGTTTTTCCCATACTTCCTCTTGGATAGTGGACTCCGGGGCGACAAATCATATTACCGCAAAAGCTCTCTCAGTAAACGAACTTTGCTTGTCCGAAATTTATCACAGTCGCAAATGACGACACCACCCCGGTCTACGACTTTGGCGATATGCTGCTCACTCTGTCCCTCCCTCTTTTCTTTGTGCTTCATGTTCCTTACTCTCAATTCAATCTTCTCTTTGTTAGTCATCTTACTACTGATCATGACTGTTCCATCACCTTTTTCTTTTCTTCTTTTGCGGTGCAGGATCGACGAACGCAAAATATCATTGGTAGGGGACGAATGTCAAACGGGCTCTACACTTTGGACCTTCCCATCTCAATTCTCTTTTTTGTTAGCTCTATGGATTGTCACCGTTCTTGGTCATACTCTTTCTATTCTGCAAAAAGTTCTTAATTTTTAATTTTTTGATTTTATATGTGAATTCTATATTTACGGGAAACAACATCGCTATACTCCCCCTGTATTCGTAGCTCTGCTCCTTTTGCTTTTTTGCACTCAGATATTTAGGGCCAGTATAAAACCGCTAGTTTGTCTGGCTTTCGTTATTTTCTTAACTTTATTAATGATCACTCTCGTATGACATGGTTGTGTTTGTTGCACGATTGTTCTGAATTGCTATATGTTTTTCGCTCCTTCATCACTGAAACTCATACTGAATTCACACGCTCCATAAAAATCCTCTGAACTAATAATGCACGTGAATATACTAGTCACAATTTCCAAGACACTTGTGCTACATTTGGTATTATCCACCAAACCACCCGCGCATATACCTCACAACAAAACAATGCCATCAAACGAAAGAACCATCACCTCCTCAAGGTTGTTCGCTCCCTTATATTCCAAATATAAGTCCCTAAAACAAATTGACACTTTGTCGTTTCCACCGCATGCTATCTAATTAATCACATGCCCTCTTCCATTTTTAACTTTGCGACACCGTTCTCCATCATCTTTCCTTCACAACCACTATTCCCTTTGACTCCTTGCGTCAATAATGGGCCTTTACATCTGCAAGAGCATATAAATTGTACCACCCAAGAAGTGGGACTAAACTACAGACAACAATGAACCTTTACATGGGTTATGACAAATCGTCCACACTCTCTCTCAAGCTTGGAGCATACAAATTGTAGGCGCTAAGCTTGCAAACGAACCACTTGTATAGTGAGCGTGGTATGACCTTGGTGAGAACATCAAAAATCTTCTCAGCATTTGGCACAAACCATAAATCATGTTTGCATAACTGAACCTTCTCCCTGGTTAAATGACAATCAACTTCGATATGTTTGTTGTGTTCATGAAAAACGGAATTCTTGGCAATATCGATTGCAGCCCGACAACGCAACAAAGAGCTGCCGGAAATGAGAGTTCTACACGAAGATCAACGAGAAGATTTTCCGCCCATGTGAGTTCAAAAACATCTGATGCCATAACAGTACTCAACTTCTGCCAATGAATGTGCCACCACCGTTTGCTTTTTTACTTCACATGGTGATTAGGTGTCCTCCAAAGTATGTGTAATAACCATTCATAGACCCACGATCATCAAGAGGACCAACATAGTCTGAATCAAAGTATGTGACAAATGATAAAGAAGCTGGGGACTTATGCACAAACCCTTACCCTGGGGAATTCTTCAGATACCGAAGAATTTACTCGACAACCTGGAGGTGGGATATCCAAGGAGCATTCATGAATCTGCTGTCCACCCTAACAACAAAGGATATATCAGGTCATGTGATTCAGTGACTGTTAAATAGATAAGCTTGCCAACCGGGCCACAATATTTGAGTCTGACGTATGAGCGCATAGCTTGTGGTTGGCATCCATTGGTATGTCTGCTGGCTTGCATTCCGTGTAGCATGCATCATGGAGAAGGTCTAGAAAATACTTTCAATAAGACATGACGAGTCCATCGGGTCAACGAGCTGCCTCAATGCCCAAGAAATATCATAGGTTTCTCAAATTTTTATTTGAAAATGTAAGGTCAAGTGTTTCTTGATCATAGAGATACTATTCAGCTCAGATGAGAATATCATCGATATATGCCAGAAGTATCACTGTGCCTGTCGGGGTGTGACAAGCAAATAGGGAGAAGTCCGACGAGCTTCGAGTGAAGCTGAAATCCTCAACGACTCGACTAAATTTACCAAACCAAGCCCGAGGAGATTTCTTGAGGTGTCAGACAAAGGACTCTCCTGTGGTTTCATAAACAAGAGGCTGCTGCATGTAGATAGTCTTAGCGAGTTCACTATTAAGGAAGATATTTTTATGTCGAGTTGATGCAACAACCAATGATAATGGTTGACCAAGAGATCATGACCCGAACGATATTCAACTTAGCGACTAAGGAGAATGTGTCTTCATAATCGAGTCCATATTGTTGAGTGAACCCACGAGTCATAAGACGAGATTTGAGGTGTTCAACAGTCCTATGAGGACGATGCTTCACAGTGAAGAATCATTTACATCCGACATGTGATTGACCCGAAGGAAGGGGGACAAGGTCCTAGGTATGATTTGCCCAGAGGGAAGCCGTTTCTTCATCCATCGCGGCCCGCCACCCCAGATGTTGAAGAGTCTCCTACACAGAAGAGGGGGGGGGGGGAGGAGATAACCATCCCAGGGCATCAGATGCGGGACAACGTTGAGTGTGGAATCAAAGAGGTGGATGAAGAGGAGGTGATTGCGGATGTACGAGAGGTGGTGTGGTAAGCAGAGGAGGGGTATTTGGGGTGATAGGTACGTTAGGTCGAGAGATAACAGGTAGAAATGTATCTTTAAAAGTTGAGGAGTAGAATGGTTGATCCTTAAGGTAACATCTGCAAATGTAACGAGTTTTTGAGTTGTGATAGACTAACACACATAGCCCTTTTGTATGCGAGAGTAGCCAACAAACATATATTTGGTAGCACGAGGTGCTAGTTTGTCCATGTCAGGGCCAAGAGAATGGACAAAGTAAACACTGTCGAAGACACATGAAGTCAAAGGAAAGAGAGGCTACGAAGGAAAGATAATGGAGAATGACGTCGCAAAATTAAGAATGGAAGAGAGCATGCGATTAATGAGATTGTTTGCGGTGGAAAACGCAAAATGCCAATAGATTTTTGGGATTTGCATTTAAAAATAATGGAGCGAGCAACTTCAAGGAGGTGGCCGTTCTTTCGTTCGACGATATTGTTTTGTTGCGGGTTATATGCGCATGAGGTTAGGTGGATATTACCAAACGTAGCACAGATCCTCTGGAATTTGTGACCAACATATTTGTGTGTATTATCAGTTCGAAGGATTTTAACTGAATATGTATTTCAATGATAAATGAATGGAAAATAAGTAGCTGTTCAGAGCGATCACTCAACAAATACATCCAAATCATGCGTAAATGATCATCAATAAATGTAAGAAAGTAACAAAATCCAGATAGACTAGCAATTTTTACGGGCCCCAAATATCTAAGTGCACTAAATCAAGAGCGGGGCTTCAAGTATAGTGGGGAAGGGGAAGGTAGAGGCGTAGATCGATGTTGTTTTTTTGTAAATACACGATTCATATGTAAAATAAAAAAAATAAAAAATCTTGAAGGCTTTTTGCGTAATAGAAAGAGGAGCATGGACAAGGGCCAATGCCAATCCACATAGCTAATAAAGAAGAGAACTGAGGTGGAAATGTACAAAGTGCAGAGCCCATTTGATAGTTGTCTCCTACCAATGATATTCTGCGTCCGGGATCGTGCATCACAAAGGAAGAAGAGAAAAATGTGATGGAACAATCATGATCATTAGTAAGGTGATTAACATAGAGAAGATTTGCGAGCCAGGAACATGAAGCACAATGCAGAGAGAGAGAGGGACGGAGTGGGGGGAACATCGTCAGAGCCGTAGACCGGGGCGGTGTTTCCATTGTCCACTGTGATAAATTTCAAACAAGCAAAGTCGGTATACTGAAAAGGCATTTGCGGGATAATATGATTCATCATCTCAGAGTCTACTGTCGAAGAGGGACTATGAGAAAAGCACGATATACCTTCATTGGAGATAGAGAAGACGAAGACGGATGTCCGAGCAACCAACCTCCAAAGATGTTGCAGTTCTTCTCGCAAGGTGCTAATGTCAGAGCGAGAGGTGGCATGACCATCCACCGCAAGAGAAACGTGGTGCTGACAGCCTGACTGGTGGGGGGATGTCTCTGGAACCCAAGTTCGCAATAACATGTGGCCTCAATATGAATCGTTCGCCCACAATGGATGCAACGTCGAGTGTTCTCTGCCCTTGGGTAGATTGTGGGCGTTGCTACCACCGCTCCGAGTTGCATGACGACCTCTACGGTGCCCATGAGGTGAAGGACGAGCATCTAAAAAGTGTTGGAGGGCAGTTGAGGGATGCATTGGGAGATCGATGGGTGAAGTCACCTTCAAGATCATGGAACACACGTCTGAGAGGGACATAATAACAAGAGAAGATAAGATGGTCGCATAGACACTGGAGATTAGTTGGTAGCCGCACAAACATTAGAGCTACGCTGATAACCTCCTTCTAAGCACTTTGGGTAGCAAGATCCAACATCGGAGGTTGGTGCTGAACCCAAGCCTCAATAAGCACGGACCACTATTCATGGAGTTTAGGATCCATCAATGTAAGCATCCATCATCCCAAAGTCATTGTTCGGTAGACTCAGTAGGGGTATCACGACTGGCATGATGAAGGAGACATTTGGTCTGAAGAACAATGCGCACAAAGTGCACTCACTCAACAAAGTTTTTCTTCCCGGTGAGTGAGATTGTTGTAATGCGGAATTCATCCCGAATGTCAGGGAGAGGAGCCAGAGCGAGTGCAGGGAGGGTTGAAGTAGCATTTGTTTCCATGCGACGAGACATTGTCGGGAGAGAGGGAGAGGTCTCGTGAGCGGCGCTAGAGAAATAAGCCGAGAGAGAGAGAGAGAAATGTGGTGAGCTCTGGCGAGAAGTAGGGGACGGTGAGCTCAAGCGAAATCAGTGGCAGAACTGGATTTTTTTCTCAGCTCAGGCAAATTTATAAAGTAAACACGAATGTTTAAATAAATAGTATTTGCGTAGAAAATTACCATTAAAACTGAACGCAGCCTGGCAATTAAACAACAGAGGGCGGCATATCACTATAAATATTGCTTAGTTCAATTACAATTGAAATATCAAAATCTAATTCTGATAACTTAAAAAAATTCTTATCAGAAAGAAAGATGTGAAACAAAAGCAAGGTCAAAATAGGGGTAAAATGGGTAAAGCTAAGCTAAATGTCTAAAACAGAACTCAGTTTCATACATTATTGCTGAAAAAATGAACTGATTTAGGCTTTTAGGTATCCAAATGCAGAAAATAGAACTTGCCAAATCAGTTACAAATTTCAGAGGGCTGGGAGGAGTCCAAATAAGACTTGCAATGAGTTAGGAGCCGAAACCGAACTGGCGGAACTGCCGAAGGATCAACTGCCGACTGCCGTCGGGACGAAATCGCTTGCTCTAAGTCCAATCATCCTTATCTCCTCGAAGCAAAAGCAAGGAAGAAGAAGAATCGGGTGCTTCAATCTCTGTCAAGTTGATTCAGGTAGCTGAACCGAGCATCGCCACAAGCTCGTCCATTCTATCGTCCATCAATAGGCATGGATGTAGGAGGAGATCAGAGATTTTCTCCAGAATGACAGGAAAGAAGGAAGGGGGAAGAAGAAAGGGAAAATGGGGCAGAGATAAATTAGCTAATAGGCACAGCTTGCAAAGTCGTGATGGGGCAAGGAAGGGTAAAGAAGGAAGCGGAAAGGAGGGCATAACTAAGCTAATAGGAACATAGATATGTCTAGTATTTTTCTCTAAATCATGCTTTTATGCCTAGGGACAAAGCTAGGCGGTAAAAAAAATTCAGAAATCACGCCCGAGCACTTGCCCGAGTGTGTCTCTACTTAGTTCCGCCAGTGAGCGAAATCCCATTGAGGAGCAACGGGTCAGCAGGTTGCAGGTGGAACAAAAGTTGATTCAGACGACAATGCAACATGAGTGACTCACCAAAGAGCCGCAAATGGAAGTTGACATATGAGCTATTGTGATGGTCGACATGACCAATCAAGGCGTATTTCAATACTGAGCGTCAACGAAAACAGATACATGTGTCTAGATCGTCGCAGAGACCGCGAGCAGCAAGAACTTCAGGCAAATGAGCTGCGAGAGCAAAGCTGGTTACGCGTCGAGCGGCGAGATCGATGCAGGCCCACGAGCGCCAAGATCGACACAGGACCATGAGTGGCAAGAACTTTGGGCAGATGAGTTTCAAGAGCGAAGCTTATTACTAGGTGTGCTCGAAGCAAGAACCACGATCGGCGAGATCGAAACAAGAACCACGATCTTCGAGATCTTTGGGTAGATGAGTTGCAAGAGCAAAGCTGGTTACTTGGCGTGCTTGAAGCTGGAACCACAATCGGCGAGATTTGCATGCAGATGAGCTCCAAGATCAAAGATGGTATTAAGAGCGGTGAGATCGTAGGCACAAGTGCTGCGAGAAACAGGGGTCCGAAGAGCTTATAAAAGAGGCGGGTGGGCTGGCTTTAACTGAAGGAGCGCTCAACAACAGAACCTTGATAGGGGGTTCGAGTATCCAAACAGAGACATGCAAAAAAAAAAGAGAACGACTCAATCGATATGAGGAGAAATCATTTGTTGGGAGTCCTTTGATTTCGATAGTGTAACTCTGATATCATGTAGAAATTTACTATACAAAAAGAAATAAGGATTTTTTTTTCTACTTCATCAATCAATACAAAGATTTTTACAATATATATAGGAAGGAGGAGCGGTAAATAAACTACAACCCAAGATGTGGAACTAAACTACATGCCAACAACGGGCCTTTACATGGGCCAATAAATATTAACCATAATTAGTTAGTTTGGTAACTGTAAAGAAAGGCCTCAAAGCTTGTATATACTTCTTGAATGAATAGTTACACGTATGAATACACTTATATAGGAGAAGAATGAGAAGAGAAATCCTAAATACAAGATGTGAGACTAATACATGGAGAGTGAAAAGAGAGAAAACATGGGCCCTTAATTGGGCTTTTCTAACACTCCCCCGCAAGCTGGAGCATACAAGTCGTAGGCACCAAGCTTGGATAAAAACTGATAGTATAGAGGCCTGGAGAGAGCTTTTGTCAGAATATCCGCAACTTGGTCTTTAGCAGGAACATGCTCCAGATCTATCTTCTTTGAATGTACCTTTTCTCCGATAAAGTGACAATCAACTTCGATATGCTTTGTGCGTTCGTGAAACACCGGATTTTTGGCAATATGTATTGCTGCCTGACTGTCACAAAATAAGGTAGCTGGTGATGAGAGACGAACACCCAAGTCTCCCAGAAGGCTCTCAAGCCAGGTTAGCTCGGAAGCAACCGCAGCCATAGCTCGATACTCGGCTTCAGCAGAAGAGCGAGCAACCACAGATTGTTTCTTGCTACGCCATGTTATGAGATGACCACCAAAGTAAGTGCAAAACCCCGTAGTGGAGCGTCTATCATCGATAGATCCTGCGTAGTCAGCGTCAGAGTAAGCGACGAGTGATAGAGATGTGGATGGCTTATACACAAGTCCTTGTCCGGGGGCGATCTTGAGATACCGAAGGATGCGCTCGACCGCTTGAAGATGAGATGTCCGGGGAGCGTGCATGAACCGACTCACAACTCCTACATCAAACGAGATGTCCGGTCGAGTCACCGTAAGGTAGATCAACTTCCCAACCAAGCGTCTGTAATATTCCGGATTTGTAAGCAGCTTGTCAGAGTCAGAACTATGGGCCGAGAGCTTGTGATTGACGTACATAGGAGTCTCCGCAGGTTTGCACCCAGAATAACCTGCATCATGAAGGAGGTCCATACAGTACTTCCTTTGAGATAACACAAGACCATCAGAGCGTCGTGCGACCTCGAGCCCAAGAAAGTACCGAAGTTTGCCCAGATCTTTGGTCTGAAAGGCGGAATTTAACTGTTCCTTGATCTGTTGTATTCCTGCCGTGTCGTTGCCAGTAATCAGGATATCGTCAACGTAGACCAGAAGAATCACAGTCCCGGTTGACCGGTGGCGGGTGAAGAGAGAAAAATCAGCCGAGCTCCGAGTGAAGCCACTAGCACAAACCACCTTACTGAATTTTTCAAACCACGCACGCAGGGACTGTTTGAGACCAGAGTAAAAGGCGTGAAGCTCCTCCCACATGGACTTAGACGTATCATGATACATAGCCATCCTGTAGGGTTCGGGATCCATAGAGTTGAGAAGCCAGGACTGGACCCGACCATCGTTGTGAAGCCAGTCATCGGAGGGAGCGGTCGAGGGGCCCGGGTCAAGTGGTGAAGAAGACCCTTCGTCTGCAGAACACGGCGAACCGAGTGAACCCATTCAACAAAGTTCCTTTTTCCAGTGAGGGAGATAGTCGTAATCCGTAATTCATCACGAAGTTCGGAAGCCGAGGCAGCCACACGGGCTGGCGGAGCAGAAGTAGCAGCAGAAGTATCAGACGCCATGCGCGGCCAGCAGAAGAGGCCGGGCGGTTAGAAGAGGATTGCCGCGCGAGTAGCAGAGAAAGGCCGGGGGGCAAGAAAAAAAGGTAGTCGCACGGTCTCGGCGGACACGCCAGCGACCAGGAGATCGCGACCAAAAAAAACGACTAGCGGAGGGAGATCGCAAGCAACAAGACAGGCCGCATGCGAGTAGCGAGTAGGAAGGACAGCAGCGGATAGGCGAGGCCGCAACGATAAGCGAGAAGCAGGTCGCTGCGAGCAGAAGAGGCAAGTTGCTGCGAGCCGCGATCAGCGAGCAGGGAAGATCGCAGCGAATAGAAGGAGGACGCGCGGCGAGCAGGGGAGGCAGGTCGCTGCGGGCAGCGAGCAGGGAGAAGCCGCAACGGAGAGAGAGAGAGACCGCGCGGCGAGCAGGAGAGGCAAGTCGCTGTGAGTAACAATCAGCGAGCAGGGAGAGACCGCGGCGGATAGAGAGACCGCGCGGTGAGCAGGAGAGGCATGTCGCCACGATCAGCGATCAGAAGCAGGGAGAGGCCGCAGCGGATAGAAAAAGTCCGCGCGGGAAGAGAAGGGGAGAGAAAGGTGGACCCACGTGAGAGAGGAGTATATAAACAAAGGAGGAGAGGGGGGGAGGAGGTGGAGGCCACGAAAGAAACAGAGAGAGGGGGGGGGAGCGGATAGAAAAAAACAAGCCGCAGGAGTCCGCGAGAAGGAAAGACCGCGCGGACAGCCGGTTAGGAGAAGAGACCGGTTGCGGTTAGGAGAAGAAACCGGGTAGGCCGGATACCAAAGGAGGAGACCGGTTGGCCTCTGATACCATGTAAAGAAAGGCCTCAAAGCTTGTATATACTTCTTGAATGAATAGTTACAAGTATGAATACACTTATATAGGAGAAGAATGAGAAGAGAAATCCTAAATACAAGATGTGAGACTAATACATGGAGAGAGAAGAGAGAAAACATGAGCTCTTAATTGAGCTTTTCTAACTGTAACCATAAGTGCGATAAGTATTTTTAAAAGTTTGAAATCATTCTTCATTTTGTCCCGGGGATACACAAGAAAGCCACCTGTTTTTCAATGTTTTTTTAAAGTTTGAGATCACGCTTCATTTTGCTAATCATTGTATATAATTTAATATATTACAAAAGTCACATAAGTTGGATCATGTAGATTTTTGTACGGTTTTATGTAGGTTGTTAAATATATTAGAGCAATTCGCAAAGGTTGGCTCAAGTTTGACATACCGAAGGAGGAACCTCGCTATTATTTGTTATGGGGTGAGGACTCTACTTCGGCTGAAAACAAGAGGCAGGGTTTGAAATATATACCTGCACCAAAACCAAATCTTGCAGGTAATATTCAATTTACATTATGAACATTTCTGAGTAGTTGAAAACATTGTATTGATTTTGTTTTGGGACCTTGTATTCATAGAGCTTTAATGAGTTTAATCTTGTCTATTTTCTTCACTTCCAGGCCATGAAGAATCATATAATCCTTCTTTAGAGTACATCCCTACTCAAGAGGAGATCAACTCTTACCAACTTATGTATGAGGAAGATCGTCCCAAATTCATTCCTAGGAGGTTTTCACCAACTTGTTCATGTATTGATAATATAACTTCTTGAATGACATTGGACATACTAATCTTTGTGATGTATTTTTAACAGTTATGATTCTCTTAGAAATGTGCCTGCTTATGAGAACGCTCTCAAAGAAGGATTTGAGCGTTGCTTGGATTTGTACTTGTGTCCTCGAACTACAAAGAAACGGGTATATTAAAGAGCTCAGTCTACCTTGACCACTTTGATGTAGTTTTTACTTTCCTTAATGTATGCATTTTTGAAGAGATTGTTACTAGAGGGTCAAGTAATTTTTAATAGAATTTGCTTATACTTTGCAGATTAATATTGATCCAGAATCTTTGAAACCTAAGTTACCAAGTAGGAAAGATCTGAAGCCTTATCCATCAAAGTGTTATCTTGAATATATAGGTCATAGTGGTCCTGTAAAGTCAATTTCAGTTGAAATATCTGGGCAGTGGTTAGCATCGGGTCAGTGTTTACTTGTCTTTTATTGTTTGTAATAATGCTTACTTTTGGTTCATACCTAGTAACCTCATTATTGTTCAAATATGAAGGTTCAAGCGATGGAACCATACGGCTTTGGGAGGTTGAAACCGGTAGGTGCCTCAAAGTCTGGAAAATTGGTGAACCTGTCCATTATGTTACTTGGAATCCTTCGCCCCAGCTTCCTATTTTGGCAGTATCAGCGTATGTCTGATATATTTCTTCAAGAATGCTTCACTTTTTCAAAACTAGACCTATATTTCTTATAAGCATGATGATATTTTTTTGCAGGGGACATGATGTACTTCTTTTAGACATGGGGGTTGGAGATCTTGAACAACAAAATAGGGTTACCGAACTTCTCCATACCGAGGAATCAGAATCAACGGACGATAGAGGTTTTTTATTTTTATTTTCTTTGGACAGTTTAGAAATAATGGGTATGGTTTGAGTTTGCACAACTAATGCAGAGCTTGTGAGCTGGGTTAGAGACGACCTGAACGGGGGCATTCGGCTGAAGCATAGTAAGGTGGGTTTTGTTGCGTTCTTTTCCAAATTTGTATTCATTGTATTTGATGTTGCTAAAGTGGACCTCATTTACTATATATATATATATTCTTTCTTTTTTTGGTAGGCTGTGGCCACTGTTGAGTGGCATCGAAAAGGAGACTACTTTGCGACAGTCGTCCCAAAAGATATCCTTGAGGGGTCATTTTTTCCTTCATTGTTGCACAATTTTCTTTTAAGAATGATGTAGGTCTAGGGGCTAAGGAGTAACATCTATCAAACTTGATGTAGTTGAATAGACATGCTTGATTTGAACATCTACAATGTTAGAAAATACATCAATTAGATGAGTAGAAAAAATTAAATGTAGGAGGGGCTATATCTTTAGATAATTTAGATAAATTTTGTTCATAATGATTTTAGATTGGATTGGAAGGGGAGCCTTAGCGCACCGGTTAAGGTATTACCGTGTGACCTTGGGGTCATGAGTTCGAGTCCTGGAAGCAGCCTCTTGCAAAAATGCAGGGTAAGGTTTGCCTACATTTCACCCTCGTGGTGGGACCCTTCCCTGGACCCTTGTTGTGTGAGGATGCTTTGTGCACCGGGCTGCCCTTTTTGTAATGATTTTAGATTGGATCTAATACCTAAGGCAACATTTTGCAAGCGTCAATAAAAAATGAGGAATCATAAATCTAGCCCCAAATAGTTTGTTGTGAAAGTCTCTCTGTGTGTGTGTATATATAGTACATGTGTTTTTAGTTTTCCAATTCCCAACTTGTTATACATATATTTTTTCATGTGACCATTTTGTTTAATAACTTGGGATAAATTTTCTTATGTTTTGTTTTTTCTTGATGTTTTGAAGCAAAAAAAATGGAGGGAAAAAAATAAAACATGATTACTATATTTATTCATTGTTATAGAAATTTATTATACCTGCCTAATTACTCTTAAGGTCTATAATTATCATCATAATAACATTATTATGTTATTCAATTCAGGATCTAATTAATTATTTCTAGTTTGTAAAAATAATCTTTTATTAGTATTTTAAGTCTTAGCAATTATATTTAAATTATAATTGATTTATAATTTAGTATGGGAAGTTGTTAATAATGTAGCTTGTAGCATTCTTAACAATGTAACTAATTAATTTTACCATGCAAAACTACTCCACTGAATACTTTAAGAAATTTAATGATCATAATTGACAACTTTATTAATCTTTAATTAGCCTATTCAAGTTGTTAGTTGATTACTATGATTGTTCATAATTGTAGAATAACGGTAGAATAATTGGAAAAACTTTATTGATCCTTTTTCATAAACTAAATACATGACTTTGCACACTTAAGTAGGAGAGGAATGAGGATAGGAAATCTTATTATACAATGCGGGAGTAAACATGAGATGGGCCTTAACATTGGGCTCTTTTACATATTTCTTCAACACTCCCCCACAAGCTGGAGCATACAAATCTAGGCACCAAGCTTGACATAAACTGATAGTATAATGATCTTGGTAGGGCTTTTGTGAGAATATCAACTTGCCCGGTATTATGAACATGTTGTAACTCCAATTTTCTTTGATTGAACCTTCTCCCGAATAAAGTGACGGTCAATCTCGATATGTTTAGTTCGTTAATGGAACACAAGATTCTTGACAATATGCATAGCTGCTTGACTATCACATAATATAGTTGCAGGTGAGGGAAGTTTGACCCCTAAATCACGAAGGAGACTCTCAAACCAGGTGAGTTCTGATACAACAACATCCATTGCCCGATACTCTGCCTCAGCAGACGAACGCGCAACAATAGATTGCTTATTGCTACGCCAGGTGATCAGATGTCCTCCAAAGTAAGAACAAAAATCAGTTGCGA
Organism: Platanthera zijinensis; assembly: GCA_039513925.1. Taxonomy (NCBI): domain Eukaryota; kingdom Viridiplantae; phylum Streptophyta; class Magnoliopsida; order Asparagales; family Orchidaceae; genus Platanthera; species Platanthera zijinensis. The sequence goes on from CM077096.1 coordinate 26,859,973, forward strand.
AGCGTCGATCATCCAACAAACCAACATAATCAGCATCAGAGTAAGCAATCAGTGATAGGGAGGAAGAGGAAGATGGTTTGTATATGAGCCCTTATCCATGTTTTCTTCAAGTATCCGAGCATGCACTCAACGACCTGAAGATGAGAGGTCCGTGGAGCATGCATAAAACGACTGACAACTTCAACAACAAAGGAAATATCAGGTCTTGTCACAGTAAGATAAATCAATTTCCCAACAAGTCAACGATAATACTCAGGATTTGGAAGTGGCAGGTCTAAATCAGAGCCCTGAGTACAGAGTTTGTGGTTGACGTCCATTGGAGTGCTAACAGGCTTGCATCCCGAGTAGCCAGTATCCTGAAGAAGATTAAGGTTGTATTTCCGTTGAGAGAGGACAAGACCATCAGAACAACGTGCAACCTCGAGACCAGGGAAATACTGAAGATTCCACAGATCTTTAGTGTGAAATGCAGAGTTTAAGTGCCGCTTAATCATCTGTATTCTCGTGGAGTCATTCCCTGTGATTAGGATATCGTCAACGTAAACCAAGAGAATAACAATGTCTGTTGGTCGATGACAGGTGAAGAGAGAGAAGTTAGCTGAGCTTCGAGTGAATTAAACATCCTGAAAACTTTGCTGAATTTGTCAAACCATACACGAGGAGATTGTTTGAGACAATAAATAAATTTATTAAGGTGACAAACACGTGACTTCCCCGTGGTCTCAAACCCGGGAGGTTGATGCATGTAGATAGTTTCTTGAAGATTTTCATTGAGAAACACATTCTTGACATCCAACTGATAGAAGGGCCATTGGCGATGAACAGCCAAATAGATCAAGACCCGAACATTATTCATCTTGGCAACGAGTGAGAAGGTTTCATCGTAGTCGAGGCCTTGTTGCTGAGTGAAGCCGCGGGCAACGAGCTGAGCTTTGAGGCGGTCGACAGTACCATCCAGAGCATGTTTGATGGTATAAACCCACTTACATCCGACGCAGGTTTGTCCTGGAGGAAGTGAGACAAGATCCCAAGTCTGGTTAGCCCAGAGGGTGGTCATTTCCTCATTCATAGCAGCGCGCCACTTAGAATGTTGAAAAGCCTCATGCAAAGAGTTAGGTATCAAAATGGAGGAAAGAGACAATGCCAATTTGAGAATAGGTGGAGAGAGGCGATGCAAAGAGACACAGTTCGCCAAGGGATGAGCCGTAGAGGAGGAGGCCAGATCAGCTGGTCGAACGAGAACATCGGTAGAGGGCACCTACTGATGGGCGTCAGATTTTGTAGGACGACGGGTGTACACACGAAGAGGTGCTTTAGGTGGTGGTAGCGATGATGGTAGTGGAAGAAGCGGTGGGAGAGGAGATGTAACAGGAACAATGGGATGGGGTAAGGTAGGGGTAAAGGAGTTGGAGGAGACGAGTAGAAAGACAAGTCCTCGATAAAGGTGTCATCCGCCGAAACGACCATTTTGTGGTTGTCTGGAGAGTGACACACATAGCCTTTCCGAGTGCGAGAATATCCAACAAACATATATTTGGTAGTTCGATGAGTCAATTTGTCGACGGAGGGACCAAGGTTATGGACATAACAGGTACAACCAAAGACATGAGGTACGAGAACAAATGGCTGTTTGGAAGGAAAAAGAAGACTAAATGGTGTTGGAAAGTTGAGGAGGGAGGAGGACATTCGATTGATGAGGTGACTAGCAGTGGAGACTGCGAAGGTCCAGTAGAGAGAAGGAACATGCATTTGAAACATGAGAGATCGATCGACGTCAAGAAGATGACAATTCTTCCGCTTTGCCACACCATTTTGTTTTGGAGTATACGGACACGAAATTTGATGAATGATTCCTAACTCAGTACACATAGTGAAGACGGTACGACTAGGGTATTATCTGTACGAAGAACTTTAATATTTGCGGAAAACTGAGTACGCGTCTTAGTAATGAAAGTACGAAAAGTAGAGATAATTTCAGCACGATCACGAAGTAAATATAATCAGGTCATGTGCGAGTAGTCATCAATAAATGTAACAAAATAACGATATTCATAAACACTCGAGACCTTATATGGTCTCCAAACATCTGAATGGATTAAAGTAAAAGGAGTATCACTCTGAGTACAATGAGGTAGAAAAGATACACGGTGTTGTTTGCCAAAGATATATGATTCAGAAGTAAACTCTTGAAGAGATACATCAGGAAGGGCCTTCTTGAGAATCGGAAGGGGGGCATGCCCAAGATGATGATGTCAATCAACAGACGTAACGAAGGAGAGAGAGGGAGGAACATCCAAAAGATATAGCCATTAAATAACCGCCCTTTACCTGATACTGTGTCCGTTGATCCTACACAACAAAGTTAGCAAGTGAGAAAGTGATGCTGCAATCCAGATCATTAGTAAGGCGGCTAACATAAAGCAGGTTAAAAAGAGAGCCCGGAACATGCAGATTCGACGAGAGAGCAAGAGTCGAAGTCAGAGGTAAATCAACAGTGCCAGAGACCTGGGCGGTGTCACCATTGGACACGATGATGAACTTAAGATAAGGAGAGGTCAAGTGGTGAGATGGTTGCTGCGGAGTAATGTGGTGGGTAGCACCAAAGTACACAATCCATTGAGAGTTGTGGGAGAGACAGAAGATACCTTCATTGGAGATCGACGCAACAGAACCAGAGGAGCGAGCGACCACCCCTTGGAGATGCTGGAGCTGGGTGCATAGAGTAGTGATGTCATCTCGGGTTGAGGAGGTAGGCTCGACAGTAGTGGAGACATTGAGATGTGGAGGCAGACCATGCTTGCGATAGCAAGTGGCCTCAAAGTGACCATCTCGACCACAATGAGAGCATTTAGGGCGAGGTTACCCAATTCGTCCCCGTCCCCGGGTGTTGGTACGACCATCACGAGACGGAGCAGAAGGGGCGGTGGAGGGCTGCTGGAGAAGAGCCAGGGCAGGATGCCCAAGAACATCAGGTGGCGGAGTGACCTTCGAGATCATCGAACAAACATCGGAGAGAGAAGGGGTTGTAGAGGAAGAGAGAACATGAGCCCGGACGCCGTGGAGATTGGGTGGAACCCGGGCCATCATCATGGGGATCCCGACAGCTTCTTTCTGGGCCTGTTGCACAACTAAATCCGTCGTAGGGGGCTGATGTTGTATCCAGGCTTAGACAAGCGTCTTGGAGCGCGCAACAAAAGAAGTTAAGCCACCTGTTGCACCGGGGTCAAGAGTTTGAAGGTCGATAATAATATCAAATAGATGTTGGAGGCTGTTCTGGCCAAAATAGAGGGAGTGCAGTTCCGTCCACATAGCCTTTGCCGTTTCATGATACATGACCATGCGGTAGGCTCAGTGTCCATAGAATTGAAGAGCCATGATTGGACATATCATCGTCACGAAGCCACTTGTCAGTTGGAACAGCAGGAGTGGTCGTCGTCAGATGGTGGAGAAGCCCTTTAGTCTGCAGGACGTGACACACAGAGTGCACCCACTCAACAAAGTTTTTCTTGCCGCTAAGAGGGATGTTGTGATCCGAAGCTCATCACAGACATCTGGGAGAGGAGTAGCAGCCCTAGCAGCGGTTGAATCCATGATCACTTACAAGGCAACCAGAGGCGGTAAGACGGGAGAAGCGACAAGAACCCTGCGGGAAAGAGCAGGAGGTGCTGGTAACACCCCTGTGGACTGGCGAGAAGAACGAGCGGCAAGGATCTGACAGGCTGGCAAGAAGAATCCGACGGATTGGCGGCGAGGGTGCTGTAGCAGCTGCGGGCAGAGGGATCCGACGGGCTGGCAAGAAGAACCCGACGGACTGGCGGCAAGGGTTCGATAGCAGTTGCGGGCAAAGGGGAAACAACGAGGCCGCGAGTTGAAGCAGACCGCGCGAGCACAACAGGAAAACAAAACGAGGCCACGAGGAGAAGAACTTGCAGTCAGGGGAGTCTGGAGTTGCAAGCCTAGCCGTGAGCGAGAATAGAACGAGGCGGCGACTTGGAGCAAAGAACTAGCGCAGAGAGCTGGCGACCTGGAGTTGCGACCTGGAGCAGAGAGCTGGAGGCCTGGGGAGGCGGCCTGAGGAGAAATGGCGTGCTTGCGGCCTGCAGTTGCGCCCGGGAACTTGCGGTCAAGAGCCAGCAACTGGTGGCCTAGAGAAGAGGGGAACTGGCGAGCGCAGAACTGCGGGAGAAAAGAAGACTGCGGAAACCGCGACGAGCAGAGCGTGCGGCAAGGGTGGGAGACCGCAGCGAGAAGAGACCGATGGGCCCCACTAGACGGGGGGGGGGAGCTATAAAAAATAGAAGCAGGGGGGAAGGATTGGGGTGGAATCACGGAAGGAGGGCAGCAGATAGAATTAGGGAGTCCGCAGGAGAGCAACGGATAAAAGAATTAGGCAGTTGCAGGTAGGATAAGGAAGGCCGCGGGGAAGCAGGAAGCAAAGATACCTGTGGTTAGAGTATGCCTAACCACAGAGAGATGTGAAAAAAAAGGTGTAGGACCGATCGCTATGATACCCTGTAGAATAACGCCAGAATAATTTGAAATAACTGGAAAAACTTTCTTGACCCTTTTCCATTAACTAAATACATGTCTCTGTACACTTAAATAGGAGAGGAAAGAGGATAGGAAATCCTATTTTACAATGTGAGACTAAACATGAGATGGGCCTAAACATGAGCCTTAACATTGAGTTCTTTTACATATTTCTTCAACAATAACAAATCATTGATTATAATTAATTATAATTGCTGAAAATCATTAAATTAAATATAATTGCTGAAAATAGTTAAATTAAATATAATTGCTGAAAATCGTTAAATTAATATACTTACTGAAAATAGTTGTTCAATATAATTTTTGAAAACTAAGGTTGAACTGTTTGTTTGTTCTAGTGATTTAAACTGAGTTTTTAAGATGCTTAAGAGACTTGAATGTTTCTTTAGTTAGATTTTTTGTTTGATGCCAAGACCTTTTACGGAGAAAATTTAAATAGTGTTTTCTGGAAGTACTTGTGTATTTATGATGTGAATCTTAACCCATAGTTACGTGATACAAAAGCAGTGTTGCTGCACCAACTTTCTAAAAAGCAAACGCACAATCCTTTTAAGAAGTTGCGGGGTATTGCAGTATCTGCACTTTTCCATCCTACAAGATCAATATTCTTCATCTCTACAAAGAATCATGTCCGTATTTATGATCTTTTGAAATCTAAGCTAATTAATAAGCTTGAGACTGGATTACATGAAGTATCATCAGTTGCAGTTCATCCTGGAGGTACATGTTGTCATCTACTTTATATGTTGTGTGATAGGCTTCTATCCTTTTGTAAGATTATAATTTGTTTTTTATGAAACCCTTTTTATTGTTTTTTTAATCTTACAACATTCATTGGGGAAATCATCTTAATATAGAATTAGTAAAATCAAATTCATGAATTTCAAGGTGATTTTGTTATGCATCACACTTGCAAACATAATACCTCAATGGAGGGTTTACATAGTGATATACATTATTATCAATTGGTGGTGTACGGTCATTCAAATAAAGTTAAATTTCTTTTTCTAGTACATAGTATGGTGTGCAGAATGATTTAAATGGTTACGATTTAAACATAATTATAGGAAAGTGTTTATTTTAATGCGAGACATTTTAAGCTTTCTAGTTCTTTTGAAGTTATCATAATTGTCATTGCATTCCTGAAACTGTCCTCTCATTTTCATGTCAGCAAGAGCATCCAACTCAACACTACAGGAATCAACAGCTGACAGTATAACCCGAATGGGTCAACAAAACTCAGTCCACCAACGAGATGACTCTCTATCCAATGGAATCCAGTCGATGTGCATTGCTTGCAAGTCACCCATCTAGGAATGTTCCTTTTGAAGTTAATATGCTAGGGTAAGCTCGAAACACTCTTAGAGGCAGAACAAGTTCCAAGGATGTGGTTCCTATCCCAAGGCAAATTCAAAATCATTGGGTGACCCTAGAGGAAATCGTCTCTTCCATCCAACTAATTAATATCTTGTGATTAAGAAAATATTAAGATCAAAGTGTTCCTTGAAGGACCTTACGGACCCAGAACCTAGCATTATGATCCTTTTCTCCTTGAACCTAGCTTGTATTTGTTTCATGAAGTGGGAGTTCTTCACACTTCTGGATCAATGGTGTCTTCTCGGATTATAATAATTTAATTCTCTACTTATTTATTTTTGGTTTGCCATCTCTTGCTTGAGTGACTATAGATCTCAAGTAATACTCGGTTAGCAGTTCATGGACAAATCAGGACTCAGCACCATTGCGCATGATTTTGGTATTGAAAGAATTGACATGGCCGACTTGAGCAACAATTATGTTTGGCAAAATAATAATGATGGTAGTTCAGCCACACCGTTGGATCTACAATAGATGGAAGATTGAGTAAATTGGATGATCCAGTGGGCTCTAAAACCGATCATAAGGATCCCTTGCACATCAATTTGCTAGAACCTAGGAGCAACGCGAAGAGAGGATAGAGACTAGAGAGGCATCTTAATCCCTCAAACACACCCCTCATTATTTCAATATACAGCATCCAGATTTCGTTGGGTCGAACTGGTTATTTACTGATGAATGTTGTAGCTTAATGACATTGTCCAACCAAAGTGCTCAAGACAATAAGGCATCAGAAGGATTTATTGAGTCTAACCTAAGCCACTACAAAACACAATCAATCCAAGGAGCATATAAAGTGCTTTCGAGGCAAACATCGTATTCAGATATCCATTTTTGTGGGATGAAGTGCAAGCTCCTGCACATGGCCCCTAAGGAAAAATGCAAGATATGTTTACCAGTTTGTCGGTTGAGTCCATCCCAAGTTTCTGGGAATTCAAAAGAATGTTGTTGATGCATTTTGTCATTGCAAGAACCACTATGATCGTCATAGGACGATTCAAAGAAGTGGTGGTGGAGGTTGATGATGCGGACTTCAACCTATGCCAGAATGGCATTTTGTGGGGATTAAAGGAAAAAAGATAAGATGTCAAATTACTATGAAGCCTACCAAATCTTATGAGGGCATTATAGACATGACCTATTGGTGGAGACCAACCCCGATCAGGTCGACAAAAAGATGCCCGACGTCGCACTCGACCTGATCTCTACCGACCTTGAATGATTGCATGTTCAGTTTATGTTTTATTGCACTTTATTTTTGCAAAATTTAACGTTGTCAATTTTAGTTTGTCGCACGCCTGCGCGCGTAGCCGTGTTAGAGTTTTATTTTACTGTATATTTATATATAAATATACCCCCAAATCCTCAATATATATATATATATATAAGTACGCACACACACACACACATATATATATTAATACAGGAGGATCGATTACAGCAAGCAGTCAAACAGCAGGGTTAACATTGTTCATCTTCCCGATCGGTGAAACCCATGGGTTAGGGCTAGCAGTCAAGGCGCCAGGTAATCCGCCATTTCCGGCCTCAAATCGAGCGGGGTTCACGCTCGACCACTCACCCGAAGCCACACATCGACTCCATCAGCAACCACGTCGGCTACAACCGCAGAACACGACGCCCCACTCCCCGACGGTTCCGCTCCACGGATCTGCTGCCATGGACGATCCCTTTTTTCTCTTCTTCTCTGTTGTAACTCTATAAAAGGGGATGTGTTTTGTATTTTTGTTGGGCGATGAATGATGAAATTATTGATTTGTTGCGTTTGATGCTTCCTGTTGAGGAGTGTTAGAAGTGAGATTAGGCGTGAGTGATTGATGAATACTATGAGAGTTTGCTATCCTCTTCTTGAGTCCTGTAGCCGGTAGATGCGATTAATTTCTTGGAATTTCCTGTTTGAGTTCCGTGTGATTGTGTTAGGGAATATGAATAGTGACTTTTAGTTTGTAGTTGTTGCTGCCCATTCAGAGTTTGCTGTGCAGGAGTAATTGTTTTCTGTAGGAATGTTGATGTCCGGTTGTTGAAGAAGGTGAACAGTAATCAATTGATGTTACTATTGTTAGTTATAGGTTGAACATTTGATGTTGAAAATCGTTAACTGTTTGAGTGGCTGTTTTGATTTTGCCCATTGGACAGTTAGGGCAATTAGGTGAATGGTTCTGTAGAGTTTGGGAGTTAGGGAATGTTGATTGCTTTCCAATTGAAGGTGATGTCTGCTAGTGATTAGATTCCGTGAACAGTAGGGATTTAGGTTAGTTCTTTAGCAGTTGAGATTTCGTGGATCCACCTTGAATGACTGAGATTTCGTGGAGCCACTCGAGTGTGAAAGCGAGTGAATTTTAGGATTGTTAGTTTGTGGCTTTCTTACTTTGCTGAGTGATTCCGTGGAACCACCTCGTGTGAGGGAGCGACTTAATTCCGTGGTGCCCGTGTGCGATAGCGGCCGACCTCGGAGTGGGAGATCGAAGGTGACAAGGAGTTCCTCGCGTGATCGCCATCGACTTCGAATACGAAAGACGTCTCTTCCGTGGGTAATTGTTTCTTTCTTTTCCTTTGTGTGCGCCTCTATATTTTCTCATAGAAAAATAGACTCTTTGCTGGGTTTTAGCCCGAGTTTTGTCAGCAAACGCTACGTCGAAAACTCCAAATGGTAACGTATTTGGAGTTCACGATTTCTGTTGTGCTACGACAATGGGAACAGAACGAAAGTTGCGAGCTTCCGTCCCGGATTTAAAATTGAACCTTTTTTTGTTAAGAAAATTCATTTTTTTAACAACGTGGTGAACTTTGTGCTTTACAAAATTACGTTGCTTAATTTCATAAACTTTGGGCAATGCCCGCTCAAATCTTAAAAAAAAAACACATTTCATTGCATTCGGTTAGGGTTTCCTAGAAAAAGCCGTCAGGCACGCAAACCCTACGCGTCGTCCTGTATCACCTATACTTATATCGGCGGAGAAGCAAGTGATCTACCAGGTGAGAAGATAAAATTTCGATCCCGAGAAAAACCAACTTATTTGTATAGGTTGATTGAGAAAGAATGGTCCTGTCACAACTGAACATACATTAGTTCGTCACCCTGGAAAATAGGGTCTCAATGCATCAAGAGAGAGAGCGTTCCTGTGAGGTAGAAAGGAGAAACTATTGGGACAAAGTGTGCTTACTTCACACACTACTCAGACACAATGATAGAAGAGATTGTCTATGTTATCCAGAGGAAACCCTACCTCAAGATGCTCTCGCCGATAAGTAGAATGCTAGGATGAAAAATATATATATAAGTTATATTTTCAAGTATCACCATGATCATGTAGGGGTGCAAGTTGAGTTGAGTCGGCTCGAAAAAAGCTCGACTCGAGCTCGAGCCTCTGGAGCTCGAGCTCGAATTCAGATATTATTGTTCATGAGCTCGCAAGCCAGCTCGCGAGCTTTTTATTCCTATTATGTTTTTAAAAAAATTAAAATATAAAGAAAATCAGGCTCATGAGCTCGAAGCTCGTGATCAACTCGAGCTCGAAGCTCGTGATCAGCTCGAGCTCGATAAGCGACATTGAGCTCGAGCTTGAGCCAGAATAAAATGAGCTCGAGCTCGAGCTCGAGCTCGAAATGATTAGCTCGAGCTTGGAAATTTTCCGAGCTCGTTTCGTTTGCACCCCTATGATCTTGTCATGATACTACATATTGCAGTGTTGTGTGAGCTTATTGTAAAGCTAATTCATGAAGGGAAGTTGAAGCAATTCTTGGCGTTGGTGCCATAAGAGTAAGAAAGGGAATGCCACCCAATGGTGCAGTGAGGATCAAAGTTTGTCTGCAGCTCAAGAGGGAACCTACCTAGATTATGATAAGCATAGGAATGGGAAGAGACAAATAAGATCATTTTAACCCTTAATATACCAGCATAGTTATTCTTTTCATGAAATTATTATTCTTCTTTTAAATTTATTAGATGGCTTACCCTAATGCTACTTCTGTGTTTAGGTATGAGAAAGAAAACTTGATTGAGAGCACCACTCCTAGCGAGAAGCCTCGCCGTGAAATCTAAGTTGGTTGTGTCATCACCCAAACATGAGAAGCCCCTCCAAAAAGAATATCCAGTCGACAACATAGCTCCTCACAATATGTTTCCACATAATGGAAGTTGATGATGATATCGCTCAATCACAAGGAACCCCTCATAAAGAAGAGTTGGTTGACCACATAGCTCGGAGCGAGAAGCACCGCCGCAATGCAAAAGCTGACGATAGTATTACTCAAACTTGGGGATATCCCTATAAGAACAATATCACAGAGAAATTCTCACCAGCTAGCAAAAAGATAATAAAAACGAAGATCCAAAGTTGTAACAAACTAAAGTGAACTCTTTCATTAACGTAAGGTGGTTACAAAAAATGAAACAAAATAATGGGAATGAGCATCTTACTCAGATGGAGCCTCTTCATCCCCGGAAGACTCATTACACTTCACTTCAACCTTATGTTGGAGTCTGCCGACCAACTGCAGTAACAAATTGTCGAACTGTATCAGAATGATCAATCCTCCCAGATCTTTGGAGCGCCTTGAGGAAGACTATCATACCAATGTTTAGTAAATCGAGCTTATCTTGATACTTAAGACTCATGAAAGTCCACTCAAAAATGCGAGAAAGAGTAAGGCTCTCACATACCAACATTTTTAGCATATTGTTCTTGTAAATGGACGTGTCAAGTAATATGGCACTACAAAGAAGAAACAAAATCGGTGGAGGATGAACAAACCTTTATTCTCTTATGGGATTCTAGACGACCCTCTTGTGGAACAAGTCACTCTCCTTAGTGACTTCTGATAGCCATGAGAGATGGTCAAATGACCTGAAGGAGGCAAGTGACTTCTGATAGCCATATTCAGATGGTCAATTGAGTATCTTTGCAACACCTCAATGTCATGAGAGATGAAGCAACGTGACCGAGGTCAAAAGTGGCGACCGAGATCTCCTCGCAAAAGTTAGAAGCTCCCAATGTGCTCATATGGAACTTGATATCACCACGAACCCGGGTGACAATAGGATGGCCTAACATATCCTCTGACATCGAGTTATAAGAGGGATATGAATGAGAAGAAGGTTGCTCAAGTGGAACTCCTTTGTAATGTTATAAACATCCAATATTCACCATATGTCAGAATAGCCTTTTTTGTGCTGAATAAAATGTGTTAAAAGCATCAGAACCATTATCTAATAATGTGTATAGTGTTTTAATATTTTGTTTAATATAAAATAATAAATGTCGTGTGAAATTATACAGATATGATAGTATAACTAACACTTACGAAAGAGAATGAAATAACTAGTTTAATTGATCTAAATATATATAATCCAATGCTTATATGTAATTTAAGTGTATATATTTGTTAATATAACATAAAATGAAATTACGGAAACTATCTTCAAAAATCGTGTTGGTTGATTTATTGGGAAGAAATCAAATGTTGGTTTGCATTTTACTAAATGCTAACCTATTTTTCAAGAAAATATGTTGTTTTCTCTGAAATCTTTCATCTCAAAGAACATTTAAACAATGTGCCATTGACTCTGAGGACACAGAGACCGCAAACTTTTGATTCAATTGAATGTTCCATCATTGATGAAGAGCTATTGAAGTTCCTTTATTCCCCAACATCTTCACAGGAAGGGCTTATTCCATACCTCTGACATATTGCCGTAAACCAAGAGTCTAAGAGAAGCTTCTAGGTAATACACAAAAACAAACGGGAAGAGTAGTCAAGTAGAAGAGATCAAAATCACAACGATATAATGACCGTGGTTTTAAAAAGAAGTAAAATGCTACCTACACAATCATCATTCTCAACGACCTAGTCGGCAAGCTTAAGGTAATAAGCATGGTCGAGAGAGACCCGTGAGCACAATCTCACAAAGAGTCTTTCAGGACAAGCTCATCCAAAATGTTCCAAAACATGTTCTCTTGGTGGTCATACATTATGAACTATGTAGCACGGGGATGAAAACGGGATACCAGATACGATACGAAACTGATACGGGAAATGTAATTTTTTTAAAAATAAGGATACGAGAAACATTTTTAATTATTTTAATATAAGTATTAATTAATATAAGAATAAGAAAACTAACAAACTATTTCTACCTATCTTGAATTGTAACAAAAAAAATTTAATAAAACTATATTATATATCATTGACATTTCATATAATGTTTTAAATGACATTCAAGAAAATAAGCACCATAAAGAACAATATCACATGTCCACATCAATACATCATAATTTTTCACTCGGGAATTTCAAAAAAAGCACCATAATACAAAATATCAAGTTTAAAAATTAAGCATTCTCTCCAATAGTATCAACTTCATCATCTTCTTCAATTGAGAGCTCCAACCTTGGTTCATCAAGCGATAGATTAGCTATCTCAAGTGTACCTACATCTTCGAATGACTCAAAACCATCGCCCGCAATATCCCACAATATAGACTCTCCATTGTATTTTTGATCTCTTCTAGAAAGAAGTCGAATATTGTTATGAATATTTATTAAATCTTCCGCACTTTGTTGTGTCGTTATATTCCTTTTCATTGAATCGATAAAGGAGGAAGTACTCCAATTTCACTCGACGCATGAAGAAGATGATGATTGTACTAATAACTTCAATGCAATTATTTGAAGCAAAGGGGCCGACGAGCCATGATTTATTCACCAAATCTTTGGATCTAAGAGATAACGGTTTTGAATTGATTCATAATCATTAAAATCCCCCGATTTGTCAATGAACCCTGCATACTCCTTGACGGCCACATTACCCTCCATTAAGTTTAGAAAATACTTTTTCAAGCATTTAATTCTTTCCTTGCTAACTTTCGGATCGTTATGAAGAGCAACTCTATTTGGATCCTCCGTTAGCCATTGTTCACTATAATATCTAGTGAAAAAAAATGAGTTAAAATTTAAAAACAAATTATACAAAAGACAAAATATAAATTTATAAATAAAAAGATAAGTACCTTGGATTCAATGAATGCGCAAAACAATGAAGCGGAGTGTTATTCTTGTTCCAGCGATTCACTAGGATAGCATGTATTACCTCAAAAAAGGTAGACACATCTTCTCTTTTCCTCTCATGAGAGTAGATAGCCTTCCTCACTCTTTCAGTCATTGTGCCCCACATATCATATACTAGATAAAGACAAGGCTTATTTGTATCGCAAAAGCGAATCATGTCATATATTGGAGCGGTGAATGAAAGAATATACTTAATGGAATCCCACCAATCATCATCCAAGACCTTTTCTTTCACATGTCTTGCCTTTTCCATATCATCATCACGATATAGAAGCCAATGATCACTAATAGCCATTCTCTGGAGTCCATTCTTTATAAGTTTGAATAATTTTAACATGATAATTGATGGAAAGCGAGTTTCGGCAATAGATAATAATTTCAAGCTCACAAACTCATTAAACATAGTTAATCTCAAGGAATGATTCATTATATAGTTTTTAATGAACATGACATCATCACCAATTGGAAAATCCACGAACATTCTTCATACGTAACCACATTATTCTCTGAATTCTTAGCGGAACATATGTTCTTCAAAGCTAGATTGAGAGTGTGCACCACACAAGGAGTCCAAAAAATTGATGGAGACTCACTCTCAATTAGTTGGCCTGCCCTCCCCCTTGCAATTCGTCACATTATCTGTTATAACCTTAACAACCTTTTCATATCCGATTTCTATAATGACCTCTTTGATCAAAAAGGCAATGAAATACTTGTTCTTGGTTTGACCTTCACAATTAACCACCTTCAAGAACACTGCTTTTGAATCGGTTATTGCCATAAAATTAATGAGTGGTCTTCTTTGTGGATCGCTCCATCTGTCGTTTACAATACTAACTTCTTTCTCTACCCACATCCCTCAAATGAGAGCGAATATTTTTTCAATTTCGTTCTTCTTCAACAACAATGTAGTTCTTAGAGAATCATATCCGGGTGGTATGTATCCCGCAAGGTTATGACTAGCAGCAAAAGAATATGATTCCCTCCAATAAGGATTTCTTGCTAGATTCAAAGGCAACCCTGCCGAATGAAAGGCCTTAGCAATTAAAGCATCTAAATGAGCTTTATTCTCATTATTGAATGCACTAGAAATTGGATTCTTTTTTCTACCACTTGGATCGTCTTTTCTTCTCCGCTTATCACCAATACTCCCAACATTTCCAACTCCACTTGAAGTACTTGGAGCTACCGGTATAAATTTTGGAAGTCTGCGCTCAATAAACTCTTGGGCATCTTTATCTTCCTTCAACATGTCCTTGTATGTAGAAGCTGAAACCTTGTTACATGCTCCAATTCCGCTACTCTTGATCCTCAATAACTGATCCTTCACACGAGTGTATGAGCTTTTGTAAGGCTTACAACGAAAATTACATGTCCAATTTATACTTCCATCTCCTTCAGTTAACTTGTTCCCTCTTGTCACATATTTCCAAAGAGGCTTTTCGTCATTTTCAATAACGCCGCTACTTGAATCCATGGTATGGAAGATAAGACCTAAAAGAATCAATGCAAAACTAAAGTGAAGACTGAAGAGAACAAGTGACTGGTAATTGGTAAATATTGCAAAAAAATGACAGATAAAAATTAAATGTACAAAATCACATTTCAACTCCCCAAAAACTTGAAGATGTTTTTAAATGTACAAAATCATATTTTAGCTGTACATAATAACTAGGGCAAGTAATCACATTTCAGCGGTACAAAATTAAATGTACATAATCACATTTCAACTCCACAAAAACATGACGAAGAATACTAGGGCAAATAATCACATTTCAGGTTGAAAACTTACCATCAACACGCCGACCGGTCTGAAGCGACTTCGGGAGAAAGACTAGGTGAAGAAGAGCAAATAATATGGGCAAATAAAGAAGCAGAAGAAGAAGCAAAAGAAGAAGCAGAAGAAGAAGAAGAAGCAGCAGAAGAAGAAGACTTACCAGCGAAGAGAACACATCGACGGGTCTGGAGCGATTTCAGTAGAAAGAAGAGGAAGCCGACTTCGGGTCTGGAGCGATTCGGGAGAAAGAAGAAGACTTCAGGAGAAAGTCTGCGGGCGTGAGTGAACACCTAAAACCTAAACCGTGCTTATAAGTTCCTAGCGTGAATCAGGATCATTTTCGCGGAATCACATATCCCAATTACAAGATACGCGATTCCGATATTTTTTATTTTAAAAAAATGTTTCTTATAGTTTCGAAAATGCGTTTCCAAGTGTTTCCAGGTGTTTCCCGTATCTGAAACGCGTTCGAGCCGATACGTAGAGCATTTGTTAGTATTCGTGCTTCATAGACTATGAATGCAATGCCAATAGAAATTGAGTTGTAGATGAGCTTAAGCTGAGACTAATCCATAGAAAACTGAAACCTTAGTTAGGTCCTAGAGAGGCTAAAGGTATTTTCTATCTGCAGACACACTTTCAACAATTTATTTTACTTGCAGTAATTTTTTTTATAAATCAAAATACTAGATGAGTCACAGTAGATGAATCGAACAAGCAAAGAAACACAGGATGTTGTATGTAGACGTATGAGTACTCAAAACGAAATAACTAAGTAAATGAAACTAACAAAGATTCAAAAGCTTCGATCAACGATTAAAAATAACATATCCCTGAAGTAGGAAACTAACACTTAATTCAACAATCAAATTTTAACTTCAAATTAAAAACTCGCACAAATTTGAAATGGGGGAGGGCTAGATGGGTATTTGGAAGCCGACTTTGGGTCTAGAGCGATTCGGGAGAAAGAGAAGACTTCAAGAGAAAGTCTGCGGGCGTGAGTGAAAACCTAAAACCTAAACCGTGCTTATAAGTTCCTACCGTGAATCAGGATCATTTTCGCGGAATCACGTATCCCAATTGCAGGATACGCGATTCCGATTTTTTTTTTATTTTAAAAAAATGTTTCTTATTGTTTCGAAAACGCGTTTCCGAGTGTTTCCAGGCGTTTCCCGTATCTGAAATGCGTTCGAGCCGATACGTAGAGCATTTGTTAGTATTCATGCTTCATAGACTATGAATGCAATGCCAATAGAAATTGAGTTGTAGATGAGCTTAAGCTGAGACTAATCCATAGAAAACGTAAACCTTAGTTAGGTCCTAGAGAGGCTAAAGGTATTTTCTATATGCAGACACACTTTCAACAATTTATTTTACTTACAGTAATTTTTTTTATAAATCAAAATACTAGATGAGTCACAGTAGATAAATCAACAAACAAGGAAACACAGGATGTTGTATGTATGTATGAGTACTCAAAACGAAATAACTAAGTAAATGAAACTAACAAAGATTCAAAAGCTTCGATCAACGATTAAAAATAACATATCCCTGAAGTAGGAAACTAACACTTAATTCAACAATCAAATATTAACTTCAAATTAAAAACTCGCACAAATTTGAAATGGGGGAGGGCTAGATGGGTATTTGGAGGCCTTTCAGAAGCCAGAATTGAGGCCCGGGGTTGGATTTATCCTCTAGATGTAGCCTAGGTTGTTGGACATCACCGGTGGATGCTGGAATTGACTTCTTGGGTTGTTGGTAGGGGCAGGTTGCTGCTGAATGATGGTTGGCTGGAGGTAGGAGGGCTGTGGAAGCAATAACTTTTTTTTGGAATGTTGATCCCTGTAGTGGGGACTGAATTCCAGACCCTGGAAAGAAATATGGAGGGTTGTATGTGGGCTAGCGGGTGCTGGTTTCAGTGAGGGAAAGGAGGGTTGTTCCATAAGAGAGGGAAAGGGGGAGGTTAGCTGGAAGGGAAGAGGGGCTTGGCTTTGGAGTGGGGAGGTGGCGAGAGGTGGTTCCACATGAGAGGATAGTGGGGTAAGCTGTTGGGTGGATGGAGGGGGCTCGATTTTGGAGTGTGAGCGTGGGAAGGTGGCTCCACGTGGGGCTTTTAAGGGAGAGGGAGCAAGGCGACTATAGTGGAGGAGGTGGGGGTAGAGATAACCAAGAAAATTTAGGAGGAGATTCTAAATTTTAGGAGAGGTGGAGTTAGTGTGGTAGTAGTAGCTAAGGTAGTTGTGTGGTGTTGGTGGTGGCGACGACTGGCCGGAGGTTGTGGTGGTAGCCGGAGGTGCCTTTCGACGATCACCGAAAAATTGAAAATTAATTAGACTTGAAGGGTGGTGGTGGAGGCTTGCCAGAGGTGGCCGGGGAAGGTTTTCCAGTGATAACCATAACTAAAAATGGTGAGGATTGGGGAGGTGGTGAGGGCTGTTTTTGGGGGAATATGGGCGGGGCAATAGAGTGTGGTCGGCCGGTGGTTTGGAGGAGGTAGTTTGGTTAGCCGGTTAGTGGAGGTGGGAGGGGAATGGTGTTGCCTACTATGGGAGGTAGGGTCTGGGTGGAGGTAAGATGGTCTTCAGTTTTGTGGGGAAGGGAATGGAAGATGTTGGTCGGCGGCAAGGAGGTTGATGGAAAGTCCATACTTCACACCTGGGGATTCCTGCTTTAGCACCGGTCCACCGGATGATCAAAAGCAAGACTTCTTTGCTTCAACTTTCAATTCCAATCTAAGGAACCCTCTACCCTTAATCCCTTATATTATTATATATAGACTAGGGAGGGGCAACAAACGGTCATGATTCTTCGTTTGTTTTATCCCCCAAAATAAACAAAAAATACAATGAAAGTTTAGAAAAACACAAAGAACAAAAAAATGTTACGATCGGTTATCCGCTCGAGATGAGTGACCCGATTATCACTGGGCCTTAGGTTGGCGTGAATAGTCCCTAACAGGTCATGTGGCATGATCCCCATCATGCTCCCCACACAAGCAAAAACAATGTCTCAAAGATAAGTGGCTGGTATACAAATCCGGACAACCATCTCTTTGGGAACTGTCGTACTTCCTTCTTAGGTGCCTCTTGTCTTGAGAGAACTCTTTGGGATCAAACCCTTGAGATGCTCCTTTGTTGATGAAGAAGACTTAAAGAAAACACTTAGAAAAAGAGAAACAGACTGCATGACATGTTTCTTATTTTCGATAGAAGACAACAGCTGAGGCTTATCAAGAGAGCTTAAAATAAAGTAAATCAAACAAAGAAGCTTAGTAAATAAAAGGGGCTAATAAGAAACTACACACATTAATTTCCCAATGTGATTGGCCTTCGAAGAGAAAAAAACTCTAATTCACAATAAGATTTGGTCCAAGCCTCCCAAAAAAATTTCATCAGAAAAATAAAATAACACCGCACACGACCAGTCAAGGACCAGACATGATGCACGCATGCACTCAACAACCTTCTCACACAAACCTAATTGGTCTTATCGACCAATTTTATTAAAGCATCAAAGGGGTTTTTAAAATGTACAAGTTCAATTGCAAACATGGACAACCTTAGAGGATCCTCAGCAGGACCGGTACGATCTCACCCAACTCACACAGAATCTCCCCAATATGCACAAAGATCTTGTTGGTTTGTCATGTCATCTCCTCCATAGAACCCTCTGGCAAATGCGTTAAGAAATTCTACCTCCTCTCGAATGCCTATTTAGCAATCCGCCCCTCCACTTTGTCAAAATGGTTGATTGTTCTAGTTGAATCGAGAGAAAACTTGCTTTATTCTTCCACAACGGGGGAATATATAGGGACTACAATGATATACGAGACTCACGGTGTGGGACTAAACAACACTCGCATAATAATAACAAATAAATGCGGAATATACGACTTGTATAATAACTCTCAACTCTCCCCCTCAAGCCAAGTCTCTTGATGTTATCCATGAACGAGTCATTTCCCAAGCTCTTAGTGAACACATCTGCTAGCTGATCTTTAGAGTGGACGAACGGTGTGACCACTATCTTTTTATCTAAGTGATCTTTGATGAAATGTCGATCCACCTCCACGTGCTTTGTTCTGTCATGTTGAACTGGATTGTGGGCTATGCTGATGGCCGTCTTGTTGTCGCAAAACAAGGAGAAGAGGGACGTCACGGCCTCACGGGAAACCCCAAGTCTTGAAGAATGGTACACAACCATAAACCCTCACACATGCCTTGGGACATAGCACGGTATTCCGCCTCAGCACTCGATTGGGCCACTACACTTTGCTTCTTACTGCTCCATGTTACCAGGTTCCCTCCAACAAAGGAACAATAACCTGTTGTAGATTTCTGATCGTCACGGCATCCGACCCAATCAGCATCGGTGAAAACTTCAATCCTCAGGTGATCGTTCTTGGAGAATAGAAGACCTCGACCTGGGGATTTCTTCAAATACTGTAGCACACGGTATGCTGCCTCTTGATGTCTGACCCTGGGAGCATGCATGTACCTACTCAGGATGCCAACTGCATAAGTAATGTCCGGACGAGTATGAAACAAGTATATTAGTTTCCCAACTAATCTCTGATAGCGAGTGACGTTGGCCTGGTCACTGTCACCATCTTCGCTGATTCCATGATTTTCTTCCATCGAAGAGTTTGCAGGAACACAATCAAGCAGACCGGTTTCATGTAGCAAATCTAGGACATATTTCTGCTGTGATATAAAGATACCCCGATCAGATCTAGTCGCCTCAATTTCCAGAAAGTATCGTAGTCGTCCCAAGTCTTTCACCTCAAATTCGGCAGCTAAGAGGGACTTGAGATTTGCGATCTCTTCCAAATCATTACCTGTGATTACAATGTCATCCACATAGACAATAAGGACCACCACCTGCACACGCCTCCGAATAAACATAGTGTGATCCGACTGCGCCTGGTTGTACCCAAATTTGAGCATAGCCATGAGGAATCTGCCGAACCACGCTCTGGGGGACTGTTTCAGGCCATATAAGGTCCTCCTTAGTTGACAGACAAGATCTTCAGCTCCTTTTTTTATGAACCCCGGAGGGAATTTCATGTGCACCTCGTACTCGAGCTCACCATGGAGGAACACATTCTTAACATCCAGTTGATGAAGATCCCAGTCCATGCAAGCCACGCACGACAGCAGTACCCGAATAGAGTCCATCTTAGCCACGGGGGCGAAGGTATTCTGGTAGTCAACTCCCTGTGTCTGAGTGTACCCCTGCGCAACCAGACGTGCCTTGTACCGTTCGACCTTTCCTTCTGGGTTCTGTTTGACTGAAAACACCCATCGCGAGCCAATAGCCCTCTTGCCGGGAGAGAGGGGTGAGACATCCCAAGTATGGTTCTTGTCCAAGGCCGACATCTCCTCTTCCATAGCCTGAGTCCAGGCCAGGATACCCAACGCTTCCTGCCATGTCCTGGGAACAACAACCGTCAAGAGAGAAACAACAAAGGCCTGGTGGGCCGGGTTAATATGGTGGTAAGCCACGTGGTTTGAAATAGGATGTTTAGTGCATGCAATCTTACCGTTCAACTGGGCAAGCGGGATGTGCAAATCTGCATCATCAGAATCTGAGGCAGTGGCGGGCACCGGTAGAGACGGAGCCTTAGTAGCCTGTATTCGGGAGAAGCGGCGGTGATATACATGAGGAAAAGGAGATATCAGAGTATCAGGGAGAGGAACCGGGATAGGTGGTTCCTGTTCCTGAGACACAGGAGGTTGTGGTGGTAGAGAAGGAAGAAGGGGAAGAGGGACATTCATATTGCCAGTATTCTCCCCCTGACGAGGAGCATGAGTCGATGGCGAAAAAAAGGATTCCCCTTCTCGAAAGGTAACATCCATAGTGCAGTAAACACGCCCAGAGGGAGGGTGATAGCACTGATACCCCTTTGTAGTGGACAAGTATCCGAGGAATATGAACCGGAGGGCCCGAGGGTCCAATTTGTCTCAGCGGGGCAAATGGATGTGGATGAAACATACACAACCAAAAACACGAGGAGGAAGGTGGGAAGTATAGACCACGGCCTTGGTAGACAGCTGGGCGAGGGGAGTAGCATAGCTAAGCACACGTGAGGGAAGACGATTGATAAGGTGTGCAGCAGTGAGAACTGCATCGCCCCAATAGAACTCAGGGAGGTGCATAGTGCGCAGAAGACAACGGGCAACGTCCAATAGGTACCGGTTTTTCCGTTCAGCAACTCCATTTTGGGTAGAGGTGTGAACACACGTGGTCTGGTGTATGATACCATGACTAGCGAGGTATGAGCCAAAGACTCCTCGATCGTCAACCCCCCCCCCCCCATTGTAACTCCGTAAAACACGAACCACACCCTTAAATTGGGTTTGAACCATTTTGTGAAAAAGCTGAAAGCACGTGAAGACTTCACTTTTCTTTTTAAGCAAATACACCCAAGGTGTACGAGAAAAACAGTCAATAAACGTGACAAACCAACGAAACTCAAAGGTTGATAAAACAAGGGATGGACCCCAAACATCAGAATGAACAGTATCAAACGGAGTGCTACAAGGTGAAGCTAAATGCGATGAACTATGTCGCACATGCTTAGACTCATCACAGATAAAAGTTCGTAAAAAAGGGGAAAAACAGGGAACAATTTCTGAAGGTAGAGAGGAGAGGGATGTCCAAGCCGCAGGTGCCAGTGGCGAACATCATCAGCTGTAACAGGAGCATAAGAGAAGGCCTGAGAAAGAGGTTGATCCAGGTAATACAATCCACCGCGGTTCCTACCACTGCCAATGTTCCACTTCGTACCCAGTTCCTGAAAAACGCTGGAATCAGAAAAAAGGTTACAGAGCAATTAAGAGAGCGAGTAATGTAACTGATAGAAAGAAGATTACGAGGAAAGGAGGGAACATGAAGGACAGATGGTAGAGAGATAGAAGAGGAGCAAGAGATCTGGCCTTTTCCAGCAATAGGGGACAATAAGCCATTAGCAGAGATAACTTTGTCCTTACCAGACAAAGGGGTGTAAGAGAGGAAACCTGATGAAGATCCGGTCATGTGGTGAGTGACACCAAAATCAATCACCCCCTCAGACGGAGAGGCAGTGACAGCATGAGCATGCGACATAACAATAGTAGCAATGGATGCGGAAGCACCAGGAGGCTGGTCAGACTGAGAGTGCAACAGACGGCGGAAAGCATCCAACTCAGGAGCACTAAGAGGCCCGGGCACAACATGGGGGGTCTCGTCGTAGACATCTGTAGAGTAAGAAGCATCATGAGGTTTGGAACAACCCGAGCGATGGCCCCCTCGACCACGACCACGTGGGCACGAGATTAAATTAACGATTAAGTTAGCTACTCTACCACTTAATTGAAAACAAACATTTCATCCCACAAAGCAAGTGGCAAATTTAAATAAATGCAATAGATTCACAATTTAAACAATAAGGAAAACTCAATGAAAAAAATAATGACAAGGAATGATAGGAACGGAGGGTGCGCTCCACTTGAAAAATAACAGTTGTTGAAACTAAATTAATATGCCACTTGTAAAGAGAGATCATCTTCCGGCACAGTCACGACTTGACGACTATCGACAACAAGGTAACAGTGGTTGGTGTTAGTGCTGGGGAATAAAAACTAGTGATTGGGTGGTGGTTTGGTTAGGGTGGAGGGTGAGAGACTGTTTAGGAGGGAGCAGGTGGAACCGAGGCCAGTGAATACTTGCTGGAGGAGGAGCGGAGAAGACTGGGGAGGAGGAACCGCGACAGTGAATCGTGTGGCTTTGCAGTTGGGTGAGGGGAGGTTCAATAGGTAGTTGGGGTCAGGGTAAATGAGTGTCGCAAGCTGTGAACTGGAAGGGAAGGCAAAAAATGCAGTGGCGGAGGGGACGGTGTGAGAGGAGGTGTATGGCGGGGACAGAGTGAGAGGAGAGGGTGGCTTGGAGCAGTGACATAGAGGGAGCAGGTTTTGGCGAGTGGGCAACTACGAGGGGGTTACGACAAGGGTTAGCTGCCGATGGGAGTGAATAACCGGATCGACGTTCACGAGACGAGGGAGCAGGCGCGCGTGGAAGGGATTCTGGCGGCTGGGAATACGGAGGAAAGAATTAAATTTCCTTCTCAATATTCCAACCCAACCCCTTACGACATCCATAGGCTATATATATATATATATGTTGTTTGTTTTGTTCCTTTAATTTCAACAAACTTAAATATAAAAGAGCGCACTGTCCCGCTCCGCTCACTCCCCGTCGAACCATTTTATTCAGGGTGACGTGAGGTGGTCAATTTCACGTGTCGGACCACTCAAAAGCAAGAGTTCGGATAATAACATGAAAAAAAGCTACATGGCCGCAACATGAAAAAAACAAAAATAGAACTAAAGTGCCCTAGGCAGGGCCACATCACATTCTAACCCTAAATGGTCAATGAAGTGCTCGCAACTAGCAAGAAGATTCCCCACCTGAAGGTTCCAAGCCACTGATCAGTAGTCTGTTACTCTTAAGTCGCCAATCCTAAAAGATTATCTTTGAGTAGTCACCTCAAAAACTTTATTTGTCAAACTCAATCTACGAAACACTCGATGAAGACAAAAGAATTTTTGAGGACAATCCCCCCTATAACGCATTCAAGACCTATACAATAACACAAGTGACAAATGTCTCGCCCAACAAACTAATTAATATCTTGTTATTAAGGCATCACAAATATCAAAGTGTTCCTTAAAGCCCATAAATTTGTAAGATCTAAGGAAGGAGAACCCGGAATCCAACATTCTAATCTCTCTTTCCTCAAACCTAGCTTGTATCATTTGGTTCACAAAAAAGGATCTCTTCACACTGCTCGACTAGTGGTGGGGTATGATGTAATGGGACGAGATACGATATTGATATGAGATTGGTGATTTTCAAAAAACCTATGATAAATAAGCATTTTTGAATTTTTAATTATTTACATATAAGTACAAATTAATATGAAGATATGTGTGACATTTATGTTTTTTCATTTTTTTAATCATTATATCTTAATATATTGCGTCACAAACGCATCTATCACTAATAAGAGCCATAAATAAAAGTATGTAATCAATTGAATATCACTATTTATCATTCAACACTTTATCTTTCACATATTTTTTACATGACGCCATAACATTTTGGTCATTTTGAGCAAGCTCAGGTCTATTTGGTAATATTTGAAAGTATCAGTGAGCATTTAAATTTTTTTTAAAATTAAAAGAAAAAGTTTTCGGGAGTTTCAGGGATGGGTTTCAGAGAGTTTCCTAACTTCAATACGTTTTGGGTACGATGCATAAGCCATTGCAAGTGTTTGTGCTTCCTTACTAGTGGACCCTTTGAACATTAAGTAATCCATTTTCTACTTGTTTCTTTGATTCTATTTTCCTTCTCTTGTTTGAACAGTAGAGTAATACTTTGTTAGCACCATCATATAGACAAGGTGGGTTTCAATTGTCATTTTTTTTAGTAATGCCATTTGAATTTATATTGTGATCTGTAGAAAAGAGCACAAACACTTGAGAAAAATCTATAAAACTTTGTATATACTTCTTGTGTATGTAAATACAAGTACATATATATAGGGAGAGAAGAGAGAGAAGAGTCCCTTTTTCAAGATGTGGGACTATAAGACTATTACACAAAGAGGAAAAAGACCTATGATGGGCCATTATATGGGCCTTTACGTGTTCTTTTTCTAACACTCCTCCCCAAGCTGGAGTGTACAAGTCATAGGCACTTAGCTTGGATAAGAACTGATAAAACAAAACACTTGGTAATGCCATTTGTTTTTATACTGTGATCTGTAGAAAAGAGCACAAACACTTGGGAAAAATCTATGAAATTTTGTATATACTTCTTGTGTATGTAAATACAAGTATGAGTACATATATATAGGGAGAGAAGAGAGAGAAGAGTCCCTTTTTCAAGATGTGGGACTATTACACAAAGAAGAAAAAGGCCTATGATGGGGTATTATATGGGCATTTACATGTTCTTTTTCTAACACTCCCCCGCAAGCTAGAGCGTATAAGTCGTTGACACCCATCTTGGATAAGAAATGATTAAACATAGCACTTAGTAGGGCCTTAGTGAGAAGATCGACAACTTGGTCAGTAGCCGGAACATGTTTCAATTACAACTTCTTCTTTGAACTTTTTCCCGAATGAAGTGACAATCAAATTCAATGTGTTTCGTTTTTTCATGAAAGATGTGATTCTTAGCTATATGTACAGCAGTTTGACTGTCACAGAGTAAGGTAGCTGGTGAGTAAAGTTTTATTCTCATATCACCTAGGAGACTCTTAAGCCATGTGAGCTTAGATACAACAGACGTCATCGAACGGTACTCTGCTTCGGCCGAAGATTGCGCAACCACAGACTGTTTCTTACTGCGCCAAGTAACAAGGTGACCTCCGAAGTAAGTATAAAATTCACTGGTGGAGCACCGATCATCCAGGTAACCAGCATAATCAACATCTGAATACGCAACCAATGTTGGAGTAGACGAGGAAGAAGTGTTGTATACCGGCCCTTGACCAGGAGCTGTTTTCAGGTATCGCAGAATACGTTCGACAGCCTGTAGATGAGACACCCGAGGAGAATGTATAAACCGGCTGACAACCCGAACAACAAAGGATATGTCTGGTCTTGTGACTGTTAGCTAATCAGTTTTCCAACCAGACATCGATAGTATTCTGGATTTGGAAGAAGAAAATCTGCATCAGAAGCATGTACACACTGCTTGTGATTGACATCCATAGGAGTATTAATTGGTTTGCATCCAGAGTATCTAACATCCTGAAGAAGGTCGAGACAATACTTTCGTTGAGATATGCCAAAGCCATCAAGACGTCTTGCGATCTCAAGATCAAGGAAGTATCGAAGGTTCCCCAGATCTTTTGTTTGAAAAACAGAACTAAGGTGATGTTTGACCACTTGTATTCCTTTTGAATCATCTTTTGTGATTAGAATATCATCGACATACACCAAAAGAAGAACCGTTCATGTTGTTCTATGTCGAGTGAATAAAGTGAAATCTGCCGAGCTCTGAGTAAAGCCGGCTTCCCGTACATCCCTATTGAACTTATCGAACCATGTCCGAGGAGATTGTTTTAGACCATAAATCGACTTCTTAAGGTGACAAACTCGGGACTCTCCCTTGGTCTCAAACCCTGGAGGTTGTTACATGTAGACAGTTTCTTGGAGATCACCATTGAGAAAAACATTGTAGATATCCAGTTGATGTAGGGGCCATTGACGATGCACAACTACGGAGTGGACACGAACCATGTTTAGCTTGGCCACTGGATAGAATGTTTACTCATAATCGAGACCCTGTTGTTGAGTAAATCCACGAGCCATCAGACGGGCCTTAAGACGATCAATCGTCCCATCAGGGGCATGCTTGATGACAAAGATCCATTTACATCCAACAGTAGTCTGTCCCAGAGGAAGAGAAACCAGATCCAACGTCCGATTAGCCCAGAGGGCCGTCATTTCTTCTTTCATGGCCGCTCGCCAGCCCGGATGTTGGAGAGCTTCCTGCACAAAGTTAGGGACAAAATAGAGGATAATGAGGTTGCAAAAGTTTAAAGCGTCGGGGTCAGGCGATGTAAGGATACATAATTTTCCATATGATGGGATGTGGAGGCGGAGGCCGGATCGACAGATCGCAAAGTGCCAGAGGTTGAAGCCGACTGCTGTGGGGCGGCGGAGATGGGAGGTTGACGAGTATAAACACGAAGAAGGGGGTTTTGTGGAGAATCAGAGTTGTTGAGGGGAGGAGTGTAGGTGGTGGAGACGTAATTGGATGACTGGTCTTGGTAATGATGGTGGTGGAAGAGATGACGTTGGAGTGGAGAAAAACGGTTGATCTTCCAGAAAGGTAATATCCGCTGAAACAGTCATCTTGCGGGTAGTGGGAGAATAACAAACATACTCTTTTGGAGTGCGGGAATAACTAACGAACATATGTTTGGTCGCGAGGATCGAACTTATCGGTGGAGGGACCTAGTAAATGAACATAACAAGTACAACCAAATATTCGAGGTGTGAGAGGGAATAGAGGTGTGGAAGGGAAGAGGTGGCTGAACGGGGTGGCGTTGTTAAGGACGGTGGAGGGCAGACGGTTAATGAGATAACACGTCATCGAAACTGCAAAGTGCCAATAAGCCTTGGGAACATGCATTTGAATCATGAGGGAGTGAGCAATATCAAGAAGATGTCTATTTTTGCGCTCAGACACACCGTTTTGTTGAGTAGTATATGGACATAAAGTTTGATAAATAATCTCAAACTCAGAGCAGAGGTTATTGAACTCATGACTAGTGTATTCTCGAGCATTATCTGTCCGGAGTGTTTTGGTTTTGTCGGAGAATTGTGTGCGAGTCTCAAGAACAAAAGCCCGAAATACACGAGGAAGCTCAGAGCGATCACGAAGTAAGTACAACCATGTCATTCGGGAATAATCATCAATAAAAGTGATAAAATAACGATAATCAGACACACTTGTTATTTTGCACGGGCCTCAAACATTAGAATGTACTAACATAAAAGGAGCAGAGCTGCGGATACAACGAGGAGGAAAAGAGGAACGATATTTTTTCCCAAAATACAAGAATCACATGTAAAAGCAGGAAGATGAACATCAGGAAGAGTCTTCTTGAGAACTGGAAGAGGAGCATGCCCAAGACGCCGATGTCAGTTAACAGAGGAGACAAAAGAGATAACAGTATGAGAGACATCAAGAAGGTAGAGCCCGTTTTGCAGTCGTCCTTTACCAATGATACTCTGCGTCCGTCGATCCTGCATCAGAAACAAAGAAGAGGTGAATGTGATAGAGCAATCCAAATCGGTAGTAAGGCGACTAACTGAAAGTAAATTAAACGGAGAGTCCGAGAGATGGAGAGCCGAGCGAAGAGAAATAGAGGAATTGAGAGGTATATTAGCAGAGCCGGAGACGGGAGCGGTGTTGCTATTGGCTACGGTGATAAACTTTGGATGTGGAGAATCCAAGTATTGAGGTGACTTCAAGGAAGTGATATGATGAGTAGCACCTGAATCCACTATCCAACGCGGACTAGCGGAGAGACAAGCGATACCTTTATGAGATACAAAGGCAATAGAGGCAGGTGAGTTGTGGAGCAACCCCTGAAGTTGTTGGAGCTGGAGGCGAACTTCATCAAGATCAGTACGAGTGGCAGAAGGGCCGAGGGCAGCAAAAAAAGCATTGGGACGAGGAGGCAGACCATGTTTGCGGTAGCAGGTCGCCTCAAGGTGTTCATCCTTACCACAGAAAGAACACTTAGGTCTCGGCTGGCCACCTCGGCCCCTCCCCCAAGAGCCTGTACGTCCCCCACGGGTAGGGGGAGGGAGAGGGAGTAATGGTGTAGAAGATTGCTGGAGAAGAGTCGGTGAAGGAGGGTCTATAGCATCAGGAGGCGGTGAAACCTTTAACAACATGAAGTATAAATTAGATAATGAGGGAATAGTAGCAGATGAGTGGATCTTAGCCCGAACACTATGAAGATGAGGCGAAACACGAGCCATCATCATGACAATACCAACAACTTCCTTTTGAGCGCACTGGGCAGCTAGAGCCGTAGTCGGGGGCTGATACTGAATTCAGGCCTCAACCAACGTTTTGGACCGAACAATAAAGGGGGTTAAGTCAGCATCACTGCCTGAGTCAAGGGACTGAAGATCGGTGATGATGTTGTACAGGTGTTGGAGACTAATCTTGCCAGAGTACAGAGAATTGAGCTCATCCCACATTGCCTTGGCCGTCTTATGATACATTGTCATGCAGTAAGTTTCACTATCAAGGGAGTTAAGAAGCCAAGTCTGAACACGACCATCGTCACGCAGTCAGTCATCAGTAGGTGCAGAAGGAGTATCCTTAGTTAGATGATGCAAAAGTCCCTTGGACTGAAGTACCCGACGGACAGAATGCACTCACTCAACAAAGTTCTTCCTAGTAAAAGAGATGTTGGTGATTCTCAACTCGTCACGAAGTTTAGGAGCAGGGACCAAGCGGGTTTGAGGAGAAGAATCAATAGAGGAATCCATGGCTACACGACCAGACGGCTAGGCGAAGCGGCTAACCGTCAAGACAAGCAAGCGACTAAGCAAGCACAACGGACAAACCACCGCGGACAGAGACAGAGGCAACAACAACAAATCTGACGGACTGGTAATGGCAAGAGTAACAACGGCTAGGCAAGACCGCAACGAGCAGGAGACAAAACCGCCAGCAAGCAGCGGACAGAGAAGCAACGAGTAAGAGATAAGATCGCAGCGAGCAGATAATACGACGACGCGGTTTGAAGCAGGCTAACCGGCAAGGCCACGACGGACTGAGGAGCAGCGAATTGAGAAGAGACCGCGACGGACTAAGAGAAAACAAGAGCCCGGCCGAAGTAAGCAGTCAACACAGATTGTGGTCAGAACGACAAGCACTGAGTGCAGGCTGAGAAGAGGCCGCGGACAGGAACAGATGGTTGTGGTTTAAAACGCAAAAGCCGGTAAGCAAAGCAAAGGGGGAATTTCAGGCAAACACAGAGAGCAGACCGCAGGTCCCGGCGAACACAATCCAACGGCAAGACACAGATAAGAACCGCGGTTAACAACACCATGGACCAAACCACGCGGTAAGGACAGGCCGCGGCGAACAGAAACTAGACTAGACCGCAACGGTTAAAGAGACAGACCGCGCGATCAAGGAAGAGTAGCAGGCAAGATGAGGCCGAACCGGAGAAGAACCGCGGTTAACACCAGCACAGACCAAACCAAGCGGCAAGGGCAGACCGCGGTGAACAGAGACTAGACCGGACTGCAGCGGTTTAAAGAGACAGACCGCGCGATCAAGGAAGGGCAACATGCAAGATAAGGCCGAACCGGGCAGACCGTGGCAGACACAAAGCAGACCGCACGGTGGGACCCAGCAGTGAAATCCATAAAATCAAGAGGAGATCCGAAACCCGAATGTGGGAACATCACACCAAGCACCCTGATGACAGAAGCGGTCTGTCCGCCATAGTGGAGATAAAGAGACCGCAGGAGGGGTGCAGTTAGACAGAACCGCTCACTGCCTAAAGACAGGAGAACGCAAAGGGGGGTTGCGGTTAGAAAATCAGAGACAACCCAGAGGGATCGATTGCTCTGATACCGTGTCAAAAAGGGCACAAACACTTGAGAAAAATCTGTAAAACTTTGTATATACTTCTTGTGTATGTAAATACAAGTATGAGTACATATATATATAGGGAGAGAAGAGAGAGAAGAGTCTCTTTTTCAAGATGTGAGACTATTACACAAAGAGGAAGAAGACCTATGATGGGTCATTATATGGGTCTTTACATGTTTTTTTCTAACATGATCAAATTAGATTACCAGAGTAATTTTAGGTTGTATATTAGTGAATTTGATCTTATTGAAGAGAATAACACAAAGAACTAATTGAATGGAGATTGGAGAATTAGTTATCAGGATAGTATCCTTATATATATGGTTATTTACCAGTACCTCCCCTCAAAGTTTGCTTAATTACAACCTGCACCCCTCTAACTTTCGAAATTACAAAAACCTCCCCTCAATGTTTACATTTCATAACATCCATGCACAAAAGCACCCCCTTGGAGTAAATCTTCAGGGGGGGTCTTTTTGTGCATTTATGTTAATGTAAACATTGAAGGGGGGTAATTGTAATTCCGAAGTTAGAGGGGTGCGGGCTGTAATTTCACAAACTTCGAGGAGAGGTCCCGGTAAATAATCCTATATATACTTATTTATTTACATATCATTAATTCTGATTCAACAGGGCATCCTAATTTTTTGTTCTAGGTGATAATGTAATTGTTGGAAGCAAGGAGGGCAAGATGGTCTGGTTTGACATGGATTTGTCATCTCGACCCTACAAAATCTTGAAGTATGTCCATATTTTTAATTTTGATGCATCTAGTTTTTTTCAACTCACCATTGATAATCTATAGGCTTCTTTCAAACTAACCATCGTAATTGGAGAATTATTCTATTTTTCTTGAAACTAATCATTCTACTTATTTGTTTTATTGTTGTTTATTTCTTAATATAGTTTGCTACAGTTTATTGGGTGTGATAGCTAAGTTATGTTTTTTACTGCTAGGTCGACTAGCTAGAAAACATGGATGGTTCTCTTGGTGAATATGTTAATTTTTAGGACTTCATCTTATCATTCAAGGATCCGGATGGGAACTCCAGGGGGTGGAGTTCCTCATTTGCGAAATAACGGAGCGGAATTACAAAAAGTGGTTAACATGGAAGTTGTAGATATCCCCGAGACGAATAACTTTCATGTTGAACATTTTTTGATTTGAAGTCGTTTAGACCCCCGATTTGGGCCCCGAAAAAAAAACAGTCCGAAAATAATTAAATTTAATTATTTTCGGACTGATTTTTTTCGGGGCCCAAATCGGGGGTCTAAACGACTTCAAATCAAAAAATGTTCAACATGAAAGTTATTCGTCTCGGGGATATCTACAACTTTCATGTTAACCACTTTTTGTAATTCCGTTCCGTTATTTCGCAAATGAGGAACTCCACCCCCTGGAGTTCCCGGAGAAACTCCAGGGGATCCGGATCCATCATTCAATACAGGATAAGCAACCAAAGATCTGTTTCTTATATATATCTATATATATTTGTAAATGCATTTGTTTGTTTATATATCTATTTATTGTATTCATATTTAGGCGTGAACAAAAAAATCGGGCCTGACGGGCCGGCCCGAGCCCGGCCCGGTCAAAGCCCGGTCAAGCCCGGCCCGGTTCAGGCCCGAACCGGGCCGAGCCCTAACCCGGGGCCCTGAAAGGGCCCCGGTTTCAAGCTGTTACCCGGCCCGGTACCTGGCCCGGTCCGGGCCGGGTAAAGCCCGAAAATCGGGCTAGCCCGAGACCGGGCCGGCCATAGCCCGATCCGGTCTCGGGCTAGGCCCGATTGAGCCTAACGGCTCTTTTTAAGAGCCGTTAGGCTCTCATGGCAGCATGGCTGCCACGTGGCAGCCATGCTGCCATGAAGAGCAGCCAACGGCTCTCTAATTGAGAGCCGTTGGCTGCATTATTTATATTTTTATATATAAAAATATATATTTTTTTATATTTTTTTATTATTTTAATATTTTATAATATTATTTAAATTAAAAAAATTAAAAATAAAAAATAAAAAAATTCTTAAAATCTTATAAATACCCCCCCTAACCCCCTTCTTTTTTTTGTTTTTTCTCACACTCTCTCTCTCTCTCTTAGCTCTCCCAATGGCGTCGTCTTCCCAAAATACGGCTGCGGTAGTGGAGCACAATCGTAGAGCGGGTATTTGGGAGCATTTCGAGATGGTCCAAGTCGGGACCGAAAGGAGAGCGCGCTGCAAGTTGTGCTCGAAGCTGCTATCCATCACCGGCAACTCGACGCTTGTTAGACACCAGAAGTCTTGCGTGTCGAAACAAGCTCCTCCCGAGTCAAGTCAAGCCCAAATTTCTGGAGCAGGACAGATTTGGACGTACGATCAAATGCGACAGCGAGAGCTGCAGGCGCAGTTCGTCATCAAACGCGGGCTGCCATTCAGCGTCTTCGACAATGACGACGCGACGGAGTACATACATGGGGGGCTTCAACCCAAATACCAAAAGGTTAGTAGAATTACTCTAAGGCGTGACGCGCTTAAATTTTATTTAGCAGTAAAAGAAGAATTAATTAACTATTTTGAAAATTTCGAAGGACGTGTGAGTCTAACGAGCGACGTTTGGACGAGTAATTTAAATTTAGGATTATCTTATCTTTGCATCACTTGTCATTGGATTGATCCCATTTCGTGGGAGCAAAATAAACGCGTAATATGTTTTACAGGTTTTGAATACCCGCACACGGCTGTAGCTTTATATAAAGTTATTATGAAATGTGCGCGAGAATTTAAAATTAACGATAAAATACTTAGTATTTCTTTTGATAACGCCGCTAATAATGGCGCCGCAATTGAATTGTTAAAACGAGATTTAAAACCATTTCTCAACGGCGCGTTTTTTCATACTAGATGTGTTTGTCACGTGCTAAATTTAGTTGTACAGGATAGTTTAAAGGGAATGGAAGAATATATTAATAAAATTCGAAACATGTTAAAAACTATTTATTGTACTAAACAACGAGCTCAAGATTTTAGAAAATTTTGTAAAGCACAAAATCAGAAATATTTGAAACCCAAATTTGATATGCCGGTTAGATGGAACTCAACCTATAAAATGTTAAAAAGAGCCGTTCTACAAAAAGAAATTCTAATGGAATATTATAGTTTGCTTAATATTGAACACAATTTAGGTGAAAATGATTGGGATATTATAGAACATTATCTAGATTTACTAAAGTGTTTTTATAGGGCCACTGTTTCTTTATCTGGAGTGTATTATCCAACGAGCGCATTAGTAATTGAACATTTCGTACATATCACACAAAAATTTAGTTATTATGGACAACACGAAGGTTGGGCTCCTTTAATTAAAATAATGGAAGAAAATTTTTTAAAATATTATAGAGCTATACCGCCTATGTTTTCGTGCGCCGCCGCTTTAAATCCGCTACTTAACGTAGAAGGCGTAGAAAATTTGATCGATGAAATCAATACTAATCTAACCTTAAATATAAATTATGATGATGATGACCCCGTTAGTACTACAAATTTTACTACTTTTTTTACACAAAGTTATAATTATTACAATAACTTATACGGGTCACGACCCCGCGAAGAAATAACACAACCCAAAACAAAGGATAGTCTTAAAAATAAAATTTTAGATTTAGCTTCTAGGAAAAAATCTCGCACATCTGGTAGTTTAGATGAATTAGGATTATATACAAAAACACAATTTAGCGATTTTATGAGTTCGGACGAGATCGAAAACTTCGATCTCTTAAATTGGTGGAAAGGTAAAGCTAATACCTATCCTGTTTTGGCCTATATGGCCCGTGATTTACTAACTATCCAAGCTAGTACAGTAGCTTCGGAGTCCGCTTTTTCTCTTAGTGGCAGGGTTTTGAACGAGCGGAGGAGCCGGCTTAACGAAGAATCGCTGGAGATTTGCATATGCTACAAGGACTACTTGGATGCTACGAAGAGGAAGCAGCACATAACAGCATTGGAGGATAGCTCGGAGGAGATAGAAGACGAAATTGACGCAATGAATCTACAAGATGATTAAATCGGGCAATCTTAAATTCTTAATATAAATTTTTTTGATGTATGTAAATTTTTTTAATTAAATCTTAAATTCTTAATGTAAATCGCGCAATGTCTGACTTAGATTTTGTATTCTAATATTAATAAAATTTTTTGATTAAATTTTTTGTGACATTTGTGCAATTGTATAACTAATAAACTAATAAATATATATTATAATAAATTAATAATATAATATATTATAACTATTAACTATTTATAATAATATAAATTATAATATAAAATTATAAAATTTATAAGTAATAAATTATAAAATAATTAATAATAAAAAAAAAATCGGGCCGGCCCGGTTCGGGCCCGAGACCGGCCCGGTCCTGCCCGGCCTGGCCTGAAGGGCCGGAGCAGGCAGCCTATTTTAGCTGCCGGCCCGGCCCGATTGCAGGGGAGGACCGGGCCGGCCCGGCCCGATAACTGAAAAAGCCCGATCGGGCCCGGTCCGGGCCGGCCCGATCGGGCTTTTTGTTCAGGCCTATTCATATTCATCATTTCCTTGAACTTGATTATATAAACCCAATTATCCCATACTTGAGAACTTAATAAATCCTAAGGTTCCTTTTTTGTGTGTTTATAATTTGATAGTGTTAATAGCTAATCACATGGATGCAAATTCAATTGGCTCGGATATAAAAAAATTTTTTACACCGAACCAGGAAGGTAGTATTATCCTGATGTAAATCCTAATTGTTTTTTGACCAATCGATTTACATGGAGAGCAATTTTTTAATTGATATGAAGGATTTTGAATACAGTAGGTTGGAAATTGAAGGAAAGTCAAGTTTAGTCATATAATGAAGCTATGGAAGATGGTATTGGAATAAAGATTGAAAAAAAATCGTTGTATTAAGAATAAAATATTTTTTACTAGGTTTATCTTTTTTGTGGGAGATTTTTCGCTTTAAGTCAATTACTGGAATTGCATAGATTGAATGGAAGGATCTTTGTATGGACTTTGTTTTATTTTGGAAAAAATGGTTCAAAAATATATTGAAATTATTAGGCTATTTTTATCAGACATTGACTGGTTGCTGCAATGAGTGAAATTATAGGAACCTGATTTGTTGATGAAGTTCTGAGATTAATGGTTAGATGAATGTTAGAAAAGGCTAGGACACTTGAGGAACCGTTGGAAGGATTGAATCTCGCCTTTGGAGTGTTGATATTGTGAGGTAAAAGTGGGGTGGGGTTATAATTTGTGTAGTAAACTTTAAGCTTGTTGAAAGAAATATATTTAGAGGCCCAATGCAAGGCCCATCTTGGGTCCTCTTCCTTTTTAGGATTTAGTCCTACATCTTAGGTTGAGATTTCTTCTCCTCTCTCCCTTCCTATATAATTGTACAAATGTTTGTATGTACGAGTGCAATTGAGAAATTAATAAAAATATATTGTATTTCTCTTCTATTTTGTATATTTCTACATGGTATCAGAGCCTCGATCCTAAAGTTTCTTTTTCGCCAACCTGTCTAGGCTGTTAGATTTTGTTAGAGGAGGGTTGTGTTGGGCGAGCGTGGAGAGGTCGGCGGCGCTTACGCGAGAACGAGGGCGGGAAGGGGAAGGAGGATGCGATATGCGGCTAGGGAAAACTGGGGGGGGGGGGGGGGCATTGGATCGGTTCCTCCCTTCTCCATTTTCCAAATTCAATAATCCAAAGCACAATAATAAAGTCCACACATCTCTCTTATATAGGGGAGACCACAAAGGTCGGTTGGTCGTACATAAGTATAAATAAAACACTAAAGATAATTAGATACAAGACCTGCCGAATGCTTCTTAAGGCTCATGCCGTCTCCGTTCCCCCGCGCGCCTAGTATAAATTTGTGAGGCGTCTTCCTTCGACCGGATCCGCCTCGTTCGTATCAACAATCCCAGGGTTCACAACTACCTTGTCCTCAAGGTCAAAATCTGAAAACTGGGCCTTCACTTCATCTGCCAAGATCCATGTTGCCTCGTCCTTCGCTTGTCCCTTCCACTGATTGAGAACATGTCTTGCGGGTTGGCCTTGGACGTCCTTGGTGCGGGTGCCCAACACCGCCTCGGGCTCGTAACATGGGGCAACTTCATTACTCAGACCTTCAGGCAGGGTGGCTTGGAGGGGGTGATTTCCCAATGCCCTCTTCAACTGTGACACATGAAATGTCAGATGGATTCGACTGTTGGGTGAGAGCTGCAAGCGATATGCTACCTAGACTATCTTTTCCACGAGAAGAAGGGGACAAAATACCGCACATAGAGCTTGGGGTGGAGGCGACCAGTCAAGGAACTCTGATGGTGCGGTCGCAGTTTGACGAACACATGTTCGCCCGATAAGAGGAGAACCTCTTGGCAGTGCCGGTTTACCTGTTGTGTCATTATCTCCTGAGCGCGGTGCAGATGATTCTTCAACTGTCGTAGAGTCTCGTCCCGATCCCGTAGGTCCTCTACCAATGCTTGGACCTGGCATTCCCCGGCGAGGCCGACCAGTATCATTGGGGGCGGATGCTCATAAACTATATGGAAGGGGGTGACGCCTAGGAAGCACCGGTACGGGTACCAGGTACAATACATATCTAGTACGACGGTGCGGAAAAATTTAAAAAAATAAGGATGCAGATACGGCGAGATACGTTGTATTAAATATAATAAATATGTATGTATATATCACAAATGCAATTATAAATTCTCAAAACAATACAGCATAAAACATAAATAATCAATGTAAGTACAAACTCATAACTAATGCAATATAACATGTAGTTCTTAGACATAAAATCTTCATAATCATTCAAATTTAGTGATGTTCGTCACTCATTTTCTTCATCTTCCTCCGTATTGTTGGAGATCAAGACATCTTCAATTTCTGGCTCTTTTAAAGACAAGTTTGCAATCGTAAGCATGCCAACTCCATCAAAAGGATTTGCCCATACATCTTCTCCTATATCCCACATTCTACTCCTTCCTTGATTGTAGATTTCGTAACGTAGATTACTATGCACATACACCAAATCATCAGCTCGTTGCGGTAGAATTTTGTTTCTTTTTAATGAGGAATAAATGAGTATGTGCTTTAATTTCTCTCACAGTAGGATGATAAAGAAGGTTGACTTAAAAGCTTCAAAGCAATTTTTTGTAATTTAGGTGCTGAAGTTTCATAGTAACTCCACCAATATTTGGGCAATAATGAACTCTACTCTCCAAACCATCTAGCTCACTAAAAAGTTGACTAAGCTTCATGAACCTAGCGTACTCTTTGATTACTATATTCCTCTCCGCCACGTCAGGAAAGTATCTTCTTAAGCATTTATTTCTCTCCAAAGAAATCTGCTCATCCGTATTTGGAGCAACTCTATTTGGCCCTCTATCAAACCATTCTCGACAATAATACCTACAAATAAAAGTAAATAGTAAATAAATAAATCATAGTAAATGTTAAATATCAAATCAGCAAAAACTTTATCTTGGATTAAGAGAATGAGTTATACAATGTAGTGGTGTGCAATTCTTGTCCATCGATCAAAGAGGACATCATAAATTGCCTCATAAATAAGGCAATGTGCTTCCAAGTCCGTTAAGTTTTCATGTTTATGTATTTCATTCTTCACATTTTCTATCATTTAATTTCACATGTCATATACCAAATGAAGGTTAGGTTTGTCTGTATCACAAACTTTAAAAATATCATATATATGTCTTGTTATATCAAGGATCTTGTCCACGCCATTCCACCATTTATCACTATAGATGATGTTTTTAATCTCTAGAGCTTTCTCAACATCATCTGCTCTATACATAGTCCATTTGGGACATCCAATCATATTAAGCAAACCCATATTCACAAGTTTAAACCTCTTCAACATCATTATAATGGAAGCAAATCATGTTTCAGCAACTGCAAGTAACTTCAGTGAAACAAAAGAGTTATACACCTGTATTGATGATTCATTTTGAAAGTTCTGATTGATTGAGCTTCATTTGCCACTTGAGTTATCCATCTACATTGTTCTGTAACTTTTGCACAACGATCGGTATTATTTGTTGCACATATATTTTTTAATGTTAGATTTAAGGTGTGCACAACACAAGGTGTCCAAAAAATATATGAGAATCATGTTTCCATAATTGCTCCTGCTGCCTTACACACTGATGCATTATCAGTGGTAACCTGTATAACATTTTTGACACCAACTTCATTAACAACTTCAATCATCAAATTTGCTATATAATGTCTATCCTTGTACTCTGCTGATGCATCAACTGCCCTTAAAAAAATAGGACCATCCTCATAGTCCGCCATAAAATTAATCAAAGGTCTTCTTTGAGCATCTGACCAACTATCACTAAGTTGATTCCCTTTTGGGACTAAGTATCTTTAATTGGCTGAAGCATTCTAGTGATATTGGATTTTACTTTTTGCACAATGGTAGTTCTTAGAGCATTATATTCGAGAGGAACAAATCCATCAAGATTATGATTAGCAACAAATTTATATGAATTAATATAATGTAGATTTCTAGCTAGATAAAATGACAAACCACCAGAATAGAACATTCTAGCTTTGTGGCTCCTCAACTCATCTCTAGCTTTATTTTGGAAAGGCATATCAATAGGTCCACCTCTTTTTTTTGTTTCCCCAACTAATTGAGAAGTTTGACTTGCATAAGGAAACAATAGTACCTTGGGAGCCGGTTTGCATTTTTCTTTTGAGAGAGAAACACTTCTTTGAAGCTCTTTTAAATACTCATGGATCACCTTTGGATATACCCTAATATCATTCATAGATATTTTTAGCAAGTGACTCTTTACCCTAGAATATAAGCCATTGAAATCAATCTCACAAAAATTGTATTTTCATTTTTTTGTTTCCGCCACCAACTTCTCTACTATGGATAAAAGATACATAATCTCATAGTGGTGTTTCATCATCCTTGTTTGCGTCATCGGAAATCAATCTACTTGTTGCTTAGGTAGAAGTTGAACCAGTTACACTAATAGGAAATTGTGATTGAGACATAATTATTGTAATAAGAAAAAACAGCAAAAAAAATATAATAAACATCCATCGCTAATTTAGTTACATGATAGTTACTGCAGGAAACATAAAGCAAACAATGACTACAAAATATTATGAGTTGTATTTGAAATGAATTACCAAAAGAAATGGCTGCAGTTGACTTTCAGGTATTTCGCGTCTGATAATGTTGACATGTGACTCTTACAACTTCAAAATTTGGCTCTTTGTATTTCTAATACACTAATACCTAGTTTTAGAAGATTCTTCTTAATAGAAGGGTCAATGAAGGTCTCTTCTCTAGCTTTTTTGATGAATCTTTGTTTGTGGAGGAGTAATTCTTTACACTCATGGATCAATAGAAGAAGAAGAAGAGCCCGCATGCGGATCTGGTAATCTGAGGGTAAGTCCAACTTGGAGAAATAGGTAGCACCGCGCAGTTCATCCAACAGCTCCTGGATGATAAAAATAATGTACTTATCAGGCACAAGTAAGCATGTTCAGCTCTTTGTAGTTGACGCAAAACCGCCAACTGTCATCCTTTTTCCGTACCAACAACACCGGGTTGGAGAAGGGGCTGACACTCGGTTGGATGATACTTGCGATGAGCATCTTGGCCACCATTGCCTCCATGACGTTCTTCTGTTCATGGACGTACCGTTAAGGGTGGACGGAGATTGCAACCATGTTGAGTTGCTGGATGATGTTGTGGTCGGAAGCGCGCGGAGGAAGCTCGTGCAGTGTGGTGAAAACCATTTGGTGGTCATCGAGTAGCATCTGGGTGTCCGGATGTAGAGGAGGTGGTGTCAGTTCAGATCCCTTATCCATGTGCCACGGGATAACGCTGAAATCCAGGTCAATCGTGCATAGAATGAAGCGTAGGCCGGCCGGTGAACGAGCCAGAGAGGAATCTCCCTGAAGGTGATGAGTCGCGCCCGACGCCTCGAAGTCCATCGTGAGACGTCCCCAATTGAGTTTGCAGTCTCCAGGCGTGCTCAATTAGGATACGCCCAATATCACATCAAAAGCGCCAAGGCCGAAGACATAGAAATCCGCAGAGCCC
The DNA here is from genome assembly GCA_039513925.1 of Platanthera zijinensis. Taxonomy (NCBI): domain Eukaryota; kingdom Viridiplantae; phylum Streptophyta; class Magnoliopsida; order Asparagales; family Orchidaceae; genus Platanthera; species Platanthera zijinensis. The sequence continues at coordinate 26,900,069 of CM077096.1, forward strand.
GAGTATGCGTCGTTGGAAAACTGTAGGCCGACTCATCATCGCCCATTACGGGCACGGCGGCCGTCACCAAGGGTGACATGAAAGTTTGGGGCTGGAATTACCGGAATGTAGAGTGTTGCCCCAAGGTCCTGGGAGATGTAATTGTGACTGGCACTGCTATCGATCATAAGGACCACTTTCAGCTGCTACAGGGTGGTCGTGAGCTTCATGGTGCACGGGTCGGTGATGTCGCACACCGAGTCGCAAGAGACCTCCAACCGGCGGAGAGTGGCAACCGGCTCAGTCGTATTGGACCCCTCTTCGTCGAGCTTGAGGGCCTCAAAGTCGGCCATCGTAATCTCCTCTTCTTCGGCCCTCAAGAGCATCCTGAAGTCTCTGTTTGGAAATTCATGAGTCGGTGAGTACGGGCCCTTGCAGCAGAAATCGAGCTCATTGCCTCAAAGGTCAAGGTACTCCTGATGAGAGATCCATTGGAGGGGGGGTCAAGCCCGTGGGGGTGGCAGTTGCGGCTGTAGCGGGGAACGATCGGGTGCTTGCAAAATGTCTGGGGTTGCCCGACCTAGAGGAGGCGGGGCCCGGAGGAGGCTGGGAGGGACTGAACTGGGCGGCCAGGGAGGGGATGAACCGGGCGGTCGAGGTGGAGGGGATGGTGGCAAAGCCGGCCTCCATGAAACGCGCTTGCTCCATTGCACGGGACAGGGTGGTGGGGTCATGGACCCGAAGACGGTTACAGATATGTAGGCGCAATCCGACGAGAAACGTGCCCATGTAGTGGTCGGGCGATAAGTCGGGCACGTGCATGGCCACCTCGATGAAGTCGTCGATGTAGGTGTCGACGGAGTCCGCTTGGCGGACATTGCCCAGACGTTCACATGGGTTACCGGTGTGGCGGTTGTCGTAACGGCGGATCAACTCGTCTTTGAGGAGCGGTCAGGACAAGGCCAGTGATGATTGGTAGAGCCAACGGATCCAATGAAAGGTCGAGCCCTCCATGTAGATCGTGGCGAGATGAGCCATTGTAGTCGCGGGAGTTCCCTGGATGTCGAGGTAGTGCTCGGCTCGTGCGGGCCAACCCAGGGGATCGGTCCCGTCGAAGATCGGCAATTCAATGCGGCGGAGAGCACCGACGGCAAGCTCGTGTGGAGGATGAACGCTGGCTGGAGGATCACCGAGGTTGCTCGCCGAAGTCGTGGTGGCTAGCGACAGGGTCGATTGAGCAGCCTGAGACGGTGGACGAGAGGCGAGAAGAGAGCGGTTGTCGCGGACGGCCACTTGGAGGTTTGGCGGGGTCGTATCGACCCGGTCGAGGTGGTCAGAGAGCGCGGCAGTTGCGGCAGTCGGATCGGAGTCATGCGCCATGCTGCGGGTGATACACATACGCCCGGGGAAGCGCTGGGTGGAGCCAAGGAAACGCCTAATAGGATGACGCGAGGAATGCAGGCAGACGCGACATTGGCGGAGAGGACTGTAGGCACGACACTTTGGGAGGACGGAGGTGCGTGGAGGCAGGTCAGACCAATTATTAGAAGAGGGTTGCGATGGGTGAGGGTGAAGAGGTCGGCGGCGCTTACGCGAGAATGAGAGCGGGAAGGGGAAGGAGGCGATATGCAGCTAGGGAAAATAGGGGGCCGCTGAGTCGGTTCCTCCCTTCTCCAATTTCCAAATTCAATAATCCAAAGCGCAATAATAAAGTCCACACATCTCCCTTGTATATGGGGAGACCACAAAGGCCGGTTGGCTGTATAAGCATAAATAAATCATTAAAGATAATCAGATACAAGGCCCGCCAAATGTTGCTCGAGGCTTATGTCGTCTCCATTTCCCGCGCGTGCTTAGTATAAACGCGCGTGAAGGGCCTTCCTTCGACCAGATCCGCCTCATTCATATAATATTTTTTTCTAACCGCAGTCCCCCTTGCTTCTGGGCGGTTAGTTTTCTTCTAATCGCAATTCTACCTTCCATAATTTCTTCCTCGTTGTTTCTTTGCCCTCCATCGGCTTTTATAGATGTTCTCCTCTGCCATCCTGGGCTCCACCTGTTGGGCATCCTCGCGGTAACCTTGTTTTGCCGCTTTGGTCGAGCTGTCTTGCCTTGCTCGCCAGTCTCCCACCTGACCGCGTGATCGTTGTGTCCTACTTGTCGATCTCTCGCCTGCTCGCCGCACGAGCCCTTGACCGCTATCTTCTGACCGCGTAATCATTGTGTTTACTCGTCATTCATGCTCACAATTTCTCATGGCAGCTTCTTTTGATCGCAACTTCTGATCAATGTGTTTACTCGCCGATCACGATCCCCACTCGTGATTCCTGCTTGTATTTGCTTGTCTGATCGCGCTTCCTACTCGTTGAGTTTGCTCACCTGCTCGCCGCTATTGCTACTTGACCGCGGCTCCTGAACGCTCCTGCTTGTCTGTAGCTTCTAGGCGCAGGTTCTCCTCTGTCAGTTCCCCTAGCCGCCTGTGTCAACATCCATGGAAACGACTGATGCTCCGTCCCTTCCTGCTTGTCTGCAGCTTCTAGGCGCAAGTTCTCCTTTGTCAGTTCTCCTAGCCGCATGTGTCAGCATCCATGGAATCGACTGATGCTCCGTCCCTTCCTGGTCGTGTTGCGACACCTCTTCCTGAAGTTCATGATAAGCTTCGGATCACCAATATTTCTCTTTGTAGAAAAAGAATTTTGTTTAGTGGGTGCACTTCGTCCATCGTGTTCTTCAGACGAAGGGACTTTTACATCATCGAACTAAGGACACCCCTTCTGCGCCCATTGATGGCTTGCTTCGTGATGATGGTCGTGTCCAAACATGGATCCTCAACTCCATGGATGGTGAACCTTGTTGTATGTTCATGTATCATGAGACAGTCAAGGTAATGTGGGTCGAACTGCATTCCCTCTATTTCGACAAGGACATCCTTCAACATCTAGTTGACATCATCACGGACCTTCAATCTCTCAACTCAAGAGATGATGGTGACTTAACCTCCTTTGTTGCGCGGTCCAAAACCTTAATCGAGGCATGAATTCAGCATCAACCTCCTACTACAGATTTTGTTGCGCAACTTGCTCAAAAAGAGGTTGTTGTTATTTCCATGATGATGGCTCACGTTCCGCCTCATCTCCATTGTATTCGGGCTCAGATACTCTTCTACACCATTCCCTCTTTTTCCAATGTTTGCTCCATTTTGTTGAAGGTGACACCACCCCTAGATGCTCCTAGAACTCCATCTTCGGCCCTTCTCCAACACTCATCTATATCTCACAACCCTCCATCAGCCCGTGGAGGTCGCACCGGCTACAGGGGTAGAGGTTGCAGCGGCCAGCCTAGACTTAATTGTACTCACTGTGGTAGGGATGAACATCTTGAGGCAATTTGTTATCGTAAGCATGGTTTGCGTCCTATGCCCCATGTCTCTGTTGCTGCTGATACATCTTATGCCACTCACGTCGACATTGATGCCATGCGTCTCCAGCTCCAGCATCACCATGGGTTACTCAATCGGCCGTCTTACTCCGTTGCTTCTATCTCCAATGAAGGTACCTTTTTTCTCTCTCATAGTCCACAATGGATTGTGGACTCCGGTGCCACCCAGTATATCACTCCGCAAAAACTACCTTAGTATTTGAATTCTCCGCATCCCAAGTTTATCACAGTGGTCAAAGGTGACATCACCCCTGTCTCCGGCTCCGCTAATATGCCTCTCAGCCGGCTCCGCTAATATGCCTCTCAGCCCCTCTATCTCTCTTTGTTCGGTCCTTCATTTCCCGAGCTCTCCTTCTAATCTTTCTTCTGTTAGTTGTCTTGCTCAAGACCTTGACTGCTCTGTAACCTTAACGTCTTCTTTTTTTGTTGTGCAAGATTGACAGACGTATAGTATCATTGGTAAAGGACGATTGTGCAACAGACTCTATCTTAGGCATGCTCCTCTTCCAATTCTCAAGAAGGCTCTTCCCAATCTACCTCTTCGTGACTTTACCTGTTAGTCATGTATCTTTGACAAACAACATCGTTCTTCTTTTCCTCATTATACTTAGAGCAACGTTCCTTTTGATCTAGTACACTCTGATGTTTGGGGTCCGTATAAAATTGCTAGTGTTTCTGGCTATCGGTATTTCATTTATTTTATTGATGATTACTCTCCAATGACGTGGTTATACTTACTTCATGATTAGTTGGATCTAACTCATGTGTTTTGCGTCTTTATTAATGAGACTCGTACTCAATTTTTCAGATCAATTAAAACTATTCGTACAGACATTGCGCGTGAATATACAAATCATGCGTTTTACAATCTTTGTACTGAGTTTGGGATTATCCGCCACACCCCATGTTCATATACCCCCCCCCCCCAACAGAATGGTGTGGTTGTGCGTAAGAATCGTCATCTTTTTGATGTTGCTCGCTCACTTATGTTTCAAATGCAGGTTCCCAAGTTTTATTAGCATTTTGCAGTATATATGACATACTATCTCATTAATCGCTTAGCCTCCTCTATGCAACTCAGTTTAGTCTTCTATTTCCCTCCACGTCACTCTTTTCCATCACACCTCAGGACTTTGGTTATACCTGTTATGTCCATTATCTTGGTCCTTCCACTGACAAAATTGCTCCTCGGGCTACGAAGTATATGTTCATTGGTTATTCTCATACTCAGAAAGTGTATGTTTGTTACTCTTCTAATGATCACAAGATTGTTGTTTCAGTTGTTGTCACTTTCATAGAAGACCGATCTTTTTACTCTCTTCATCCAGCTCCTCTTACCCCTTCCTTTATTACCACGCCCTACCGTCCATGCTACATCCCCTCTTCCACCACTCCTTCCAACTCTGGTTCCCTTACCATCTAAACCACCTCTTCTCTGTGTATACACTCGTCGTCGTCCATGCTCTTATTCCCCCACAACATTACCCTCTAGCAGTGATACCTCGCGGCTTGAAGATCTAGCACCTGTCATCACGGCTCATCACCTCGCGAATTATGTATCCTTGTATCGCCTCTTCCCTATACTTCTCAAATTCACAACTTTATCCTCCATTTTTATTCCCAACTCTTTGCAGGAGGCTCTCCAACATCCAGGGTGGCGTGCGGCCATGGATGAGAAAATGTCTGTCCTCTGGGATAATCAGACTTGGGATCTTGTCTCCCTTCTTCCAAGACAGACTTGTGTCGAATGTAAATGGGTATTTGTGATAAAACATGTTCTAGACGAGACAGTTGACCGCCTAAATAATTGTCTTGTGGCTCACGGGTTTACTCAGCAACAAGGCCTTTTCCGATGACGACATTGAAGAAACTTTCTACATGCACCAGCCTCCCGGATTTGAGATCACGGGGGAGTCACTTGTTTGTCACCTCAAGAAATCTATTTATGGTCTCAAACAATCTCCCGTTGCATGGTTTGACAAGTTCAGTAAAGTTGTCCGTGATGTTGGTTTCACTCGAAGCTCGGCGGATTTCTCTCTTTACTCGTTATCGACCAACAAACATAGTGATTCTCTGAGTTTATGTTGATGATATACTAATTACAGAAGATGATTCCAAAGAAATACAAATGATCAAACAACATTTCAATTCAGTTTTTCAAAGTAAAGATCTGGGAAATCTTGGGTACTTCCTTGCCCTTGAGGTTGCGAGACGTTCTGATAGTCTCGTCATATCTCAACGGAAGTACTGTCTTGACCTTTTTCATGATGTTGGCTATTCTGGATGCAACACTGCTGATACTCCTATGGATGTCAACTACAAGCTCTACGCTCATATCTCCGACTTCGATCTACTTCTTCCAAACCCAAAGTACTATCATCGTCTTGTAGGAAAATTGATTTATCTTACAATTACAAAACTGGATATCTCATTTGTTGTTGGAGTTGTCAGTCGATTCATACATTCTCCACGGATGTCTCACCTCCAGGCCGTCGAGCGCATCCTCAGATCTTTTAAGACTGCTCCTAGAAAAGGGCTTGTATACAAACCCTCTTCTTCTCCTCTATCTTTGATTGCCTATTCTGATACTGATTATGTTGACTCCCTGGATGATCGATGTTCTACATGTGGATTATGTTCTTACTTCGGAGGACATCTTATTACCCTGCGCAGCAAGAAACAGTCTATGGTTACTCGCACATCTGCTGAAGCCGAGTATCGTTCAATGACAGTTGTTGTGTCTGAGCTTACATGGCGTGAGAGTCTCATAGGTGATTTGAGAGTCAAACTTTCCTCATCGGACACTTTATTTTGCGGCAGTTAAGTGGCTATATACATTGCCTAGAATCCTATATTGCATGAACGAACCAATCACATTGAAGTTGACTGTTATTTCATTCGGGAGAAAGTTCAATTGAAGAAGCTGGAATTAAAACATGTTCTTGTTGTCGAATAAGTTGCTGATACTCTCACCAATGCCTTACCACTCCTATTATATTATCAGTTCTTTTACAATCTGAGTGTTTATGATTTGTATGCTCCAGCTTGCGGGGGAGTGTTGAAAGAAATATATTTAAAGGCCCAATGCAAGGCCCATCTTGAGCCCTCTTCCTCTTTAGGATTTAGTCTCACATCTTAGGTTAGGATTCTTCTCCTCTCTCCCTTCCTATATAATTGTACAAATGTTTGTTTGTACGAGTACAATTGAGAAATTAATAAAATTATATTGTATTTCTTTTCTTTTTCTTATATTTCTACAAAGCTCAATTCAATACAGAAGTTCTAACCCCCTTCCCTTGAGTTCCTCATCCATTATTTATGTTATTTACATTATTTATTCCCTAGAGGTCTATATGTGATTGTTGGACGCTACATATTTTATCTATAAAATAAAAGAAATGTCATTGGAAGGCACCCTGCGATCCCTAGCGCTCAGTGAAAAAATAGATGTCTGTAATATATGTGATAACTGCTTGATGTTCTTATTGTGATGCCATTTATTGTGATGTCATTCTTATAAGTCGAAGTAGTTTCCTTCTTCTGTACTCTCACCGCGAAGTTGCTGTATCCTGTATGGTCGGTCTTCTCATCTCGATCTCAAGTTTGGTCATACAGAAATATTGGCGACTAAGTACCAGCGACACACACACACATTAGACAAAATTCTTAATCACCGTTCTCTGGGAGAATAGACACAATAGATTTTTGAGATTTCAATTTTTATTATAAAAGGGTATTTATTGTACAAAAGTGTCTTTCCATCATCAAACCCATCTTCTTAGATAGAACTCGATCTCAAGTTTGTGTTATTGACATTTGGTATGAGGGTTCAATACTGTTTTCATACGGGGATAAGTTTGTGACTCTAAATTTGTTGAAAGACCATGGAGTCTAGCTGGTCCATGATGTAAGTTTGATCATTAATTCTTTTAACACTTTCAAGTGGCCCACTTTTCTTAGTTGTAGTTTACCCTGTTGATTGGTTGTTTTTGTCTGTGATTGACGTGTATCTCACATTTGCCTTTAATTTTATCTCGTACGTCAGCATGGACATCACAAATTTTTTACTCTATCTTGTTACTACTGCTCTTTTTTGTGTTTCCTCGGGAAGATGTTGATCCAGAGTGTGGTTGTTATGAGCTTACTCGGAGGTTGTTGAAGAAGTGGCCGGAGGTGGAGATGACAGTGGCGAAGATACTATGAAGCTTTGATAGCGATTGCATAAGCGGGTCATGCTCAAGAGAGAGAGAGAGGGAGTTTCTAAGATCTCTTTTAATGTTGAGGAAATAGACTTGCATTTCATTCATTGATAATCCCTAACACAAGACTACATGGGTTTATACAAGATCCCAATGGCATGGGTATAAATTACCCAAAAACATAAAACATAATGGACTTTACCCGACTAATAAAACAAAACGACTCGACTAATACATTTCACTCGATATAATAACTTGGCTTAGTAATAATAAAACTAGATAATTGATGTATAGGATCTATAACATCCCACCAGTCCTCGAAATCGATCCTGCCCTCAAGCTCGAACTTCGTGTGGATGACCAAGTGATTTGGCATCTTGATCTCTCGCCAAAATAGCGCCTGATAGTGTGTCGCATCGACAGTGGCTTCGGCAAGTAGCGGCAGTGCCGTTAGAACAACGGACATCAAACGGAATGTATCCGGTGGGGCTGTCGGAGAGGCAGTGACCAGTGAAAACAGGGAGGCCGGAGGAATGACGTTCGGCAGCAGGAACGAATCCTTCATGGTTGGTAGAGCAGGGGCCGATGGAGCATGGATCGATTGAAAAAGCGGCGATGTGGCTGGAGAAAGCGGCACAGTAGGGGCAGGCAGGGCAAGAGATCGTAGAGGAGCCGGAGAGATGGCCGGAGGACCCGGCAAGGCAGGGCCCGACACGAGAGGTGGCGAGGTGACATCTGGGAGAACTGGTGGCGGCGTAACGAAGGATGGCTATCTCTGCGGAACTAAACTTGATGTGATCCATAATTAATTGATTACTTAATTAATTCAATTAAGAATTTATAAGTAATGGAATTATTAATAACTAATTAATCAATAAAAAATAAATTCACGAATGCAGAATATTATGTGGGTGGATATGCCGCTGCGCAGGACTCAAGAAGGAAAGAAATCAACAGTTGGGCTCAGGATATAATATGAATAATAATAAAAAGGTGCGATGGTAGGCTGTTATTGGGAGGCAGGATGCACTGGGCTTGAAACAAGCAAGCGGCGTATGTTCCTAAATGAAGATGCAGAGGAGGCTTTTGGGAAATGCGTTGTTGGTGGCCCGATGCAGGAAAGTTGTATGCGGCTAAAGCAGGGGAGCACGCCGGATGACCTAGGCGGAGAGGAGGAGAGCAGGCGTTGTTCGTTGATGGAGTGTGCTGCTGGCGTCGGGAGGCAGAGGATGTCTGTCGAGGACGACACTCCGGCCTGTGAGGATGTGTGCGATGGTGTCAAGATGGCACATCGGTTCTGGACGAGGAGAGGCCCACACGGCTTTGATGACATGCAACTTTTGGATGTCGCTCTGGAGGGGAAGCAAAGACTCCGTTGAGTGGCCCTTAATGGTAGCGGGTATGGATGAGCCACAAGAAGGGGCTTTTCCGGAATGGGATGCGGTCAAGGATGCAACCGTGCTGTCGTGGTCTGTTGAGGAAGAAAGCGGGAGTTGGCAGCGACGGATGAAAAGGGCCGATGATGGCTTGTAGGGGAAAGGACCGGTATCTTTGATACCAAGTTGTTATGAGCCTACTCGGAGGTTGCCGGAGGAGTGACCAGAGGTGGAGATGGCGGTGGTGAAGATACTACAGTGCCTTGATCGTGATTGCTTAAGCAGGGCGTGGTCAAGTGAGAGAGTTTCCAATATCTCTTTTAGGTTTGAGGAAATAGACATAACTTTCATTCATTGATAATCTCTAACACAAGCCTCCATGAGTTTATATAAGACCCCCAATGGCATGAGTGTAAATAACCTAAAAACATAAAACAAAACGGACTTGACGCAACTAATACAACGAAACGAGTTGACTAGATAATTGATGTATAGGATCCAACAATGGTGAGGCTTTTTGTAGTAGATAATGTCATGATGTGATCTTCTGGTTGACGAGTTGCTCATGCTATTATCAGTGAACTCTGCTTGGGCGAGCGATATTCGACTGCTTATGTCTTTTCCCACATTATCTCCTTAGCTTGTTTCCCAATATCCTATTAACTACCAACATTTTGTTGCCGGTCTGTGGATGTGCGGTACTACCGAACTCCAATGACAAGCAGAATGTCATAGAAACTCCGCCAGAAGGTGCTCAGGAATTGTAATCCCAGTTGGAAGTGATGGCCTTTTGTATTTGTGAATTCAATAAGAACAGATTTGCAATGTGTACAGTACTACATGAGAATATGAGATGTTATTTTGCAAGGGATTGAGTACAACATTTTGTAGAACCCATTGCCACCATAAAGGTGCAAACGCCTCTCTGAGTTCTTAACAGACTGAGGAAACATATGTGGACAAGTCCTCCCATTTGGTTGCCAGCCATGACAATTGATTATATAAGCACGTGTTCGTGCATTTCCCTTCACTGTCTGAAAGGTGAAGCATTTTGCACAAGCTCTCTCCTACATCTCATTGTAATTGGGGTTAGTAATAGCAGGAAGAGACGAAAGCTAGTATCTTACCACGTCTGATATGTGCTAATAATTTTAATTAGTGTATTAGTGACGTGCAGGGAAGATGCAAGAAATATCCTTTCATTAAGAATCCATTGTGGATGTGATTGTCATCTATGTCCTGCTTTTGTTGGAGTTTCTCCTAAACTCTTGAGAAATCTTTTCCTCTACATATATGTCCTTTATGTAATCCGAAGTCAATTACCTCTACGCTAACCATTACAAGTCGGTCTACTCTTAGGCTAAGCTCATATGTGACTTGGAGGCATTGTTTTTACACACGAGCCTGTATTGGAACTTATGGAGAAAATTGCACCATCTTTTGTGCATGTCATTACTTATATGTTTATGGTTGTTGTGGTCTCGAGCGATTCATGATCATAGTATAACACATTCCTTATTGATGAGGCAGTACTCACAATGCTTAATGGCCCTTATTGTGATGCAAACCTCTTTATCATAAGTTGGTCAGTTCCTCTGCTTGTCGCTCAGTTTTTTTGGCTGAAGAGAGCATCTGTCGTCTATGATAGTATGATATCAATGCCTACTTCCATGACATCACACTTACTAGCTTGCCAAACTCTCTGATAGAGAGAACTTATGCTGTGCATACTTCTTGATCCGGACAAAATTATCTCCTCCTCACCCAATGAAACTTCCCTTCTCATACATTCAATCACCAGTGTCAATTTTTGGGGCTGAAATTTTATCTGAAGCGTATATACAAAGTCACAAATCCATGGAAGCTCTTGATCTCATTTACGTTAATTAGTGTAATTCACTCAAAATTGTGTGATGCACTCATGATGAATCTCAAGAACTATTTTTCCATCATAAAATAACACTTCTTGAGATTGAGGGATAACTGGTCCTGGACAATACTTGTTCACCTATAAAAAGGGATAAATTTGCATGGTTCAACTTAGTTTGCGGTAGACTGAACCCATGCAAACAATACTTTGATATTGTGGGTTGAGTCGTTACAAGTGGTGTCATTGCCAAACCTCATGTAGTACGATATGCGGTTCGGGGATGAAACAAGCGAAAGTTGGTGGGTCTGTAACATCCTAAATCTGACGACGACAGTCCAATGAAAGTGGGGAGTGTCTTTGGGACATAGATGTCCAGAGAAAAACAACTCATGTAAGGCTCTAAGATGGTAGGCTTCTAGGCGAAAAATGATGAAAGAATGAATTGAATCTCACATCAAAATTGGATGCAAAGTTGATCTTAAATAATAATTTAGATCCTCAAACATCAGAAACTCCTTTTCCGAGCAAGTGGAATTTTGGAAACTTCGTTGTTGAGTGTGCTTTGGTGGGAGTTTCTTGCGGTGGGAGACCTCCCAAGAAATACTTGCAAGCCACATATGGAAAGAGATAAAACTTTGTTGTTCAACTTAGTATGGGCTGGGCTGATCAAAAGCAGACAATACTTTTGATATTATGGGTTTTGTCGTTACACCAACACCCTATATGGACTATTAAATTCATGATGGATCATATGAAATGATGGGCAAATATCAGAATATCAATTGCATCCTCATTACAAAATTTCAATTCATAATGAATCAAAGGATCTCAATAAGAACGCAATTACATCTCCCAATAACAATAAAAACAGGGAATATTAAATTCATGATTTGTTTGAATATTTCTTCATCATCTGCTATCTCTTTACTAGAGTAATAGATTCATACCTAGGTACTAGAGTATCTAGGAGAGAAATATATGGGGACTGGAGACTAAGGTGGCGTTTGGTTGGGCTTATGCCCTGCGGTGCGGTGGAAACGCACCGTAGTTTAGATCATAAGCTGCGTTTGGCGCAGATTATTTTAAAAAAGTCGTTTTCAACCAACCGCTGATTTAAGTAGGTTGTCATCCGCACGAAATTCACGCGTCCAGCCGCAGTCGCGATAACGAATCCTCGCCAGGCCGAATTCGCTCCTCCGTCGCCAGCGCCGCATTCGCTCTGTTTCTCCTTCCCGGGCAATCCAACCCACCGCTTCTTCTCCAACCCCATCCACGACGGCATCCGACGATCTTCTCCAACAACACCCGTTGCTCTTCTCCGACGGCAGTTCTCCTTTCTCGCCGAGTCTAGGGTTTGCGTCGGCGACTCTTCTCCGACGGCAGCTCGCCCTTCCGGCTGCGTCTAGGGTGTTTCCCTAGGAAGCACCGGTACGGGTACGGGTACCGGATACGATACGTACTCGGTACAACGATACGACAAAATTTTAAAAACAAGGATACGGGTACGTCATGATACGTTATAACAAATATAATATATATTTATATATCACAAGTGCAATAAATAGTTCTCAAAACATCAAAACATTAAAACATAAATCATAACTTGAAGTACAAGTTCACAAATCAATGCAACATAACATGAAGTTTTCAAACATTAAACATTCGTAAATATTACAAAATTTAACATCTTATATGTTTAAGCAAAAGAGATAAAATTAAACTTAAGTTACTTATCAGTTTTTTTTCTTCTTCATTGTTGGAGATCAACATCTTCAATCTCTGGTTAGTCTAAAGACAAGTTAGCCTTTTTGTTAATAACTTGCGTTGAATCAACGCGTTCAATATACGTACTTGTAACACAAAGGTACCAATACCAGAAACATTCTCAGTACAGATACACAACTTAATTGGACGTACCAACGCTTCTTATCATAGAGCCAACATTTGTTTACTCTAGAAAAACAGACTCCTATCACAGTATGCAGAATGATGTGCTAAGTCCAAGTGTGTTCACATAGGTGTATCCATCGAGTATCGGGTACGTACCGGTACCGAATACGTATCCGGTACGGGTACGCTGCCTTTGGGGAAGTATCCGTGCTTCATAGGTGTTTCCTCTTCTCCGACGGCCGCTCCTTCTTCTTCCTCACAGCAGCGAGTCCTCACAGTGATTCCTACTACTTCCTCACGCCGCCAATAAATCTGAAGTGCAGGTAACCTCTCAAATATTTTTTTGCTCATTTTTTTTCAAAATTGCTGGATATTGGAATGTTTTTGCTCAGTTTTTGTATACAATCGGGTTCATGTGTGTGTTTGGTGTTCATATTTTGCTCAGATTTTGTTCAAACTTTGCTCAGATTTTTGTATAATTTTGCTTAGACTTTGGTGTATAAATTTTTCCTGGAATTTCCATGCTTGTGTTCAGATTTTGTATGTGTTTGTGTGTGTGTTTGTTCATGTGTGCTACTTGAACTGTTCTTATCAATGGACTCTGCAAAAAACTGTGTTGGTTTTATAAATTATCTGTACCGTTTTGTTTTTGGGTTTTGATGTTATTTTAGCTACAAAAAAATTTCGGTTCAAAACTCCGTTTAGTTGTCAAACAACTTTTTGAAAACTCCATTTTGAAAACTCCATTTCACCCAAACAGTTTTTTAACAAAACTCTGTTTTCCAGAATCAGCACTTTTTCAATCAGCAGCTTTAAATCAGCAGCTTTCCATCAGCAACAGCCCAACCAAACAGAGCCTAAGGTTGCGTTTGACGCGGCTTATCGCAGCTTATTGGCTCCGGTGAGATTGGACAAAAATGTCATTGTTATAGAATTACATTTTTGGTATTTATATGTTACAACCGTTATAAAAAAAACTAAATTGGGGCATAAGAATTTGGTATGACAATGACATTTTTGTCCAACCTCACCGGAGCAAATAAGTCGCGTCAAACGTAGCCTAAGCTCGAGGTGGGGGCTGGTTGGCAGCATTGGTGGCTAAGATCGAGACGGTAGCTCTAACGAAGTTCGGGAGATGAACTCGTTGAAATGGAGAGACTGACTGCAATAGGCAATGGTGGCAACTTGCCAATCCACGACAAGATACTGGCAGCAGAGAGGTGTATCTCGTGGCAGTGGAAGGACTGGTTGTTCTGCGGAAGGAGGAGCTGGATATGCATAGTTGTATGCTTAGATTTAGAGCTTTTATTTTCTAACCTAACTTAAATTTACATATTATTTAAAAATTATTACTTTGATTAAGATAGTATTTCTGGTAAGGGAGGGTAAAAAGGGAACTTTTAAATATAATAATTCAAAATAGTATTTATTTATATTTTGAAAACATAATTTTAAGACTCAATCTGACATGTCACTATTATCCGATATTTACAAATTTGGCTGACGTACATCAGAAGAGTTGTAATTGCTCCTTAATTTTGATGTTAAAAAAATATGAAGTGCTCTCCCTGACTCTCTCTCTCTCTCTCACTCTCTCTCTCTCTCTCTCTCTCTCTCTCTCTCTATATATATATATATATATATATATATATATATTCACACAATTTATCATTACTTAGGACAACAATATTCATCTTGAAAACATGAGCAAAAGTGTCTTGGAAATCAATTTCACAAGTCTGAATGCATCCTTAGGCTATTAGTCTTTTTTAAACTTCTCAAATGACTCAACTGCTTTATACTTCATACTGTAAACACACTTGCATTCCACTGGTCTCTTTCAGGACGGTTGTGACAAAAGTGTGTGTGCACTAACGTAACTCTAATTAGTGAATGCAAGGATATGATGCCGGGAATTTTAAAATGATGCAATGCACGTGTGATTGAGATTTGAATTTAAAGCAATGAATAAGTTCGAGCAACAATTAAAGTAAGATTTCTTGGATTCAATGTTTGACAAATAAATCCTTCAAATAGATGCGAGGAAATTAAGCAAACTATTACGAAGCAATATCTCAAATCATATACAATTCAAGAAGTGTTCATCACAAAGGAAAATAAACATTCAAATTTAGAGATTACACAAGCACTCTAGACTAGAGTTGGGAATGCTGGAGAATGACTTTAGGTTGGAGATACACCAAGAAAAATCCCTGAATATACCTGGAGAACTGGATTACAGTGGAGTCCAACCTGGCTGGGATAGCCACTGGATGGACTGGACTGCAGAGTGCCGTTGAGTTCTCGGCCGAGGGAGGCTGGAATCCTGCACGAGACTGGCGGGGCACTAATTGGCGCAACCAGGCCCTTGAACGGAGGCTCGAATACCCAGAAGTAGCAGACGGCAAGGATAACTTCCTGGGTTTGCTGGCCGGCACAAAGTAGAAAATTTGAAAAGTGCTGGCATGCATATTATTTTGTTAGAGTAACGATCAGACAATTTAGGGCTTCTAGGTGCAATTAAGCTCATCAAAGCAGTTTATAATTTATACAGAGTTTCAAATCCACCTTTTAAGCCAATAATAGTAACTATGATTGAACGACAACAATAAGATGCTTGGTAGCAAAGAAAGAACCTCTCATTCTCGTTTTAAACTTTATTTTGTTCTGGTAAATGGTACTGAATTCACCAAAGAAGTAAACATAAACAAATGAGTTATATTCTTGTGCATTTTTGCAGCTTAATACACAGTCTAAAAACATACAACACTCAAGCCTTTATCCCGCTATTGTGGGATTGGCTATATGGATCTTTTGTCGTCATTGTACCCTATTTTTAGTCATACTCTCTCTAATTCTTTAAGTGCATCATGTCTTTCCTTATAGTTTCATTCCAAGTCTTTATTGGTCTAGCCCTCCCCCGTTTAGCATACCTAATGACTAAACTCTCACAACGCCTAACATGTGTCTCTAATAGTCTTCTTTGTACGTGTTCAAACCATCTTAGTCGAGCTTTTCGCATCTTCTATGCAATTGGTGCCACTCCCGCCTTATCCCTGATACATTCATTCCTAATTTTATCCAATCTTGTGGGTCCGCACATCCACTTAAGCATTCTCATCTCCGCAACTCCCACTTTTTGCTCATGTACACTATTCACTGCCCAAAACTCAGAACCATAGTGCATCACTGGCCTAATTGTAGTACGGTAAAACTCACATTTAAGTTTTAATGGTACTTTACGATCACATAAGATATCTGACGCGCCTCTGCACTTCAACCAACCTGTTGGATTCTAAGTATCACATCTTTATCAACACCTTCATCTTTTTGAACTATCGATCCAAGATATTTAAAGCACTCACCCCGGGAAATATCTTGATCACCCAACTTAATAACAAAGTCATCAGTTCTTTTTACACTGCTACATTTAAGCTCTATATATTCCTTTGCCCTGCTCAACCTAAAACCCTTTTTTCAAAGTGTCTCGCCAAGATTCAAGTTTCGCGTTTACACCCTCGCGTGTCTCATCGATCAAAACAATATCATCCGCAAACAATAAACACCAAAGTATTGCTTGTTGGATATGTCCGTTGAGCTCATCTAAGATAAGGGTATAGAGATATGGGCTTAAAGCTGAACCTTGTTGTAAGCCAGCAATGATAGGGAATTCCGGTGTTAATCCTCCAAAATTCATCACCCTTGTCACTGAATTTGTATACATATCTTTGATTATGTCAATGTATGATACATATACACCTTTCTTTTCTATCACTCTCCATAAGATCTCTCTTGGAACCCTATCATAAGCCTTCTCAAGATCGATAAACCATATGCGATTTAGAATCGTACCCCCAACCTAATGGTAATTATGAATATACCCAGATTTCTCACAATATCATCCTGAACAAGAAATTACCTATATGCTATACATGGATAATCTTGTACAAAACTCTATATTCAAGTGTCAAAATTCCGTTAATGGATATAATTCTCAATAAAGCTACAATCAATTCTGCCGGATTGAATGCTCACGATGCTCATAGCCAAATTATTGTACTGTTCACAAAGAATCCAGCCACAATTGAGTTATCTCAAACATGTAAATATGCATAGCATTATTGGTGGAGACCAATCCAGATTAGGTCAACAAAAAAAATGCCCGACGTGCACTCGACCGGATCTCTATCGGCCCTGAGTGATTGCATTTTTAATTTTATGTTTTATTGCATTTTATTTTGCAAATTTTTATGATTATCAATTTTAGTTCGTTGCACGCGTGCGCGCGTAGCCATGTTGTTGCACGCCTGCGCGCGTCGTCATATTTGGGAATTTTATGTTATTCTCCAAATAGAACATATGTGTATATATATGTGTGTGTGTGTGTGTAAAATCATATATATATATATATATCTGAATACATATATAAATTCAGATATATATATATATATTTATCTTAAGTTTGGGTTAAGGGAAAGCCGCCGGTTCACTCCAGCCTCCCGTCATCTTCCCTATCTCCCGATCCCGCACAGGCCGCCTACCGCAGATCGGGGGTTCCGCCATTTTTGACCTCAACTCGAGCGGCCGCCGACGTCGCCGAAGCCTCCAACCACGTTTGCCATGCCCGCTGCCTCAACTTCAGCGGTTTCCGCATCTATCCACTTCGGCCACAAAGGAGCTCCGCTATGGCCGTTCCTCCCACAACTGCCGGCCCGTGTGCAAGCTTCCTGGTTCTTTCGAAACCCTATAAATAGGGATTTGTTGTAATTTTTTAGAGGTGATTGATAAATATTGAATGTATCGGATGAATGAATTGAGTGATTGATGAGTGAAGGATTGGATGTTTTCTGGTGAATAGATGTCCAGTGAGCTACTTGGTTCTAATTAGGTTGAAGAAAAACAGTGTTTTGGCTGGCTTCTGTGTGCAGTGTATTGGCGTTAATAAATGTTACTGTGTTATAGGAATTTAGATGTTGATGAGTTCATGATTTCCTGTAAGAACTACTGTGAGAATGAAAAAAAATCGTGTTTGTTGCAATCTGTTTAGTTCATGTAGTTGTGGAAGATGAAGTTTTGCTGTGCTTGCCTTTCCGCTTGAGTTAGTTGTTAGTATAGTTTGATTAGTGAATAGTAAGTTTAATTTGTTAAAGTATTCGAGATTACGTGGAACCACTTCTGTGAGTAAGAGAGTGAAATTACTTTCGTGGAACACTTCT
The DNA here is from genome assembly GCA_039513925.1 of Platanthera zijinensis. Classification (NCBI taxonomy): domain Eukaryota; kingdom Viridiplantae; phylum Streptophyta; class Magnoliopsida; order Asparagales; family Orchidaceae; genus Platanthera; species Platanthera zijinensis. The sequence continues at coordinate 26,918,037 of CM077096.1, forward strand.
GTGAAAGAGGGTGAATCTTAGATTGTTTAGTTTGTGCCTTCTCAAATTAGTGGAGTGTTTAAATATTTTGTGGATCCACTAATTGTGAGTGTGAGTGAAGTTTCTCCTCGGTGCCCGTGTGCGATAACGGCCGACCTCGGAGCGGGAAATCGAAGGTGACGAGGAGTTTCTCGCGTGATCTCCATCGACTTCGAATATGGAAAGACGCTTCTTTCCATGGGTAATTTGTTTCTATCTTTTTACTTTGTGTGTGCCTCTATATTCTGTTGTAGGATAATTGACTCATTGCTGGGTTTTCGCCTGAGTTTTGTCACCGAACGCTACGTCGAAAATTCCAAACGGAAACGTATTTGGAGTTCACGATTTTTGTTTGGCTGCGTCAAGGGAACGGAACGAAAGTTGCGAATTTCCTTCCCGAGTTTAGAAATTGAACAATTTTTTAGAAATTTAATTTTGAAGCGAAATAGTTAGTTTTTGTGTTTCTTCAAAGTTGCTTAAGTTTTCAAAGTATTTGCCATGCACGCTCAAAATCTTGGCAAACTATAATTTAGTCATCGCATGCATTTAGAGTTTCCTAGAGAAAAACCGACAGACGCGCAAACCCTACGCGTCATCCTGCATCAATTATAGCCTTATAATATTACAAGTCATATGCAGCATCTTTAAAGCTCATCTGTATATTAAACCAAAAACTCAAGCATTGTTAAATCGTGTGACAGGAAGGACTTCAGCAAAAATAATTCTTTGCTCAAATCTTATAGTGGATATCTCTCTAATCTTATGTTCCCAATCTCTTTGGCCTCCTCAATCTTTTCTCCTCTAGGCAGCTACCGTAGTTGATCTAGGATTCTAGTACTCAACTTAACTTTTTTGATTACTTTCTTGGAGTATTCATAATAGTCCATTTTAATAAAATTTCAATTAATTAAGTTAATTTTTTAATCATTTTAAGGAAGATTTACCAAAACTTCCCCTGAAAATTAGCATAATTACAGGTTGCACCCCTCTTACTTTTGAAATTACAAAAACCTCTCTGGGAAGTTTATATTTCATAATATCCATGCACAAAAATTTCCTTGTAGTAAATTTTTAGAAGTTTAGGGGGATCTTTTTTCTGCTTGAATGTTATGAAATCTACTCTTACAGAGTTACAGGTGAGGTTTTTGTAATTTCAAAAATAAGAGGGCTGCAACCTATAATTTAGAAGTTAGTGGGGAGGTCCCAATAAATGACCCCTTATTTTAATTAAAAAATCAAGATGTGACGGTGGTTACTTTAGGGAATTTCATCATCTCATAATTATTGTATTTAGGGTTTGGTGCTCTGAAGTTTGCATTTAACTATAGCTTGATGTTTCATTTTGTTTGTCACATTTAAAGCTAAGTGTTGAATTTGCTGCAGAAAAACACAGGTTATTTAGATGCTTCTTTTTTGCAGTTAGTACTTTATTATAAAAATGATTCATAAAACTGACTTTAATTAGTTAGGATAAAACCAATTCTGAATGCTTGCAGGACACACCCAAAGGATATAACAAATGTTGACTTTCATCGCTCATACCCTCTGTTTGCCTCGAGCTCTGAAGACTGCACGGCGTACGTGTTTCATGGAATGGTGTATTCAGATCTTAATCAGAATCCCCTTATTGTCCCTTTGGAAATTCTCCGTGGTCATGCAGTCTCAAAATATGGAGGTAAGCATTTCATTGCACAATGTCTTTATGTTTTCTCGCATTTCATATTGTTATCAGTTTCTTTTATAAATAATGTTTATATTAAAATGGTTCTGCAATTTATTATAGCTTTAATATACCGATCATGACTACTCTTAAGCTGAGAAAGTGCTACTTCTATTTGAAAAGTACTTTTTTTCTATGGGACGAGCCTTATGTTTTACAGTGTTAGTGTATGAAATCATACATTTTGTTGCTATAACTTTCTATATATGTATGTTGATGTATATGTTATTAATTACCCAAACCCTCCATGGGATTTAGCATAATTACAGGCTGCACCCCTTTATCTTTTGAAATTTCAAAAATCTTCCCTGTAAGTCAACATTTCACAACATGCATGCACAAATATATACCCCCTAGGGCTTCCCTTCAGATGATATTTTTGTATACATGTTATGATATGTAAACTTACATAAAAGATTTTTGTAATTTCAAAAGACAGAAGAGTGCACACTGTAGTAACCTAAATTTGCATTGTGCTCCCTTGTTTGGTGTTTATGAAGCAGCCTTCATATGAAGATTATGTTCGTTGGTTGCTATTTTTGAGGGAAATTATATCTTTCAACTGTTTATTAATGCCACATTGTAATTAACTTAAATTTATTTATTCATACTTGTAGTAATTATTATCGGATTAATCGAAGTATAATCGAAGTATAAACACCATCTTTTTTGGTATAAGTTCCGTGAAATATTAATTGAGGCTTTGTTCACTCAGAGAAATTCGCTTGAAACAAATAAAAATTAATCTTGAGTTCCGTGAGTTTCTTGCAAGAAGTTTTTTGAAGCCATTTTTCTCAACATTTCTTAACTATTGCTTATATTCTTTTCCTAATCTTGAAAATAAGAATAGATGTCACTGTCGACTGCTAATTTTTCTTAAAATCTATGAGTATTATAGTTTCTTAAGCTAGATTAATTACAATAATAAATGTTTCTTGAGTTTCTACTTCTGAACAAGTATTTAGGTTAATCCTTTTAGGTAGATCATATGCATCTAGCCAAAAACCAATTTGTTGTAGGTGGAGTCCATGAGCTATATTAGGTGCACACAGATTATAGGCGTTATCTGTAGTGGGCCGATATTCTCAAAATGCCCTCTTTTATACGCGTAATTATTCAGTCCGGACTCCGGGCTCCGGGTGATCTCCTAGGAGATCAAACATACCTACTTTTCTTATCTCCTAGGATATCAAATATGAGAGATCAAAAATGATCTCCTAGGAGATCAAATATAATCTCCTAGGAGATCAAATATGATCTCTCCTAGGAGATCAAAATATACCTTTTTTATGATTTAACCCCCAACTTTCATTCTTCCACGCGGCAAAGTAATATGCCACCCGGACAGAGATTTGGAAACGGGCTCCGGTTCCAAAAATTACGCCTTTTATACAGTGTCTTCCGTCTCTAATACGTGGACTTCTTTTATAATTGGGTGATGTAGTTGGCCAATGGGCCTACCCTTACTTTATAATTAGGTGATTTGGGAATTGGTCATTAGGTATTGTCTGCTTTGGTATTGTTAGAACACAACCAATTTAAAATCAATCTATTGGTTGTAAGTGGATGGGCTCAATGTCTATATTAAGTGCAAAAATGCTGCATGAATTTTTTTTAAGACTATGCTCTCCACTTGGCCCATTGACTAATTGTATAATTCGGTGATGTGAGAGAGTCGTCGTCCCTAGCCTATATTTATATTAGAAAGCATTATCCAATTGTAATTAATTGGTTTTAGTTGAAGACTAGATGATTTTTCCAGTGAGATATTATATTCTTAGTAGCTACCAAACCAGTAACATGTTTTGAATGATCATTATATGTTGTAACAGGCTGCGTTTGGCACGGTGATGGCGGTCCTGAATAGGGGGGGGGGGGGGGGGGGTAAATTGTCATTTGTTAACGCCACCTAAGAAATTTCATCCACTTTTATGTTCAAACAGATGATGTTTGTTAGGTGATCCTTAACGAATGACATTTTAACCCATGTGTTTACGACTGCCACCACCGTGCCAAACGGAGCCTAAGTGTTAGGGCTTTACGTAAGCGACATAATTTATTTTTCAGCAGAAGTGCGTGTAATTATAATTATCATAGCGCCTCATCTAGCTTTTATTTAAATGCAGGAGTAATGGATTGCAAATTTCACCCAAGGCAGCCATGGCTCTTCACTGCTGGTGCTGATTCTGTAATCAAGCTTTATTGTCATTAGAGGACTTTAAACTGAAGATTCTAGAAGATACAATCAACAAAGGAAGAAAAAAGAGAATTCTTCAATGAAATGTGAGAGATGAACATATTTGCGTCGGGAAATTATTATCGAGCCGTCGTTATATCATGATCATGTTCATATTTGTCCTAGCCAGGTTTAATTTCTTAGTGTATACTGGCCATTTTTGTGCAATTGATGCCATATATTGCTAGCAATGGCCATAAATTTTGTAATTTTTAATACCAAATTTGCATTGTGTTCAAGAGTGGGCAAGGTGCAGAGAAATGTGATATTGTATTTGGTTTAGTAAGCATTTATTTTATTAATCTTTAATTAATTCAGGCTTGCTTTTTGGTCCATTGTGCAATTAGAAGATGTGTTTAAAAGTTCATTATATTTTTTAAAGCTGTTTTTTTAAAAAAAAAATTGATGCAACCAAATGATTGATTGATATTTTGTATTAAGTATTTGTTTCTAATGATTAATAGATCTTTTTATATATTTGGAATGTGAACAATTGTATTTCTTTTTTTGATTAAATTTCCTCAGTTTTATGAAGGATGTTAAGAAAATATTATTGGGTTATCACTTATGATTGATGACTGGCTTGCACAATGGTGACAAAGGATCCATATAGCTGACCCCATTATAGTGGGATAAAGGCTTGAGTGTTGTTGTATCACTTATGATTGACTAGTATTTGATACAAATCAATAATTTGATTGTTAGCACCTAAATAAACAGGGTTAATTAAAAAAAAATTAAAAAAAAATCCTCCCAGTCAACTTTTTGCTACAAAGGAGAGGCTATGTGCTATTTAACGAGTCCAACAAATCAACTAAAAAACTGCCACTGACTACTTGACATGGAATTTATTAATTGCAAACATTATTTTGACTATTTGGTTACCTTTGTTTGGAACTATGGATTTCAAAAAAAAACTGCTTTATGTTTATAAGTATAATTATATAAAATGGGACAGGGAGAAGATTCTAGAAGCGTGTGGAGAGAGAGAGATATATATATATATTTTCCTGATAAAAGAGAGATGTATATAATTCAAAAAAATAAAATTACAGGAACATAACTTTTTTTTAATTGTATATTGTCACTTTTTTTCATGCTTGACTTTTTTACCCATCAAAATATGTACACTTTCCTGTTACATGCTTAAAAGGGAAACAAAAATTGAATACCATACAATAGTAACTTAGGGTCCGTTTGTTTCGGCGGTGGCGTTGGCCAATGGAGCTGTGGGAATGACGCTGTGGGAATGGAGCTGTGGTAATGGAGTTGTGCAGAATGAAGAAACAGTTTGGTTAAACAGCGGTGACAGAGCTGTTCAGAAAGGAGAAACAGTTTGGTAAAACAGCGGTGGCGTTTTTATTTATAATATTAATAATATATAATAATAATAAATATATAATAATAATATATAATAATAATAAATATATAATAAATATATAATAATAATAATATATAGTAAATATATAATAATAATTTTATAATAATATATAATTATATATATATATTAATAAATAAGAATATATATATCGGTTATATATATATATATATATGAGAACGCCAAAAGCTCCGTTGAAAAGGAGATCCTGACGGCTTTGGCAAAAGAGCAGTGCCACTGGTATTTTGGGTCCAACGTTGGCAACTCAACGCCAAAGCTAACAGCCTAAAAATAATTTCCACGTTGCGTTGGCACTGGAATGGACCGGCGACGCCGAAACAAACGGACCCTTAATGATTATTGTTGGAACAAAGGCAATATTCTCATAAAAATACATTGCAACACAATTGGTATGGGCAGCTAAAGTTGAGCGAAAAGAAGCAACAAACTATCAAGACAAAAACAGAAGGCCTCGCCGTGGAAGCACGCGTCACTTCCAAAGTTCCTCCATCGGGATACCACGTTCCCGGGCGACATCGCTGAACTGCCGCATCTTCCCAACGGCGACCACGGCGGCTCGGGCATTGTTGAGAGCGTTCTTGCTACCAATCTGCTTTCCAAGAGCATTCTCTACTCCAGCCATCTCCAGCACAACTCGCACCGCTCCTCCGGCAATGACACCGGTACCAGGGGAAGCTGGCCTCAACATCACCTTAGCCGCTCCGTAATCTCCGTCGGATCTACCATTCAGAAGTATAATTGAGAGCATTTTCTATTGTTTGAGTGTGATACAATTTAACTTGGACATCACTTTCAGTAGAAGCTCAACAAATATAGTATAAAAAATCACAATATACATACAACATGATGTTTTCATATAGAAGTATGTAATGAATGTTCCGAGCAGACATTTCTCTTTCTCGTTCATTCTTTCTTTGTTTATCATGAGTGTTTTGTTCTGATTTTCTATTCATCCGGAATCATATTCTCAATAAATATCGTAAGAGGAGAAGATATTCACACCATCGTACTCACGTACTAATGTGAAAATGATGAGAACCACCCCATGGGACTCGCTTGGTGTCCAATGGAAGTCAAATTTTTAGCAACCATGGCCCCTTAGATAGACTCATAAGTCAGTTCTTAGCTCAACAAATGTAGTAGAAAATTCCTGAATATTCTTAGCTCAACAAATGTAGTAGAAAATTCCTGAATATTCTCACTACATTTGTCAGTTCTTAGCTCACCTAATCTTTAGCAACCATGGCCCCTTAGATAGACTCATAAGTCAGTTCTTAGCTCAACCAAGCTTGGAAGCGCAATGACATTAACTATCAAAACATCAGCTCCATTTGGCACGGTGGTGGAGGTCATGAGCGTGGTGGTTATGAACCATTGTTCGAGAACGTCCGACCTCACTTAAGAAACTTCATCGACTTTTATGTTCAAAACTAGTTTTATTTTCTACATGATAGTCGTATTCATTGTCATGCCAAACATTCTATCCGTTGCCATACCATTCTATGACGTGCCATTCTTGTCCAAACTCACCAAAGATTAAATGCCGTGTCAAACAGAGCCATCATTGTCACTTAGACATTTATGGACATGCCATGAATTGTCATTGAATTTCATCCATGAATTCTCCCATGCCTATTTGGGCGATGCCCTCAAAACGTGCGTGGCATAAAATATTACCATCTACTTCTTGTGCTACCAAACAATTGTAGTGGGAGCCCAAATTACATCAACTTGTAATGGCATTAATCTTTCTAGATTTACATCAAAGCTAGTAGAGGAAATTGATTTAGGAAGAATCATTAGAAACCCTATGATGGGGATCGACCGCACGTTCGTGATCGGAGATGGGGCCACCACGTGGCGGGACACGCTTTTGTAGATTTGTCGAAGATTCGTTGATCAGGATCGGTGATCCGAGACCGCGAGCGCGTCTGGAACGTCCTTTTTCATTTTATATGTATTTTTTTATATATTTTTTGAGTTGTATTATTATTTTTTAGGACACCGGACATAACAGACGATCGCAGCCATTCACACAGAGTGCCCAACCACCCCATCTCAATATAAATAGGGGCGGATGTCCAAGTTTTTAGTCATTGCTGAATTTTGTGAGAGATTTCAGATTTCGGCAATCATTCGTGGTGCGATGCCGCGAGTCCGGGGTGCAGCGTCTTGGTTTTCCTATTCTTTCTGATTGTTACTACTTTCAGTTATCTTCATCCTTTTCCCGTGAAGAGTCATTGTTTCCCATCCCTATTCCCATGATTCAATCAAAACCGCAAGCATAACCATACATCACCCTCTCCCTCATGACATCACCCCACCCGTGTGTAAGCCGCTGATTTTGACCACCCCTGTTCATCTCTACCGGCAAGCCTTAACCGCCAACTCCCCTACCACTTTCTCTCGCTGTCTCTGCGGGATCTAGCGAAGAAGCATATTGGTGAAGCCTCCCCGCTCCAGTCCCGTTGCCACTTTCTTCTCCGACCCCGTCAGCCGCCGCCAATGTCACAAACCACCGACCCCTCGGGTTCAGTTCCGTCAATTTGAACCACCAATACCTTGTACATCTTCAGCCGGTCACAACCCTCGCAGAAGCCTTCTTCGGGGAGCCATTACCCAACCCTCTGCCACAAACTTCCTCCTCTACGGTGCTTCTTCACCTCCACCACACTTCCGCTGCGCCTAGCTCTGATACCATTTAAAACCGTAAAATTGTTCGCGCCCTTGAAATTAAAAGGTTCACTGTGTAGATTTTTGCTAAAATTATATAAATATTATTGCTATAATTTAATTTCAGGTTAATTTAAAACATGCGTGCTACATTTAGGACATGTTTGATCGCACCTATTCTGCATGTTCACTTAGTTTTGCATTAGTGTGTCGACCCCCGCATTTAGCATTACATTAGCATGTCGGCACATTCATTTTCACATCATGTCGTCCTGCGTCAGTTGGTATCAGAGCTCAGGTTAGAGCTTACTTTAAAATACGCGGGACTACATGATATGTCACTCAATGTCTTATCACGATGGTCATCACAACTCAAATCCTTTATCTGAAGAACAACAGTCCACCTATGTAATTAATCCTCAATTTGAGGAATCACCATCTGTCTACACTCGACCCCGTAGAGCCTCTTCAGGGAGATCGTTACGTTTTCTCGATGATTATCCTCGATCGCAGTACACCACTTCCAGTAATCATGTTGATCCACCAACACGATCCCACTATGTTAGATACGATCAGTATGATGATTATCGTCATCCTTATCCCTGCACTTGAGTGGATCCTATTGATCTTGCGACACGTTTTTATGATGAAAAAGTTCAGCATCGCTTAAGTCATCGACGCCACACATCTCTCTATTTGAGGAACCTGAGTCTATATATGCACAACCACCACCGCACGTTCGTAGGACCCACGCCCACCCACGAGTACGACGTGATTATGTTGCGGACGACCGTCACGATGACCCTCCAGAATCCTATAGAGGTCACTCTCATCAAGATTACATAACACCTAGTGATCTTCTTAGTGTTCCGAAAACGAACATGACGGTGACCGAATTTCAACAATGGGTCCTTAGGATGTTTGATCAAATGGATGCGCAATTTGACGGCATACGCACCCGCATTGCCGCCATGAGGGTTGGCGAGAGCACTCCACTTCCTAAAGCAGGGACACTTCACCCACTTCATCTGATATTCTATTTGAAGCAGAGCGCGATGATGTGTGGAGTCAATCCCCACGAGAGTCTGCTCCACTTAGAGAGACTGCCCTTGATTCTATATCTATTAGCTCTCTATTGAGTGTGGAATTTTCGTGCACTTCACCCGATGGTGCATTGAGTCACATCACGATCGGGAGCCGATAGCCTAGTAGCGATCTCGAGATAGCCACCTCTTCCCTCTCGGGGAACATGACCCCTTCTGATGGTTTGCTTCTGGAGGACCATCACTCTAGCTTCCAGATGAGTCACATCGTCCTTGTGTGGATGAGATTCATGTGAGTGACACACTTATGAGTTTTAAGACGTTGACATCTCTTCCATCATTGCCCCTGATGTCGATAGTGCTCTAGAGTGAGGATTTTGAGTGTGACATCCATATAGTGGGGCTTGAACACAGCCATCTGGTCACTCGCACTATAGATGAGTTTTGTGGCGTACCACCTGCTGACCCACCAGATGTGTTCTTTCTTATGACGAGCACCCGTCTCACTCTAGAGTCGCGTCCTATTATCGCTGCTAAATTGCTAATGGCTTTCACTTAGATGCTAGTCGCATTTGCGATGAATATTATTATACCCCTCTCGGAGAACCCCCCAATGAGTCACATGTCGATCACCCGCTCATTCGGAAGATATCCATCTTTAGTAAGGTATTCGAGTTTGAAAGTGCGCTCACTGACTAGTTGATCTTATATCCTCCCACTTGCACTTGTAGGGGCAACTCGCACATCACATTGACACATCTTATCACTGATGTCTTTGATTTTCATTTGAGTGTTCATCGCCCCCGCGATGAATTCTTTTATGATCCACCTTCTGAGCCTCTTAATCATGTACCCAACTCAGGAGTTGCTTTTAGTATCTAAAACCACCGGTTTGCGGAGTTATTCGTGTTAGTAGTTCATCTTTTGCATTTGTTGTTTATTCATTTACATGTAGTGCATAATTCATCTGTGTTGTGCGAGTCACACATGTTTGTTTTGCATCATTTGCATGAATGAATTAATCCGGAAGAAAGCTGCTAGCAATGTTGAATTATATAAAGTATGAGCAGATATGCACAAGCGTGAACAAGATTTTTGGGGGTGCGAGCATGACATGGTCGGACTTTGGAAGGAGAGGCTCCCAAAAGGAGCCGCTACTAAACTACAACTTAAGTGAATGAGTCCTTATAAGGTTATAAAGAAAGTTGAGACAAATGCCTACGAGATCGATTTTCCTGCAGATATGGGTATTCATCCTGTATTTAATACAAAAATTTGGCACATTACTTTGAGTCTCTCGAGCATAGGGACCCATACCTTGAGTTTCTTTTGACACACTTCTAGTTGCAGCTTCCCACTTCCCATGTTTACCATGGACGAGCACCCACAGATTTGTCAGCACCTCCTATGATTCTACCATATTTTTTGGATCCACCAGCACGAGAGGTGAGAGTTGAGAGCATGAGTGATATTGTCCCGAGAGCACCACTATTACAAACAGTCATTCTTGTCATTACTTGGTGCACTGGAGTAGGCACCACTACTATACCTTTGACAGTGCTTGGATATCGGCGACAGCTTGTAGGATTTACCCCGGATCTTCGACTACAACATGTTCATCTTTAATCTTCGGAGATGAATGTTTTTCAGTCGGTGGGAATTGATGGGGATCGACCGCACATTCATGGTCGGAGGAGATCGAGCCACCACATGACGGGATCCGCTTTTGCAGAATTGTCGTAGATTCGTTGATCAGATCGGCGATCTGAGACTACGAGGGCGTCCTTTTTCATTATATATATATATATATACATTTTTATAGGACGATTGTAGATGTTCACGTTGGGTGCCTAACCGCCCCCTCTCGTTATAAATTGGGGTGGATGTATAGGTTTTCAGTCATTGCTGAGTTTTGTGAGAGATTCCAAATTTCGGCAATCATTCGTGGTGCGACGCCGCGAGCCCGAGGTGCGACTTCCCGATTTTCCTATTCTTTTCATTTTTTTATTACTTCCAGTCATCTTCATCATTTTTCTCGTAAATAGTCAGTGTTTCCCATCCCTATTCCCACGATTCAATCAAAACCACACACATAATCGTACATCACCCTCTCCCTCACGACATCACCCCTCCTGTGTGTAAGCCGCTGATTTCGACCACCCCTGTTCATCTCTACCGGCAAGTCTTAACTGTCGACTCCCCTACAACTTTCTCTCGCCGTCTCCGTGAGATCTAGCGACGAAGCCTACTGGTGAAGTCGCCCCGTTCCAGTACCATCGCCACTTTCTTTTCTGACCCCGTCAGCAGCCTCCAATGTCACAAACCACCGACCACTCAGGTTCAGTTCCGTCGATCTGAACCACCAATACCTTGTACATCTTCAGCGGGTCACAACCCCCGCGGGTCACAACCCCCGCGAAAGCCTTCTTCGGCGAACCATTACCCAACCCGCCGCCGCAAACTTCCTCCTTTACAGTGCTTCTTCCTTCCCCTCCACCACACTTCCACTGCACCTAGCTCTGATACCATTTAAAGTTGTGATATTGTCCACGTGCTTGAAATTAAAAGGTTCACTTTGTGTAGATTTTTGCTAAACTTATATAAATATCGTTGCTATAATTTAATATTTGGTTAATTTAAAACATGCATGATGCATTTAGGACAGGTTTGATCGCACTTATTCTGCACGTTCACTTAACTTTGCATTAGTGTGTCAACCCCCACATTTAGCATTGCATAAGCATGTCGGCACATTCATTTTCACACTAGGTCGTCCTGCGTCACCCTGATTAGGATTTTTAGGTTTATTTTGTTGTTGAATGGTTTCGTCGGTCTCTCCTACAAACTACCAATGATAAAGCCAAAGTAATCTATAAGATTACAAAAGTTTGTTTGTAAGATTTTGTATGGTTTGACTAAAGGCTCCATAAGATTTTTTACATAAACTAGAATTATCTAAAAGACTCCAAAAGTTTTAATAAGGCTCAAGAACATTTTTCAAGTTTTAAACAAGTCAAATGTAGGTTGAATCATCGAGATACAACCCCACATTACAACTGAGAAAGCTAATTATATGTCACTATTGAAAAGTGGATATCACATGAATGTGCATGGATGTGCCATAAGTTGGCATTGTTTCATCTAGTTGATAGGCAACTAATTCTATCATTAGTCAGCACGTCATCATATGTGTCCTTGATAACATTCAGCATATTGCTGAACTATTATAGTATCCACCATCACTCTCCAAATCTTAGTAGGTGTCTGTATATGAGCCTAACTCTTTACTATTATGAATCTTATTTCTCCACTTTATTAAGTGGCGGATCAAGAATTTTTTTCCCTGAGCAAGCAGACTTAAAAACTTGCATAAAATTTTTGTGCTCGAAAACATGACAATAGTACATTAATATCGCAAAAAAAAAATACAAAAATTGCACTCAAAAAAGTAAATAACCTTGGTCAAAAGTTACAAGACTCGTCTTCGAGCTTTCATATTTTGAAAGCATTTGATTATAACATCATTGTGAATGGGAGAAAATATTTTGGACCACAAAATATTTGTCTTTTTATGATCTTATGATTTCTCTTCATTTTTTGCTAACTGAAGCACAGCTCCACCGTGTCTATCCCCTAAACCATACACGCACCACTTTCACCACCATCATCACCAACTCTTAGAAAAGAAGAATACTAATGATATAAGAGAATAGCTAGCTAATTAAATCCTCAGGCAAATCTGTGGAAAAAAAGTTGATGGTAGATAGAATGGGAGTTTGAAATTTGGGCCCTCCACCTAAAGAGAGGTTTCTCCCTTTTGATTTATATAGAAATGGTGGGTTCAGATGCACCATCAAAGTTGAAATAGTGGGTTCAGATTAGCCGTGTCCAAAAGGCCCGGGCCCAGTGGGCCAGCCCGAGCCCGGCCCGGCGAAAGCCCATTTCGGCCCGGTCCGGCCGAGGCCGGGCTCAGGGCCCTAATTTTGGGGGCTAGCCCGGGCCGAGCAAAGCCCGAAATTCGGGCCATCCCTGGCCCCTATGTTGCACCGACACCGACGCGTGACACGACACGCGACTCGTTCATTCTCCTAAACTAGTAATATTCAACACGTTCGGATACGTTTGTTAAATTCATATTTTATAATTATAAAAATTGTAAAATACTAATAAATAGACAAGAAATGAACAAACTTGGCATATAAAATGTAATATTCATACTTACATGTTATATATAATCTAAAAAAACAACTGATTACATGTCTGGCTCATCCAGTGAGAGATTTGCAATTTCCAGCATACCAACATCTTCGAATGTATCAAAAGCATCTCAGCCAATATCCCACATCTTTGTTTCTCCTTGTGTATATTGTGGATTTTTTCTTGAAAGTAGGCGTAGATTGTTGCGTATGAAAACCAGATCTTTTGCACGCTTTGGTGTCATTCTATTTCTCTTCATTGAGTGCACAAAAGAATATGTACTCCATTTCTCTCTGCACATGATGATGAGGATGGTTGTGCAAGAAGCTTTAAGGCTAAGCTTTGTAGAATAGGAGCACTTGCTCCATGAACAACCCACCAAGCTGGAAGCAAGAAGAATCGGAGTCCTGTGCTCAAGAGCAAGAAAAAACTTGAGCCCGTTAGGTAGAGGAACAGGAATTCAATCACGAAGAGTAGAAGATGAGAAGATGGCATACCTGGAGCTCAAAGCAGCGAGAGCACGAAGAGTCGAAGATGCCCTAAATCTCGCTGGAGAAGAGCAAGAAAAACGACGATGCCCTAGCTCTGCGGGAGGAAGACGATCTTCGCCGGAAAGCTGATGCCCTAGCTCTGCGGGAGGAAGACGATCTTCGCCGGAGTGAGAGCACGAAGAATCGGAGCACGATGGAGAAAGGAAAGCTGATACCCTAGATCTGCGGGAGAAAGAAGACGCACGCTTGCGGGAGAAATGGGATCAAACAGCGGCTCGGGTTGCTTTAAAAAACAGCGGGACACGCGTGTCCCACACGCATGTCCCGTGTGATCAAAAACGTGTCGGCACTCCGACACGCGTGTCCGAGCGTGTCGGCGTGTCGGACGCGTGTCAGAGAGTCCGACACGGACACGTTGGCCCCCCGAGAGTGTCGGTGCTTCGTAGCCTGGCCCGGGCCCAGGCGAAGCCCGACCCAGGCCAACAGGTCGGCCCGTGCTGGCTCAAGGCCTTCAACATTTCTAAGAGCCGTTGGAAATCCAACGGCTCTTAGAGCCGTTGGAAGCAGCCAGCAGGGCTGCTGCTGGCAGCCCTGTCGGTTGTCAGCAGCAGCAGCCAGCAGGGCTGCTGCTGACAGCCCTGTCGGTGTCAGCAGCAGCAGCTGCTGGCTACTGTGGCCTAAGGCCTAGGCAACAGCCTAGGCCCTAAGCCAATTAAAAAAATTAATTTTTTTTATAAAAAAATTAATTTTTTAATTAAAAAAATTTATTTTTTTTAAAAAAAACTATAAAACACCCCCCCACCCCCGAAGTGGAGCATAATCGGAGGGCGCCCGTCTCTCTCTCCTTCACTCTCTCTCTCTCTCACCCACTCTCTCTCTCTCTCCTTCACTCTCTCTCTCTCACTTACTCTCTCTCTCTCTTCCACTCACTTTCTCTCTCTCTCTCACTTACTCTCTTACTATCTCTCTCGCTGCATGTCATCGTCCTCCTCAACGCCGGCGTCGTCGACTCAAAGCACGGCCGAACTGGTGGAGCATAATCGGAGGGCGCCCGTCTGGGAGCATTTCGACAAGGTTAAAGTCGGCGACGAATTCAAGGCGCGGTGCAAGTTATGCTCAAAGTTGCTATCTCTTACCGGCAACTCAACACTAGCGCGACACATTAAGTCGTATTTTGCGAAGCAAGCTCCCGAGTCCAGTCAGGGACAAATATCAGCATCAGGACAAATTTTGGACGTACGATCAAGCAAGACAGCAAGACCTACAAGTGAAAAACGTCATCAGACGTGGGTTGTCATTCAGTCACTACGACAATGATGAGACGACGGAGTACATACACGAAGGGCTTCAGCCCCAATATCAACAGGTAAGTAGATCCACTATTAGACGCGACGCACTTAAATTATATTTTGATGCAAAACAAGATTTAATAAAAAAATTTTGAAACTTTCGATGGACGTGTGAGTTTAACGAGCGACGTTTGAAGTAGTAGCGTAAAGGTAGGATTATCTTATATTTGTATCACGGCTCATTGGATCGATCCTGTTTCATGGGAGTTAAATAAGCGCGTAATATGTTTCGAAGGTTTTGAATTTCCGCACACCAGTAAGGCTATATATTCGGTAATTATTAAATGTTTGCGTGAATTTAAAATAAAAGATAAAATAATGAGTCTTTCTTTTGATAACGCTAGTAATAACAACACCGCAATAGAGTGGTTAAAACGTGAATTAAAACCAATGCTCAACGGTGCGTTTTTTCGCACTCGATGTGTCTGTCGCGTTTTTAATTTAGTGGTACAAGATAGTTTAGAAGCAATGGAACCATATGTTGAAAAAATTAGGATTATGCTTAGATTTATTTATTGTACCAAACAACGAAGTCAAGATTTTCGAAAATTTGTGATCGCACAAGGTCAAAAATATTTGAAACCTCAATTTGATATGTCTGTAAGATGGAATTCAACATATAAAATGTTAAAAAGAGCGTTTCAACAAAAAACACTTCTTATGGAATATTACACTGTCATAAATAATCATGATTTAACTGATAACGATTGAGACGTATTATTACATTATATGGATTTATTAAAATATTTTTATAGGGCGACTATTTTTTATCGGGTGTGTATTATCCAACTAGCTCGTTAGTAGTTGAAAATTTTGTAAATATCGCACAAAAACTTAACTATTTTAAACAACACTCAGAATGACTTCCTTTAATTGAAGTAATAGAAGAAATTTTTTTAAAATATTATAGAGAAATGTCTCCTGCATTTTCATGGACCGCCGCTTTAAACTCTTTATTCGTTGTAGACGGAGTAGAAAATTTAATAAATGAAATTAATGTTAACTTGGACATAAATTTAAGATTCGATAACGTTGACGACGTTGGTACTACTAAATTTAATTCTATTTTTACCGAATATTTTAATTATCACGACAACTTATATGGCTCACGACCCCGAGAAGAAATAACGCAACCTAGGACAAAAGATTCTTTTACAAATAAAATTAGAATTAGCTTCCAGGAAAAAATAAAACACGCACATCGAGTAGTTTAAACGAATTAGACTTGTATACGAAAACACAATTTCGTGATTTTATGACTGCGAAAGAGATCGAAAACTTCGATATCTTAAAATGGTGGAAAGGTAAAGCTAATATCTATCCTATTTTGGCATGTATGGCCCGTGATTTACTAACAATTCAAGCTAGTACAGTAGCTTCGGAATCCGCTTTTTCTCTTAGTGGCAGGATTTTGAACAAGCGAAGGAGCCGACTAAATGAAGAATCACTGGAACTATGCATCTGCTACAAGAATTATTTGGATGCTACGAATAGGAAACAACATATTTCAACGTTGGAGGAGAGCTCGGAGGAAATTGAAGAGGAGATGGACAACCTTAATTTGTAAAAGTGTAATTTTCTTTTTTATTATTATTAAAAATAAAAAATTATTCGATTTTTTATTTAAATGTTTAATAATTAAAATAAATTTAATTTTTAAAAAAATAATAAGGGACCGGGGCGCCCCGGCCCGGGGGCCGGCTCGGGCCCCTTTCCGGGGTCAAAGCCCGAGCCCGGCCCGAGCCCGATAAAGGAAGGGCCCGGGCTCGGCCCGGTTTGCAAAAGCCCGGGCCCGACCAGGCCCGGTCCGGGCCGTCCCGATCGGGCCTTTTGGACACGGCTACTTTAGATACAATATAGGACAAAGCAACATCTGGAACAAGTAATGAAAAGTATGAAGGGAAAAAATAAACATTGTAGCAAGAGAAAGTGAAGAGCATATGCATCCAGGATCCAAACATAATACAGATGATGTCGCTTCTACATTTTCCAACTTTGCAACGTCTGCTACCTCTCCACCTAACAAGTCACCTCAGCATTCAGAGATTGCCGAGCTAGGATGGCAAAGCCCATCTGTATCATGTTAGTTATATCATTTTGTGTAGCTCAACTATTATCTTTCCTATTGAATGAACTCTCAGGGAAGTTGCAGTCTGTTAAATCTACTAACTACAATTATCATAGTATAGCATAAATCAAACTCTCTAAAAATGATTTTACCTGCAAACTGCTGCTAGGCAACCAAAATCGACTGATGTTTAACGAGAACGAAAATCGACCTGAAGCGTCTGGCGATATCTGGCCTAAGGCTAGAGTGCTAGGGATTAGGGAAAACCAAAACTGGGAAAGGAAATGAATGAGGAATCGGGAAATAAAATAGAAATCGAAATCGAAATGGATGAGAAAATTGAAATGGATTAGGAAGTGAAATTGAAATGGAAAACAACCTGAAACGTTTGGCGTCTGGCGATGAAGGCGAGCTTGACTGGAGCCTGGAGGACTGGCGGACAAGCATCTGAAAATAACCTAGATAAACGTCAACGATGACGGCAGACTGGCATCGGACCGAGTCAGGACTGGTGTCTGGAAGAGTCGGGAATGGCGTCTGGCGAGAGAGGAGATGGGCAAACAACGATAGCAAGATTTTACACAGGCAATGCGGAAATACTAGGCAAAAGGCGGGATTTTGCAATACTACTTAAAAAAAATTATAACTGAGTGCGGGCGGCCGCCCTCCTGATATTATCCTCAAAGAAGCCTTCTGTCTTATTATCATTACAAACCTCAACGATATTTAACTTCCACTTCTTAAAATAATTTTTTTTCTTCACTATTTTTTGTTTCTCCTTAGCCCAATATGACATTTTATTAATATACAAATATTTATAGACTCTCCTAAAATTTCCAAGATAATCTTTATAATATAACTAATCATTTTATTACACTACATATTTAAATTCATCGCATTTTCTATCTAAGTAAACTATCTCAAAAACTTAATATTTTTATATTTTTCTAACTCTACCACCTTGATGGGGATCGGAGAATCATGACCGACCATAATGACTCCTTAGTCTATTAATAGGGATAGATGGCATTTTGAGGGGATCGAGAGTTGAAGAAAAAAAGGTTTCTCCTTTTGGTCGCACGGTGCCGAAGCCGGAAATCCAAGTACTAAGCTTCGGTAAGCCAAGTGCGAAGCTTGGTAGTTACCCCTCCCCCTCTCTACTTGGCCAGCCATTCCCCTCCTCTAGCCGGCCATCTCCCCATCCCCCTCTGCATCCCATACCAAGGAAACACTTCCAGGCAGCCCCAATTCACATTCCAGCCCCTCTCATAGCACCCGGCCTCCCCTTTCATCCTCCCCATCCCTCTGCCAACCACCCACGCGGCCACACCCCTCTTTCCCGTGGAACCACTTCTCCAACAGTCTCTGATGCATCCTCCGTCGCATCCAATATTGCATGACGCCATCATGCGTCATGAAATATTTTTTTAATGTACTTTTATTTATGCATTGTTTTATGTATTCCCTTCGCCGTACTTTTGTTGCTCGGCCCGTCGAATTGACCGCCCGTCGGGACCCTTAATAAAAAGGTCCGGTAATTTTGGTAGTTAGGATGAATCGGGCAAGCTCAAAATTATTTAAAAGAAACGCTTAAATTTAGAACAAAATTTCAATCGAGAATATGATCACATTCAAATTAATGCCATAATTTCAAATTAGTCTCATTTAGGAAAGAAGTTTATGTGAGAAACATTTAGAAATTTATAAGAATCCAAAATAGGACCAGTCATATTTTGGAAATAATAAACAGCAGATGTGACCGGCCATTAAATTTTCTTTATAAAATTACTTCTCCCCTGTCAATTGAAGGCACCGGACAGCACAGGAAATCGAAAAAAATTTCGATTTCCCCTGCATTGTCGGCTCTGCGCCTGTGGATTCCAGTTCAACTGCTGCTCAAGCCCGTCAACCACTTCAGCGACCCGTGCTCCGCCACTGACCACGCCGCCTGCCGTCGGCCAGTCCCACTCCGCCGCTGACCACGCCGCAGGTCGGCCAGTTTCATTTCATCGCAGCCCTAGCGGCCTGGGCAACGCTCCAGCGGCCACTGCGCGTTACTCGCCCAGCTTTCAAGATCAGGCGGCCGCCGACCGTCACTATCACCGACGGCGACGTAGTCCAGCAATCATCGCCGGTACGTGGACCTCCTTCCTCACGCCAGTGGCTTCCTGAGTGCCTTCCGGTGCCGGTTGTTGTCGACTCTGACCCGTTCTTCCAGCAAACGGCCAGCAGCCTGCTCGTCAGCCAGTGGCCAGTCTTCTTCCCCTCGTTGGTCTGTGCTCTTCTCGTCGGTTGCTGTCGACTCCAGAGTTCTCTTCCAGCAAACGGCCAACGGGACCGTCTCGCCTCTGTCGAAGGATTTGGGAGGGACTTTTCCTCCTGTGGTAACATCATCCAATCTAGTTGCCCCAATAATCAGTTCTAAATTTATGCACTCATTTAAGTAATTAAAGAGCTTGTCCGAACGTTCTAACCACCAAATCGTCATCTGTTTCATAAATTATTGCTTGTGGATCATGCTTGTAAACGTGCAAATCCCGCGACGGTTCGAACCGTTAAACGCCAACAAATTCTTCGGATAATGAATAACGAATTTGTAGACGTTTGTCGATAAGAGCAGTTTTACGCGCGAAAGTCTCGAGTTGGCCCGCTCGGCCTTCTTTTCAAAATAACAAACTCCTTAATTTTCAAAACGCTATTTTATCTATAATAAATAAAATATTTTTTCTATAAAATATTTAGTATTTTGGAACCCTAGTTCAAGTTTACATCAGTCTCCCTACTAAAATTCCCAAAACAGCCCCAATCACCTCCAAAATCCCATCTTCGGCCACCCCTCATGATCCACCTCCATTTTCCTTTAAATTTTCTCCATTTTTAATTTTCTCCTAAATTTCCTCTCATTTTTCTCACTTCCCTCATAACTCCCCATCACACTAACGTGGATCCACCTTCTCCTCTCTCAACTGAACCCCACACAAACTCTCCCAACCAGCCATCTCCCCTCCATCCCCTCCCAGCCCCAATTCCCTCTCTGCCAACCATCCAGGTACACTCCCAAACCCAAAATTCCAGCCACTTGAATTAACCAGCAGCTTAGTTCTCTACCACCTTAGTCCCCAAGTCTTCAGTATACCTTACCATTCACTAGAAAGCACTTCCCTGCTGCCCGTAACCCTTTTCCAGCCTCCAGGTCCCTGCTGGAAATCCGAACAGCCTGTCTGCACCTATTATTATCCCCCACTTTTCCTTGCTGCCGGTGATTGTCCAGCACCCAATCTGGGCTTTTCACACTGCAGACACCCCATCCTCCCCCTAACACCTCCTTCCGGCCTCCTAAAGCTCTTTGGATACCCATGCAGCCCTCCCCTATTTCTAAATTGTGTGAGTTTTATAGTTTGAAGTCAATTACTTTTTGTTGAATTGGTTGTTAATTTCCTGCTTATCGAATAGTGATTTGTAATCATTGTCTTCAAAACTTTTGAAGCGTTGTACGCTCTGATTTATTTAGTAATCTAATTTTGAGTCCTCTTGCAGTTTTATTATCTCTCTTGTTTCCTTCCTTGTATACTTTTACTATGACTTATTATTCTTAATTGAGTTATAAATAATTTTATTGCAAGTTTAAAATTCGTCGGAAATGTAGTTGCATGTACTGTTCACCCTTTAGCCCCTGATAGAACTGTCCAGCGTCACACCTCATCCTACGTTATAATTTATTTTTATCATTTCAATTAACACTCCTAGTCTCCTACAACATAAACTGTCTCCTAAGTTCTTAATTAATCTCCACTTTTCAAACTGACAACTAGAATCTTACTTCCATAAAAATAGTCAGTTTAGTGTGTTCATTGATCGGGAATGTGAACATTGGCCTTTTCGTCTTCCAAATAGCCCCTTTAGCTTAAAAACAACAGTTTCAGCTCATTTTTCGCTCATTCCAAGCCAATAGATTTCATCTATTTCATGTAGGTCTCTGGTTTCATAAAAAAGAATGCCATGCCACAGAGATGACAATAGGAGCATGGGTGCTTATCTCCTTCAACTCTAAAAGTGAAATGAAATATACTCATCAGACATCAATCAGGATCCCTACTCTACAACCTTAATTAGCATTCATTTTTAATACATAGCATTCCAAAAATATTTGACAAACAAATATCTTGAAAAATCCTAGAATCAACATAAAATTTAGAAATAATTAGTTTAATGAAGTATATTTCTAAACAAGTTGTTGAGATAGAGATCCGCAATCTGGGCAAGCTAGTGAGGCCACATAAGGTTGTTTGTATGGTGTGGGTCGCCACATGGGCTAAGACAAGCAAGCTTTGATGCGAGGTATATCACCCCAAGAGGTCGAGATAAGCATGTTGAGATACAAGGTATGTCGCCCTAGGAGGTAGAGATTTACAAGATATGTCATCCCAGGAGGCTAAGATTTATGAGGGACGTCACTCCAGCAGGTTGAAATTTACAAAATATGTCGCCCTAGGGAGCTGAGATTTACCAGGTACGTTGTCCCAAAAACTGAGAATTACAAGGTATGTCGTCGAATTTGATAGTGAATGAGACATTTTTCCTCGTGGTATTTATACATACACAGAAGCACTGGAAAGGAGCACTCCAAGTTTCTAAGTGGTTTGAAGTTATGGAGAGATAAGAGCTCTGAAGAAAAAAAAGTGAAAACAGAAGACAAGGAAGTCGCAAACCTGTGAAGCTCGGGAGATAACCAATGCAAGGAGACATGATGAGAGAGGGTGAGCGATATGCATCGTAGTTGGATCAGCAGGTCGTGGAGCATCAGTAGTAGGGGCACCAGTCACAGGGTATCAGACTGAGGACGATGACGAGTGTAAACATAAAGAAGAGGAGGAGACGAGGATGGTAGCGTGAAGGTGATGTAAGTCACAAGGTTCATGTATGATGGTGGATAGGTATGTTAGGACTTAGGACGTGGGATATCAGAGGATACATCATCACTGGAAGGCGAGTAGAATGGTTGATTCTCAAGGAAAGTAACATCAACGGAGGTAACCATCTTCTGATCGACAGGAGAGTAACAGAAATAGCCCTTATGTTTGCGAGAGTACTCAACGAACCTGTACTTAGTAGCGCGAGGAGCAAATTTGTCTTTACAAGGGCCGAGATGATGGACAAAGCAAATGTTGCCGAACACACAAAGAGTTAAGGGAAAGGGGGACAAGGACGAAAAGAGAATGGAGAAGGGTGTCATGAAGTTGAGAATAGATAAGAGCATGCGATTAATGAGATAGCAGACAATGGAGATCACAAAGTGTCAATAGATCTTGGGGACCTGCATTTGAAACATAATGGAGCAGGCAATCTCGAGGAGATGGCGATTCTTCCACTCGGCCACACTATTCTGTTGCGGTGTGTATGTGAATGAGATTTAGTGGATAATACCGAACATAGTACAAGTGTCCTAAAAAATCACGACTTGTATATTCAAGTGCATTGTCCGTTCGATTGTATTTTAATGGATCATGAGAATTGAGTATGGATCTCAGCAATGAAGGAGCAAAATACATGCAGTAATTCAGAGCAACCGCGCAACAAGTATAATTAGGTCATGTGAGAATGAGCATTAACAAAAGTAAGAAAATATCGATAACCAGATAAACTACCAGTCTTAAAAGCACCCTAGACATTAGAATGCACTAAATCAAAGGGAGAAAAGCTACAAGTACAATGAGGGAAAAATGTAAACCGATGTTGTTTCCGGTAGATATAAGATTCACATATAAAAATCGGGAAGAGTAACATCAGGGTGAGCATTAAGATTTCTTCAGGATAGAAAGATGAGTATGACCAAAACGCCAATGCAAATCAACAGAGCTGAGAAAGGAGAGAACGATGGGGGGAGATCCAGAGTGTAGAGCCCATTTGACAATTGTACTCTGTAAATGATACTCCGCGTTCGTCGATCCTGCATCACAAGGAAGAAAATGAAAAAATAATTGAGCAATCATTATCTTGAGTCGGACGACTGACAGAAAATAAATTAAATTGAGAGCCATGAACATGAATAACATAGCAGAGTGAGAGAGTCGGAGTGATACACAACGTCTGAGCCGCAAACCGGGTTGGTGTCTCCACTAGCCATCGTTATAAACTTGAGACAAGAAGAGTGCGAGAAACAGAAAGGCTTCTGCGGAGTAATGTGATTCGTGGCTCCAGAGTCCACGATCCAAATGGAGTTACGGCAGGAACATGATATACCTTCGTTGGAGATGGAGGCAACAAAGTCAATCATCCGAGTAACCAACCCTCGGAGATGTTGGAGTTCCTCGCACAGGGTGTCAATGTAGGAGAGGGAGGTAGTAGGAATTTCCACTGTATTAGTTGCATGGTGTCGAGGGTTGGACGGTGGCGGCGGTGAGAACCTATGTTTTCGGAAACAAGTTGACTCAGTATGCCTTGGTTTGCCACAATGAATACACATGTGAGTGGTTGACCCCTTGGAGCGAATACATCCGTCGCGCCCACTGCCTCAAGACCCAAAGCCACCTCCACAAGATCCATAAGGTGAAGGGCGAGTATCAGTAGAGTGTTGAGGAAGGTCAGGAGATGGTGTGAGCGAGGCATCAGTGAGTAGCGTCACCTTCAAAATCATGGAGCAAACATCGAAAAGAGAAGGAATCCTGGATGAGGATAATATGGCGGCACGAATATGTAAAGATGAGGGGAAATGTGTGTCATCATCAGGGTTATGCCAACAACTTCTTTTTGACCATATTGTAATGAGAAATGCAACGACGCTGACTGGTGCTGGATCCATACCTCAATAGAGGTCTTGTACTTTGCAACAAAGGAAGTAAGGTCCCCATCTGAACCAAGAGCAACAGTCTGCATGTCTCATGAATACATAGACTGGAGTTTGTCCCACATTGCCCTAGCAGTCTCGTGATACCTAGTCATTCGATATGAATCACTTTCCATGGAGTTCAAAATTCAAGGATGAATCCGTTTATCATCCCGGAGGCATTGCTTGGTAGGCTCAGCGGGTGGGACATGAGTGAGGTGATGAAGTAGCCCCTTAGTTTGAAGGACACAACGCACCGAATGTACCCATTTAACAAAATTATTCTTCCCAAAAAGAAATTTGGTGGAAATGTGTAGTTCATCGCGAACATCAGAGGTCGTCGGGATGTTGGTTGTGGACGCAACATGCGTGCCCATTGGATAAGTTGGAGGTAGTAAAGCCGACGAGTACTTGGAAGCAAGGTTGCAGTCTTGCAGATGTCGGATGTCGGACTCATGTTGGTTTGAGTTTTTTATGTCGGATTGCGGGAGATATATCGGGAACATTTCAAAATGTCAAATTATAATATTAAAATTATATATATATATATATATTTCATAATATTTTCATTTATTAGTTAAATGGTAATTAATTTATCTAATCAAGGGTAAAATAAAATTCGTATGAGAAAATTAAACTACTAACAAGTGTCCAACCAATTTATAATAAAAAATAAACGTTACATACTTTCAATCATGTAATATAACATCACAAAATCATATTAAACTAAAAATATAGTCCAACTGCATGCAACGCCTGTTGGAATGATGTAGCATACACGACATTGGACTGCCACAACCCACTGCCATAAGGCTTTGCTACACCAACAGTGTCACACAGCCACAATGTCAGTCGAGAAGAAGGAAGAGGGAAATAGTGGAAGAGAGCTCAGATAAATAGAGGAAGGACGGAAATAGAGGAATAGAAAATAAGGATAGCCGCAACCACAACCATAATGTCAGCCAAGAAGAAGGGGCAAATAAATAGAGAAAGAGAGATCAGAGAAATAAAGGAAGGAGGGAAATAGAGGAATAGAGAATAAGGATAGCCACAGCCAACACTACAATGTCAGCCGAGAAGAAGGGAGATTAAGGCAAGCTAGGGCATGACCGCATGAGGACATTGTAACTATCCATGAAAAAGTAACAAATATTAACTTAAAATATAAAGAACAAACTCACATAGCCGAGCAGATGAGCCACAAAAGCGTAGAGGAGAGGAGGAAATTTACCGAGAAACAGACGCCAGACAGAAGACAGTCATCGGCAAACACCAAATAACCAGAAGAATACAGCCCAGGTGCGAGAATCACAAAGAACAACTGAACCAGAGAGACAGGAAGAAGACGAGAGAAATCGCGAGAGACGGGATTAGGGCAAGCCGCTGGAGAGACGGGAAGAGTCGAGCGCGTAAAATAAAAATAAGGGGAGAGTCGAGCGCGACGCGTATAATATATTAAGGATTTAAGTTAAATAAACAAATAATAGTAATGCCACAATGCCGCCATAATCAACAATAATGTGCCACAAGTCCTGCATGTCGGCCGTAATTCTGTAAAACGCAAATTTGTGTAATTGCAGCGGTAATGTTGTAATTCCCCCCAAAAAAGGACATGTCGGCCGCAATTTACAAGCTTGCTTGGAAGATGGCAGGGAGTCCGCTGGCATAAAAAATTGTGAGTCCTCAACAGAGGATGCAGCGAGCACTCCGGGGAGATACAACAGTGAGCCCTGGGAATCCTCGACAAGAAGTCTTGCGAGTTCTCAAGAAAGAACACTTGCAAGTACTTAAGAGAGGGGGAGAGCTCTTCGTCGAAGACGTACGAATGTTGAAGCAGAGACGCAAGGGACAACTGAAGAAAGGGGGATCGCGAGCTCTTCAATGAAGGTTTTTGCGAGTTCTCAAGCAACGCCTGTGAATACGTAAATAGGGGAATATGTGATCTCTCCGCCGAAGGTTTGTGAACGATAGTTTAGAGACGCCAGTGATTATTGAAGCAGGTGGAATAGCGAGCTCTTCGGGCCAAATCGACTACGAGTTCTCGAGGTAGAGACGTCGGCAAGTGCTCAAGCAAAATATTTGGTCGAAACAATGGCCAACTTTGCGGTCAAAGAAGCTAGCGAGTTCAGCGAGAAGTCTCGCGAAAAGCGTGTGAACCAAATGGCTTGGGGAGCACAAACAAGACACAAATTGCGTGAGTACCCTGACGAAGTGCGGTGAGTACTTGGCCAAGTAAATTGCCCACGACACTCAAGAAGAGGAGTAGAGAGGGACTCAATCGGCGAGAGCACAAGCAAATGTTGAGAGTCGGATCCGAAGAATCGAGTAGCTCTGATAACATGTAAAGAGGACTAAATACAAAGTATAAATCACTTTATTACTTCACACAACATCAATTACAAATACACGTGCACACTTATTTATAAGTGGGAGTGTTACCCTAACACAAAATCAAGATGTGGCACTAATCTATACAAGAGGAAATACATGGCCCAACAAGTGGGCCTTTACAATGATCTTTTATATTCAGGATACTTTTTACCCTTGTAGCCGAGATGAATATATTATGATCTCAAGCAACCAGTTATCTATTATTAGTTACTGTGCATATTTAATTAGTGTCATTATTTAGCGTCGTCATGTGTTTATATTAGACGTCTTTTATTATAAGTCTTTACATATTTTAATTTTAATCATTTAGAGTCTATGTTATGTGTCTTTATTAATCAAGTCAAATTACGAATCATACAAATTTTTAGTGTATTTTATTTTTTTTTAGATTTTCCTTTATGTTTGGTTTATTTATGCATATGTCGTTGTATATAATGTTATTTACACACCCTTGGGGGTCATGAATGAATTCATACAAAAATAATCAAAGTTCTTTCACTCTCTAGTTTTTTCTTCATCTCCGCCTTCTAGGGTAATGGTTGGATAAAGCATTCCCCCTTCCTCTGTCACCTTTTAAGTGGTGTTGACTCCCTTGTATCTTCGATGTACCCTGCATCTTCGCCTCCACCAAAAGAAGCACATAACAGAAAACTATCGGGGTATTGTTCACGTGTACT
This sequence comes from Platanthera zijinensis, assembly GCA_039513925.1. NCBI lineage: Eukaryota > Viridiplantae > Streptophyta > Magnoliopsida > Asparagales > Orchidaceae > Platanthera > Platanthera zijinensis. The sequence goes on from CM077096.1 coordinate 26,945,122, forward strand.
AAAAAATATGACATCTCCAACAACTAAATGTTCGGCATTCCTCTGTGGAGACATATGGGATGAAAATTAAATGAGCACCCTACCTTGGTTCATCCCAAAGAACTCGAAAAGAAAATATACAAGTTATGAAAAATATCATATGGTTTGAAACAATTTTCAAGAGCTTGGTTTGGTCACATCAACAAAGTTATTGATCTAAACTTGTTCATAAGAAAAAACTAGGGAAAACTAATAACTCCTATTATATATGTCAGATGATATTATTGTAATTAGGGACAATATGTTGGATATCATGTCCCTCAAATCCAAATTTACTAAGGAATTTGAAGTGAAAGATCTTGGTACACAACAATCCTTCCGTGGAATTGAAATTTCCTGAATTAAAAATGAGACTTTCATCTCTCAGAAAAAGTGCACCTTGGACCTGCTCGAAGGTACAAGAATGCTGAAATGTAAGCTTATTGATACTTCTATTGAGGTCAATTATAAAATTGGTAAAGATGATGGTAATCATATCCAATGTGTTCTTAATTACCAATGATTGGTAGATCATCTCATTTATCACTCTCATAGTAGACCTGATATGATCTATGTTGTTGGCATCTTAAGTCAATTGATGCATGATCCTAGAGAAAGACATCTTGCTGCTACAGTTATGATTCTGTGATACCTAAAGGCTACCCCCAAGTAAGAAATTATATTCTCTCATCACATTAAGACCGGCAACTCTACTGTTAATGATAAAATAAGAATAGAAATTTGCACTAATGCAGGCTAAGTTGGGTCTATGGTGTACATTCTACCACATGAAACCAAGGTTGTCAGGATCGTGATTCAAATCATACGATCCTACGATCCATATTTTGTAAATCGATCCTGATTTTATAAAGCGATCCTCGATCCGACCCTACTACCAGATCTGATCCTACCTCGAAACAATCTCATCTAGGATCTCGATCCTGACAACCTTGCATGAAACTGTAACTCTGTAGGTGAAAATCTTGGGACATAGAGAAGTAAGAATTAATTTGTAGCGCTTGGTCCAATGTAGAAGCTGAATACAAAGTCATGGTCCTTGGAATTTGTGAAGGTGTATGGATTGTGGAATGTTCTCTTAACACTGTTCGTTTGTTCTATAACAACAAAGCTTCTATCTGTATTGCAAAAATCCAGTTCAGCATGGTTGTACCAGGCATATAGAGATTGATAAGAATTTTATAAAGGAAAGAATCTATAAATAGTTAATGAGAGACATTATTCCACATTCGCTTCATCTGGAATGCAACAAAGTTCAGAGATTGGCCTCACTAATCATTTGTAGGGTAATTTAAATGTGGACCAATGTGAAGTGTGGCTTTAACCTTAGGACCCAAGTGTAAATTGCCATACTTCATATAATGTGATAAAATTTTCTTCTAGAATCGCCTTACAATCTTTTCAAAAATAACTTCCTTTTAAGCACCAAAAAAATTGTAAGCAGCTCTACTTCTAAAAGAAATTAAACACTCTTCTCATTTATTAAAATACTCATTGTTTTAAAATAAATATAAGCTTCTATGAATTCAAGAATAGATCATACTATAGCATTTCTCTTTAAATTCAACTCTCTCCATGAAATTAACTATTAGACATCCTATTAGAACCTATATACCCATTTAAGTGACTCCAAATAAGTATAATTTCTTCCTCATGTATATATTATTATATTCTTTCATCTCCTCCAAAAATTATTGTACAAAATATCGTTAATCCAATTTAAGGAGCAAAAGAACTGACTACGGTTCTGTTTGGCGCGGAGTTTTTGCTCCGATGTGTTTAGGAAAAAAAAACACCGCCATAGAATGTATGTTTGGGATGACAACGGTTATGGCAACCACCAAGAAAATAAAATTACTTTTGAACATAAAAGTGGATGAAGTTCCTTAGGTGAGGTTAGGCATTCACAAGTGATAGTTCATAACTACCTCGTTCATGATCGCCACTGCCATGCCAAATGGAGCCTACATTTAAAAACGTTCATATCATAGGCATAGATCACCTTGATAATATTACCTTTCAACTATCTATCCACTATTATCAGAACCTTAATTTTCTTCTCAATATTTTCAATAACTTATAGCTTTCCCATTTCTCTTTTTTGTTTCAATTCACCATCTAATTTCTTGCAAAAAAACAATATTTCATTATTCTTCTGGTCACTATGTTCACCAATAATCTGTTCTTAATATTCTTATGTTGTGGCTCCCCACGTGTGAGACATCCTAGCCCACATTCCTTAATTTTCTCCATAGTGTGATTAAGGCTCCATTTTGTGCGGTGGTGGTGATCGTGAACGCGGTGGTTATGAACTGTCATTCGTGAACGCACGACCTCACCCAAGGACTTCATCCACTTTTATGTTCAAAACTAGTTTTATTTTCTTGGTGGCGGTCATAACCGTTATCATGTCAAACATCCATTCTATGATAGTGGCGTTTTTGTCCAAACTCACTGGAGCAAAAATGTCGTGTCAACGGAGCCTAAGTATGGACTAGTGACACTACATGCATCTACCATTCCAGCAAACAATTTTCTACTTCTCATAGCAATCTGGTTAGTCCAATGGCACCTCTCTAATGGGAAAAACAATCACAATATCAAATCCTGGAAGTAAGGCAATGAGATGTATTTACCAAAGATTTGGCACATTGCACCCCTGAAGTACCTTATTTTTGCACTTTGCATCCTAAATTTTTAAAAATGGCATTTTGCACCCCCTAATAACAAATTTTTGATACCAAAATGAGTATTTTGGGTGGTGCCCAGACCTAAATATCCCCGAAATTTCATTCTTGGGGTGCAAAGTGCCAAAAATCTGTAATTAGGGGGGTGCAAAGTGCCAATTTTAAAAAATTGTGGGGTGCAAAGTGCCAAAATAGAATAATCCGGAGGTGCAAAGTGCCCTAAAGCCAAAAAAACACATCCTACGGTTTTGGAGCAGCATGAATTCTCATCTAGCTCTTAAAAAGGGCTAAACCCTAAACATAAGATATCAGCTTCCCTATAAAGAACAGGTGCAAATAAAGAATTAAAGGAAGCATTACCGGTGAGGGAACGTTGAATACTTGGTCATCGGCACAGTAACGATGTTCATCCGCGCATTGACCGAGGACTTGACGATGGCATCAACCACCTCCTTGGCTTTCCCCACCCCAACTCCCACCTGGCCCTGCTTGTTCCCCACCACAACAATGGCCCTAAACGACATCTTCTTCCCTCCCTTTACCACCTTCGTCACCCTTCTTACCTGCACAACCCTCTCCTCGAACCCATCGGCCACTTTTTCCCTCTTCTTCCTCCCAAGATGACTGCTCGTCTTCTTCAATTTGGCGTCCATGACGTAAATGTCGTTCCCGAGCACGCTTTCGCCGCTGTAGGCCGGCCCGTATAGCTCCTCGTATCCCGCAGAGATCTCCTCCTCAGTCTCCGGCGGAAGCTCGTCGAACGCGGGTGGGGGGACGTAGCCTTCGGGCCGTTCCGGTGGGTCAAAGGTGACGATATTGGAGGGATCGTCGTTGTAATAGAAGGTTGTCTCGATTTCGCCGCCGGATGTGGCGGCGGGGGAAGGAGCCGGTGCGGATAGGCGTAGGGGAGAGGGCGGATGGGTTAGGGATCGGGGTATGAAGGAGGTGGATGGAGCGGAGGAGGATGCCGATGAGGAGCGGGAGGAGCGGAGAAAGAGAGAGGAGAAGGAGGAGAGAGCCACGGCAGAAGCCATGGCTTTAGAGCTTTCGGTGCTAGAGAGAGTGGGAAGAACCGAAGAAGTGGAGATGGGGCACTGGGGGACTGTTTTGTGTTGTTTCTCTCTCTATTCTATCTTCTGTTGAAAAACAAAAAAAATGAGCATAAGTGGGCTGTTTCTCTCTATTCTCTCTCTATTCTATCAGGTCTAGTTTGATCGATTCTGAATTCACTCGAAATTGAAATCTAAATCGACTCGGTTTGGGGACGTGCTTGTGTTAGGCTCTGTTTGGAGGGACTTATATTCACTGGTCAAGCGATTATGACCGTATGAATCGGACCTTAATTTATTAGGGTCCGCATCTTATGCAAGTTGCCATCGAAACAAATTAAGACTCCGCTTGAGGGTACTTATTTTTACCGGTCATGCGGAGCCTAACATTTAATTGGTGGCTGCTCCAACTTGATCTACATGGATTGGACCTGGATATATATTTTTTGGTTGACTTTAACCAAGTATTATTCCGTCATATTTCTAGAGAGTCCATCGACTTGCGATCAATTGCTTGAAATATGGGAGAAATTGTAATTTTCTTTGGAGTGATCTAGAACTCGCTACACTCGAGTTCTGGAACTTGTCCACAAGGACTTGGATAGCATAGTTCTGATGTAGCTGTTGTATTTTGTTTCTTTTGGTTTAAATAATGCATACGCAATTGGGGGCGAGCCAAATCAAAGATTGAATTGACTGATGGTAAGTAAGCTGATGCTTTTGAGATTGTGTTATGTGGAGAATTGTTCAATGCAATTTGGTATTTCATGCAGTTGCTGGGTGCAGTGTGTTTGCTATGTGTGGTTAATGATGCTTTGTGCAGGTGATGATGATGTTAAGCAAGTTAAATTTGGGTGATGATTGTTGTGTTAGGTTAGCCTTTCAAAGAAATGTGAATTTGTTACGTGCCCTAGATTGAGAGCGCGTGCACGGGGAAGGGGAGGGAAGTCCTCTAGAGAGGAGGGAACCGTCTTGAATCTCCGGCGAGCAATGGCGGTGGAGGCGGCTTGCGGGTTGTGACAGCGGAGGCGGGCTGGCATGGGATCGCGAAATGGGGTGTGCTGCTAGGGCGTCGGGGGGAGGTGCGGGTTCCGTGAGATTAGAGAAAGGGTTAGAGAGAGATATGAAAATAGGCTAAATTGAAATAACTTACAAGCATTTGTGGTCTTGTGAGTTGCTATAAATTGGACTTTTCCAATTTGACATATTAGTTTAAGTTAATCTTCAATTTATGCAATAAATTTAGGGTGGTGTTAAAGGCACACCATTTTCGGCTTTGTGCACACCAATACTATGTGCACCCATTGAAATTTTATGTGCACACCATCTTCGACTTTGTGCACACCAATACTATGTGCACAGTCTGAGCAAACATAGCTGCAATGTATGTGAACTCGTTGGGCGCCGTTGCCGTCTCCTTCATCAGAGCAAACAGATCGACGGCAAGGCGGTCATGGTCGTGCATCGCGAGCCCTCCGATCATCACGTTCCAAAGCACGACGTCTTTGCTCGAAATCCGGCGGAATACCTCCAAAGCTGCTTCAACGCACCCGCATCTGCAGTACATGTCCACAAGAGTTGTGGGGAGGATGACGTTGCCGTGATTACATAGTTTTTTTTAAATGAAATACGCGCCTTTTTAAACTGCGTCTTCTGCGTTCATTTTCAGGATAAGTGTTCAACATTAAAGTTGTAGATCTCGACGATATCTACAACTTTCATGTTGAACACTTTTTGATTTAAAGCCGTTTAGGCCCCCGATTTGGCCCCCGGAAAATCAAGCGGAACATTAAATGTTCCGCGTGATTTTTTCTGGGGGCCAAATCGGGGGCCTAAACGGCTTTAAATCAAAAAGTGTTCAACATAAAAGTTGTAGATATCGTCGAGATCTACAACTTTCATGTTGAACACTTCTCCTGAAAATGAACGTAGAAGACGCAGTTCAAAAAGGCGCGTATCGGGAAGGGGGAGGCGGGCTGCTTCGGCTTTAGTTGGGTGGGGTTTAGAAAACCTAAATTATTAAGGATTATATTTTTGATGGGTGTGCACATAGCCGAAAATGGTGTGCCTTTAACACCACCCTAAATTTATATGTCATAAATATTACGACATATTTATGCATAAAATATTAAGTTTAATATCTCGGTGATCCATATCATTTTGATTAATTGGGCTTAACCAAAGCAACCCGATTATATTAAAATTGTACATTAAGTATTATAAATTATTAGGATTGCATTTAGATCAAGAGATGTAATTGTGATTAATTATATTAATTTAATGACTTTATCCCACAGGAATTTTGTTAAATTTAATATAATTAATTAAGATGAATATCAAATATATCATTTTTAATTTACCCACGAGAATTAAAAATTGATGAAATTTGATGATTTTATCATTAAAGTCTCTAAATATAAATCCATTTGAATTAAAATTTTAACCCACATGTAAATTTTATGTCATTCGATTTATGATATAATTTACATTGGTAAGTTATATAAAATTTTGTAGTCTTTTTAATTGAAAAAATAAGTATGTGTATATTTATTTTTGAAGTTATTCAACTTGTTAGTACTTTTGATTTGAAACATGATGTTCCTGAATTAAAAGGTGATAATTATAAAATCAGGATGAATTCAGTTCTCATTCAGTTAAGATGGATGGATATATATTGATTATGTTATAAGAAAAGACGAACCACCTACAGTAACTGATGTTAGCAATGCGACTGAAATTGCTCTTTATGAAAAGTGGGAGCGGTCAAACCGCCTCAGTGTGATGTTCATTAAGAGTAAATTTTCTGCTAGTATTCATGGTTCAGTTGAACAACGTATCAATGTTAGAGTTTAATTTACTAAAGGCTATTGATGAACAAATTGAGTCATCAGCAAAAGCTCATGCTATAACCCTAATCATGAAAATTTCATCTCTAAAACTTACCAATACTAGAGGTGTGTGCGAGCACATCATGAAGATGAGAGATATTGTTACTCAGCTAAAGAACTTAGAAGTGGTTATATCTGAATCTTTCTTTGTGTATTACATCCTGAACACTCTTCCTCAATATTATGGGCCTTTCAAGATCTTTTATAACACACATATTAAGAAATGGTCTATTAATGAACTCATGATCATGTGTGTTCAAGAGAAAGAAAGACTCAATATGAAAATAAGAGAGAGGTTCATTTGACAACACGTGGAAAGTATAAAGACCAAGGCAAAAGGAAAGCAAATGGTGTTCTTCAACCTAAAATTGACATAAAGAAGAAATCCAAGTATTTTTTTCTGTAACACGAAAGGACACGTAAAGAAGAATTGCGCTAAGTTTAAAGCCTGGTTTGAAAAGAAAGGTAATCTACTTTCTTATGTTTGTTATGAATCTAATATGGTAGAAGTAAGTCATAACTCTTGGTGGATTGACACTGGATCAACAATCCACATTTCAAATTCCTTGTAGGGTTTTCTAAGCCACATGAAACCATTAGGAAGTGAGCAGTATATCTATTCTGGAAACAAGATGCGCTCGCATATGGAGGCTATTGGAACATGTAGATTAGTTCTCAATAGTGGTTATCTTTTGTATCTTAAAAAACTTTGTATATTCCAAGTTTCTCTAGAAATTTGATTTCTGTATCAAAATATATACCTTTGGGTTACTCCTTTATATTCTCAAATTTATCATTTAATTTATCTTATAAATATGAAATTATTGGAAATGGTATTTTGTCTAATAGTCTTTTTAGAATTAATTTACAAAATGATGACTATAATAATGCAATGCATGTTCACAATAATGCGAGAATTAAAAGAAATTTTACGAATGAAGAATCCTCTATGCTATGGCATCGGAGATTGAGACACATCTCCATGGAAAGAATCAAATGATTAGTAAATGACGGAGTACTTAGTACTTTGGATTTTACTGATCAAATGACTTGCATTGACAGTATTAAAGGAAAACATACAAACAAGTCAAAGAAAGGTGTCAAGAAGAGTACTATCATATTAGAAATCATACATACAGATATATGTTGCCCAGATATGGACACATATGGTCAGAAATATTTCATCATTTTTATAGATGATTACTCACATTACATGTATCTCTACATGCTTCATAATAAGTTCAAAGCATTATATGCATTTAAATCCTTTAAGACTGAAGTAGAGAAACAATGTGATAAGCAAATAAGGATTGTGAGATCAAATAGAGGTGGTAAATATTATGATAGACATACTAAGGATAGACAAGGATCAGGTGTTTTTGCGAAGTTTCTTTAAGAAAATGGGATGCCCAATACACTATGTCTGTTACTCTTGACCAGAATGGTGTAGCAGAAAGAAAAAATTGAACACTACTAGACATAGTGCGGAGCATGCTTGATAGCTCAAAACTTTTTAAGTCTCTATGGATAGAAGCTTTAAAAATGGCTATGCACGTATTAAACCGTGTTCCAACCAAGGCTGTTCTAAAGATGCCTTTTGAGTTATTCAAAGGTTGGAAAGAGTTTGTAACATGTACGCATATAGGGTTGCCCTTCAGAAGTAAGAGTGTATAATCCACAAGAGAAGAAGTTAGACCCAAGGACTATTAGTGGGTATTTCATTGGATATGTTGAGAAGTCCAAGGTGTACAACCCCGTATTCGCAAAAAGGGGGGCCCCAAGCAAGACATGAGACTTGATGTGCATTTTTTAGCTTTTTGGGAGTTTTGCACTCCTGGAGGCCAATTTTGATGAATCTGCAGGATATACTAGTAGGGGGAAAAATCTACCTCCCCCCTGACCCCTTTTAGGGGGAGGGTGCGGCGAGTTGGTCGACACCTGCCCCGGCTTGATAAGCTGTGAGGTGGGAGCAGCGGGACCGGCCGGAGGCCAGGTTCTTTCCCCCTGCACCCTAGCCCTATGCGGGACGGGACCGGCAGGAGGCCAGGGTCTCTCCCCTGCACCCTAGCCCTATGCGGGATGGGACCAGACGGAGGCCAAGATCTCGCCCCCTGCACCCTATCCCTGTGCGGGACGGGACCGGCCGGAGGCTAGGGTCTCTCCCCCTGCACCCTAGCCATGTGCGGGGCGAGACCGGCCGGCGGCCAGGGTCTCGCCCAGGCGCCTAGCCTTGCGGGGAGAGACCGGCCGGCGGCCAGGGTCTCTCCCAGGCGCCCAGCCTAGCGGGGCGAGACCGGCCGGCTGTCAGGGTCTCGCCTAGGCGCCCGGCCTTGCGAGGCGAGACCGGCTGGCGGCCAAGGTCTCGCTCAGGTTGCCTAGGCGCCCAGTCTTGCGGGGCGTGACAGGGTCTCACCCCCAGCTCCCGATTCTTCTGCGGGGCTCGCCCACTCGCCCGAACCCAAGGCGAAGGAGGAGTGGAGTACTCGCTTCAGGTGTCTTGGGAAGGTGAGGGGCATGGTTTAGCCTCCGTTCACCCCTGGACCTCTTTTAGCCATGCTTTTACCGTTGTGCCCTCGGGGTGGAATTACCTCTTTACCCCCCGGTGCGGATGTTTTCTATTGGCCCAGGACCTATTTGTTTTAGGGGTATTTCTGACATTTTGGTCCCTAGATTTGGGAAAACTATAAATAGACCTCCTTAGGTATCTTTGGAGAGGATGGCTTTTTTGCTTTCTCCTCCTTAGGCTTCTTTTTGGTAGAGTTTGAGAGCTCTCCAAGATATCCAGCTCAGCCATTGGTGAGGGAGGGGAAGTGCTCTCGTGATTTTTCGGGCGTGTGGTGGGACCTTCATGCTAGAGCTGAGGGTATGTTCCTAGTTTCCTGAGTCTTTGGTCCATGACATTCGCCTGAGTGCAGTAAGTGTGAGGTCACCTCTTTTTTTGGGACCCCGAACTCCACAGAGATCGATATTTCGGTTTCAACACAAGGGATATAAATTTTATTATTCATCTCGTACAACTAGGATTGTAGAATCAAGAAATGCTAAATTTCTTGAGAATGATTTAATCAGTGGGAGAGATCTTTTTAGGGATTTAATTCCATAAAAGGATCATTTTGATGCACAACCTTCCACCTCAAGTTATGAATTAATCATTGCTCACAACACTCCTACAGTTCAAATATGTGTCTAAAAATCACGCATTGATATTCCACAAAATGTTGATATTGATTTAGTAGATCATAATGTTCAGCAATTATCAGTGTCTGTTGAACAAACAGCTGAACAACATGCTCCTACAGAGAATGTTAATCCAACATTAAGAAGATCTACTAGAGAAAGAAAGTTTGCAATTTCTAGTGATTATATTGTATATCTACAAGAATCTAACTATGATAGGCACTGAGAATGATCCTGAAACCTTTTCACATGCAATGTATAGTGATAAATCAAATTTGTGGTACGATACTATGTTAGAGGAGTTGAATTTTATAGCATATAATGAAGTCTGAGATTTAGTTGAGTTGCCCAATGTGGTGAAGACCATTGACTGTAAATAGATTTTTATGACCAAGAAAGATTCATTGGGCAACAATGAACGATATAAAGCCAGACTTATTGTCAATGGATTTATTCAAAGGGAAGGGATCAATTACGCGAAGACCTTTTCTCCCGTGTTTAAGAAAGATTCTCTTCGTATTATATTAACATTAGTAGCACATTTTGATATGGAATTGCACCAAATGAATGTGAAAACTATGCTTCTCAATAGAAACTTAAATGAAGTAGTTTACATGAAACAACCAGAAGGATTTATCTCTCATAATGGTGAGCATTTGGTTTGCAAACTTAAGAAATCTATATATGAATTAAAACAAGCCTCTCACCAGTGGTATTTAAAATTTCATGACAATATTTCTTCTTTTGGATTTATAGAAAATATCATGGATCAATGTATATACCAAAAGATTAGTGTGAGTATGATTTGTTTTCTTGTGTTATATGTAAATGATATTTTACTTGCAATAAATGATAAAGAGTTGCTACATGAGGTGATACAATTTCTCTCTAATTTTTTTGAGATGAAGGATATATATGAAGCATCTTATGTCATTGACATTAAGATATATAGAGATAGTCCTCGTAGAGTTTTAGGTCTCTCTCAAGAAATCTATATTAATAAAGTCTTATAGAGATTTCAATTGAAAGATTGTACACCAAGTGTAGCACCGATTGTGAAGGGTGATAGGTTCTATTTGAATCAATGCCCTAAGAATGATTTTGAAAAGGAACAAATGAATAACATTCCTTATGCTTTTGTTGTTAGAAGTTTGATGTATGCTCAGGTCTGCACTAGACCTGACATCGCTTATGTTGTGAGAATGTTATGAAGATATCAGAGTAATCCAAGTATGAACCACTAAAAATCTGAAAAGAAGGTGATGAGGTATCTTTAAGTTACTAAAGAATACATGCTTATATACAGACAGACTGATCATTTGGAGGTACTAGGATACTCTGATTCCGACTTTGCTAGTTGTGTTGATTCTCGCAAATCAACATTAGGATATATATTCATGTTTGCTGGCGGAGCCGTGTCTTGGAGAAGCGCAGAGCAGAACGTGACTGCCACTTCTACTATTGAGGCCGAATTCGTTTCTTGTTTTGAGACTACTTCTCATGATGTATTGTTGAAGAGTTTCATTTCAGGGCTTAGAATTATTGATTCTATTTCTAGGCCACTAAAGATATATTGTGACAATTCAGCTATTGTCTTTATGGCTAAAAATAACAGATGTAGTAGTCGAAGTAAACACATCGACATTAAATATTTAGCCATAAAAAACATGTTAAAGAAAAAAGTGCTCATAGAACACGTAACACTGAATTGATGATAGTTGATCCTTTAACTAAAAGCATGCCACCGTTTAAATTTAAGGATCATGTGATTAATATGGGATTGAGTCGCATTATGTAATTGTTTTATTGTATAAACAATGTGATTTATGAAACTCTTATTTTATGGTGTTTTTCTCGTATAAGTGTGTACACTTAATATTGTTGAGAAAAATTATTTAGTGCATGACCTTAAATAAACATATGGTTTATTCATTAAGTAATGTTACTATATATATGCAGATTATATTTGAGAGATATTGTACATGTGATACATGAATGATATTATTTAATACATTAGAAGACTTGTTGCCATAATTCATGTATCGTATTTCTTAGATGGGCATGTTTTCAGATTAAACTAAGTGAAAGTATTGACCAAGTGGTGAGAGAATATTAAAATAATTTATTTAAATATTAACTATTTAATTATTTTTGGAATTATAATATTAAATTAATTAATTCCGAAATTATTTTACTAATATGATCAATAACGCCTCATTTATGTTACGGTCAATAACTGTTAATTATATGATAACTCCCTATTTAGAATGAATGTTAATAATTAATCATTATGAGGTAACTACTCAGTTAAGTGAAAACTACCCACTAGTGGTAACTACACATTGAGTGGATGTGATTGATGACAACACATCTATAAATACCTATGGAGGGGTATTCGGTCCCTAAGTTCAATCACTCATTTATCATACACCATCTAGAGGGAGTGATCGAGGGCTTAGAATATCGTTACTCACATCGAAATTCTGTTCGGTGAAAGCATCGATGGCCGAAGGTTTGATCTCATTCTTCCACTTTAACTTTTTTTTTGCATACTACGCGTTGTATATCATCGTTCACGTAGATTTAGTCTAACACTACAATGTACTTTTTTACTTGTATTTCTTGATTTAACTTATAATTTTATTCTGTGGATATAATTGTGCGAAAAACATGTTATCTAATGATCTTATAATTAACTGTGCATGAGGATTGTGCTTCCATGACAAAAAATCCAAGCATAGCACAAAAGAAATGGGGATAGTTGTAAAATGAATGTCCCAACAAGATTAATTTGCTAGTCATTACGAACGGAGGAATTATGAAAGGGGAAATGTAAGGCGACATGCCATGTTAAATCTTGAAGTAAAGGGATGACAATTTAAGCTTTAATTCACGGGCAGCGTCATGCATCGACAAATTCTCATTTGGAAAAACTTGTCATCCATGATCTTGCTAGAAACTCCTCGACAATGTCACACACTATGATTTCGGCTCCGTTTGGTTCGGTGGCGGCGGTCATAAACGCAAGGCTTAAACTGTCATTCGTTAAGGATCACTTAACAAACATAATCCGTTTGAACATAAAAGTGGATGAAGTTCCTTTGGTGGGCGTTAACAAATGACAATTTAACCCCTATGTTCATGACCACCATCACCGTGCCAAACGGAGCCTTCGTCGAGATCTTTGATGAGTTCGCATACAGAGACTAAACAAAAGCTCATTTAGAGGAGTTTGTACCCTCGTTGCACACATAATCAACAAAATCTTTTGGATAGTTGCAAAACTATTTCGGCAGGAACAAAATTGCCATGTCGAGGACCACAATGTATTGGCTAACATGGTATTTCAGGAAATTTTGTGCAATTTAAATGGTCGTTGAAGACCTCATCAAAGATCGGTTCAAAACTTTGTAACAGAGTGATATTTTTAGCAGGCCAAATATTGTCATTACAAAGTATATTACGTCACCATTTCTTCCTTGTATGTCATATCTCTCATCTAATTAGGTTGATCCCAACTGCATCTACAACCCATTGATTAATTTTTTAAGGATTCTTTCGTTTGGACGACATTAATATTCAAGAATTGACTTTAAGAATACAAAAATTAATATTGATGTACAGATAAATGTTTTATGATGTAATTGGTTTTTAGATCTAATGCCATGGATGTTGAGGTAAATCTACAAAACCTTCCGTCAAATATTCAGGTCTCGCCGACAGTTTTAAGATTGAGCATTCCAAAGTTGCAAACTAATCAGAGCGTGCATTTTCGCATCGACGCTCGTTTTCACTCAGGCACATTTTCGTCAGGGCACGCATTTTTGTCGGGGGACGCATTTCCCCTGACGAGCATGTTTTGCCCAAACCCTCATTTTTTTCGCAAAGCGTGTAAGGTGTTTTTCTACGTCCTAACGTGTTTTTCCCCTAGACACGCATTTTTAGCCCGAGTGCTCATTTTTTGCCCGAGAGCGCGTTTTTCGTCTGAGCGCACATTTTTCACCCGGGCGGGCATTTTTCGCCCAGATGGGCATTTTTTTCCCGCGTTGGCATTTTTCACCCGAGCACGCATTTTTCGCTCAGGGCGTGTTTTTCGTGCCCAGACGCGCATTATCCGCGCCAGGACGCGTGCTTTCACCCGACAAGTGTTGTTTGCCCGGACGTGTGTTTTTTGAATGGCATGTGTTTTTCATTGAGCCCGCATTTTTCATCTTTATTTGTGTTTTATGCCAGGGTGCATCTTTTCTTCCGGATCTTCCCTTTACATTCACCTTGACACATTTTTTTATTTGTATTTGTGTACTTAAAATTTTTTTATTTCTTGAAAGTAATGTCTTCAATCTGAACAATCAAATTGACTCAAATACTGGATAGATTTCTCCCCCGATTGAAGTGTGAACAATAATATTGGTAGTTGCAGAAAAACATTATGCTGTGAAATGTGAATAACAATGGTTCTGTTTGGGGAACTTATTTTCACCGATCAAGCGGTTACGATCGCATGAACTGTACCTTAATTAAAGTCCGGTTCGGTTCATGCGGTCGTAACCGCTTGACCGGTTCGGTTCATGCGGTCGTAACCGTTTGACCGGTAAAAATAAGTCCCCCCAAACAAAGTCAAAATTGGAATTAAACTCAATGTCAATTCCTACACGTATTAATATGGATTGAAAACCAATTCTTAAAAAATAATGTCTTCGAAACGAACGAACTCTGAGTAACCACGTTGTCATCCTCCTCATTTTGCTATTAATCATTGGTTAGAGCCAATGGGAGGTTCCTCAAATTAGATATCACAGATGAATCAAGATCAAAGTGATTGGGCAGCAATTGCACCGTGTGATTTGTATTGGGTGGTAATGATATTCCCCTTCCCTGCGGGTTTGAGCTAGATCAACTCCGCGTGCTCATATCTTCTTGGTGGCAAAAATTTAATGTTGTCAACCTAAATTTATTCAAAACTAGAGTCTAGATTGATCATTTTAAGGGTCTGTTTATCATGGCAGTGATGGTCATGATGGTCATGAACAATATGGTTATAAACTCTAATTTATTCTGCGCTGTGTTTTATTTTGATAAATTTGAGCAAAAACAACATCATCATGAAAAATATGCTCAGGGTGGACGACTTGAACATAAAAATGGATGTAATTTCTTAGATTAGGTCGAACGTTCATTAACGACGGTTTGTAATCACTGCGTTCACGATCGCCGCCAACATGCCAAATGAACACAAAGTTTTAAACTAACTAAAATGTCAAATCAGTCCTTGAACTTTGGCAACTTTTTAAAGATCGGTCCTTGAACTTTTAAATGGTTGAAAACAGTCCCCAAATTATTAAAACCAGATAATTTCAGTCCTAATAGTTGTATCTGTCACTTAACTTTTGATATAGGCCTCCATCACTCTCCATTGTAACGATAGATTTACGACTTTTTCATCGCCGCAACTCTCCATCGCGAGAGAATTAGCTGGTGGTCGCCGGAAAAGAGCCGAGCTCAGCCATCGAAAGGAAGCCATTGATGGGCCGCCACTCCCCTGACTCCCTGTGCTCGGCATGTCAAGTATCGCCATTGACGTTGGGGATGGCGGCCCATCAATGGCTTCATTTTTGATGGCTGAGCTCGGCTCCTCTTCGGCGACCATCGGCTAATTCTCTCGCGGTGGAGAGTTGCGGCGATGAAAAAGCCCTAAATCTATCGTTACAATGGAGAGCGACGGAGGTCTATAGCGGAAGTTAAGTGACAGAAACTGTCTTTATGACTAAATTGACTTGGTTTTGATATTTTAAGGACTGATTACAATCCCTTGAAAGTTGGGAGATTGATTTTGGTTCTGTTTGGGGGGACTTATTTTCACCGGTCAAGCGGTCACGACCGCATGAATCGGGACTTAATTAAGGTCTGGTTCATGCGGCCGTGACCGCTAGACCGGTGAAAATAAGTCCCCCCAAACGGCGAAAGTTATTACATCCGGGTGTCGGGCGACCGAATAGTGCTCACGCGCGACTATGGAACGGGTTCCCCACGCCCTTTACCTTTTTAGATTTTTCTCTCTCTAAATCGCGCCCCTTGATAGCTCCACGCGGCAACAACTCCTCTCATCCGGTTCTAGATCTCGGAACGGAGCACGGTTGGAATAACTCCTCCCCAAACGGAGCCTTTAAAAATAGTCAAAATTAGGGACTGATTTGACATTTTTGTCAAAAAAAAAAAAAAAAAAAAATCACTCATATAAGGAGAACCTAAAAGGCCGGAGCATTATTGAGTTAGCACATATAATCGTGGACACGTGTGGTTTGCACGTGCCAGATTGGTAGGCTGCTTGGTCCCTTCCCGTCGAGAGGCAGAGGACCGTTGGGATGGGTTTCTCTCGCTGCAGTCTGCAGGGAGTCACCGCGATTTCAAAAAGAAAAATTCGACCGTTGAAGTGAAGACCGTTTCGATCTACCTAAATAATCCACCATTGTAACTAAAGCGTTTAATGCCCTCCCCCAATTCCGACTGCATTCCGCCGCCCCCGAAACCCTTGCAGCCCTAGAAATCTTGTAAGTTCCTCTTCCTCTCTCTCTACAATGGCGACCAATCTCCAGATTGACGAGACCTTCGAGTTCTGCGCCCCTCGCTTCTTCGATTTCCTCAATGAGGAGACTGTGGAGCAGATCAGTGAGGTCGAGAGTTGGTTCGAAACCTCCCTTAGCGACGCCCCTTCCCGTATGTTCCCTCTTTTCCTTTCACATTCCGTACTGCTCATCAAATTTTAATAACATATGCTGCTTTCGTCATCTGAGGATGAAATTCTTAATTTTATTAAGTTTCAGCTCTAACTATTTGTTTCAAATTCGCTCAAGTTTGGGCTGTAGTGGATCTTGTTATATCTTATTGGTTCACAGCACGGATGTTCCTCTCATGTATTTTCTTAATACGTATTAGCAAACAATGGCTAATCGAAGCTTTCTTTTATTTGGGTAGCTTTCATGCCCAAGATTAAAGTAGGTAGATCCGTTAAAATCGATGATCCTTGCGACTTTGGAGACGTAGAAAAAACTCACAAGGTGATTCTCTGAACCAATACCTTTCTCCGTTAATTAATTCTTAAAGTGAATATTTGAGTGGTTTTTGAATACTAATGGCAATGATTAAATTTTTGTACTTCCATTTATAGGAGACTGAGACCGCAGAAGCTTGTGAAGATGGGGTTGAGAAAGTATCCAATTTGAAGTGAGAAAGCCAGTTTTCTTAATCTCAGTATTGATTTGTTCTTTAGACACTTCTTAATTTCATTGCATGCGCTTGTTTTGACACAGTTTTTGCGAGCGGAAGATGAATATGGAAGTAACTAGTGGAAAGGGTTCATTTGGAATTGTGAGTGTTCCATCCTTATATCTTTGTACATGAAGGACTGGATTATACACACATTTAGAAAATGTGAGCTTTTACTCTTAGTTCCTAATCAAACCCTTTATGTGCTCTCAGGCTTCTGATGCCAAACTCTGTAAAAGTAATATTGTTTATCAAGAAGAGAAGAGGTCTACACCTCTAGATAACCTTTACTCAGACTTTCTTTTTTAGCTTAACCAAATAGTGTCTGGCTTATCATATTATTGTTTTTATCCTAATTGCAGCTCATCAGAAGAACTCCTCCTCAAGAGCAACACTTCATTTACATTTCCTGTTCTTGATGTAGATTCAGCCCGAGGTACTCATTGATTTCATCTCCGCCACCCCTTTCCTCAAATATGATGCTGATTTTTTATCAACTAAGCAGGTCCAGCCAATAGAGAATTGATGAATTCCAGTATAGTAGCATCAATTAATCCTGAAGTTTCTACCCCCAAAGTTCAAATTGCCCCAATTAAAGAAGCAGTAGTTCCAATGGGTTCAAACAAGCAAACAGCAAAACAAACAGCTAGCTTGATTAATCAATATTCACGCTTGAAGCCTATTAACCGCACTCCTGCTCAACCTCCTAAGAAGAGTTTTAGCAAGTTTGTGGCAATGCTTTATAGTTTTTTTTTTATTTGTAAAGTCTAGTTGCATTTTTGCCATCTATAATTTTTTTCTTGATATTAACAGGTGTCCTGGTAGTATCCATGCAAAAAATGCTATATCAATTGACATTTCTCAAGAGAACCAAGCCATAAAGAGGCAGAAACTAGATGAGGAAAGATCCAAAAAGGCAAGTTTAGTACAACGTCACATGGAGGCGGCGGTAGTGAATGCGGTGACTATGAACCGATTGTTCGTTAACGCCCGACCTCTCCTAAAGAAATTCATTTAATTTTGTGTTCAAAACTAGTTTTCTTTTCTTGGTGGCCGTCATAACCATTGTCATGCCCAACTTACATTCTATGACGGTAGCGTTTTTATCCAAACTCACCGGAGCAAAAACACCACGCCAAACGGAGCCGCTATGTCATTGTAATTTTGTATGGTTGAAGTTGTAATTTTGCATGACTTAAAAGATATCAACGACACATCCACCTTCATCAGATATTTTGATGTCAATATTTTAGGACAAACATTATTTAGAAAGAAGTTATTTAATTAGTTATGTCACTTTAATTGCTGACCTTTTTAAATAACATCATATGCATTGCAATTTATGTGACAAAAGAATCTCTTTGAACATTTCAATTATAAACTTCTTTTTCATGATTATTTTATTATAATTGTATGCTTATGTTTCCCTCAGATACACAATGTTAAACCTCCGGTGTTGCTGCACAAGTCAAAGCCAGGTTTATGTGGAGGAAATGAATTTATTTCAGAAGTTAAAATTCATCACGAGCAGCGGAAGGTGAATTATCTTTGATATGAATGTACTTATTTCTAAGCATATTATATTTATATATATATACTATATTAAAAATAAAAACTGGGGATGGTTATGGTCTTCAAATAGAACCATCAAATGAAATTGGGGCCTTCATTTTTACTTTCTTTAATCTAAGGATAGCTTGATTTTTTTAATAAATATGTCTATCACAAAATAAGAAAAAAATGTATCTCGATGGCATATCATTCCACGGGATTGTGCACGGCGGAAGTGTTGTCGAGCATGGCAAAGCAATGTGGGATGTCGAGAAATGAACGAGTTTTGTTGGCGCCATATACTGTGGATGGGAATGTTCAATAATAATAATAATGTACTTACACAAATTGCACATTGTTCAATGAGAGTGCGAGCGGTGGGGGCACAATCGCTGCCACACGGGTCCCACCGTGCACTTTCACGGCCCTCATATAAGACCATCAAGAGCATATGGGCCATCTGATATTTGCATGAGAGAGGGGGAAGAGAGACTGTCTGAAGTGAAAAGTTTTTCCTAACCTCTTAAACCTACACAGACAACTATGGCATATGGGTGAGAGGGATGACCCATGTGAGAGTGTGTTTTTAAAGATTTTTTATTCTTTATTTTAATCTCTAAAACAATGCTGCAAAATATTTTTTTGCTTCTTTTTCAAATATGTTGTATAGGCGGAGCCCTGTGGGCCCGCCACCCAAAACTTTCACGGACGGCCAGAGCTCATTTGCAATCAAGACCAATCATGCACGGTCTTAGATTCGTGCAGGACTACTAGTATATTTATATATACCTATACAGTCTAAGCTGAAAATTGAATATTGAAATTCTGTACAGGAAGTGGAACCATACATTTCTACGGCGGAGATGGTTAAGAAGTTTCAATCTAGAACCAGGGAAATTGAACTCCCACACAATAGACCATTTTCTAAGGTTTGAAATTGACTAGCTCTGTAAAGTTTAAAATATTTGCTCTTAAAATGCTTCTGCAGTAATCTCTTTTGAATTGAAAATTTATATTTATGGGTGCAGATTCATACATATTTTATCCTTACATTATCGAATTTCATTTATTTTCCTTCACATTCTATCAAATCTCCAGAATCCATAAAATAATCAATGATGCCTTTCTTACTTTCTCGTCAAGTTTCGTCTAGTTTAAGAGCATGGTCGAAACTTTTTCTATTGTAGTTTTATTAATTTTAATAGTCATGTTTGTGAAATTCAACTTGGTGGCATGTATCTCCCTTTTCTTGCTTGTGTATATTGCATGGTTGAAACTTCTTACATTTGTCGACAAGTCATGCTATGCAAAATTAGTTTAGTAAGGTCTTTAACAATACAGTCAACCCATTGTTATGTATCATCATAGGCTAGTTCAATCTAATTTTGATTTGAGCTCGATCCGAGTGAAACAAATTCTTACAATTTCAAGCCGTACCTGCTTGGGAGACGAAGGTGGAGGCTAGGGAAGCAGGAGGCGGGTTGAGCAGTCCCTGGAGGTGCTGGAGCTGGGGGCGGACAGCTTCAAGGTCCGGAGAGGCAGGAGAGGAGGCATCTGCGACCACCGAAGCCGTTGGTCGAGGAGGATATCCATTCTTGCGGTAACAGGTCGCTTCAAGGTGGCCGTCCTTGCCGCAGTAGGAACACTTCGGCCGCCCCCTGCCACCACGCCCGCGGCCCCGAGAGCCGGAGCGGCCACCACGAGCAGCGGGAGGCAAGGGAAGCAGGGGCGGAGGGGCCTGCTGAAGAAGGGCCGAGGAAGTCGGCGCAGGAGCATCTGGAGGAGGCGTCACGCGGAGGAGCATGGAACAGATCTCAGAAAGGGATGGAACGGTGGGAGATGCCAGAACCTGAGTCCGGATAGTCTGAAGGTGAGGCGGAAGACGGGCCATCATAATAGCAATGCAAACCGCCTCCTTCTGAGCGCGCTGGGCAGCATGATCACTGGTAGAAGGCTGGTGCAGTATCCAGGCCTCGGCCAAAGTCTTAGCCCGAGCGACAAACGACGTCATGTCCGGGGCGCCACCGGCGTCGAGAGCAACGAGATCGGTGAGGATGTCGTAGAGGTGCTGAAGGCTGTCCTTGCCGGAATAGAGTGAGTGCAGCTCATCCCATATAGACTTGGCCGTCTCGTGATACATGGCCATCTGATACGGCTCACCATCCAAGGAGTTGAGGAGCCAAGTCTGCACACGACCATCGTTGCAGAGCCAATCGTCCGTAGGGGGGGCCGGAGGAGCCTAGGTGAGGTAAGACAGGAGACCCTTGGCCTGGAGAACCCGGCGCACAGAATGCGCCCAAGGGAGAAATTTTTTCTTCCCGGAGAGAGAGATGGTAGTGATGCGTAATTCATCGCGCAGGTCGGTAGGACAAGTCGGGCGGTCTGCGGGCGGACTAGCCGCCTGGCCGGTGGAGTCAACAGAGGAGCTCATAGTCCTGGAAGACAAGCCGCACCGACTTGGAAGGAGGCCGCAGCGAAAAGGAAGGAGGCCGCCGCGAAGAGGAAGGAGGCCGCAGCGACCAGGCAGGGGTCCACTGGAGAGACAGGCCGCAGAGACGGGAGGAGACCGCGGCGACTAGGATCAAGCCGCAGCGACGATGCAGCGAGTAGAAAAGGCTGGGAGAAAGAACCCGCACGGTCACGATGCGAACACCAGCGGCCAGACAGACCACGACCAGAGCGTAAGAAGCAGACCGCACGGTCTGGAGGCCGCGAGAAGGCGGCGAACAAAAGAAACGAGACCGCGAGTTAACGAACTCGAGCGGATAGGAGAGAAAAGCCGCGAGTTGACGAACTCGAGCGGGAGAGAAAAAAAAGAGACCGCGAGTTAACAAACTCGAGCGGATAAGAGAGAGAGAAGCCGCGAGTTGACGAACTCGAGCGGATAGGAGAGAAGCCGCGCGGATAGAACCGGAGACCGCTCGAGACGCGCGATAGGTGGGGTCCACGGGATAGAGGAGAAAAAAACTATAAAAAGGGGGGGAAGAGGAGAGAACCTGGATCCACAGAGAGAGGCAGCGGACTGTCCGCTGAGGCCGCGGACAGTTAGCGAGGAGCGGCGGATAGAAGGCAGTTAGCGGACTGTCCGCTGAGACCGCGAGAAGGAAACCGCAAGGAGGCAGACCGCAGGAGACCGCTGGAAGGCGGCGGGTAGAAGCGGTTAACAAATGCACAAGACGGTTAGAGGATGGAACTTGCCTCTGATACCATGTTGAGAGAAGCCAAAACTTGTATGTATTGCTTATGTAAGTAAATACAAGGAGAGAATACAATTATATAGGAGATGAGAAGAGAGGAAAAATCCCATACAAGATGTGGGACTAAAGAAGAGAGAATACTTGGGCCTTTATGGGCCTTTATACATGGGCTTTTCTAATACATACAACGCACTTTCATTTTCAAATTATTACCTGGATTACTCACTCATGGAGGCAAAACAAATTTAAAAAAGTAGGGAAAGGAAAATTTTGAGAAAAGAGTACACGCCCAAATGAAAGTAAAGCTGCTCCATAGCACAGACATTGTAAAATTTAGGCCTAAAATGTACATCAATCAATTGATAATTTCTGCTCATAAATTAAATTTCTACATTTCCATGCACTATTTCTCTTAGTTTGTTACAATATCGTTCTACTCCTCGATCATGCAAACAGAAGCAAGGCTGCTCCATAGCACAGACATTGTAAAATTTAGGCCTAAAATGTACATCAATCAGTTGATAATTTCTGCTCATAAATTAGATTTCTACATTTCCATGCTCTATTTCCCTTAGTTTGTTACAATCTCGTTCTACTCCTCGATCATGCAAATAGAATCAAAGCTGCTCCATAGCACGGACATTGTAAAATTTAGGCCTAAAATGTACATCAATAGTTGATAATTTCTGCTCATAAATTAGATTTCTACATTTCCATGCTCTATTTCCCTTTTAATGTCGTTCTACTCCTTGATCATGCAAACAGAAGGTAAATTGTGAAAAAGAAACGAAGTTTGTGAGAAGGTTCATGTGTGGTTGGAAAGCAATCCTCTTAACAACTTTTGTAGATTACAAAACCGATTCAAAAAAACTTCACAATGATTTCAAGAACCCATATAAGCCAGCATTGATATCCTTCCTCCTGTTTTTCGGCGACCCGGTGATTGTTTGTTTGTCTCGAACCCCATGTCAAATATGCGAAGCGTGATTAGGGAAAAAGGAGAGAGAAATTTTGGAGAAATGAATGAAGAAATAAAAAACTCTTGCTTACCGAGGAATCGATCGGTAGACGGTCTGAGATGCCAGCGATGGGAATACCGGTCATTTATGTCGTGTGAGGAGACCTCCTTCTAGGGAGGCTAACACATCGAGCGTGTGAGGAGATGTTCATTCTTGCGGCGAGTGGCGGTAGAAATTCCGGTCGTTGATGTCGTCTGCGGCTAGAAGAATCATGCTGGAGAGGCCGGGAAGAGTCGTGGGGGAGGAATGCGGCGCGGGGGATTTAGGGTAGAGGAATACGGGGCATTATAGGAATAGCGAGCCAAATCCGATGGTTTTTTGAAATTCCAAGTCATATCGGATGATTATTTGATGGAATTTTGAACTCATCCTATTTGCATGCATGTCTCACTATTTCTTTTTAATATAGTGTATATATAATTTAGGGTTAGAATCCGGAATGATTTGCTTTTCTTGTACTGTTTAAATAACAAATATCTACAAATATCTATGTTATTCTCTTGATAAATCTCTTGTTCCTAATTAATAGGATTTAGTTTCCTCTACGGTTCTTAAAATGAGGCCAAAACTCACATTGACAAGGCCAAAAGAACCTTAATTTGAGACAGCCCACCGTGTTAGTGCTATATAGCTCGAGGAGGAGATGTTGAGCCCCGTAGAGGAATACGGGGCGTTATAGGAATAGTGAGCCAAATCCGATGGTTTTTTGAAATTCCAAGTCATATCCGATGATTATTTGATGGAATTTTGAACTCATCCTATTTGCATGCATGTCTCACTATTTCTTTTTAATATAGTGTATATATAATTTAGGGTTAGAATCCGGAATGATTTGCTTTTCTTGTACTGTTTAAATAACAAATATCTACAAATATCTATGTTATTCTCTTGATAAATCTCTTGTTCCTAATTAATAGGATTTAGTTTCCTCTACGGTTCTTAAAATGAGGCCAAAACTCACATTGACAAGGCCAAAAGAACCTTAATTTGAGACAGCCCACCGTGTTAGTGCTATATGGATTAAGAGCTCAGCTGAGCTCGAGGAGGAGATGTTGAGCCCCGTAGAGGAATACGGGGCGTTATAGGAATAGCGAGCCAAATCCGATGGTTTTTTGAAATTCCAAGTCATATCCGATGATTATTTGATGGAATTTTGAACTCATCCTATTTGCATGCATGTCTCACTATTTCTTTTTAATATAGTGTATATATAATTTAGGGTTAGAATCCGGAATGATTTGCTTTTCTTGTACTGTTTAAATAACAAATATCTACAAATATCTATGTTATTCTCTTGATAAATCTCTTGTTCCTAATTAATAGGATTTAGTTTCCTCTACGGTTCTTAAAATGAGGCCAAAACTCACATTGACAAGGCCAAAAGAACCTTAATTTGAGACAGCCCACCGTGTTAGTGCTATATAGCTCGAGGAGGAGATGTTGAGCCCCGTAGAGGAATACGGGGCGTTATAGGAATAGTGAGCCAAATCCGATGGTTTTTTGAAATTCCAAGTCATATCCGATGATTATTTGATGGAATTTTGAACTCATCCTATTTGCATGCATGTCTCACTATTTCTTTTTAATATAGTGTATATATAATTTAGGGTTAGAATCCGGAATGATTTGCTTTTCTTGTACTGTTTAAATAACAAATATCTACAAATATCTATGTTATTCTCTTGATAAATCTCTTGTTCCTAATTAATAGGATTTAGTTTCCTCTACGGTTCTTAAAATGAGGCCAAAACTCACATTGACAAGGCCAAAAGAACCTTAATTTGAGACAGCCCACCGTGTTAGTGCTATATGGATTAAGAGCTCAGCTGAGCTCGAGGAGGAGATGTTGAGCCCCGTAGAGGAATATGGGGCGTTATAGGAATAGCGAGCCAAATCCGATGGTTTTTTGAAATTCCAAGTCATATCCGATGATTATTTGATGGAATTTTGAACTCATCCTATTTGCATGCATGTCTCACTATTTCTTTTTAATATAGTGTATATATAATTTAGGGTTAGAATCCGGAATGATTTGCTTTTCTTGTACTGTTTAAATAACAAATATCTACAAATATCTATGTTATTCTCTTGATAAATCTCTTGTTCCTAATTAATAGGATTTAGTTTCCTCTACGGTTCTTAAAATGAGGCCAAAACTCACATTGACAAGGCCAAAAGAACCTGAATTTGAGACAGCCCACCGTGTTAGAGCTATAAGGATTAAGAGCTCAGCTGAGCTCGAGGAGGAGATGCTGGCCAAGGTGCCCAAATTTAAAGCCCGTCCCTTGAACAAGAAGGTCAGATACTTTATCTATTCTTAATTTCTGTCTATTTTTTTTCTTTTCCAAGTACACACTATGACATTTTGATCTTGTCCACAGATTCTTGAAGTTCCATCTTTGCCAGCACTGCCCAGAAGCACTCCACAACTACCTGATTTTCATGTAACTAACTAATAGATTCTATGTCTCAATGATTTTTTTAAAAAAAAGAGAGAAAATTGTAAAATTTACTTAATCTTGATCTGATGATATCTTTATTATCGGTTTCATAGGAATTTCACTTGAAGACCATGGAGAGGGCAAATCAACATACTGAAACGGCCTCTGTTGCCCCTTCGGTAGAAGCTGCTTCTCTGGTATAAAACTTTATTGATTATTTTATTTAGTTTATGTTCTTGGTTGATTATTTTAGTTCCATAATGCGGAGTGATGTTTGCTCTATGACTGGACCAGTGCAAATCCTTAAAGCTTACTGAATTAAAACCTCCTGTTCTTGAAACTTCTCTGCGTGCACGACCAATAAGGTTTGAATCGAAACTATACTGAATATTCTTTTACCAAAAAAAAATTTTACCTTTCACCTATGATTTGCATGGCAGTATAAAGAGTTCCCAAGAATTGGAGCTAGAGGAATTAAAAAAGATTCCTAAATTTAAGGCTAGGCGACTCAACAAGAAGGTTCGTGTGGTCATCGGTTGTTACACATGCATGAAAAAATATTAAATAGGCGAGAGATGCGCCGGTTTTGAGTTTGGAAGAGGTTTTTTTCTCCGGGATATGAAATCGCCCATAAACCTAAGAAAAGTAAGGCGATTTGTATAACCTTGGGATATCGATCCACCTCATTCGAGCTTAAAGTCTTGCTGAAGCCTCTCATATTAGGATTAGGGTGGATTTCGTTGTTACTTATTAGATGTCTCAAAGTAAAGTAAAATGCAGATTTTTGAAAGCAAGGGAGATCTTGGATTGTTTTGCCAATCTAAATCACAAATTACCACTCCACAAGAGTTTCATTTTGCCACAAATGATAGATTGGGTCCACCACCTTCAACTATGGTAGAACTTTTTGACAAGGTATGTATTATGTTCAGAAGTTTTTCTTACAACATCATATCCCACATAGTCTATATAGTATAGAAAGAGCAGGAGGGAAGAAAGGAGGGAATTCTTTTTTTTTACTTCCAATGAATTTTTCTTTCCTATTTAAAGGGCTAGTCTGGAAAATATGTTGCGTAGTTAAGACAATTTTCTATCCTTTTCAGCTTTCACTACACTCGGAATCTTCTTATCATAGCCAACAAGATCATCCGAGACTCACAAAACCAAATCCTTTCTATCTCCTTACAGAGGTTTGCTTTGATAAATAGAGTTAAAATCATAATATCTTCTTGCTCTACCATGACATTTTCTTAATTTGCTTTCAGGAGCGAGGACAAGAAAAAGAGAAGTTGTTTACACTTCAAATCTTACAAAAGGAGTCTGAGGAAGAGAAGGCCCGGATTCCTAAGGCTAACCCTTATCCGTACTCTACAGATTATCCTGTTGTAAGAGCCTCTTTCATTTATTAAAGTAATAATGTTTTAAAAACTATATAGACACCGCTATTACTATCATATCCTTGTCCCAACTTTTGGAGTTACTTTTCTATGTATATTCTATTTTGATGTATTTCTTATCCTTACTCTACAGATTATCCTGTTGTAAGAGCCTGTCATTTAAACTAATAATGTTTTTAAAACTATATAGACATTGTCATTACTATCATATCCTTGTCCCAACTTTTGGAGTTGCTTTTCTATGTATATTCTATTTTGATGTATTTCTTCTCTTAGATGCCACCAAAGCCACAGCCTAAACCTTGCACAAAGCCAGAGCTTTTCCACCTAGACAGCCTGATCAGACATGAAGAGGAGATGCAAAAACAGATGGAAGAAAGGGAAAGGATGGAGAGAGAAGAGGCAGAGAGAAGGATTTTCAAAGCACAGCCTATAATAGCAGAGTAAGCATCAAATTGTATTATTTACACACATTTTTTTCACATATAAATGTATTTCCAGTTAACCTTTTAAATTTTAACATCATGTATGTCTTTGTGGCAGAGATCCAATTCCACTTCCAGAGAGACAAAGGAAGCCTCTCACAGAAGTACAGGAGTTTGTGTTGCATGTGGATCATAGGGCTGAAGAAAGATCTGAATTCGATAAGAAGGTAAACTTGAATGTTATTTTCTTAGTGGCATTTGGTTTAGTATTTTAGATTAACAAGCTCTAATTACTCCAAGCATGGTATATTTTCTGCTTTGAAATGCTAAAACAAATTGTTGGGAAAACCCTGCACTTACATTTTCTTTTTGTGAAACAAATATATGGTTTTTAAAGTCAAAGTTAGAGTATAGTATCCTCCTCACATTCATGCAGCCTTGTCCATTTAATATATATCATGGAGCTTTGTTTTTGATGCATAGATTCTAACCGGATTCGGACTAGGCCTATGTCTAAAGACGCACTCCCAAGTTACCTAATAAAAAAAAACCGATGTTTGATATCAACTACATGTTAGAGAACATTGAAGTTTGATATATAATTTTAATATGAACTACATGTTAAACTCAAAGTTTGATTTATATTTTTGATATAATTATCATGTAAAATATTTTAAATTGATTTGATTTACAAGTTTAACATGAATATCCTGAAAATCTAAAAATGATAAATTACCAAAAATGTCTTATGAATAAGAACTTTTGGTTTTTATGACTGCAATTAGGCAGGTTGTGTAACATTGTTTAGAGCAACAAAAAGTTTATAACAGAACAAACTACTAGTTCTTTGTTCACAAATTTGGTCCTTTCAATCATGTTGAGCTGCAAAAAATCTTAAAATAATGTTTTTTTTACAAAGATTTCACTTTTCCAGGCATTCAATTTGTGACGGCTTGAATGATCAAAGTTTTTGAACGTTAAACGGTTATTGTGCAATGAGTACAATAGAATAGTCCTACAAGCAACCACAAAGATGGTTCAAAGTGCTAAAAATCCTAAAATAATGTTTTTTGCAAAGATTTCATTTTTCCAGTATCCATCCAATTTGTGACAGCTTGAATGATCAAAGTTTTTGAACGTTAATGCTCTGTTTGCATGAATCTGTAAGAGATGGACAATAATCACATTATTAGATGGCTAGAATGACTAAGAGTCAATGGTTGTCGTACAATGAGTACAATAAACTAGTTCTACATGCAACCACGGTTTGACAAGTAGTGTACAAACAAGTTTTTAATAGTACTATGTACTTATTTTGAAAGATGGTCAGAACGATAAATGGAGAAATAATCATAGTAGATATTGCAATATGCAATAGAATTAGAGATATGCAATAGAATTAGAGAAATGGTCATATTAGAGAAATGATGGTGGTATGAATTACATGAAAATGCAATATAATTAAAGTTGATAGTGAGAGAGAGAGAGAGATGGTCATATTAAGAAATGATATGAATATCATCATTTATTGAAGGAAGATGGTGGTTCATTATCTTAGATAGACATAAGTCTGAAGAAACAAAGTTAGAAATTATACTCTCTTGAAAATAGAGTATAAGATAGTCTTATGAGTGCACTCTAGGGAGTCTGTTGATGCATAGTATCAAAATCTTGACTCGGTGGCACATTCCCCCCACATCACCCCAATAAAATAAAAAATAGTTCATGTGTCCAAAGACGTCTTCTCATATGACTCATGTAGCCTTGTGCACCATGGGATCAAACCTGCTTTAACACTACAAAACAAAGTTTACATGGCACATTTTCTATCACTGATGCTTTGCAGATGAAACAGAAAGAGCTGAGTGGCAAAAGAGCTAGACAAGAGCAGGAGAATGCAAAGATGGTATCTCTATGGATTGCGTTTTAAATGTTTCTCTCATTTATTGTTCACCTCCACACTCTCTTATCCATGTTTCTGCATGTTGACACATAAAGATTGAAGAAGAGAAGGAAATCAAGCATATGAGGAGAACAATGGTCCCACATGCTAGGCCAATTCCCAGGTTTCACAACCCATTTCACCCTCAAAGGTAGGCCTTCTTCCCCCCCCCCCCCCCCCCCTCCCTCTCTTGTTCATGATCATGATGATGATAATACAAAAAATCAGGTCAACGAAGGAAAAAACAAGGCCCAAATCCCCGAACCTGCTCGTGAGACAAAGACAGCAGAATAGGAAGCCTTCCCTTCACTTGAGATGACTGTGTGATTAATTTGTACTTGTTCAAGACTACTTGAACCAGTTGGTTGCAAGGTAGTTTATACTCGTGTCTAAGAGATTTTTTTATTTTGATTTTCATGATTACTCTAGCAATGTTGAAGAAGCCTAACAATTATGTTTTTCATTTTCTTCAAAGTCATTGGCTTGCCTAGATTTTTTTTTTCTTAGGGTTCAAACTGTATAGTCACATGTGTTGATAAATTCTTTCTTTATTTTGTTAGGCCGTGAAATTTTGTGAAATTCTAAACTCTAAATCCTTTGCAGCCATGAAAAACTTCTCTGTGCAATTGAATCAATAAACCCCGCCTATTTGGTGAGAATAAGTTACTTAACAAATAATTTCCTTGAACCATTTAACATTTCAATCAAATTGGTGAGAAATTAAACTAACAATTAATACATACACTTTCAATAATCTTGTAACCATTTAAATCATTTCTTCCTTAAAATGGCAATAAAAAAATATTTACAATCATTTATTCCCTTATAATTGGTTAAAAAATATAGAACTTCAAATTAGCATGCTTATGTACTTTAGTTATTGGTGATTTTTTATAATAAAAGCTATATGTGCATGATACAGAAGTAATTGAGAATGAGAATTACTTACAAGTATCATGTGACAAAAGTATCTCACAATTACTATGAAAAATTATTGATACGCTTTATTAAACTATAATTAGCCAATGATGTTGTAGTAAAAAAAAAGTTGATCTAAGTCGAGAGTTGTAAAAATGAGTGTCGATAAAAATGTATATTATTGTTATTGCATCTGCCCGTAAAGATACGCTTTTTTTTCTTGACGAGCTTTCAATAACCGCCTGCCACATGGTGTTTCTGGCCCTATTTATGATCTCAACCAAGCATTGTGTGCTTAATTTTAACATTTTCATTGATGCTTTCTTACTGATGGATTTAGAAAGAGCCTTGTTGATTATTTCGAGCAATATCGCCTAACAGTATCTTGACAACGTTTTACTACCGTGGATGATGTTCTACTACTATCAAACACACTTTTTACTCAGTTTTAAGTAACATACTTGTTGGGTGTGGCCCGCCATCCAGGTGTTGGATGGGGTGCCTCCCGGGCGCATCCGGGTTGGCTCCTAGCATGGGTGCAGGGGAACTTCATGGTACGATTTAATGCAAGGGAGTCGGGTTGGCTCCGGGCATGAGTACAAGGGGAGTTCCGGGCACGGTTTAAGTGCGAGGGAGCCTGCGAACAGTTTGACCGGTCCTGCTAAAATAATATAAAGGAATTGGTAGCGCCCTTCCTAACACTCCGGGATTTTGGGAGAGTTGGTAGGCGTCATTCCTAACACATATCTTATCTCAGACGCATTTTTGACTCAACACATTTTGACATCTTCGCGGTACCTTGGCTCGATCTTCGTTATTTTCATCAGTCATGCCTCCATCTCTTCGGAGCGTAGTCCCGAACACTTCCGAAAACTCGTTGCTCAAACACGAATTTTGCATTGTCCCGAACACTTCCCTTGTGATATTTAGGAACAATAATCTGCAACAAACATTTCACATTAAACATAAATCCAATTTTCTTGTGAGCATGCCAAGGAACAAAAGCAGTATTTAGCAAAGGCTGGGCTCGGTAGCAATTTCATTTCATTTCTCTTCAAATTCCCGATTCTGGATTCAAGCAATATTTTAGCAAAGGTTTAATGCCCCAAACTCCCAAGCAGTCGTACCCCTCAGAGGGCAGTCGGGCTGTGTATATAATCATTTGCTGTATATAATAAATCATTATGTTATAAATCTAATAATATAAATTTGATTATTATCTATTATTATAAACTGTAAATATTATAATACTGTATAATAAATATTGTTTATAAACATTTATATTTTTCTAATTCAGTTTATTTTTATTTTATTTTTTTCTTGCTTAATTATATACTAATGATAGGCACGGGGCTCTGCACCTACAACCAACCGCGACAGTACTCCGATCAAGACATTGCCCCGACGCGATGATCCTCCCGTCGTTCGCAAACCCTTTAGTGGTATTCTTCGCTCTCCCTTATTTTTTCATGTGCACGGGGGTTTACGAGCGACAGGAAGAGCACATTTTTTATTGTAGGTAGGAGACTTGCCTATATGAGACTTTTTTTAAAAAAAATTAAAACTTTAAAAATTGCATAAATTAAATAAATTGAAAATTTTAAATAAAGAGAGGTGTAAAATGAGCAGTACGTTAACCGTGACAGTGCATGAGGGCCTCAGGTGCCTTACGCAAAAGTACTATGACCATGACATTGCCCCGACGTGATGACGCTCCCGCCGCTTGCAAACCCCAGAGAGCCCGCCCTTTGCTCATTTTTTCTTTGCGCACGAGGATTTGCGAGTGACGTGAAGAACACAACATATTTTTTAAAATAAATAAATAAATATATATATATATATATATAAATAAAAGAAACTGTGAATTTCGTAATAAAGAGAGGTAAAATTGGAAAGTCAATGTTTAACCAAATGATGTTTTTCCTTTTAATATAATATATATTTATAGATTTTATAATTATTTGGTTTAATCATAATTCAGTATGTTTAGATATACAATCTGCACTGGTTGCGGGTCGTTCGGTTTTCCTCCGGTCCGGAGAATCAGACCACCTTAGCTCTGGGTCGGACCTGGCGCGCAGACAGTCAAGAGAAAACTAGGTGTTGAGAATAGTGTCCACAATGTTCTTGATTTAAAGAAGTCATCATATAGATGATCACACTTGTATTTAATTGATGTGTACTCTGGTTGTGATGCATACATATACATAATAGCACAAGCCCAACATAGAGCTAGACCTACTGTCATCAGACATAGTCTTGTCAATATAAGCCCTCATTGTGATCAAGTAATTCATGACCATCAATTCAGTAATTCATCGTCAACGGTTCAGCAATTCATGGTCAGTAAATCACTAATTCATGGTCGGTTCAGCAATTCATGGCCGGTAGATCACTAATTCATTTCCGGTAGATCAAATATCACCCCTACGACAAATGTCGCATACACGACAAATGTCGCCTACACGACAAATGTCGCCTCCCACTACAAATGTCGTCTCTCACGACAAAAGTCGTACCCATGACAAATATCGCCTCACTACAAATGTTGCCTCCCACGACAAGTGACACCTGCACGACAAGTGCCGCCCCGCACGACAAGTGTCGCCCCCACGACAAGTGTCGCCCCCACGACAAGTGCCTCCCCCG
This sequence comes from Platanthera zijinensis, assembly GCA_039513925.1. NCBI lineage: Eukaryota > Viridiplantae > Streptophyta > Magnoliopsida > Asparagales > Orchidaceae > Platanthera > Platanthera zijinensis. Next base: position 26,977,761 of record CM077096.1, read on the forward strand.
CGACAAGTGCCGCCCCCACAACAAATGTCGCCCACACGGAGGGCCCTCGTGCACTGCCACTCATGTGTGTGTGCGTGTGCACGTTGTGTGTGCGTGTGCACGTTGTGTGTGCGTGCGTGCATGTGTGTGTGTGCGCGCGCGTGATGCAGAGGCGGCGAGAAACACGCACAACCTTCCAATAGGAAGCATGCCCACTAGAATACTCTCTTTTAGCAAATGCGGACGGTCTTACAAATGCGGGCAGGCTAACCTGTGCAGCCTCATTCCTAAATTTTTTCAAAGTTAGTGGGATAAAATTATAATTTCACATTCTAGAGTAGGAGACATATTAAATTTATAAGTTTAAGATATCCTACTACTCTTGTTAGGAGCCCTATGAAAATCCAGACGAACGATCATGATTCGTTCGTGTTTAAGAGGGTTATTCGGGTTTAAAAGGAATATTCGCTTGTATTGTTTGAAAATTGACAACGGGCGGGCTATGCGGAGCAATTATCAGTAAATTCAAATGATATTCTTTTTCTTAATTATAATAAAAAGCAACTTAATCAATGATATAACATTAACAGCTTTTTATTTAACTATTTATTTATAATTTTTCCCTCACATTGAATGATTGAAAGGGAAGGAGAGATTAAAGAGAGCGGGTGAGAAGATGGGAAATGCTTTACATACCGCTATCTTAAATACAAAATGGAAGGGTGATCTTTCTAAAATAAATATTTATTAAAAATAATTGCTTTTTTTAGATAAATATAAAATATTAATTAGATTTTTTTACAAATATTTTCAGAATAGTATCTGGTCGGACATCGGCCTTTGTTAAATTCAATTGTACATCGCATTTTGTTGGCGGTCCAATAGCAGATCGGATGGACAGAACTTCACATGCACAGTTTTCATTTATACTATCCGCACATAAAAAAAGGATCATACTAGTAATTAGTAATTATCAAATACGAAGATATGTGAGCTGCCATGAAAAGTGCATGCCAGGCATAACAATTACTTTTTCTACTATTAAATGATATTTTAATTTTATATTGTTTAAATTTTTATTAATAAAAGGAAGAGAAAGACTACTTAATTTCCACTTTTAACTCTTGCGCTGACTCGGTTTTCATTGACAGGGACTTGTGCGAGAAGAAGTTTGATAGAAGACTTATGCAACAAGGAGGAGTTTGATAGAGACTTCAACCAATGTTGATGAGTGAAGAAAAACTTCATCACACAACTTGGTTCGTTTTCGACCATTGGATCTTCTTTAAGATCGGAGAGCGCATTTCATGCTCGGGTCCACGCTCGAATCTTAATTTGCATTGGTTGTAACGATTCGGGTCAAAATACATGTTTCTTAATAGAATACTGGCCCGTGAGCGGGGGTAACGGGTTACCGGACCAATATCAAGACTATTGAGTCAACATAGTAAAATTGTATTGTAAGTGCACGCAATTAAGGCTCCGTTTGTCACGGTGACGGCGGACGTAAACGCATGTGTTAAACCGTCATTTCATAAGAATGACCTAACAAACATCATTAGTTTGAACATAAAAGCGGATGAAATTTCTTAGATAGACGTTAATGAATGACAATTTAACGCTCATGTTTATGACCGTCACCATCATGCCAAACAGAGTCTAAATAATTTACTATGAGTTTGTAAAGCATGCATTCAACAAAACATAGAATGATATAGTTGTATTGATCTCTTGTTCCATGTTTCATACAATCGCCTAAATAGCATATGCAATAACATCAATCACAATAGACCTCTTCTTTTTTGGTCATTGCTTTACCTCCTTGGCAATGAATAGGCTACTTTATTACCACTCAACGTCAAAAAATGTGTTCCTTCTTGAGATCTCATGTTGCTTCTCATGCTCGAAAGTAATCCCGCCGCACTCAATTCTCTCGGGCGCAATTGGATATTGAGTGATATTAATTTTTGATTTTATGAGTCTTATGTACAAAAAATGTAAGGCATATGTTAGATTAAAGAAACTAGAATTTAATGGCTCAAATTCATTTGATAGTCCATTTTAAAAGGGCGATGTTACCTGCACATCATTTTTGGCTATGTCCACACCATTGTTATGTGCACACCATAGATTTTATTTACATGCCAAAATGTCAAGTAAACACCATAAATTTTATTTGCATGTCAAATTGTTAAATAAACATCAAAATAAAATTTGAGTTTTTTTTACTTCAAATAAAAAAAAGATTTTTTTTCCCTTTTATATTTCAAATCAACAAAAAACAAAAAATTCCAATCATTTTTACTGATACAACTAAAAATTTGCACGGTTCATTTTTAAGTTCATGTAGATATGCATGAACATGAAGATATGAATATTAGTTGTCTTAAATAAATAAAATAATTGCAAGTTACTTAAAATTGAATATCTCATCCAACTCTACTGTATGTCATACGAAGCGAGACTAAAGCTGAAAAAAAATAGTTGTATTGTTTATTTTAAGAATTTGGTGTGCACATATCCAAAAATGACGTGCACTTAACATCGCCCATTTAAAATTACAGTCATAAGTTTTTTTGGATATATATAAATAAAAAATAATAATAACTTTTTATAAAAAGTTAAAAGTTTTTTAAATTAATACATTTGAATAATTTCGCATATTTGCACTTGTTTCTCACTAGCATAGGGTTGTTTGTAAACCGAATCGAATAGTTTTTCAATCAAATTCAAATTTTACAATGAATGTAGATCTTTGGATTTGGATTCGTTCAAATATTCGGTGCCCGATTTGAATCCGTCATGAATTGTTGGATTCAAACTTGATTTCAATTCATACTAGAATTCTAACATGAATTTGAATTTGATTCAAGTTTTATAATGTTTAATTATATATAATGTTTGAATATAATTTTATTTAATATTTAATTACACATATAAATTTTATTTAATTATATATTCTACTATTAACAAACTATTTGATGAGGACGTTGACTTCTTGGAACTGCTCGTGTCTGCTTCGTGGGTTGAAGGTTTCGTAAGGGATGCTTGGGTGGTCTTGGCCCTTGCTTGTTGCGCAGCGCCTGTATCGTATCATGGAAGTGTTCTCCCACTTTGTGCTTTGCGCGTTGCGTTGATATGGGAGCGTGCTACTTTGCATTCCCCCTCCTTGAGCTCAACAATGCGTGCTAGCTTGTTCGGTTGTCGCGGAAGGATCAACGAGCTTGATGTCACATGAAGACGTGGAAGGACACAGTGTCCGTTTCCATGCTATAACTTGGAGTGATTCAGCGTCCATTCATATCAGGAGTTGGGACGAAGCTTCTAGAAGAAGAGGTCGTCGATGGTGTCCATGCCTTGGGATGTTGTAATGGAGTGAGCTTTCGCGTTTGCAGAACACCAGGAGTCATGGGGCTTGGAGTGGAGCTGTGTCGGACAGCTGAGCGGACCTTGAGATGATGGCTATAAAGGTAGGCTCGTGGCAGTTGCATGTTGTCGAACTCTGCCTTGTATTTGGCTGACGCTTCACGTGTCGTGAAGGCTGCTGGGGCATTTCGCTCTCCGAGTGGGCGTTGTCTTGAAAGGTGGTGCTGGCGACGAGGAAACAGTTGATTGCATCCTTGCGGCATGCAAGCTTTGCGTTGTCGGCTGGCGGTATTGCCTTTGTCATTTTCTTTGCTTACTTGTGTGGGCTTTTGCGTGACGCGTTGACCCTGCAACCTCCTACAGGTAGTGTACTTGCGCGGTGAAGGCCCTATCGTCGTCATCAGGCGGGGGATCTTAGCAATTGTCGAATATTTCGTTACTGTTATCCGTGTTATGACAACTTGGTGTCATGACATGCGTTGCGTAGGCCCGAGGTCATCTGGAGCTTTTATGTTCGTTATTCATCGGGCGCTATTGTCGGCGGTTGTCGTCGAGTGTTAGCGTCGAGAGTGTTAGATTTTATGGAGCTTGGCGGACTAGCGGTTTGGTTGGGCGGCCTGGATATTAGGCGGTCTACCGATTTGGTCCAGGCGGTCTGGAGGATTTGTGGTCTGACAACTTAGTCCAGGCAGTCTGGAGGTTTGGCGGACTAACAGCTTAGTCCAAGCCGTCTGGCAGATTGACTGGTGGGTTGAGTTTAGCGGACTGACGGGTTAGCCTTGGCGGTCTGGTTCCCGCTGTGTTGCGGACTACTCTGGCGGTTTGGTCAGAGGACTAGCCAGTTGTGTTGTGATCGCGCTCTGATCTACTGTTGCGGACTTGGCGAACAGAGAGTTAAAGACAATGTAGATAGAGGCACAGTTGAAGCTGCGGTCTGAGGAGTAGCTGAAGCTGCGGGTACATGCTATTATTGTGGCTTGATGTTCAAGGAAGCTGACCTAGAGTTTGGCGGATTTGTGCTTTTGTTCGCTTGTGTGGAGCAGACTGCTGTTCACAGTCCACGACAACAGGCTGCTAGCAGAGTTCATGTAAAGCAGACAATGTCTAACCGCTCAGTTCTAGCGGTCTAAAATTTTTTATAACCATCTAGATCGCGTGTTGTATTTTTGTCTCATATCGTCTGTTGTATTCTTCTTATTTCTTTTCTCCCTATAAATAGAGGGTCATACTCATACAAGTTAACTTTTTGTGAAATGCAAAGCTGGTTATTTAGAATTTCTCACAGAGAACTTGTTGCTTAAGTGTGACGGGGAGGACACTTTCCCCTCTTGCCTTGGTAGTGTGGATGGACTCGGAGATCTGTTCATTCGGACTTTGGATTGTGCGTGCTTTGAGAGCGCTTGGCATTTGACGAGGAGACTTTGCTCGCTTTCGCTTGGGGAGAACTGGAGTCCTTCCACGCGGTTGCGGTGTGAACCTTTGTTTGGTCGCTCTTTAGGAGGAGCTGAATGCGTCCGGATAGAGGTGGATTAGCTGAAGAACCTTTGTTTGATTGTGCTTTGGGAGAATCAGAGTTCGTCCGAGAGTAGGTGGCAACAATGAATTTTTGTTGATCCACCTCTATCACAAAGGTTCTTCGTCACCTCCGCTAGGACGAACCTCGGTTCTCCTAAGGCTTGAACGAACAAAGGTTATTCTCCGCCTCCTCTTCGACGAACCTCGGTTCTCCCAAAGCGCGATCGAACTAAGGTTCTACGCCACCTCCTTTCGGATGAACCCATGTTCTCCCAAAGTGAGATCGAACAAAAATTCATTGTTGCCACCTACTCTCGGACGAACTCTGATTCTCCCAAAGCACAATCAAACAAAGGTTCTTCAGCTAATCCACCTCTATCCGGACGCATTCAACTCCTCCTAAAGAGCGACCAAACAAAGGCTCACACCGCAACCGCGTGGAAGGACTCCAGTTCTCCCCAAGCGAAAGCGAGCAAAGTCTCCTCGTCAAATCCCAAGCGCTCTCAAAGCACGCACAATCCAAAGTCCGAATGAACAGATCTCCGAGTCCATCCACACTACCAAGGCAAGAGGGGAAAGTGTCCTCCCCGTCACACTTAAGCAACAAGTTCTCTGTGAGAAATTCTAAATAACAAGCTTTACATTTCACAAAAAGTTAACTTGTATGAGTATGACCCTCTATTTATAGGGAGAAAAGAAATAAGAAGAATACAACAGACGATATGAGACAAAAATACAACACGCGATCTAGATGGTTATAAAAAATTTTAGACCGCTAGAACTGAGCGGTTAGACATTGTCTGCTTTACATGAACCCTGCTAGCAGCCTGTTGTCGTGGACTGTGAACAGCAGTCAGCTCCACACAAGCGAACAAAAGCACAAATCCGCCAAACTCTAGGTCAGCTTCCTTGAACATCAAGCCACAATAATAGCATGTACCCGCAGCTTCAGCTACTCCTCAGACCGCAGCTTCAATTGTGCCTCTATCTACATTGTCTTTAACTCTCTGTTCGCCAAGTCCGCAATAGTAGATCAGAGCGCGATCACAACACAACTGGCTAGTCCTCTGACCAAACCGCCAGAGTAGTCCGCAACACAGCGGGAACCAGACCGCCAAGGCTAACCCGTCAGTCCGCTAAACTCAACCCACCAGTCAATCTGCCAGACGACTTGGACTAAGCTGTTAGTCCGCCAAACCTCCAGACTGCCTGGACTAAGTTGTCAGACCGCAAATCCTCCAGACAGCCTGGACCAAATCGGTAGACCGCCTAATATCCAGGCCGCCCAACCAAACCGCCAGTCCGCCAAGCTCCATAAAATCTAACACTCTCGACGCTAACACTCGACGACAACCGCCGACAATAGCGCCCGACGAATAACGAACATAAAAGCTCCAGATGACCTCGGGCCTACGCAACGCATGTCATGACACCAAGTTGTCATAACACGGATAACAGTAACGAAATATTCGACAATTGCTAAGATCCCCCGCCTGATGACGACGATAGGGCCTTCACCGCGCAAGTACACTACCTGTAGGAGGTTGCAGGGTCAACGCGTCACGCAAAAGCCCACACAAGTAAGCAAAGAAAATGACAAAGGCAATACGCCAGCCGACAACGCAAAGCTTGCATGCCGCAAGGATGCAATCAACTGTTTCCTCGTCGCCAGCACCACCTTTCAAGACAACGCCCACTCGGGGAGCGAAATGCCCCAGTAGCCTTCACGACACGTGAAGCGTCAGCCAAATACAAGGCAGAGTTCGACAACATGCAACTGCCACGAGCCTACCTTTATAGCCATCATCTCAAGGTCCGCTCAGCTGTTCGACACAGCTCCACTCCAAGCCCCATGACTCCTGGTGTTCTGCAAACGCGAAAGCTCGCTCCATTACAACATCCCAAGGCATGGACACCATCGACGACCTCTTCTTCCAAAAGCTTTGTCCCAACTCCTGATATGAATGGACGCTGAATCACTCCAAGTTATAGCATGGAAGCGGACACCGTGTCCTTCTACGTCTTCATGTGACATCAAGCTCGTTGATCCTTCCGCGACAACCGAACAAGCTAGCACGCATTGTTGAGCTCAAGGAGGGGGAATGCAAAGTAGCACGCTCCCATATCAACGTAACGCGCAAAGCACAAAGTGGGAGAACACTTCCATGATACGATACAGGTGCTGCGCAACAAGCAAGGGCCAAGACCACCCAAGCATCCCTTACTGTTAAAACCAAAAACTTGGTCTCTATGGAGTTCGACCCTTGGGGAAGGGGTGACCTCACACCTACTACACTCGGAAGAACGTCACGGACAAAAGACTTGGGAAACTAGGAACAGACCCTCGGCTCTAGCGCGGAGGTCCCACCGCACACCCGGAAGGTCACAAGAACACTTATCCTCCATTACCAATGAGAGCTGGGTACCTTGGAGAGTTCTCTCAACTCTACCAAGAAGAGAGCTAGGGAGGAGGAAGCCAAAAGTCAATGCCTCTCCAAAGGTACCCAAGGGGGTCTATTTATAGTTTTTCCAAGTCCTGAGTTTGAAAAGTCCAAAATGCCCTTAGGGAAAAAAACATGGCAACATGAGATCAAAAGGGGGGAGGTGGAGGTTGAACCATGCTCCTCCCCCTTACCCTACTTCGGACATCCGAAGCGAGCTCGCCTAAGGGTTGGGCGCTCGGGCGAGCTCCAGGCCGCCGGCCGAGCTCGCCCAAGGGCTGGGCGCCCGGGCGAGCTCCAGGCCGCCGGCCGAGCTCGCCCAAGGGCTGGGCGCCCGGGCGAGCTCCAGGCCGCCGGCCGAGCTCGCCCAAGGGCTGGGCGCCCGGGCGAGCTCCAGGCCGCCGGCCGAGCTCGCCCAAGGGCTGGGCGCCCGGGCGAGCTCCAGGCCGCCGGCCGAGCTCGCCAAAGGGGCTGGGCGCCCGAGCGAGCTCCAGGCCGCCGGCCGAGCTCGCCCAAGAGCTGGGCGCCCGGGCGAGCTCCAGGCCGCCGGCCGAGCTCGCCCAAGGGGCTGGGGTGCAGGGGGTGAGGCCTTGGCCTCCGTCCGGAGTACCGCTTTTACATCGCTCATAGCAAGCCAGGGGAGTAGATTTTTCCTCCCCCTACTAGTATATTCCCAAGGCCGAGCCAAAATTGGCCACCAAGAGTGCAAAACAGCTCAAAAGCTTAAAACTTGAAAACAGGCCTTACGCCCTGCTTGGGACCCTCACTCCGCGAATACGGGGTTGTACACAATCCCCACTCTTTTCGAGATTGGCACAAGCTCGGAAAGAAACATCCAACTCAACGTATTCGCTGAGTGTAGCTCGCTCTCGCGGTGTCGAAAGATTATGAGGCCTCTTTCGAGGGGTCAACCTGCCATGCCAGCTAATGGGAGCCTGGGTGACGAGACAGCCTCGGGGTGAAAATACTTAACCTCCCGAGGGGTCAACCTGTCATGTCAGTTAATGGGAGCCTGGGTGACGAGACAGCCTCGGGGTGAAAACACTTAGCCTCCCGAGGGGTCAACCTGTCATGCCAGCTAATGGGAGCCTGGGTGACGAGACAGCCTCGGGGTGAAAACACTTAGCCTCCCGAGGGGTCAACCTGTCATGCCAGCTAATGGGAGCCTGGGTGACGAGACAGCCTCGGGGTGAAAACACTTAGCCTCCGGAGGGGTGAAAGATCAACCTCCACGAGAGATCAACCTGCCCTGCCAGCTAGTGAGAGCCTGACAGCAGAATCATCTCGGAGCTGAAAGAACTTAGCCTCCACGAGAGATCAACCTGTCCTGCCAACTAGTGAGAGCCTGACAGCGGAATCATCCCAGAGCTAAAGGACTTAGCTTCCACGAGAGATCAACCTGCCCTGCCAGCTAGTGAGAGCCTGGTCAGCGGAATCATCTCGGAGCTAAGGGACTTAGCTTCCACGAGAGATCAACCTGCCCTGCCAGCTAGTGAGAGCCTGGTCAGCGGAATCATCTCGGAGCTAAGGGACTTGGGCTCCACGAGAGATCAACCTGCCCTGCAAGCTAATGAGAGCCTAGTAGCGGAATCATCCCGGAGCTAAAGGACTTAGCCTCCATGAGAGATCAACCTGCCCTGCTAGCTAGTGAGAGCCTGGTCAGCGGAATCATCCCGGAGCTAAAGGACTTAGCTTCCACGAGAGATCAACCTGCCCTGCCAGCTAGTGAGAGCCTGGTAAGCGGAATCATCTCGGAGCTAAGGGACTTGGGCTCCACGAGAGATCAACCTGCCCTGCCAGCTAGTGAGAGCCTGGTCAGCGGAATCATCTCGGAGCTAAGGGACTTGGGCTCCACGAGAGATCAACCTGCCCTGCCTAAGTGAGAGCCTGGTCAGCGGAATCATCCCGGAGCTAAAGGACTTAGCTTCCACGAGAGATCAACCTGCCCTACCAGCTAGTGAGAGCCTGGTCAGTGGAATCATCTCAGAGCTAAGGGACTTGGGCTCCACGAGAGATCAACCTGCCCTGCCAGCTAGTGAGAGTCTGGTCAGCGGAATCATCTCGGAGCTAAGGGACTTGGGCTCCACGAGAGATCAACCTGCCCTGCCAGCTAGTGAGAGCCTGGCAGCGGAATCATCTCGGAGCTAAGGAACTTGGCTTCAACGAGAGATTAACCTGCCCTGCTAGCTAGTGAGATCCTGACAGCGGAATCATCTCGGAGCTAAAAGGACTTAGCCTCCACGAGAGATCAACCTGCCCTGCCAGCTAGTGAGAGCCTGACAGCGGAATCATCTCGGAGCTAAGAAACTTGGCTTCCACGAGAGATCAACCTGCCCTGCCAGCTAGTGAGAGCCTGGCAGCGGAATCATCTCGGAGCTAAAAGGACTTAGCCTCCACGAGAGATCAACCTGTCATGCCAGCTAGTGAGAGCCTGACAGCGGAATCATCTTGGAGCTAAAAGGACTTAGCCTCCACGAGAGATCAACCTGCCCTGCCAGCTAGTGAGAGCCTGACAGCGGAATCATCTCGGAGCTAAAAGGACTTAGCCTCCACGAGAGATCAACCTGCCCTGCCAGCTAGTGAGTGCTTGGCAGCGGAATCATCTCGGAGCTAAGGAACTTGGCTTCCACGAGAGGTCAACCTGCCCTGCCAGCTAGTGAGAGCCTAGCAGCGGAATCATTTCGGAGCTAAAAGGACTTAGCCTCCACGAGAGATCAACCTGCCCTGCCAGCTAGTGAGAGCCTGACAACGGAATTATCTCAGAGCTAAAAGGACTTAGCCTCCACGAGAGATCAACCTGCCCTGCCAGCTAGTGAGAGCCTGACAACGGAATCATCTCGGAGCTAAAAGGACTTAGCCTCCACGAGAGATCAACCTGCCCTGCCAGTTAGTGAGAGCCTGGCAGCGGAATCATCTCGGAGCTAAGGAACTTGGCTTCCACGAGAGATCAACCTGCCCTGCCAGCTAGTGAGAGCCTGACAGCGGAATCATCTCGGAGCTAAAAGGACTTAGCCTCCACGAGAGATCAACCTGCCCTGCCAGCTAGTGAGAGCCTGGCAGCAGGATAATCTCGGAGCTAAGGAACTTGGGCTCCACGAGAGATCAACCTGCCCTGCCAGCTAGTGAGAGCCTGACAGCGGAATCATCTCGGAGCTAAGGAAACAGGGCATGTCACCTGAACTCTGCCAAAATTCAACTTCCTTAAACGGGGTAAAAATGATGGGTTACATGACCCCCCTGACTCTACCGGTCGGGGGCTGGACTCCTTACAACAACATAAAAAAAGATACATGACTCTGCCGAGGCGAGGCTTCTTCAGGGGGTCCGGTCATGGTGGTCGTCATCCGACTACTTCCCACTGGATACCTCCATCCCGCTCAGGCTCTCCATGATCTTCTCCATCTCCTACGCCTTAGCCAACCAAGAGATGGTGTTGACAGCTGTGACGTAGCACTTCCTTTCCATCCTGGAGTCTCCCTTGATCCTGACCTGGATCCCATCTGAGTTGAACTTGAGGCACTGGTGGAAGGATGAGGGCACACACTAGAAGGCGTTGATGAGGGGCCTTCCGAAGATGGCGTTGTAGCTGCTTTGAGCGTCAACAATGACGAACCTGCAGTTCCTTGAGGTCCCTCCTAACTTCACTTGGAGTCCGACTCCACCTTCCACCTCCTTCCTCTCCCCTGAGAATCCAAACAGAGGTCCATCCGACGCCAGTACCCTCCTTGGCTCCACCTTCATCCCCTCGAACGCCTTCTTAAAAATGATGTTGACAGAGCTTCCGTTGTCAACCAAGATCCGGGAGACGGTGAAGACTTCGACGGCTGCCTGGATGACCAGGGCGTCGCAGAATGGGTCCTCATGCTCCGGCATGTCTTTTGATGAGAATGTGATCTTTTCTTCCGGGCGCGGGGTCTGGGACGTCGAGGCGACATTTTGGCGGTACATCACATGGAGACTTGCCTTTCGAGAGGCTTCGATCCCAACTCCCCCATGGATCACAGCTATGCCACCTCGGGGTCCTACGTCGACCCGGTCCTCGCATACATCATCCCCTCCACCACCTTGGGGAGGAGCTTCAATCCGCTCCGACTGCTGCTGGGCTGGAGCTCTTGTCCTCCTCACTTCCAGGAACTCAGGGCAGGTAGCCGTAGCATGACCCTCCAGCTGGTAGAAGTCGCAGTATGGTAACTTTACTCTGCCTCCCCCTTTCCCCCTGCGATTCCTCCTCTCCCTCCGAACAATCGCCATTGCTTGCTGGGGTGGGGGCAGGAGCTGTCTTGGAGCTTGCCTCTGGAAGTTGAACCTCCCTTGGCCCCCATGAAAGTCCCCCCCCATCCTGGACGAGAGCTCTTCCTGGACCATGGGCAGGTCCTCCATGCTGCCTCCAGCCTGGCTCCGGACCCTCCTGTCTTTAGAACCCCTGAGCTCTCTGCTCCTCTCTCCGTCTTCCCTCCTGGTGCCTTGAGCCACCTTGCTCCTTTAACTCCTCCTCCGTCAATTTTGCTAACTTCTTCACGAAGGCCGGGTTGGCTGCCTCCATAGCTATCTCCTCTGCCGCCCTCTCCATCAGCTCCTCGAAGGAAAGGGGGGCCTTCCGAGTCAAGCTCATCTTGAAGAAGCCCTCCTTCAGCCCAATGGTGAAGGCCATCTGGAGAGCATACCCTGGCACCTCCTGGATGTCAAGGACCTCCTCCTGGAACCTGTCAACGTAGTGGGCCAATGACTCCTCGGCCCTTTGCTTTATCAGGAAGAGGGACTCAGGACCTTTCTTCCTCTTCTTGGAGGTGGTGAAGCAAAGCTGAAAGCTCCGACTCAAGTCTTCGAACCCGAAGATGGACCTTGGAGGGAGTTGATGGAACCAGTCCCTCGCCTTCTCCTTCAACGTGATCGCAAAGAGGCGACACTTGAAGGCATCCATCATCGGCCTGATGGAGACGACATCCTCGAACCACTGCAGGTGCTGGACGAGGTCATCCTTCCCGGTATAGTAAGTCATATCTGGCTCTCTGAACCCCTCAGGAACGGGAGCTGAGATGATCAGCTCGCTGAAAGGTGACCCCCTGAGGGGTGCTCTCGCCACCTCTACTCGCGCGACTTGCTCGCCTGGAGGGCTAGCGCTCGTCGGGCTGGGGAACAACTCCCGGCCGAGGAGGTCTCGTTCGACCCCCTCTCCCAACCTTTCCTTCCCTGGTCGCCTTCCTGGGGCACTTCCTTCTCCCCCTGCTGGGGTGATCTCGCCTTGCCCCCTGGGAGTTGACTCATCGAGGGGGGGGGGAGGAGCTAGCTCCTGAGGGGTTGGAGTGGAGCTGCCATCCCGAGGAGCCAAATCTCGGAGCATCCCCATGATGCCTTGGATTGAAGCCATGAACTCTTCCCTTCCCATGAAAGGTCCGGGGTTGGGGAGCTCGTCGAGATCGTCACTACCTCCCTGATCTCTAGTCATGACACTCTCCCGAGATCTTCTGTGCTAGTCACTCTCCACGCTCACCGCACCAAAATGTTGAAACCAAAAACTTGGTCTCTATGGAGTTCGACCCTTGGGGAAGGGGTGACCTCACACCTACTACACTCAGAAGAACGTCACAGACAAAAGACTTGGGAAACTAGGAACAGACCCTCGGCTCTAGCGTGGATGTCCCACCGCACACCCGGAAGGTCACAAGAACACTTCCCCTCCATTACCAATGAGAGTTGGGTACCTTGGAGAGTTCTCTCAACTCTACCAAGAAGAGAGCTAGGGAGGAGGAAGCCAAAAGCCAATGCCTCTCCAAAGGTACCCAAGGGGGTCTATTTATAGTTTTTCCAAGTCCTGAGTTTGAAAAGTCCAAAATGCCCTTAGGGAAAAAACATGGCAACAGGAGGTCAAAAGGGGGGGAGGTGGAGGCTGAACCATGCTCCTCCCCCTTACCCTACTTCGGACATCCGAAGCGAGCTCGCCCAAGGGCTGGGCGCCCGGGCAAGCTCCAGGCCGCCGGCCGAGCTCGCCCAAAGGGCTGGGCGCCCGGGCGAGCTCCAGGCCGCCGGCCGAGCTCGCCCAAAGGGCTGGGCGCCCGGGCGAGCTCCAGGCCGCCGGCCGAGCTCGCCCAAAGGGCTGGGCGCCCGGGCGAGCTCCAGGCCGCCGGCCGAGCTCGCCCAAAGGGCTGGGCGCCCGGGCGAGCTCCAGGCCGCCGGCCGAGCTCGCCCAAGGGGCTGGGCTCCCGGGCGAGCTCCAGGCCGCCGACCGAGCTCGCCCAAGGGCTGGGCGCCAGGGCGAGCTCCAGGCCGCCGACCGAGCTCGCCCAAGGGCTGGGCGCCCGGGCGAGCTCTAGGCCGCCGGCCGAGCTCGCCCAAGGGGCTGGGGTGCAGGGGGGTGAGGCCTTGGCCTCCGTCCGGAGTACCGCTTTTACCTCGCTCATAGCAAGCCCGAGGGGTAGATTTTTCCTCCCCCCACTAGTATATTCCCAAGGCCGAGCCAAAATTGGCCACCAAGAGTGCAAAATAGCTCAAAAGCTTAAAACTTGAAAACAGGCCTTACGCCCTGCTTGGGACCCTCACTCCGCGAATACGGGGTTGTACACTTACGGAACCTTCAACCCACGAAGCAGACACGAGCAGTTCCAAGAAGTCAACGTCCTCATCAAGGCCCAACCAAGGGAACATCTCAAACCGCAAACAAAAATAACTCGTGACACAGACATACTGAGACAATTCAAAGTCCGTGACTCCCAAGGCAAGGGATCGAGACTAAAAATTTCTGGGCTCGACGCTTTGCGAGTCACGACTCACAAAAATTTTGGGTGCATTTGATGAGATTCCCCCTAAATTTTCTAAGTTAAACCAAAAAAATTTTCGGCAAAAGATACGGGGGAAAGAAAACCCGGCCAAGCCGGCTGCACACAAAGCTGAAAATCCCAAAAATACCCAAGTGGGAGGGCGAACACGTACACACGCACGACATGGTCCTGCAGGCACTCGCCTGCGGGCGTGGGCTGCGCGAGTGCGACTCGTGTCCGCGCATGACATGTGCGCGGCCGCGCTCCCGCGCGACAGCAGGTCCGCGCGCCCGCACGTCAGCAGGGTTACACACTGCTCGACCGCTCGTCATCAGGGCCCTCGCCACCCCCGACCGTCTACTTTGCCGCCGGCCGCCGCCTCCGGGCACCTTGGTCGGGCTGCCCGAACTGCCCGAGGGAAAGGGGGGCACTCTTGTCATTATGACAAAAGTGGTGATCTAGGTAATCGAAACAAAGCAACTCTATTCGCCAACACAAATTACTCATCGACGCAATTACCATCATGACCCTCCAGAAAACTATAAATAGGCCCCGAACTTTCATTTGAAGACAAACAAGTACAAAGGCAAGATAGAGCTCTGAGGTTTTTTGGCGAGATCGTGGACTTAGGCTGATCCTCCGCTCAAGAATTCACTCCGCTCTCCTCCTTGCGTTACAGTTTCCTCACGCCTCAAGTGACGTCAACCGCCTCCACGAGAGCGCTCTCATCTAGGCTCCGCATCAACGAGAGCGCTCCCTCCAAAAGCTTTGCAGACTTAGAAGATTTTCTAGCCGGAACGCTTCCACCGAGGTTCCGTGAGTTCAACGACATCTTAAGGACGGAGAGCTACCATCAAGGCTCCAAGAACTTAGTCGTTTCCTCCTCGTATTTCATTTTCTACACTTGTAACGGAGTAAAGACCTATCACCCTCCGAGATCAAACTCCAACTTTTGTAAACACACAAGATCTAGTGAAATTCGGTTCGACACAAATCCAGTTACATGGTTTTTCACCATTTCCGGGTTTTTCATGTTAAAAAGCCTTCTTATCAATTGCTGCGGTTTTCTTTAACTGTTTGCGCGCCCGATCTGATTCCGAGCTAAGACGATCTGATTCTCGGGACCGGGGAAAAGCCGTGCGACCCACAACACTATTTATGAAAAGCCGTGCACCAGCACCCTTTCTCCAAGGAGTCCACCGAGTTAAATAATAATAATAATAATAATATGTAATTAATGAAACTTTTAAAATAAAAACGTGTAATACAAATCAACATAAAATGTTTATTAGTGTAGACTCCATAAGTATCAGATCTGTGGACACTTGAATATTCATTTATGAATATGAATAAAATTAATTGATAGCTTAACCTAATATTTAATAACCCTTGTTTAAAAGCATATTTACATCCAACCTAATTAATTTTAATATTTTAAAAAATTGTAAATATCCGTATGAAAACAGCTCTTTCTTTACTTTTGACGAAAGCATGCCCGCCCAACAGGCGGCCGGGCAAATACCCGGCCCATCGTCCCGCGAGAGAAAACGGCTACCGATCAGATAAAAATCGAAGCAGAGAGGGAGACAGTAGGTTTGATTCGAAGAAAGTTTTGATTTGGGTGCCTGCAAATTGGAAGAGAAGAAGATTCAAACAATCTCAGATAATGACGGGAAGAGAAATCCTGCACAAGATTAAGGTAGGGCTGCTCCCTTCACTGTTTCTTGCTAAGCGTTCGTCTGTAGAAATGATCAATATCTCTACATTTCCATATTGTGGAGGTTCATTTCACAGTTTTTTTTTCTTACTCTTGTTTTAATGGTTGCCTTGTCTATGGAAACATCTTGGTGGCAGCACGTAGAGGATGCTGTAATGGAGGTTAGATTTCGCTATAGCACTTGTGTTCTTTCCTTGTGTTGAGGGAAACAAGAATTTGTTTTTGTTTTTGTTTTGTTTATGTATGTGTGTGAAGAAGAAACAGAGGGTTATGGTGATACTCCGTGGGGAAAGTAATGGGATAGTTAATATAAGATTTCTGTAGTCACTGTCTGACACTGGGAGCATGACCAGGGTGATTTTGGAGATTTAAAAAGGAATTGAATTGACACTATATAGGCTGGCAAGATAGATGTTCGCGAGATAGAGGCGGATGAGATAGAGAAATATTGGCGAGATGGAGTGGGAGAAGATGGATGCCAATGAGATTGAAGTTGGAGGAGTGGTGGTGGAGGAGGAAGTGAAAGATGACGGCCATTGCCGTGAGTAACAGCCAAAAATGGCATCTACGCGCTCGTCATCCAGGCGACCATTGAGAACTTTACAGTTGCTCGTGACAACGGCAGCTCGGTCAACGTTGTCTTCAAGAAGACGTTTGACGCTATGGCAGTAGAGACGGGAAGGGTGAAAGCCTCGGATGGTTCGCTCTTTGGTTTCGTAGAGGAGCAGAAAGAAGTTGGAGGGGTGGAGGTGTCGGTGACCCTGGGTGGCACCTCGAGGACCTGCCGGTTCGTCATCGTTGACGCTCCGAGCAGTTACAACGCTATTTTTGAAAGGTCACTCATATGCGCGTTTCGATTTGTACCCTTCTCATTTCATCAATGTTTGAAGTACAACTAGGGGGAGTTCAGATCCAGATCAGGTGGGGGGGGGCATTTATTCAATAGAGAAATCCTCTGCCTATTGATGCGGAGCAGAAACGAGGACCTACAATGGAGGACGAGTTTTGGGCCCGTCCAGGGCTGATTGGCGACTTTCCATATATGACATGCCAGATCGACGATCAGACTCCGCAGATGTGCCCGAATTCGCGTTACGAATCGATTTGATATATTACTTAATTATATTGCGTTGTATTTTGATGTATTTGAGTGCCCCCACCTCCGACCAATCATAGTCGTCGATAGTGGGATGTCCTAATCCTCCTTTTATTATAAATAGATAGTTTGTGGGCTGATATGAGGCATTGCAGATTTTGGTGAAAGAATTCCCGGAATCCCGCGATTCCGCCACGGTGCCGACTCTGTGGAACCCTAGGTGACGAATCCTAGACTTGTATCTCCCTCCCCAAGGTTTGTCCTAACCCTAGGCTCTTTCTTCCCCCTCCGAAATCCTCATTCGCAGCCCCTACAACCCACAAAACAGTCGGCCATATTACTGTTCAGAAAACCTTATTTCTATTCATGGTTACTGTTCATTACTGAAATTAACTATTCATCACATATAGTTTTTTCACCCTTACCTGAAGCCGCGGGCCAGCAGTCCGTCCCCCCCTCTGGCTGCGTTTCCCACCGCTGCTTATTCCAGGCCCTCCTCCTTCCTGGTCAGAACTCCCCTCCTCCATCCCTTAGCCACCGTCTTCCCCTCTCAGGCTCGTAGCCGCCATCCCCTTTAAGAGCCCGAGCCAAGCCGCCACGGCGCCACCCCCTCTAAGAGCCCGAGCCAAGCCGCCACGACGCCACCCCCCACCCCCTTCACGTGGATCCACCAACCCTAACTCCTCCCCTTCCGAATCAGCCAAGATTTGGAATTTTTCAGCCCGAATCCGATCCCATATTGTCGGATCTATCCTTCCCAACCCAGATCTATTCATACGTGGCCGGATCTATCCATACGTGGTCGGATCTATCCATTTTCGGCCCAATTCTACCCTCCACCGCCGATGACAACCACCTACATCATTTTCCACGCCCCAGTTCCACCTCAGATTGTCGTCCACGCATTTCCAGCTCCGAAATCTTCAGTGTCTTGGTCAGCCCCCTACTTTGGTGATTCCTTGTTGTATCGGATTATTATTTTCAGTATTTATTTATTGGGTTGGACATCTTATATTTGTTTGGAGAAACTTCATCGTAGAATTTTGTTAGATAATTATCGTGATTTGCAGGATTTATTCGCCACGCGCTCTAGCTCTGGTCCTCCACGCGGAGGAAAACCTAAACTTGTTTTCGCCCTAATAAAATATTCTGTCTTGTATTGAATTATATGCGTGAGATATTTTAATTATTATCTAACTGTGTCTTAACCGTCGGATTTGCACAGCATGTCGTGTTAGGTCGCAGATTATCCGCCGACTATAGATTCGTCCTGCGTTACAAATATAATTGTTATACAATTTTTGTGATTAGATGTTTCAAGCTTTGACTGAGCTAGACTTTTGCATGTGGCTTGGATTTAAACCTCAAAAATAAACCTAATTTTTCTCTTTTTGATTCTGCATAAATAACTTCTGAACATGAAATTGAGAAGTGTCTTTATCCAGAGAAGTGGCGTCTTCGACTTATCTTACCTCAATGACAAGCAAGTATCTCTCTGTCTCCGACCTAATTACTTCCAAGATTGTTGCCAGTATGTTGTCCAACATTGATTTTTGTTGTTTGGAGCATATTTTTGTTGTTTTGTTGTGATTCAGTACAGTTTTTTTCTCAAATCAATGAGGGTTTTTTGCCCTAATGTATTTCTATTAAATTCGTGATGACTTCCTATTGTTTCGAAGAAGTTTTTTTGTTGATTGTAGTATGTTTTAGTGACTTTTTCTTGGCTGGACAGAATTCTGCCAAGTATTGGTGATAGTTTCAAATGCTGGTACTATCTTTAATGTTTCCAAAAACTAATTTTTGCTATCCCAGATTCTTATGCTTGTTGTTCCGAAGGAATAATGGTTTGTTTATGCAGTCTTCGTTATAGATAGATCATGTTTTGTGGAGGCATGTGCTTTTGGGATCTTGTATTGATATTTGAGTGATATAAGTACTTTTATGGGATGAAATTAATGGGACAGATTTTATAACTTTGTTGGGATCGTTGTGTCGTTCTATACAAGCACGGTTTTCTTAACCGACCCCGTGATTCTGTTACATGCCCGGGATTGCGAGCGTGTGCGCAATGGAAGAGGTGGGAAGTCCTCGACGGAGGAGGAGGCAGAGCTCCGGCGATCTATGGCGGCGGCGGCGCGCGAATTGGCGGAGACGTGTGGCGGGATCACGAAAGTCACGATCGGGAGTGGCGGCTAGGGTTCGGGGGGTGCGGGCTTCTGTGATATGAGAGAAAGGTTTAGAGAGAGAGAGAGAACTAGTGAGAGGAAGAGAAAATTAATATGAAAATGCTTCTTGCTTGCCTAGTCTTGGTTCACACCCGCATATAAATAGTCCATCAAAATGCCCCCTTCTTGGGCTTAGACACGGAGGTTTAAATACACATACTAAAACATAAAAATAGAACTGGATAAAAGACCGCGACATGCGCGACCAAGGCGGGACCAAGGCGAGACCGTAATATCTCCACCAAGCCCAACGACAAGCTTGCCCTTAAGCTTAATCTGTGGTGACGGACGGCGTCGGATCCCCCGTGTCAGTGTCAGCATCCCGTTCAGCAATCGGGTCGTCTACCTCCAACCAGAAGAGGCGCTTGCAGCGATGTCCACGGAAAAATGGCTCGTCGCAGTTGTAACAGAGACCCTTGGCACGAAGGTCACTTATCTCTTGTGACAACAGTCAGCGAATGGCAGCAGGGCGGTCGGTAACGCGGTCCGGGGCGAGGAGACTGACAGTGGCCGATGACAGAGGGAGCGAAGTACGAGTGGACCTTTCAGTGTCCTGGTGATGTAGATGAGAGCGATCCAAAAGCAAACGCTTCTCGCAGATGCGAGCCAAGCTCATTGCAGTGGTCAGATCTGCGGGTGCCTGAAATTCCACGTACATGCGGAGGCGCTTATGGAGTCTCGCCGTGAAGATGGACACCTGCTGAGTCGAAAGAACGGAGGTAGTGCGGGCCAGTTGGAATTGAAACTATTCGAGGTACTCGTCGATAGGATCGGTCTGCCGGAGAGAAATAAGATCCCCCAAGGTATTGCCGTGGAGGGGTGGTCTGAAGAGGAGGGTGCAGTTTACCTTGAAATCTTCCCGAGATAGAAATGTTTTCTCCCGTTGCAGTTGGGAAAACCAAAGTTTCGCGGGGCCCATCAGATGGAAGGTCGTATTATTGAGTCACTCCTCCCAAGGGATGTGCTGATAGGCGAAGAACTGCTCGCAATGAGAGAGTCAGGCCAAGGGGTCTTTGTGGCCGTTGAATATTGGAAAATCCAGCCGCATGTATCGCGACACACCATTGCCCTCGTGCCTTGGGTGGAAAAACTCCGGGGGGGATGGCGGAAGTGGCGCGTCGTTGGAGGAGCCCGTGCCCGGTTGGGCCGTTCGGTTAGCCCCTAGTTGGGCAGTGACGACGCTAATCAATGCGGCGTTATTATCCGCTAGGAGCTTGGCGAGAGACTCAAAAATTTGAGAGAGCGAGGGTTGTTCGGCCATTGCGTGAGAAGAAATTGGTGGGTGGGTGGCGCCGGAGGCGTTGGAGGAAGGAAACACCGGCATAGGCCGCGAGGAGGGAACGCCTGTCGATGGAGGAGTCGGGGAGAATGGGCGTTGAAGGAGGAGTTGCATATAGCGGTTGAGGCGGGGACGGCCGGAGCTGCTGGAGGGTTGGCAGACGTCGGGGACGACTGGTTCTGCAGGGACGACGACGACCGTCTGCTGTACGGGGAGGATCGGCCCGTGTGGACGCGAAAAATCTCGGTCGGAGCGGCCGAGGGTGCTGCGACCGGCTGGGTTGTCGTGGGCGGCCACGCCTGGGGGATAACTCGTCGGATCTGGAGTGTCGGCGGCAGGGAGGGTCGTTCCCTCTTATACCATGATGTCACGTGTCCGGGATTGCGAGCATGTGCGCGGTGGAAGAGGTGGGAAGTCCTCGTTGGAGGACGAGGCAGAACTCCAGCGATATATGGCGGCGGCGGCGCGCGAACTGGCTTAGACGTGCGGCGGGATCGCGGAAGTCACGATCTGGGGTGGCGGCTAGGGTTCGGGGGGTGCGGGCTTCCGTGAGATGAGAGAAAGGTTTAGAGAGAGAGAGAGAACTAGTGGGAGGAAGAGAAAATTAAAATGAAAATGCTTCTTGCTTGCCTAGTCTTGGTTCACGCCCGCATATAAATAGTCCATCAAAATGCCCCCTCCTTGGGCTTAGACACGGAGGTTTAAATACGCATACTAAAACATAAAAGTAGAACTAGATAAAAGTCCACGACATGCGCGACCAAGACGGGACCAAGGAGGGACCGTAACAGATTCATCACATTGAATTGCATAGTTTCCCAAACTCCTTGTTTAAATAAAATTGACTCTAGCTGTAAACGGCTTACATTATACTTGAAGCGAAACGGACAAATATTAATATGAAAGAAAATCATCATGCAGGTTGCCTATGATCAGTTTCATTACATTTCATCATGCAGGTTGCCTATGATCAATTTCATTACATTTCATCATGCTTTGAATCTCAATGATCAGATTAGCCTATATAAATTTTTTACAGAATCTATTTTACTTCCAAAAGTTCTATTTAAACACTAAAAAAAAGGGTAGCCTTGTGCTCAAAGCATCCCCGCGCAGCGAGGGTTCGGGGAAGGCTCCTATCACAAGGGTGAAATGTAGGCAAACCTTACATTACTTTTTTGCAAGAGACTGCTTCCAGGACTCGAACCTGTTACCTCAAGGTCACATGGAAACACCTGAACCGGTGCGCCTGTAACACCCCAACCTAGTTTAACAGGAAATCAGCAGTCCGTTCGGGCCCGCGATAAGAAGTAAACTAAGTAACGATATATAAACTGGTATAAAACGGGAAAATTAAAAGTGATAAATGGAAACTAACACTAGAAGTAGGGTAAGAAATATATTAACTATGGGTAAAAGTGTACTTCACAAATGCTGAATTCACAGAGCCCACTAAACAGTAAACAACACTATGAAACTGATATACTGTCAGTCTGAAATAAATAGATACAACAAATACATAATGTGTGTAATAAAAACAAGTACAACAACAGTAGTATAACTGTACAAAACTGACAACTATAGAGACTGCACTGCCTATTCTAAGCGAATCCCCTGACCTGAGCCCCCTGTAAAAACAAGTTCCAAATGGGTCAGGCTCACTGAAGAGTAAGAAAAACTACTCCCTCCAGCAACACTTAAAGGAAAAGAAATATTTTAAGTGATTAATACATGAATTGAAAATATGCATAATTTTCTAATATAAACCTTGACACTTGAGTTCATGATCTGACATAGAATCGACCTATCGTGTGATCTGACATACTATTTTCTTAATTGTATCAATCGTTAATTTCTGAAGTTTTGGAGTTATAACCGTTGTAGGTTTCAATCAGTTTCATTAATTTTGTAATAGCTCTAGTCACTAAGGATGACTGTGCACAACTAGAAGCTGCAGTCTGAGTGGCAAACATGTTGGTGCCCTGAATCGGATGTCCTTTAAATGGAACACAGACTCCTATCTGAGGAGTTCCTTATCTGTAACAAGGGTCAACGACCCTGTGCTTGAAGTTCAAGAGGTGGCCTACTGGCCCTGATAACATAATGGTGTTTTTATTACACACATTATGTATTTGTTGCATCTGTTTATTTCAGACTGGCAGTATATCAGTTTCATAGTGTTGTTTAATGTTTAGTTGGCTCTGTGAATTCAACATTTGTGAGGTACATTTTTACTCATAGTTAATATATTTCTTATTCTACTTTTGCTGTTAGTTTCCTTTTAGCACTTTTAATTTTCTTGTTTTATACCAGTTTATATACTGTTACTTAGTTTACTTCTTATCGCGGGCCCGACCGGACTGCTGATTTTCTTTTAAACTAGGTTGAGATGTTACAGCGCCAAGACTCCCCTTCTATTTAAACGCTATTGTGCCAAAATAATTGTGCCTGGCTTTGCACTTCTTCAAAATTTGATGGACAATATGCCACACAGTAGTCCCATTGTTGGAAAGCCAGTTGCTAGTCTAGGTAAAATTTGTTTATGCACTCTAAGCTCTTGTATGGAGACCCTAGAATGTATTTTAACATTATTTCTTCTTAGAAGGATGGGTATGCATTAGTTTTTTGAATAAATATTCTAGGTTTCTTCATACTGTGATTACCAGGTAGTTTCTTATTTAAAATCCTTAAAAATTTTTATTTAATGAAGAATACGTATTTAATAATTAATAATAAGACATTCGCTCTTTTCTTTTTGTATCACATGTTCTTCCAAAATTTAGCAAGGTTATGTCATGTCAGGATGATCATATTCTGCAATTTTCCATTTCTTGGGCTGCTTTTGTACTGCAGAGTTTCAAAGAATATTTAAACTGTGAACTTTGGAAAACTAAAGAAGTATGCAACTTGTTATTTTGAGAATTACATGAATGGGACTATGGTTTAGTGTTAAAGTTTCAAATATTCTCAAGTTTCATGAGGAAGTTTGTTATTTTTGAAAGGGTCCATTAAGTTTTCTTAAGCTGTTGTGTAGAAACATATACTAGACGAGTAACCATCTTTAAAATTGAGTAGTCTCATTAGAATACAAGCACACTTCAGGATATTCTTGTGTGTGAGTATGAAATACTTCATTTGTAATGTGTTTCACCATCAAAATCATCTATAACATTTATTATTTAATATAATAAAATAAAAGATTCAGTTGTTCATTATTTGGAGAAAAGGAGAGAAAGGAGGTGATAACGTGGGGCCCACACGCCATTACGGTAGATGGTCTACTTAAGGAAAACATATAATGACAATTTATTGATTTTAATCATGATTTTTGGCACAGTTCATGCACACCAAAAGCATCCCACAAATGGGTGAAGTTCATTTGCAACTAAGAGCAGTCTAGCACGAGAGTAACTTAGTGCCCTTGCTCGTTATCAAGCTCAAATAGAACCCTATTCATTTGTTCCCACCTTTGCTACCTTGAGCAAATCCCTCTCTCATGACCTAGAAGTAGATGCTTTCTCATATGTGAGGGGGAGTGTTAGAAACGAAGGTGACTAGACACCGACTAGTGTTGACCCCATATAGTGAATTCGTCCGAGTGGATCCCCCGCATGTTGGATATTCGTCACCATAGTGATATTTCTCTGCTCTTGCCTCTATCCCACACAACCCACGAGGCTTCTGTCTGTGTTCTTAGATGTACCTCGTTGCATCTCTCCCATTTCCTCATTTTGATAGGTACATATTTTGTTATTGTGTTTCTTCCACATGTTTTCTGAGTGTAGATGATGTTATCATACCACCATGTGTGTGTAGTATTGGTTTGATGGAATCGTGTCTGCATTGCTCATGTGCTTATTGTGCTTATGTCGTCGCACCCCGTGCCACCACCGATGTCCATCTTTTTCAATCTCTATCTCCATTTCCTTTATCAAAATGTGACATTTTCATGTTGTGGGTTATGCCCTTTAGCTTGAGGGGGAGTGTTGAGTTATCACATTGAGTTAATGTTGCATTTTAGTCTATGTATTAGAATCTATAGGTATGTGTGTATGAGTTTAGTCCCACAAGAGCTATTCATGTTTAGTGAATCTTTGTAGTCCTTCAAATACCTCTTTAAGGGAAGAATAGTATAGAGCCCAATCCATTTAAACATTTTTTTCGGTTGCCACAGACACTCTTACTAATTTTAGTTGATCCCACGCCATCCAAGTCCACCATGGATTGTTGATTCTAGTGCATCCAATGTACCATGCAGCCAGTCTTTCATGTATCTCTCATATCAGTAAAGCCCCGCAATTACAAATGGTTC
This sequence comes from Platanthera zijinensis, assembly GCA_039513925.1. Taxonomy (NCBI): domain Eukaryota; kingdom Viridiplantae; phylum Streptophyta; class Magnoliopsida; order Asparagales; family Orchidaceae; genus Platanthera; species Platanthera zijinensis. The sequence goes on from CM077096.1 coordinate 27,002,446, forward strand.
ATCAGTTGTTGTTTCGGGTATCCAGAATCTCTCCTTAACTCTCAACATCATCGATTCTCAATCTTGCAAGGTCTAGAGTTTCTTGTTTCCTTATTATAGGCCATTAAATTAGAAAATATTTTAAGTGCTTCATAACATTTTATGAAACTCATGTTCTATAGGATTTAAATTCGTAGATTGTAATTGACGGCGGTTGAGAACAAATTGATCTTTATATGATATTATACTCTCTCACTACTTTGGGCTCTTGGCACCCTCAACTTGTACATCCTTCATTATTCAATCTTCAGTATGGTTTCTATTATCCCTTCAAAGCCAAAAAAATTATGTGAGTCTTGCCAATAGGGAAACTGCGAAAGCATTATCACTCATCCTTCCCTCCCAATGGCCTACCTCATGGTTTTCGTCTATCTGCATTAGTATACTTTGATGTGTGAGGTCCTTTATGAAATCCTACTGTCCTTTCAGTACTTTATTATCTTTGTGGATGATTTTTCACGCATGATTTGATTTTTTCTCTTAACTAATCACTCTGTAGTGTTAACCATCTTTTCATTTTTATCATTAAATCTTCAGTTTAATGTGAATATACAAGTTTTTAGATGACAATGCTCAAGAGTAACTTAAGCAGAGATTTTTTTGGTTCGTCATGACATCCTAATTCTAAAAGTGTATTTATATCTCCTAACTATATATATATATATATATATATATATATATGTATGTATGTATGTATGTATATATATTTCTAGACTATATAGTCTCTAAAGGGAGATCAAGAAGAGAAGGCAGTAGTTTCTTCAATTATTTCATAGTCAACTCCTTAACTGCGTTGACTTTTTAGATTACTGTGACCTCCATACTTACAATTGTTAATAGTGTTTTTTTACTGCTGTGGAATTTGCTGGAAGCTGCCAATTTTAGCATGCAGGTCTACCATCACTGTTTATCAGAGATGATTTTTGATGCACGCTTCCTACAGGTTAAAACAGGCTTAGGTTCCTCTACATCAGATACTGGAAAAGGCAAGACTAAAATGTCGGGAAAGAGAATTAGCCATGGATACCACTTAGTCAAAGGTCAAAACTTTCATCCAATGGAGGATTATGTCGTCGCTCAGTTTAAGCATGCCCATCATTTGGAGTTGGGCTTATTCGCTATTTTCGATGGCCACTTGGGACATGATGTACCTGACTATTTACAATCACATTTGTTTGATACCATTCTAAAGCAGGTGATACTTCCTTCCTTCTATTTTGGCCTTTTCTCTACATTTAAAGATTAAGAAAAGGGCAATCCGGTGCACAAAGCATCCCTGGCTCCCCGTGCAGGAGGGTACGGGGAAGGGTCCCATCACAAGGGTGAAATGTAGGCAAACCTTATCCTACATTTTCATATTTATCAGTTTGGTGTATTTATGCATCGTTGCTTTTGTTTTTTTATCTTCCATCGATCAAATGCCGTGTTCTATGATTCGAGCAGCACGATTTCTTGAGCGACACGGAAGGAGCAATCATGAAAGCGTACGAAATTACTGACAGAAAGATTTTAGAGATGGAGAAACAGTTGGGAAAAGGGGGCTCTACTGCGGTAACTGCCATCCTAATAGACGGGTTGAAGCTTGTGGTTGCCAATGTCGGGGATTCTCGTGCAGTAATTTGCAAGAATGGTCTCGCTGAACAACTATCTGTTGATCACGAACCTAACACCGAGCGCAAACTTATCGAGAAAAAAGGAGGTTTTGTGTCCAACATTCCAGGTAGAAGATCATTTTTTCTATTGATATATTGAATTCTTCTTGAAGTTGACCGGACGAGCTTAGAAGTCTTGCATTTAAAGTTTGGGGCAGTCAAAGATGAGGTCTTGTTTCTGTCATTTGGTAGAATATCAGGCCGAGTACAAATGTGATTAAGTTTGTTAGCAAGCTTTTTGATTGATGGCTTTGATTACATGAAAAAGAGACGTGATTTGTATGGTACCTTTGTGATCCCCGACATTAAAGCATGTGCTTTCCATGGTATTTAGAGTTTATGTGATGATTTTGCTAGGTTAGTACATGAATTATAATGATGTGTATAGTCTCAATCCTTTTAGGTCTTGTGGGAGAGCTGTTGGAGAGTGGTGGCAGTTGAGAAGGCACTAATGAAAAAGCAGGTAGCATTTAGGTAGGTTTTATCAGAAACACTCTTTTTCAAGGGCAAAACACCACCATGGTCATGCATGGCTGCATGCATGGTCAAGTGTTAGCCGTCGTGAGCGCCTAGACCCCAAAAACTGAAATTTGGGCTAAAAAGCAGTTGCAAAAATTTCAAATGCTGATAAACCACGGCAACTGCATTTACTATCACAGTTTCACACCATTGTCGTTCAAATGCCACTATCATCCCAACAGAGCCGTAGTAAGCCGTCCATTTACTCATCAAGTGAGCCCATGCCAATCCCGAAGCAAGTTAGCAAACATTCAACTCTCTTGTTGACACCACTAACTCTATGCATAAAACAATACATCATCATAGTATTGTTTACTATATCATTTGAAGTAAATGATGATTCAGACATATTTGTAACTGTAACTTGTTGATGCTTCAGGAGATGTGCCACGCGTTGATGGACAGCTTGCCGTAGCAAGGGCATTTGGTGACCGTAGTTTGAAGTTGCATCTCAGCTCGAAGCCGGACGTGAAAGAGGTGATTATTGATGAGAAAACTGATTTTCTTATCTTGGCAAGTGATGGCTTGTGGAAGGTATTCTTTCTGTTTTTATTTTTTTAACTATATGTGCATCTGGATAATACTCTTGTTTAGGTGTGTAAGTTGGCCAGCACACTCAAACAAATCTGCACCAAAGCTCATTCATATTCATTTAGTTATAGAATTGAACAAATTTGAACAAAATTACATGAAATAGTGGCCGTCCATGCAGTGTGCAACAATATGCTCTTTTCTAGTTCTGCTTATGAAAATATGCTCATTTCTTCTTCTTGTTCTTCTTCTTCTTCGTCTGAAAATATGCTCATTTCTTCTTCTTCTTCTTATGAAAATATGCTCATTTCTTCTTTTTCTTATGAAAACATGCTCATTTCTTCTTATGAAAATACGCTCATTTCTTCTTCTTCTTCTTATGAAAATATGCTCATTTCTTCTTCTTCTTCTTATGAAAATATGCTCATTTCTTCTTCTTCTTATGAAAATATGCTCATTTTTTCTTCTTATGAAACTATGCTCATTTCTTCTTCTTCTTATGAAAATATGTGCATCTCTTCTTCTTCTTCTTATGAAAATATGCTCATTTCTTCTTCTTCTTACCAAAATATGCTCATTTCTTCTTCTTCTTCTTATGAAAATATGCTCTTTTCTTCTTCCTGTGAAAACATGCTCATTACTTCTTCTTCGTCCAGGTGATGTCCAACCAAGAGGTGGTAGATTCCATTAGAGACATCGTGGATCCTCAGATTGCTGCCAAGCATCTTACAGAGGAGGCTATCAAAAGGAAGAGCAAGGATGATATCTCTTGCATTGTAGTTAAATTTGAATGATGTTTTCTCCTCCGCTTTCTCGAAGAAGTTTGTGTTCAGGTTATTACACCTTGTCCCATAAAATAACTGTAAGTAATTTTTTTGTTTTTGAATAAATTATGATTGTCGAGTGAATGTTCTGTGAAACGTGTTGTATGATGAATATGGTTTATATAGAGCTATATCTTTCATTTCTTTCTGGAGTTCTTTGTTTATTTCTGATTGTTTTATCCTGCATTCATGCATTGAGATTTCATTCTTGATCATAATTTCTTTCTAGGCATGTGTTTGTTATCGGCGGTTGTTTCTTTGGAAATTGTTTTCTTTCAAGAATTGCGAGAAATCTGCGATGTGTTAAGAAAATCCTCGTATTTAGTGGTGGGATCATCAAGCTCATCACAACAGTATGATTGTTCTAACTTCTACCATTATTATTATTGTTAATTATATGGCTCAAATGCTAAATCAAAGACGATGTTGACACTGATCTCGACTCGTGAGATTTGGGGTAGTTTCAATGGTATTTTGTAAATGTACGGAGTGTTATATAAACTACTTGTAGTTCTATAGTTTGGATTATTCGGAAAACTGAAATCCACCGACTTTCTGTAACTGTCTTTATTCTTGATCTAGTGAAAAACAGACTGTTGTTGCCCGTGAGCATAGCCCATCTTAGGGTGAACCGTGTAAATCTGTGTCTTTTGTGGTTTGATTTTTGGTTACTCGCGTTTCCGCAACAATTACTATTATTATTTTAAACTACAATAAAATTAAAAATAAAGTATTTTTAAAATGGGAGTGACTATGTGTTGGCTGAAAGTGATGTCGAATTGTGTGATGCCGGAGTGCTGCAGCTGGCTGTTGGTTTTTTTTTCATCATCAATCCGCACGAAAATTGTATGGTCGACAAATGTTGTGCACATGTGGAAGGAATCATGATTTGCATGGATGATCAGATAATGAGTTTGAAGTTCCATTTTTGTCTTTAAATTTCTACAAATATAATGATTTAACTTTCTTGCTCAAATAAATATTTTTTTATATAAAAATTTTATTGTTCACCTAGAACAAAAAAAAACAACGTTTATTTTGTTTATAAGAGTATTTAGGCTATGTTTGGCACTACGGTTGGCAGTCGTGAACACAATGATTATGAATTGTTGTTCAGGAACGTCTGACCTCATCCATGGAATTTCATTCACTTTTATGTTCAAAACTAGTTTTTTGCAGAACATTCATTCTATGATGGTGGTTTATTTGTTCAAACTCACTAGAATGAAAAAGTCACGCCAAACAAAGACTTAGGCTGCGTTTGGCGCAGCTTACCACAACTTATTTGCTCCAGTGAGGTTGGACAAAAACGTCATTGTTATTGAATATATGTTTGGTATGAAAAATATTACAAATAGAAAATAAGTCTGAGACATAAGATTTTGACATGACAATAACATTTTTGTCCAACCTCACCGAAGCAAATAAGTCACGATAAGTCATGCCAAATACAGCCTTAGTTACATATACTGGAGGAGCATCCATGCCTCGTAACATTTTTTTCTTACATGAAGTGTAACTACTTGTTAAAGTAATTCTAAGAGTATAAAAGATTAAATGATTAATTGTTGGAATTTTAAATATGAAAATTATTATAAATTACTAGTAGATGCAACCGAAGTTCTTTCGTTGAGCTAAATTTTACATGAGATAAGTTTATTAGTTTTATTAAGAAGGTTGCCAAAAGTCTAGAAATTGAAACATGTCATTTTCTGAGAATGAGACATGGTGGTGGAGGTGCAATAAATATATGGAATTGTTATTGGTACCTCATAAATGAATATTTGTAATTCGCTGATGTTTGTACTCAAAATGAATATTCGTACCCATAATTGATATTTGTAACTCATTCAATTCGGTGGAAATTTGACGAAACACCCCTACTCTCTCCTATCCTCCAAGATTCATGCAACTTTGCTTTCACAACTTCCTCCGTCTTTTCTCTTGTCATTCTGCTTAGCATTTGTAACTGCATGCGATGGATTGGGGACTTGCTTCTTCGCGACTGGGAGCGAAAGGGAAGAAGGCGGTTCACTGAGGGGGTTTAGGTCTGAAGAGAACTGAATAAAAGGCTGGGTACAAATATCTGGTAGGTTTAAAAAAAATAAAACGCTGAAATATCTAATATTTTGGGTGTGACTATGAAATTGTAGGGTATGAATAACAATTCCCGAAACATAAAGAAAAAAAGGTGATTGTTATGAACAAATCAATTTTGAATAGGTGCAAATCAATTTTATGGGCAAACAAAAAATTTATATGTGCAAATCAAATTGTTACGTGCAAACCAATATAATTTTTTTAATTTATTTTTTAAAATATGAATAAATAGTTTAACAACAATATTATAAAATTTAACGTATTACAAAAGTTTCAAATTCATTATCGAAATTTTCTTTTAATGATGAGTACAACTTTTCAAAATTTTTTTCTTCGCCGGAAAAATACGGAAACAAATGATAAATATGAGAGATATGAAAAGAAATATTTAAATCTACGGCTTCCTTCAGATCAAAGGAGCTGAAGATGAGCGAGAATGTTCGAAATAAATAAATTTGGAGCTCCCACAGTGGTCAAAAGCGAGGATGTTTGGTAGGTGTCATCACGTATGATGACGTTGTAGGTGTCATCACGGATGACGGCGTTGACGGTGTCATCACGTATGGCGGCGTTGGAGGTGTCATCACGTATGACGTCGTTGGCGGTGTCATCACGTATGACGGCGTTGGCGGCGTTGGCGGGTATGGCGGGTATGACGGCGTTGGCGGCGTTGACGGGTATGACGGCGTTGGCGGGTATGGCGGGTATGGCGGCATTGACGGCGTTGGCGACATTGACTGGCGTTGGCGGCGTTGGCTGGCGTGGGCGGGCGTTGGCGGGCGTTGGCGGGCGGCGGCGGCGGCGGTGGAGGTGATAGGGAAATAGTTTGCCCCTATCAATTTTACCGTAACATTTTAAATAATTGTTTAAGAGTTTTTATTTTAAAAATTGATTTGCACCTTGTTGCGGCCAAACTCGGCGCTCCGGTCGATCCAGACTAACTTGAACCGCCTTAGCTCGCGGAGCGGTCGAGCTCGCACACAGTCAGTTGAAGAGGGGAAATGTACACAAGGAGTTTTAACGTGGAAAACCCTTCAACCGGGTGAAAAACCACGTGACCGGTTCGCTGCTAGTCAAAATCCACTAGATCAGGGTGATTACAGTATGTTGAGTGAATCGGGGCGACAGGCCGCTCCCGTTACAACTTGCGGGGTGAGAGGATGACTATAACTGCCGGCGGGCAGCAGACTGCTCCGCCAAAGTGACTTAAACGGTGGAATGCACAGGATGCTTCTGGCGCGTGCGCCCGGGGGCGGCGCGCTTGCGGGCTTCGACTGTTTTCTTTGCTCGACTTCCTCTGACTTTGGGCGCCTCCTTCCCAACTGCGCGTTGGTGGGGTGCCAATTGCCGATGGCGGGTGCTGATGGCCGCTGGTGGCCGCTGGAGGTCGCTGGTGGCCGCTGGCGGCGAGAGGTGGCCGACACGGTGGAGGAGGCGGGAGAGCTCTCACCTGAGGAAGAGGGAGAAGAATCATAGGAGGAAAAGATGAGAAATGAAGAGCCCCTGGGGTCCTTTTATAGGCTCCAAGGGGAGATCATGGTGGGCCCCACCACTAACGTAGTGGGTTAGTGTGTGGTTTCCCCTTGATCAGACGGCCGTGGTAGCGCGCTATGATCGGATGGTGGAGGTTCAGGCGACGAGCCACCGGCTGGCGGTGGACAGACGGCGGCGGTCGGGCGGTCGGGCGGCCGGGCGGCGGCGGTTGGTTGCGGCGGCGGCGCCCTCTCTCCCCTCTTTCCCTTTTTTATGGATCTCATTTTTGGTGGGAGAGAAAGATGGGGGAATTGGATGTAGGAGATGAAAGATGAGAGAAAGTGGGCCCTCTACTTTTCCCATCATGAAGGGAATCATGGGGTTGACTAGTCAACCCCATGATTTCATTTTGGGGATTGCTATGTGCACCCCTAAAGCTAAAAATGGATCCAATCCCTATCATACCTATTCAAAAATAGATTTGCCCATAACAATTATCAAAAATAAATAAACTTTTATAAAGTGAAAACATGTATATCATCGTATTTGGCTTTGTTTGAGGCAATGAAGTGGTTGAAAACCAGTGATAACATTATGGCTCCGTTTGGGAGGACTTATTTTCATCGGTCAAGCGGTTACGACCGCATGAATCGGACCTTAATTAAGGTCCGGTTCATGCGGTCGTAACCGCTTGACCGGTGAAAATAAGTCCCCCCAAACGGAGCCTATAGCTGCTCAAAAAGTTATTTGGAAAAAGTTGTGGGTTATTTGGATGTATACATCTTTTTATTTGAAAGGACAATTTTTAATAACAGTGGTTTAATTTTTTTTAATAATAAAATTATGTTTTATGTTAATCATATAGCACATAGATAAATAAATATTATAAAATAAGCGGGTTACAAAGGGTCCTCGGCGAAACACAAATGTTACGAATGGGTAAATAATCACGAATCTGAGAAGAAAACCGACAAATAAAAGAGAAAAAACTGAAAGCAGAAAAAACAAGTTTTAGAAAACATTGTCGGACTAGCTGCTCCAAAAACTTCGGTAATAATTTTCTTGTAAAAACTTTTTTGAAAAAACTCATCATCCAAATAATCTAAAAAGGATGATTGCAGCATGATAAAACCTTTTCCACCACAGTTCCAACAAAATCTTATATTGATTATCAGAAAGTCATAAGTCTTGTTAAGTGTATAATGACTCAATCAAAATTAACAATAAAATGGCACAACAAAGATGCATCAAATAGAAATATCTTAGGATTATGTTGCTTTGATGTTAGCAGTATTATACTTACCACCGGCTCATCACTTGCGATAAAACTTTTTTGGATTGTGATTAACATTGAGGTGCATGTAACCGTTGAGAGGCCGCTGTGATTGAGTGAAGAGGTGTTACAGTTCGACAAGACAAAATCGGGTTAGCTAAAAACAGGTCCGATAATATCTGATACATGAGAACACAAATGATTTTTTGGCAAAATGCATCCAAAAAATATAAATTTTTTGATGAAAGTTTAAATATAGCAACATTTTTCTCAAGAAATCAATTTTTTTGGCAATGCGCACCATACTTGTGCTGGAAAAATAGAAATGCAGAAGTTATAAAGCCTAGAATGCACGTTGCCCCCAAAAAATTAATCTTAGGGTAACATTGTCCTCTGTTTAAACTTTATTGTGTCAAAATCATAATAACTCCTTGGGTCAAACCTAACCTAGCTTATTCTCATGTCTTATCCTAATCTAAGTTAAGGAGTTTAGAAGAAAATGAGATAAATATAAGTTTCAATAAACAAAAAAAAAAATAATTTCGTCCACAAAATTCAAGTTTAGGATTTAGGGTCAATTTCTAAGCAGCCTAAGAAACTTTGTGGATCTCACATCACAGGCTCTCAGGTGCTCCTCCCGTCCGTGATTGGACCAGAACCTTCTTCTTCCGCAGAACTGATCGCCGTGCCATCGCCATTGCACTCTGAGCACCGCGCATGATTCCTTCTTCTCTCTATTGCATATTGCGCGCGCCGCTCCAGCTTCCCGGTACTGCTGCCGTTCGTATCAGCTCCTCCTACAAACAAATTAGGGTTCTCTGTCGCTTAGCCGCTCTAAAATGGCGCCGCCAAAAGGTAATTATGCTGTCCAGTTCCTGCAATTTTTCTTCTAATTCAGCATCTATTTTAAACCGGAAGCTTTTTTCTTAGAACTCCCTGGTTTCTACTTTGATCCGGAGAAGAATCGGTATTTTCCTATCAAAGGATCGCTTCCGGGCTCGAAACTGCATCGCCTTTCCTCAACCACCTCTTCTCGATACGGGGAACGCCCGGATTCAGGCAGGGTAAATTTACAGAGATCATTCTCTTATTCTTTTCAATATTTTTGTGAACTTAAATGCTTAATTTGTGGGAAAATAGTGTTAAAAATTCCAGTGCATGATAACACACAAATTTAGCATTACCAAACCATTACAATACATACACCACAACAAAAACAACCACTGCAACACACAAATTGCGAGGTATTGGACAACAACAAAGAAAAACAATGGAAACTGCACAAGGTTCGGACAGCTACAGGCCGCAACTTCACAGGTCGCAGATCGCTATCAGTTCCAACTTCCGATCAACAACTTCAAACCACAGACCAACTCTGACTTGAGACTGGCACACAAACCACTTCACCATACACGTTACTAGCGGTCTCAACAATCCGCAAGCCTCACAACCCGCAAGCCTTACAACCCGCAACCCGCAAGCTTCAACCACCAGCGGCCTCAACAACCTGCAAGCCTCACAACCCGCAAACTTCAACAACCCACAAGCTTCAACAACCCACAAGCTTCAACAACCCGCAAGCTTCAACCACGAACTCCACAACCTGCAAGCCTCACTACCCGCCAACGACCTCAACCACAGCTCGCCGCTGTACAACAACTTCAGCTAGCCATCGAACAGGAAAAGCAAATCACTTCATCTATGTAGCACGAGGACGAAAACATGATACAAGATACGATACGAAACGGATACGGGAAACGTAATTTTTTAAAAAATAAGAATATGAGAAATATTTTTAATTATAAACTTATCCATCCAAATCAAGATGGTCCTGCAGTACATCAGAAAATTAATAACATACAATTTTGTTATCAGCACAAGCAACTTTTGAATAGAATCAGAATTTCATGTAACATCAAATGATCATTGTTTCGTTATATTCACATGCAAAATAACAAATTTAAGAATTAAACATTCTCTCTGATAGTATCAACTTCATAATCTTCTTCAATAATCAAGAGCTCCAACTTTGGTTCATCAAGCGATAGATTAGCTATCTCAAGTGTACCTACATCTTTGAATGACTCAAAGACATCACCCGCAAATCCCACAATATAGACTCTCCTTCATTGTATTTTTGATCTCTTCTAGAAAGAAGTCGAAGATTGATATGGATGTTTATTAAATCTTCCGCATATTGCGGTATCATTCTATTCTTTTTCATTGAATGGATAAAGGAGTAAGTACTCCAATTTCTCTCAACGCATGAAGAAGATGATGGTTATACTAATAGATTCAATGCAATGGTTTGAGGTGAAGGGGTCGACGAGCCATGATTTATCCACCAAGTCTTTGGATCTAAGAGATAACTTTTTGAATTGAATCATAATCGTTAAAATCCCCTGATTTGTCAATGAACTCCGCATACTCCTTGGCGCCCGCATTACATTCCATTAAGCTTGGAAAATACTTTTTCAAGCATTTAATTCTTTCCTTGTTAACTTCGGGATCTTTATGAGTAGCAACTCTATTTGGATCATCCACTAACCATTGTTCACTATAATATCTAGTGAAACAAAAAAGTTTGAGTTAAAAATTAATCAAACAAAAGACTATAAATTTATAATTAAAAAATATAAGTACCTAGGATTCAATGAATGCTTAAAGCAATGGAGCAGAGTGTTATTTTTGTTCCAACGATACACAAGGATAACATGTACTATCTCAAAAAAGCTAGACACATCTTCTTCTCTTTTCCTCTCATGAGAGTAGATAGTCTTCCTCACTCTTTCAATCATTGTATCCCACATATCATATACTATAGCTTGTACCCTCTTCAGAACTTCCTGCAGCATGCCTCTCCAAAATGTCCTATTTATAGGGGGGATTCTCCAGAACACCAAACACCATCTCGCACAGGATCCGCCTAGAACATCAAACGACAAAACTGACCATTCAGAAACCTCCCTTCTCACTTCAATATTTCAACACTCCCCCTTAAAGTGAGCTCCGGAGACAACACCAAGGAAAGATCGAAGACGCTCAAATGGCCCCTGGTATAAAGCCTCAGTGAAAATATCTACTATGTTGTCTTGGCTCCGCACATGCTCCACCGCAAGAGTTCCTCCGAGCACCTTTTCTCAAATAAAGTAGATGCTATGCAAATGCAGATCATCTCTCTTCTTTGCGAACATACAGGAGTCTGAATCAGATGTGTCGTATTCGTAGAACTGGAGATACTCAGCAATTTTCCCATATCAGGCCCTCGGTGCCTGCTTCAACCAGTATAAGGCCTTCAATTTGCACACGTGTTGCGACATAGACTTGGACACATACCCAGGTGGTTGCTCCATGAATATGTCATTGTCAATCTCTCCTTATAGAAACACTTTTTTTCACATCAAGCTGCTACAACTTCCAATCACGACATGTGACCAAGGCAATGACCGTCCTTACTGATGTCATCTTTGCCACAGGATTAAAGGTCTCCTCATAGTCTTCGTCGTATTTTTGAGAGAAGCCTTGGGCAACAAGCCTTGTCTTATATCGCTTCACTCCTCTATCAATCTTCCTCTTTACCTTGTACACCCATTTACAGGTGACAAACTTCATTCCTTCAACCATAGGAACCAAGTCCCAAGTTTCATTCTTCTCTAACGCCGCCATCTCCTCTTTCATAGCTTCTCCCCACTCTTTTTTGCCCACTGCATCCTCAAACCGAGCCGGCTCCCTTTCATCGAGTGGTCCTGCAAAAATACAGGAGACAAAACTCACAAAATTCCCTTCTTTGTAGCGAGCAGGTGGGACAATAGTTCGCTTCGACCTGCTCAATCCTTGTCCACTTTCAACCATATCAGCAATCTCCTCTACATCAGTCCCTTGCTCAACATGCCTTGAAGCGGTGCTCCCCCTGCTTCTAGAACTCGAAGCTCTTTCTGAGCTAGATGGAGATGGGGCACTTGGAGACATCACAAGTTCCACCCCAGAGTCCCTAACGACTCTCTCTTCGTCTCTTCTTACTCTTTCATCTTGCAGGGCTGCAGATGAGACTCCCTGATAAGAAATCAGTTCGTCAAATACCATATCCCGAAAAACGATAACCTTGTGAGTGTGCCGATCCATGCACTTTCACCCCTTCTTCCGTTCGTCATATCCAACAAACATGCACTTCCGTGCTTTTGGCTCCAGCTTGGTTCGCAGTTGGTCTGAAATGTGCACAAAGCATGTCACATCAAAAACTTTTAAGTGAGCCACACTTCGCTTTTCCTTGAACATTAGTTCATGCGGAGACACCATTCGATTTGGACTCAGAGGTCATCTGTTGAACACATAGGCAGCGCATGTCATTCCTTCCGCCCATAGGGCTTTAGAAATTCCTTTTGCACACAACCAACTGCTACATGTCTCTGCCAAGTGACGAATCTTTCTCTCAGCAACACCATTTTGCTGAGACGTGTAGGCACACTTGAGTTCTTTCCAAATTCCAGATCTCCTGCAAAAGGACACAAAGGCGTCAGAGGTAAACTCTCCGCCATTGTCAGTTCTCAACTTTTTACTCGCCGCCTTAATTCCCCTTCAACAAACTCCTTCAATTCTTGGAACTTTTTAAAGACCTCAGACTTTTCTCTCATAAAGTACACCCAAGTGTACCAAATGTAGTCATTTACCAGCACCAACATGTATCTACTTCCTCCGCAGGATGGAGTGACGTATGACTCAATCACATCTGCATGAATGCACTCCGGCGGAGTTCTACACCTAGATTCTGAATTGTTAAATGGAAGTCGGTGCGACTTTTCAAATTGACATCCCTCGCACACGTGACGATCACCACAAGAAGATAGGCTAGGCAGGCCATTCACCAAATTCTTTGCCATCATTGCCTTCAGCTTGTCCATTCCCACATCACATAGTCTCTCGTGCCAGATCACTGCGTCATCATTTGCCTTTAGTTTGTTAACATACACATTAGCAGATAGGACGAACAAATCCTTCACGATCTCATTCCTAACATGAGTAACATCTCCATCGATCTCATTCAGGTTCTTCACAAATTTCACTTCCTTCGATCCGAACAGTGCGTGGTATCCTGCATCCACCGCGTTTGTCACAGAAAGCAAGTTCTCCATTTTAGGCACACACTCTTCAGGGTGAGTGGTCTCTTCTCATTGTCCAACGACACTAACCCTTCCTTCTCTATGGGATGCACAATATCATCTGTCGTGATGATAACATTGTTTCCCTCATACACCTTAAGAGCAGCGAACTTCGTTACATCTCCGGTGAGATGATGACCGCAGCCAGAATCAACATTCCAATCATCTTGGAAGTTGATCGAAGCTAATGCGTCAACAGATGTTGCCGTCAGCTCAGGAAGGAAGCAGTTTCCCCACTGCTGACCTCCTTGTGAACCTTCGTCTCCATGTTCTTCTCGCCTTGGATGCTCCTCCTTCTTAGCAATATGTCTGACCTTTAAGTTTGACCGACAGTGTTTTGTTATGTGTCCATACTTGCGACAAACAAAACACGGCGGCCTATTATGCTCATCATAGCGAGGAAGAAAATTCCTCCTATCTCCTTGAGAAGACGATGACGATCCGTCTCCTGAACTCTTCTTTTGTCTATCCCAGAGCTTCTTCTTTCTAGAGAAGAGGACTTTACTTTCTCCTTCCGTGATGGCCACTCTTGCCATCTGCTTTGCCATACTCTCTTGAGATGATAGTAGATTTTCCAATTCCACCAGGGATGGCTGCACAACCCAACCTTGAACCGCAGTTATGAAGGCCACGTATTCTTTCCGCAAACCACGAATGATGTGTCTCCTCAATTTTGCCTCAGAGATAAGTTCATCTGGATCTAGTGCAGAAATATCTGCACAGAGGTTCTTCATTTTTAGGAAGAAAGAGGACACATATATCTCACTTTGACTTGCTTTTGCCAGTTCATTTTCTAGGAATTGAAGACGCGCGACATTTCTTTTATTGAACAACCCATCGAGGGATATTTAAATTTGAGATGCAGACCTACATCCCAGAATATGATCAAATAGCTCTGGCGATATAGATGTCTTCAAGACAAATTCTGCCTTCGCATTAGTCTTCCTCCAGGTTCGCGCTACAGGACTGTTGTTTGCGGCTACAACGACCTCTTCTTGCTCAGCCCCGCCAATAACTTCCCAAAGATCCTCTTCCAAGAGATAACTCTTCATGCACGATTTCCACTTCTTATAGTTCGTGTGGGCGAGCATCTGCACACCAAAACCTCTGACAAAACCACCTCCTTCCATATCTACGAAAGACAATCTTGCAACGGAACGAACGTAGCTAGATCAAACCTAGCTCTGATACCATGTTAAAAATTTCTTTGCAAGATAACACACAAATTTAGCATTACCAAACCATTACAATACATACACCACAACAAGTACAACCAACGTAACAGACAAATTGCGAGGTATTGGACAACAACAAAGAAAAACAAAGGAAACTGCACAAGGTTTGGACAGCTGCAGGACGTAACTTCACAGGTCGCAGACCGCCACCAGTTCCAACTTCCGATCAACAGCTTCAAACCGCAGACTAACTTTGACTTGAGACTGGCACACAAACCACTTCAACCATACACCTCACCAGCGGCCTCAACAATCCGCATGCCTCACAACCCGCAAGCCTTACAACCCGCAACCCGCAAGCTTCAACCACCAGCGGCCTCAACAACCTACAAGTCTCACAACCCGCAACCCACAACCCGCAAGCTTCAACCTGTAACCCGCAAACTTCAACCACCAGCGGCCTCAACAAACTGCAAGCTTTACTACCCACCAACGACCTCAACCACAACTCGCCGCTGTACAAAAACTTCAGCTCGCTGACGAACAGGAAAAACAGACCACTTCACTACCCGCCAGCGACCTCAACCACAGCTCGCCACTATACAGTTAACTTCAGCTCGCCAACGAACAGAAAAGACAGACCGCAACTTCTACTACAGCTTGTACCCTCTTCAGAGCTTCCAGCAGCATGCCTCTCCAAAATGTCCTATTTATAGGGGGATTCTCCAAAACACCAAACACCAACCCGCAAAGGATCCGCCTAGAGCACCAAACGGCAAAACTGACCAATCAGAAACCTCCCTTCTCACTTTAATATTTCAACAAATAATACTTGGAGTTTACCTTCTTAGTGAGAAAAATGAATTTGTTACAAATTTTAAAAATGTTACAATAGTTTTTGTGCTCGTGTAAACCAGGACATTTGCATTATTTGGAATCCAGGATAATTGGATTAAACCCAGATGCAAAATTGAAAGGGGTTTATCGCAGGCAGTGCACAAAACTCACTTGGTGTATGAGCTGTTAAGACTTGAGTTCGAATCATAGCTATTGTTTCAAAACAACTCTTGAGTCATTATCGATTTAAGGGTTGGTGAAACTCCTGGAATTTTTGACCCGGTTTCCTGGCTTCAAGGTCTAATGTTAAAAGTTTTATTTGTCTTTTTTGTCAATGATGCAGGATTTTGAGGCATTTCTTTTCGACTGAAAATGTTTGTCTTGTTCACTTCAAGCTGAGATATCCGAAAATTTCAAGTTGAGGACAAATTGCTCGAACTTCACTTGATAATCCATACCACCCTTAATGTCGGTGATTGTATTTGTACAACCCATATTCGTCGGGGGGGACACTCAAAGCCAGGTCAACAAGAAGTCAAAGTCAACAGGTCAAGACAAAAGTCAGAGTCAGCATTAAAGACAGTAGAAGACCTGAGCGAGTATGGCGAGTTCCCCAGGAAGTCGCCTAGTCGCCAGGTGGGGGTTGAACTATAAATAAGACCCCCCCACACTCTTTGATTTTCCTATAAATAGGACCCCAAGGGTACAAGGATATGGACTTCAGAATCTCGCAAAAGATCTCGACTGAACATTTTTCTGGACTTCTAGCCGTGCGACAATGATCATCCCCTTGGTTGCCATCCTCTGGTGATAGTCACCAACTAGTTTCCACCTTGTACCCTGCTCGGTCATCTTTGGTTATGGAGGAGAAGCTTCTTTCAAGTATCCGGGTACGTGGTGGGACCTCCCCGCTGCAGCACCTGGGGTCTTTTTAGTTGTCCACCTGTTTCTGTGTCCGAGCCCATTAAGCCGTCAAGCCCGACCGCTGGACCAGTAACCTTAGGCTGCATTGATCCGAATTTCAGAGTAGGGAATTTTCCCGGCTTCAACACTTTGACGCGGTGAGCGTGGATCGTAGTCGAGGAGGAAAATATTGCGAGTAGGCAAGATGATGGATGCAGACGAGCATGGAGAGATAGTCGGCAACTCAGCAGGAGGAGACGGCTATGTGACTGTGGCGGTCTTTGAGGAGTTTGTGCGGAGGATAGATGGGACCATCCGAGCAGGGTTCCTTCCTCGCCCGGACGTCACGGTGACCTCGCCTCGTCGCGTGACTCCGTCAGAGTAAGAGGGCTCCTATAGGTGACATGAGAAGGAGCATGTCGCAGAAGAGCCAGAGCGACTAGTGCAGTCGCAGTTCTGCCCGACGAGTTGCCAGAGCGTCAGGTTCTGAGATGTGGAGAACCCGATGATGTTCTAGGATGCTCGGTTAGGTGGCGAGTATGGAGGTGATAATTGCCAACACGAGATCCATCATTGCCGAGGAAGGATGAGCCCTTTCTGCGATGAAGTGCTAGCATCCCCAGTCCCTGAAGGCTTCAGAGAGCCAGTCCTGAGCTACTATTCTGGAAGAGATGACCCGGTCAGGCATCTCTAGTGGTTCATCCTCTATTAACCTAGCCTTCTTTTGCGCACTTACGATCGCTTCAAATATCTACACAAAATAGATGACAGGCTTAGTCATAAAAATATGACTAAGCATGGAAACATACCTCTTCAAGCATGGAAATATATATATATATATATATATATATATTCATGTCATGTACATATGAAATCAGTAATTTATCATTCACATTATTCTTTTTGTTGATCTATCTCAATCTTATGTAGTTTTCATTTTATCTAATCTCTTAACTAAAGATCAAAGTAAATTTCCTCTTTATCTCATTGCTTAAAAATCATAAGGGTATGTTCATATGCATCTGGGTCTTCAACGACCCCTGAGCCTTCAACGACTTCTGGCCTTCCACGGCCGCATACAATTTCAAAAATATTCTGTCATGGGTATTCACCCCCCCCCCACATCACTGGATTAACCCTTATCATTTCATTTGCATTTCTCTTTTATTTTATTTGTATTCGTAAATCTCAAAAGTCTGTCTGCATCTATAAATTATTCTCATTATTCAAGGTATCTTTGATTTACAGTTTCCCTCAGAATTATCGCTTATTATTCGCTATTTTCAATTTCACATCCTTTAGTGATTTTGAGATATTAGTGATTCCAAAACTTCGAACTATTTAACTTAATTCGAACTATGTACTTCAACAAAATTCCCGATGATGGAAGCTTGGAATATTGAGTTAGGGTTTTTATTGAATTAAGGTTTATTTTATGCTTCATATGAAGACTTTATGGACAACCCAGACTACTGAAGATAGGAGGATCCCTGACGCTGGAAGGGAAGGTGGAGATGACGGTCTGTCTCTGCAAGAAAATGTAGACATCTTCGCCTGGAGCGCCGCGGAGATGCCAGTGATCGATGCGGAGGTCATCTGCCATTGGCTCAATCTGGACCCCAAGGTCGCGCCTGTTCGCTAGGGGTGCAACTCGGATCGGTTCGGTTCGGTTCCGCTCAGAACCAGGAACCAACCCATATAGGTTCTGTTCCTAATTTTTGGAACCGGAACCGACCCACGGTTCTAAATTATAGAACCGAAACCGAACCGGAAATTTCGGTTCGGTTTCGGTTCGGTTGTCGGTTCCCACTTGAATGAAGATCAAAGAAACTGAGACCTAGAGCAAGAGGGTTCGACATTTATAACAACGAGCCAGCGAGATGGCAATGAGAGCGGATAGGGTTCAGAAGGGCTTTTCACGGGACTACGGGAGAGGCTAGTCATTCAAGATTTCATGGAATTTAAAATAAATAAACGGGAGAGGAGAGCCATTCACATTTCACTAGATTTAAAATAAACGGGGGAGACTTCTACTACAACAAATTAGGTTTACATCGATATTTTTTTGCGATACTTTTTAAAACGTCACCGTACTGTTTTGTTTTGGCGGCATGTTTTTGAAAAAAATGTGGCTAATACTCTATAAGAACATTGACGTGTTTTTTATATAAAAGTGCCGCAAAAATATAAATTTTGACATCGCTTTTTCAGGAAAACTGACATTAAATTATATATTATAAATTAATTTTTTTTTTAAATCGGTTCGGGTCGGTTCTCGGGTACCCAACCATAAGATCCGAGAACTTAACCGGACCACCGGTTCTATGTTTTTAAGAACCGTACCCGAACCGAACCATTAGAGAACCGACCAGAACCGTCCGGTTTGGGTCGGTTTCGGTTCGGTTCTTGGTTCTTCGGTTACTTATGCACGCCCCTACTGTTCGCCAGAAGTAAAGGAAGAGCACAATTGCGCTAGCCAAGCCAATCAGGAAGGAAGTGGGGAAGCTGCTGGATGCAAGTTTTGTTTCGGAGATCCAGTACCTAGGATGAGTCTCCAATGTTGTAATGGTGAAGAAAGCCGGAGGGGTCTGACGGCTATGTATCAATTTTTCTATGTTAAATAAAGCTTGCCCGAAAGATTGTTACCCCTTGCCTCGAATCGACGCGCTGGTTGATTCAGCCACCGGTTTTTCTGTGATGAGTTTTCTTGATACTTTTTCAAGGTATCACCAGATCCGAATGCATCTCCGTGATTGCCATAGAGTCTCTTTCATTACCAGGGATGACTGCTACAACTACAAGATGATGCCCTTCGGGCTAAAGAACGCAGGCGCGACATACCAGAGAATGATAGATCAAGTCTTCAAAGAGCAAAATGGGCGAAACCTGAAAGTGTACATGGATGATCTCCTATTCCAAAGCGGGAGCATCACAGAACACACTAAGGATCTGGTGGAGACCTTCGCGACGCTTCGAAAGCTCAAGATGAGACTCAATCCGGCAAAGTGCGTGTTTGAAGCAGGAAGAGGGAAGTTCCTAGGTCACCTCCTCATTCCGAGGGGGGTGGAGTCTAACCTTGATAAAGTCAAAGTCATTTTGGAGATGACATCCCCGTAGAATTTCAAGGAAGTCCAGAGGTTAGCTTGAAGGCTGACGGGTCTTAACTGCTTTCTATCCAAGGCAGGGGAGAAGTGCTCTCCATTTTTCAAAACTCTCTGAGGCAATCAACACTTCGAGTGGACCGAGAAGTGCGAGGAAGCTTTCGGAAAGCTCAAGCAGCAACTTACCCAAGCTCCTCTACTCCAATGTCGTAAGGAAGGCGAAGATCTCCTCCTTTATCTAGGAGTGGGAGTGGAAGCAGTTAGATCGGTACTTGTTAGGGAAGAGGGGAAGGGGCAACTTCCCATTTATTATGTGAGCCGGTTGCTCAGGAAGTCGGAGGCGAGATATCCCATCTTTGGAAAATTAGCCTTTGCACTGGTGATTTCAGCGCGGAAGCTGCAACCTTATTTTCAAGCTCACTCTATCAAGGTTGTCTCCGATCACCCTTTTCGAAGTATCTTGGATGTAGTGGAGCATTTATGGAGGCTAGTAAAGTGGGCAGTAGAACTTATCGAGTTCGATATTTCTTTCTCACAAAGGGTGACAATCAATGCCCAAACAGTGTGGATTTCCTGACTGACTTCTCGGCCGAGGCGGGAGGAGACGAAGACTCTTTAAGCCCAGTCTCCTGGAAGATGTTCGTGGACGGAGCTTCATGCAAGAATTTGGTGAGAGCGAGCGTCGTGCTAGTGAGCCCACAAAGAACTAGGATTGAGCAAGCAGTAGAGATCTTCTTCCCCGTTACGAACAATCATGCGGAGTACGAGGCCATGATGACGGGCTTGCGTCTCGCCAAGGAGTTGGGAATTCAAAATATCAAGGCCTTCACCGATTCGATGGTGGTCGCGTCACAAATCAGGAGAGAGTTCGAAGTACGCGACCCCATCATGCAAAGATATCTGGTAAAGGTGAAAGGTTTGATTAGAAGCTTTTAATCTTTCTTGTCGAGCACGTGTCGCGAGAGGAGAACTCGGAAGCAGACCACCTAGCCAAGTACGGACGGTGGAACCGTGATATAGTTGTTTCGACCGTCTATTGAAGAGGGGAGATGATGGAGATTGAACAACGAGCTTTCTGGAAGGATCCGTTCGTCACCTTTCTAGCAACAGGCTGACTTACCGCCGACAACAATGACTAGAGGAAGTTCCATTACAAGGCAACCTACTATCTGCTGCACAAAGGGGAGTTGTACCGCAAAACCTTCTCAGGCCCCCTGGCCAGATGCCTGTCAGAAGCTAATTTTTCGGGTGCTGGGAGAGATTCATTCAAGAGAGTGTGACAGCCACTCTGAGACTCGTACTCTGGAGCAGAGAATTCTCAGACATGACTACTTTTGGCCAACCATTTGGAAGGACGCGGAGGCCTTTTCAAAAAAGTGTCTGGAGTGTCAACTCTTCGCTCCCCTCCAGTTGCAGCCAGCTCAGCAACTTCGCTCGATTACGGCCCCTTAGCCCTTTGTCATCTGGGGGATGGATTTGATAGGCCCTTTCCCCCAAGCTAGCGGTCAAAGGAGGTTCGTCCTCATCATGAACGACTACTTCAAGTGGATCGAGGCGAAAGCCCTAGCTAAGACCACATCCCAGATCGTGAAGAACTTCATTTGGGGAGAGATTGCTTGCAGGTTCAGGATCCCTCTCGCCATCATCACCGACAACGGCCCGCAATTTGCTAGCTTGGAGTGGGAAGACTTCTCCAGGCAGTTAGGGACAGATCTTCGATTTGCCTCCGTCCACCATCCTCGGAGCAACAGACATGTGGAGGCCGCCAACAAGCTTATCATCAACCTCCTGAAGAAGGTCATCAACTTGAAGGGAACTGAGCATAGCAGCTTCCTTCTGCCCTATGGGCTCCGAGAACCACTTCTAACTCAACCACGGGGGAAACACCTTTCAAGCTATGTCACGGGTCTGAGGCTCTCATCCCGATAAAGTTTAAAGTCATGAGCCCGCGAGTCGTTGCGGCAGGAGAAGACAGTGAAGAGTGGCGCTTGGAGAACGAAGATACTCAGAAATTTTCTCTAGATTACCTTGAAGAGCTTCGAGACCTAGCCTCTATCCGCCAGGAGGAGGTCAAAAGGCGAATGACAAAACACTTCGATAAAAACGTTCACATCAAGCAATTTCTTGTAGGAGATCTTGCCATGAAGAAGATGGACGCGACAGGAAGGGCAGTTGTCGTCGACAAGCTTAATCCTAATGGGAAGGACCCTTCATCGTCCAAGAAGCTCTGGCTACTGGAGCGTATCGCCTACAGGATCAGGAAGGAGAGCTACTGGGAAGCTACTGGAGTTGTGATGACCTGAAAAGGTTATATCCTTAGTAGGAAATAGTATGTCTGCCTGTATGTAAAGTGTTGCTCCTCTTTTAATAAAACCTCTTGCTCCCTAAAACACGGGATTGAGCGAGGTTTCTTCCTTGTTCAAAAGTTGTCTCGAGATAGCTAAAAGCAGTGAAGTCAATATCCGCGATCGGTATGAGAAATTTGCCTCTGACCTGATTCTTCTAAGAAGCCCGGAGCGGACGATGAGACGGTGTGTCAGGATTTAAAGTGTTCTTGTAAGATCAAACCCCTGCATTGACGGTCGAGATCAGCTCCCCCTTGTATGTTGGCCTAGCTACCTCCCGATCACACTTCTCATCCAACTGGAGGAACTATCAGGAACATGTCTGGACGCCAACCTCCCAAACTCGACGAAAGGTTGACTTAACAAAGTGACACCTTGCGTAAAGACATCGTCGGTCTTTGAGAAGACTAAAATCCCGCTCTTATCATCTTTTTTCTGCGAGGCAGGAGGCGTCTCTGCGATTGGTTAGTATCTAGGAGGGATAACCCACCGTGCTTTGGAAAGTGACCAAGCGAAGGAGTTCCAGGAGGTGAGAGTCGTTCCCTATCTTTGGGCCCCCTCAGTTCTTTGCCAGTTATGGTTGAGTGAAAGCCTTATGAGTGTGCGTCTTGCGAGACCCCCCGAGTGCCACTTCCTTATCCAAAGGGTCGCAGTTTATGGATAAAGAAAAGAATTCTACCTTTTCCAGCAAATACATTTCCTTAGGCAAACTCATTTGATTGACAAACGAATGGATGTGATGAATTCCTTGTGCGAGCATGCAAGTGCGATTATGCAAGTGCGAGTATGCTGGTGCGAGTAATGACATGCGAGCATGCGGGTACGAGTATGTGAGTAAGGAGCACACGTAACGATCACTCAAATTTCTCGTGCCTATGAGCCTAACGATCATTGGAGACCAGCAAGAACAAATACAAGCAAGCAAACAAAAGATTTCTTTCATAAAATTGACGAGCATTGCATTACAAAAAGAAACAACGACGCCTTGTATAAGGTTCGTCCAAAAATGCCTAACTACTTTACACAAAATATACATGATGGCATGCAAGAGGTCACCAACCGACTAAGTATCATCGTCGCCAGTATCAGCCTTGTACTCCTCATCCTCAATCACGACGTCCTCGTCATCATCGCCATCTTCCTCGCCGCTGTCTTCCTCGTCCTCGCCCTCGTCCTCGTCGCCAGCATCGTCGTCATCCTCGTCGTCATCGTCATCATCCTCGTCAGAGTCGGAAGAGGAAGACAGGACACGTTCGGGTGAGCTGGACAACTCGGCGAGCATGTCCGGGATGAGGTCCATCACCGTCAAGTGGGCAACTTTCAGACCAAGGAAACCGTCCATCCTCAGCTTGGCGAGCACGATATTCCCGTTTGCTTGCGCAATGCCGCGACGGATCGCGGGCATCTTGTCACCGTAGAAGCGGATCTTCTTCCCCATCCCGGAGGTACTCACCACCGCCGGCTGTGGCTCAACAGGGCGTGTTTCTAGCTTGACATTTCGCACTTGGGTGGACTCCAACGCGGCCTTGGTGTCCGCGAGCTCCTGCTACAACACGGAAACCTTCTTTCTCCGTCTCTATCCCGGCTTCCCGAGAGCAACAACAACGATCGTCAGTAAAACAAGAGATTGGGGGCGACTACTCCAAAGTCGCGTATCCAAGCCGAGTTTACCTCATAATCCTTGCACCCGGTGGCCTGAAGCCCCAACTCAAACATTTTCTTCGTCACCACCCTAAGCTGATCCTGGGCCTCGAGCAGCCTCTTCGCCGTGTAGTGACCCAGCTCGGTAGCTCGCAGGAGTGAGCGAGCAGTTTGGTTGGCGAGTTCCACATCGTCGATTTCCTGCAGCGACTCGGCATCCGCGCGATTGTAGAGGGCGAATGCGACGTCGTACGCCTCGCCCTTGTCCTCCCAGTCTTCCAACCAGGCGGGCAAGTTGGTGATCAAGGTCACCATGTACTCACCCTCGGCCCAAGTCATCAGCGGGTAGCCAAAGACATCTTTACTACCGCGCCCTTGGTTATAGTTCAGATGGAAGTAAGGCTCGCCGACTTAGACGGGATCTTCCTTCTCGCCAAAGATCTCGCGGGAGACCTTCACCCTCTTCCTCGCCTGCTCCGAGGACTTGTCCTTTCCCTTCCCCTTGTCCAGCCTCGTCTGCGAGGAGCCTTCTTTCTTGCCAGGTCGTTGCCGACCTTTAGTACCAGCAGGTGGATTGCCCAAGAAAGCCTGTATCTCCTCGACGTCGCCGGGCGGATTTACTGAGCTTTGGCGCGAGAACGCGACCTCCTTCTCCAGCGGGAGGGGTTCTCGTGGGAGAGTGCGAGTTGCTACAAGAAAGATAGAAAGCCTTTAATCGCAGTGACCAAGTACGATGCGCCCCAAAAGCAGCGAGTACGGAAGAATCTTGCCCAGACATTTACCTTCTCCCGTGAAGACTTTCCCTAGTTTGTTGACGTTTATTTGCAAGTAGATGACATCAAACTTTCGGCCTCGGAAGGCTTCGACCAGTTCCTCGCGCGGCCCCTCCAAGAGAGCTGGCAGGAAGGTGATCTTCGCCGGCTGGTATGGTCTGGAAGGAACCCCTTCAAAGTCGCCAGAGACGACGATCAGCCACTCGCCCCAACAATGGACCTTGTTCGCTGTGCCGACCAAAGTGCATACGTGGCTGCTGAAGACTAGTCGCCGCGAAGGCGAAGATCTTCCGAAAGACGGAGAGATCAAAAGCGATCTTCTCTGATCGCAATAAACAGAGGAATTTCATGATCATCGTCACTCCATTCGGGTTGATTTGGGTGGGAACTATGCCGAAATACCTAAGTATTTTGTAGTTCTCCAACCATACGGGAAGCCGCAGACCTACCTCGAAGTGGCGGAGACGGAGGACGTGCTCTCCGTCGAGCACGGTGTTAAGTCGCTCGACCCTAGTAGGAAGTATGGCCAAGTATCCGTCTGGCAGAAATCTCCAACCATGATGAAAAACCAGATTGAGGAAAGACGAGTATCAAGAGTGAGAAGGAGAAGAACCAGAGATACTTGCGAGCAAGGATGAGAATTCACAACAACGTAATTAAGACGCACACCCCCTCTATTTATAGCCTTATAGGTTGAGGCCAAGGGGGGTATCGGGTACCTCGCGCGAGTATCGATCTAGGTCGCTACCTACCCATCGAGTCTAGAAAGTCGCCAAAATCCTATCTCGCGAGAATGCAATCAAAAAGTCGCTAGCTCGCCAAAACCCGCACTGTTAGCCCGAGATACGCAGAAAAGTATGAAAAAAGATAGACGACATCACAGAGAAGATACAAGTCGCAGATCCAGCGCGAGATCTAAGCTCGCAACTAATAAATAAATACTCACAAATTGTTTATTATTACAATCTCGCCCGAGGAAAAGAAGAGAAAAGATAGTGTTCGCTCGCCACCGCCATCGCCTCATCACCGCGGCGCATCTGATCCTCCATCCTCGTCAACCGTCCCGCAGAGCCATGCTCGCCCGCATCCTCGACAGCTCCTCGTGATGAAGTTGCTGGCGATGCTAAGTCATAGTTTGCCGCCGCTCCAGCTCGTTGATAATGTGGAAGCGGACTTGTAGCCAGTGAACCTCTTCGAGAGCTCCTCCATCTTCGCAATCCGAACCTCTAGAGCGGAGATCCGGTGATGAGGGTTGCAGATAACAAGCTGATTGAATTTCGCCTCCAGCTCCATGTATGTGCGAACAGCCGCCTGGCGGTACTCGTAGGCTGGGAGGAGGAGGACGTCGATGAAAGACGCTCGCGGGGTTGCAGGCGACCTGTCAGGCAAGAATAAGGTCGCTACATTCGATAAAGTCGCAACAAAATTAACAATCAACCAGTCCGGCAACAAGTGAGTTACCGGGACGTGGAGATCGAGATCGACAAGGGGAGGGGCTGCGGCGAGTTGATTCTCGCTTGCCTGACGACGAGCCTCCCGGGCGCTCGGCGGCCTGCCCCTGACCGCGACCACCAGAATCTCACACTCCGGTCCTCGGCGGGAAGTAATGCGAGTGTAGATTGCGACATCTTCGACGTTTTTGGTTCCAAGAACCCCGACAAGGCAGCGATACTTGCGTTATAAACTTTCTCGGCAGATTGCGACATCGTGTGCGAGTTCAGAAGGTGTGCCTCAAAGATGAGCCCCCTTATTTATGGAGGTCAGCAGTCATCCATAGATCGCGAGTAGTCCAGATATTCGCCAGAAGCACCTCGTCGAGTAAGTGTTGGATGATTCTTTCCAAGCTCCTACGTCGCTCGCAAAGAGCGGGGATTGTGTACAACCCATATTCGTCGAGGGGGGGGGGCACTCAAAACCAGGTCAGCAAGAAGTCAAAGTCAACAGATCAAAACAAAAGTCAGAGTTAGTAATCAAGACAGTAGAAGACCTGAGCGAGTATGGCAAGCTCCCCTCTCATACTCGCCGGGTAGCCGACTAGAGCTGATAGTTGGGCGAGTTCCCCAGGAAGTCACCTAGTCGCTACGTGGGGGTTGGGCTATAAATAAGACCCCCCCACCCTTTGGTTTTCCTATAAATAGGACCCTAGGGGTACAAGGATATGGACCTCGGAATCTCGCAAAAGATCTCGACTGAACCTTTTTCTGGACTTCTAGCCGCGCGACAGTGATTATCCCCTTGGTCACCATCCTCTGGTGATAGTCGCCAACTAGTGTCCACCTTGTACCCTGCTCGGTCATCTTTGGTTGTGAAGGGAAAGTTTCTTTCAAGCATCCCGATACGTGGTGAGACCTCCCTGCCGCAACACTTAAGGTTCTTTTAGTTGTCTCTGTTTCTGTGTCCAAGCTTGTTAAGCCGTCAAGCCCGATCGCTGGACCAGTAACCTTAGACTGCATTGATCTGAATTTCGGAGTAGGGAATTTTCCCGGCTTCAACGGTATTCATAACAAACAAATAATATATTTTTCAATTTCTGTGAGTTGGAGACATTTAAATTCTTGCCCCTCAACCCACCCCGACATTGGTATGAGTACATGCCTTTGTTGAATTGGTTGAAAAAGAATAATAATTATGAACAAAGAGTGCCGCTCGATGCCAATGATAGATTGGAGCTAAATTGGCTCAACATACCGCCATCATTTCATTATCGTGTCTGTGTGTTATGGAGACGAAAAAAGGCAAGGGACAAGGACACGCCACATAAATCGACGTCGGGGACAAGGGGACACTGATCCCAACTCGATGACGAATGTTCACTAGTAGGACACATATGTGTAGTGCAGTCGTCAGGCTTATTGATGGGGATCCATCAGATCGTGCACCAGGAGGAGTTCGCCGCAAGGCGGGACCCATGTTCGTGTATTCGCGCAAAAGGACTTGACCGGATCGCCGATCCGACTCCGCAGATGTGTCCGGATCCGCGTCGCGAGTCGAGATCATATATTACTTTATATATTTTGATTTATTATTGTTATATTCCAGTGTTTTTCCCACCGAACAATCGTAGTCGTTGATTGAGATGCCTTAGTTTTCTTATTATTATAAATAGAGGTGTTAGAGGCTGAATCAAGACATTGCAGAATTTTTGAGAGTCTTTTTCCCCGATTCCAGCGATCACCCCTCGGTGCCGACGCCGTGGAACCCTAGGTGACGACTCCTAGGTGTTCAAACTCCTTCCCAAGGTACTACCCATCCATAGCCATCATCTTCCCCCTCCTCCCTAAAACCCCTAGATGCACCCTCCTTACCCCACACAGCCTGCAACACCCCCTACAGCCCGACTGCTTGTTGCAGGCCGCCCTCCCTTCTACTCCCAACCAGCCAACTGCCGACTCCCCTTCACCCAGCCACCGCTGTCGCCCCTCTCCCCACCATCCCTAGCCACCGCCAACCCCCTCTTCCCCTCCCTACAACTGGCCCCTCATCCCAAAGCCGCCGACTTGGCCTCCATCCCCCTTCCCTCCCGTGGATCCACTCCCATCAACCCTAATTCTCTAGATCAATCCAGATCTGAGAATTTCAGCCCCCGATCCGTTATTTCCACCACCCATACACATCACCTTGCCCGGATCCGACCCAAAACAGCGGATCTACCCTTCCCCGACCCGGATCTACTCGTACATGACCGGATCTACCCATTTCTTGTCTGATTTCATCACCTACCGCCGAGGACAGCCACCGTCATCATTTCCACGCCACCGATTCCACTTTCGATCGCCGATCTACGCATCCGACTCCGGAATCTTTAGTGCCTC
The DNA here is from genome assembly GCA_039513925.1 of Platanthera zijinensis. Classification (NCBI taxonomy): domain Eukaryota; kingdom Viridiplantae; phylum Streptophyta; class Magnoliopsida; order Asparagales; family Orchidaceae; genus Platanthera; species Platanthera zijinensis. Next base: position 27,030,600 of record CM077096.1, read on the forward strand.
GGTCAGCCTGCTACTTTGGTGAACCTCTCGTTGTATTTGAACATTTGATTTGGCATTATTATTGATTGATTATCGTGCTTTGCTTAGATTCATGCTTGTAGAAATTGTTGCGATCCGATTATAATTTGCAGGTGGGACCAATTCGCCGCATGCTTAGCTTTGACCCTCCGAGCGAAGGAAAGCCATTACGTAATTGCTAAATTGAATGTTATTCTTTAATTATTTTGCGTGGTGTTAATACTTTCATCGCTCTGAATTATTCATCGCCGTCATCGACAGTTGCATTGCATTTAGATTAGGGTTTGTGTCGCATTTGCACTCCGCTCCTAGTAGCCTTGGTTTTGTGCATCCCTTAGCCTACCCTACTTCACATATCTTTTATTATCGCACGTGTATTTTGAGCCCTAGGTTATTTACCGTTTGCTCTTGCGTACTTTGGAATGAGACATTATATAAGTCTATATGTATCTCTCATTTGAGCTAGCTTGGAAGTATGATAAAAAAGAGCCATAGGGCTGCAATTCATCTCTCTTCTTCTTTCTCCTTCTCCACTCCTCCCTCTCTTCTTCAACCCTACCACCTAACATTTAATCTGACCTGCCTCGCTCCTGCCGCGGTTTCCGTAGCCCAAAGCCCTCGTTCCAGCTGTACGTGTTCTTCCCAGGATCCTGTCTCCGTCCGCATCCTTCCTCGCGTGCGTCCGATGCCTTACGACCGCATGCTCCTCCCGCAAACATACTATCCGCATGCAGGAGCCCTATTTTCACGAGCTCACAACGGTTCCCAGCGTCGATTCTCCATGCATGTTTCTGTTTCACGCACGTCCTTTGCGTTTCCTGCTACAACATCACATGCGTCACACGTCTCCGCTGCCAGCCTGCCAGGGTCGACGAACTCCCGGGACTGCGTCGTGCCTCCCGTGCTTGCCTCGTGCCTGGTCACACCTTCCATCAATGCATTCTGACAATTACGTAACCTCTGCAGCCCCTCCCGGTCTTCCCATGTCTTCCTCAAATGCGTCGTGCTTGACCTGATGTTTCCGCCACTCTTTAACCATTGCTGGACGTGCGTCCGCCCCAACTGGTCGTGTTTCCTCTGCTGCGCATCGCAAGGACTTGTAATCGCACCCGACATCCCCTCCCTCTGTTGTACAACTGTGTCGTCCTTCCTCACGTGTGCATACACCCATGGCTCCGATCTGTGATGCACTCTAACACACCCGCGACTCAACCTCATATGGATTTGGCCATCTCCCGCTGCTTTGATGTCATGAGGCGGCCATTGCCTTGCTCCTTGCCCCACTGATGCGGATGGATGCTAAGTTTGACGCTCTCCCACCTCAAATCAGTTTGTTTGACACCCCTTATTTCAACGACACTGACCCCATGAGATGGATTGATCGTGCGGAACAATTTTTCAACATTCATCTAATTTTGGAGCCCCAAAAGGTTGTACGACTCTCATTGGCATGGAGGGATCAACCCTCCATTGGGTCCGCTAGCTACTATAGAACAACCTTTCACTCTCCTGAGAGGAACTTTAACATGAACTCATCCTCCGCTATGATTGCGCTATTCAGGGACAACAATTGAACGTTTGTGTGGTGTTCGTCAATCAGGCTTCCTTGATGACTACATCGATGAGTTCATTTTCTTGGTGACACATGTACCAAGCTTACCACCAGATCACTACTTGGGCTTTTTTTATGTAGGGGATCCTCCCCTACATCTGATCCCGCCTTCACACCCACCACTCCAGGATTATTACCGATGTCATGGATCTAGCCCGCTTGGTGGAAACAAACTTTAAGGTGTCACCTCCATCGATACCAGTCAGCCACCGGGGAGTTCTACGCTCCCACTGATTGCCTACCCTCCCCCATCCTTTCGGCCACCACCCCAAGTGCACATTGCGGCTCCCCCGTATCTCAAACCACCTCCTCAACTGCCCCGACTACCTAACGACTCTCGGATGACCAACCACGTGTACCACGATCTTCGCACCATGGGCCTATGTTTCCATTGTAAAAAAACCCTACTCCCCGAATCATGACTATTCTCTGAAGGAGCTCCGCATCACCGTTGACGAGGACCCAAAAATCACCCTTGGGGATTTCGAAGCCCTAGAGGGCAATGATTTACCTGCTGCCATGGGTCCCCCTACATGCCTGCATCGTCTCAAAATTTTGTGCTCTGCGGTGGGCGGCACCTCTGGCCCCCTCATTATGTTACTTATTGGTTCCCTGTACGACACTCCCCTGATGGTGTTGATTGATAGTGGGGTCAACCACAATTTCATCTTCCCGTGCCTAGCGATGCAACTCGACATTTGCTCATCCCCCCTTCTCTTGCTGTTTACTTGGGAGACGACCGCCACACTGCCACTGGGGGCCTCTGTATGAACCTGCACATGACTCTAGGCCTCTGCCTTCTCCGCGCAGAGTTCTACTCTTTTAAGCTCGATGTTCTTGATGTCATACTCCGTGGCTCGGTACTTTGTACACTCGAGGACATGTATATCAACTGAGTCCGCATCACGATGCACTTTTCTAAAGCGAGAGTCTTTTTCCTCTTGGCAGGTGAGGTGTTTTTTTCCATCTGTCGGAGGCACCCCATTCTCCTCAGCAACATGCACCAGTAGATTCTGCCGCATACCTATGCGGCTATGCCGCGACGTCGAGCCGACCTGCCCAACCGCACCTCCACCATCTCAGCTGCAGTGCACCCCGGTAGTTGCTTCTGCCTTGAGGACAAGGCGAATTTGCGAGAGGGCGGAATTGTTACGAAGACGAAAAAGGGAAAGGAACGAGTAACATTGGGGCCAAGGTGATCCCAACTCGACGATGGACATTCGCTACTAGGGCGTACGGGTGTAGTGCAACTATCAACCTTATCTTTTATTATCGCACGTGTGTTTCGGGTCGTGGGTTATTTATCGTTTGCCCTTGTGTACTTTGAAATGAGGCACTATATAAGCCTATATGTATCTCTCATTTGAGCTAGCTTGGAAGTATGATAAAAAGAGCCATAGGGGCTGAAATTTGTTTCTCTTCTTCTTCCCCCTTCTCCACTCCTCTTCAACCCTACCTCCTAACACCATGTCTAGATCACTCACAAGTTTGTTACCATCCATACATGGTAAATAAAGGGTACATGAGCTTTCAACTAAGATGAGCTCACCCACATACTCTTTACTCCAGCATTCATCTGCCATTAGCATCAATATACTGGCTCTAGGCCCAACCTCTTTTCTTTCTCCCATTCTTTATTTTTCAAAATTAATGCCTATGTGAATTATAATTGTCTTGCACCAATGTAAGTTGGTCCTAATGCTGTTGCTTGATGGGGTTGTGGTAATTCATCATTTACTAACCAAGAGGATTACTTAGAGGAGGTTAAAGGTATTTAATTTATAATTCATTAATGTTTTATTTTTTAATTTGTAACAATTCGTCACAAAATAAAAACTTCTGGGAGTCATTGTAAAAAATGTGAATAGTTATCCTTTTTCATCAAAAGGGAAATACAATGGCTTGAAAATACAAGGTAAATACCAAGGTTGGTGACTATACAATAGTAGTTCTTGGAACTGAAGTCTCGAGGTGTAAATGATTGACGCAATTCTCGATGATGCCAGATTGCTTGTCGGTCATGCCTTCCTTGCACGTAAATGGGTGATTGAATGCCCTTGTCAATGTCAACATATTTGCGTAGGACGCCTGGCGTCGCCGCTTTTGTGGCCTTGAATTTTCTGCACATTTTCTTATAAATTCATTAGTTGCGTACAATTCAATTGTAAGTTGGGGCAGCTGCCCATGGTGGCTTGTTGCGGACAAAAATTGCAGTTTTTTTCCGCAAATTGGGATGAGACTTATTTGGAGGATCTTGCATGAAGAAAGCTATGCACAAGAAATGTCGAGTCTATGCTGATCGGTGTAATTTGAGTGCTTAGAAGGGAAAAGGGATCAATATTCCAGATACAAAATCTTACGAATCAAGGGGAGCATCAAATCGTAACTTAAATTTCTTGCTTATCATTCTCATGGCCTAAAGCCTCTTTAAATACACAACGCCACTTTTTGCACATTAGTCTCAAGCAATGGACTCGCTATAAAAGTATGGCAAGCATAAAGAAACACACTAAACTCGTTACTAAAGGCACAACAATTTTTTCCTTGCTGAAATTCTGAACATATGATTTTTTAATTGAATCACAACAACTTTGTGACTTGCTTTATGGAACTAGATTCGTATCTTAATACATGATATTCAAAGAGTTACTTTGGCTAGCGTTAGGCTTAGAAGTTTTTCAGTTTTTTTCTTAATGAACAATGTTGTGTGCTATTTCTAACTCCCGAAGGATTGAGTTTAGAATTACTGAACATGAGCTAGGCTTTTTTTTTAAGAAAAATGAAACCGTTCATGCCAGATGTTACAACAACAACAACACTCAAGCCTTTATCCCACTATAGTGGGGTTGGCTATATGGATCCTTCGTCGCCATTGTGCCCGATCTTTTCTCATAATCTCACTAATGCCTAAGTACATCATGTCTTTCTTTATAGTTTCATTCCAAGTCTTTCTTGGTCTACCCCTCCCTCGTCTAACATGCCTAGTGACTAGCCTCTCACAACGCCTAACAGGTGCCTCTAATGGTCTCCTTTGTACGTGTCCAAACCATCTTAGACGAGCTCTCACATCTTCTCTGAAATTGGTGCTACTCCTGTCTTATCCCTATTACTTTCATTCTTAATTTTATCCAATCTCGTGTGTCCACACATCCACCTAAGCATTCTCATCTCCGCAACTCCCATTTTTTGCTCATGTACACAATTCACTGCCCAACACTCAGAACCATAGAGCATCGCGGGTCTAATTGCAGTACGGTAAAACTTGCCCTTAAGTTTTAGTGGTCCTTTACGATCACATAAGATCCCTGACGCGCCTCTCCACTTCAACCAACCCGCTTGGATTCTATGTGTCATATCTTTATCAATACCTCCATCTTTTTGAACTATTGATCCAAGATATTTAAACACTCACTACGGGAAATATCTTGATCACCCAACTTAATAACAAAGTCATCTGTTCTTCTTGTACTGCTAAATTTAAGCTCCATATACTCCGTCTTTGCCCTGCTCAACCTAAAACCCTTATTTTCTAAAGTATCTCGCCAAGAATCAAGTTTTGCGTTTACACCCTCGCTCGTCTCATCAACCAAAACGATATCATTCACAAACAATAAACACCAAGGTATTGTTTGTTGGATATGTCTGGTGAGCTCATCTAAGATAAGGCTAAAGAGATAAGGGCTTAAAGCTGAATCTTGATGTAATCCAACAGTGATAGGGAATTCCTGTGTTAATCCTCCAGATGTCCTCACCCTTGTCACTAAATTTGTATACATATCTTTGATTATGTCAATATATGATACATTTATACCTTTTTTTTCTAAGACTCTCCATAAGATCTCTCTTGGAACTCTATCATAAGCCTTCTCAAGATCAATAAACAACATATGCGAATCTTGTTTTCTTTCTCGATAGTTGTCAATGAGTCTCCTCAAGAGATGTATAGCTTCCATGGTCGACCTCCCTTGCATGAATCCAAATTGATTCTCCGAGATGTTAGTCTCTCGTCTTAATCGTCTTTCTATTATTCGTTCTCATAGTTTCATGCCAGATGTTAAACATTTTTTTTTATAGTGCCTCGTTATTTTTTTACCCAGATTGGTGAAGAACTTGCACTGTGCATTCAAAAATGTAACTGTTTAGATTGCATCATAATTTTACAATTGGTTCATTTCTTAATTATATAGCAGCTTAAAAAGTGAGTCACCAATATAGTTGGTAAAGTTTTTTTTGCTGTTAATACGTGGTACTTGTCCTATGAAACTGAAATTATGTTGGTGTTTTTTTTACAGATTTGAGTGAGGTAGTAAAAAGGTATTTGACCACGAAGATAAACGCACAAGAAATATGAAGGATAGAAAAGATGTTGCAAAGCTAGAAAGGCTATGCAAATGAATGTTTGTATTTAGAAGAATAGTGGGAGTGATACTATTCAAGACATTATAATTGAAAATAATCGTAAATGGTTTAGGCATGCCCAACTAAGGGTAGAAAATGCACTCATTAAACTGGTAGATAACATTAGTGTTGGAGGATTGTGAAGAGCAAGTGTAGCACTCAACACTCAGGAAGAACGATTGAAAAATAATTGTTGGGTTTAAGCATAGTGAGGAGGAGGATGATCTACTTTTTTAGTACAAATCTTAAGGTATAATTGCCGGACTTCCAAACTATCTTCCTTTATAATTTGCTTTTTTGGGTAAACATGGGTGGCAAAGTGGTCTTTTTATAAATGATTAGTATTGAGATTGTTTTTAATATGACTTCTTAGTTAATACCGGGTTGTAATTAAGATGATTTATTATGATTTTTAGAGACATCATACGCATTTGAGGAAGAAAAAGTTGATAGAATCTTTCAGACTCCTTCAATCTAGGGAGATACATGGTGGATCTCTTGTTTCAAATAGAACTCTGTATAGCTTTCAGCAAGAGTATCAGAAGTTTCAAGCTTCTCAGCCGGAGGTATGTACTCTAATTTTGTTTTTAATCATCAAATGAGTAGCATGGCTTTCATCTAATGGATTATACTCCTGTTATGTGCATTTTTGCAATATGAAATCCACTTAGATAATGCCCTGCACTCATTTTTTAGATATGAACAAGCAAATAAAATAGTTTCTTCTCCTATGATTGCACTTGTGTTGCGCTAAGAGCACCCGTCTCTCCTTTGGACCACACATATTCAAGCACATTACTCTCTTCTGTCAAGGGGACTTCAAAATATTCAAAATACTTTGAACTTATAGTTTGTCTTAAAAATTTAATATTTATTCACGTTTTCAAATCCGGAAGGAAAATTGCACTTCCCATTTATAACAGGTGTGGAAATACAGTAACACAAGTTTCGTTTCTGATTCTGCACTTGAAGAAATGCGTGGAGTTGTTCAAACAAGTCAAGGCTTAAAGGAGATGTATCTTCTAGCAGCGGGTGGTATTAATTGCTCCATAAGGTGATATATCAATTTCAGTTCTTAGAGTCTTTCATTTAATCTTTTTCTTATGGTTTCCCGTGGGATTTTAACATTAAACTTAAATATTTTTCTTGTTATTTCTTTGTTATTCTTTTTTAATGTTTAACTTGTTATCATGACTAAAGATATGATAGACTCACGCTATGAAGAACTAAAATTTTATGCTTAAACACGAAAGATACAATCAAGAGGCAAAGCTCTCGCCAAGCACCCGGGGGTTGGGTCCTCCGAAGCACTCCTCTCTCCAAAGAGAGTACGAGATACTAAGACTCAAAAGATACATCATAATTCCCTAAGAGGCTACTTATAGAGATGGAGGCCCCACTACAGGATGAGACTACATGAGTGAATACACCTTGCATGAGTATCAATACACCTGTCCTGAAAAGCAATCTTGTCCGCAAGGTCGAGCCGGGCAAGTTCCCATTGGCGCATCAGCGTGACTCGGGTTGCTTCTCTGGTGGGCGGACCGCGAACCAGGTGAAATATCAGAAGCATAGAGGAATCAGGGTGGGCCAGTTGCTGCAGAGCTGTGGTACAGGTGACCGTAATGGCCGTGGCATGAGACTGCCTGAGTGGTGAAACATTATCATGCACACAAAATAGCTCATCCTCAAGGACTAGTGTACACACCAGTTGGATTAGGGCCGCGGTTGGAGGCCAGATGCTATGAAGGCTGATGGGTTAAACCCATCTAGGTCCTTAATGAGGGTCGTAGAGCCATACATTAGGTCGATGAGGAGTAGGTAGTGATGATTTGGAAGGAGACCCGATGAGAATGATGGTTGAATTGGGAGAGTGACAAGATGTGAGGGTAGGGTAACAATGGGCTCGAGAGATGTGAGAAAAGTTGAGTCGAGAAATAAGAGAGTTGATAGGCGGGCAGGGGTATCCATGAAATAGATAGGGGCAAAAATAACCCGTGGTGACGTGAAAAGATGGCAAGGCACCAGGTGGAGTCTCTGTCATAGATGTGTCGGCAAAAGAGCGGATGGGAGGGAAACTGGTGGGAATCAAAGGATTGGGGGGGGGGGATTATGGGGGTACATGTCGAGATCGAGAGCGGGAGAACGAAGGGGGTGTTGGAAAAGGAGGAAGTTTTGACGATTCTAGTGGTTGAAGAGCCACTGAGGGGTGGCGTTGGGGGTGGTGGAGGAGGCTCGTCATGAAACAAAGTGGCGGTCCGGGGCTCTAAGGGGGCATGTGGAAAAAGCCGATGACGAATCTCAAGCGCTATGAAGAGGAGAGTTTCTAGGGCAGCTTCAACTTGATCGCAGCGAGCATGCACTGAATTCTGAAGGATAGCCATGGTGGAAAAAAGAGGGGGAGGGCTGCTAGAAAGCTGCAGGAAGCTTAGGAGGGCTGCCAGAGTGCCGCAAGTGCCGTCAGAGGGATTCATGATTACTGCAGGAGCCTCTGGAGGGTTGTTGGGCTGTGGTCGGAGTCGCGGGAGGGCTGTGAGGGTTACGAGTGGCTCATGGACTGCAGAAGCCGTAGGAGTGCCTCTTTGATACAGGTGAGAGAACTTGATGGTTGCTGGAAGTCGAATAAAACGTCGGGAAACGTTGGAAGGAGCAAAATGAAGGCATAACAAGCTGGAGAAGGCATTGATGGTGGTCGACGGGCTCCAGACTCGGCGAAAAGGTTGTGGGAAGCCATAGGCGGTGCTGGAAGGGCTGTAGCAGACAACTCAGATGAGTATCGGTTGTCTCGGAGATGAAGCGATGCTAGCTGCGAGCGAAATAGCGAGTTGGGGCCGAAGTGGGAACCGACATTGGGTCGGGCATGTGAGCGCGCGAGCGAAAGTCCACGAGGCTAGGACGAGAGGTCGGGATGGTCGCGATCCAACACGTGTGGGGACGAAGACGTGAAGGGCTCTATCGTGCTATAGTCCGACAATGGTCGACGCGTGCTTGATCAGAAAACGAACGAAGTATGGTGGAAGATTTAATTAGGGTTCCATCCAAAATCCTAATTGGGCTGCAAGTCGGACCAATTGATAGACGCTTTCAAGAACTAAAATTGCATGCTTAAACACGAAAGATACAATTGAGAGACAAGCTCTCCCCATACACTCGGAGATTGGGTCTTCCGAAGCACTCCTCTCTCCAAAGAGAGTACAAGATACTACGACTCAAAAAATACATCACAACTCCCTAAGGGGCTCCTTATATAAATCGAGGCTCCACTATAGGACAAGACTACATGACTGAATACACATCGCGTGCGTATCAAGATTGGGCACAATGACGACAAATGATCCATATGGCCGACTCCACTATGGCGGGATAAAGGCTTGAGTGTTATTGTTGTTTAACTTGTTATCATCTTTATGAAATTCTTCTTCAAGTTGAGAAGAGGCTAGGTTTCTCAAATTGGTAGCTCTATGCGGGTGTAAGAGCGCCCTCAACGTCTTCTCGAACTAAAACAAGACCCTTCTGGTGTTGTATCATACTTCGTTGAGTTCGAACACCTCTACCAAGAACTTGACTTTGTTGAGGATTTCACTCCCGCATGCATTTTCGATGCTCGTGCGTTGAAGACAAAGGAGGAGCGCTATCGTATGCATGTCTACATTATGGGCTTCAGTATGGACTTTGACAGAGTATTTCTGTACTCCACCTAGAGAGGCTCTTGTTAAGCCATCACTCATTAGGGATGCATTCATTATTATTGATTTAGTCAGTTTGAGAATGCACTCGATGACTTGATCATATTCATCATCACTAGCACTTTTGGAGACATTCAACATATTATAACGTCATATCCTACTAATATCTTAGGTGATTATTTAGATGATCATCACAATCATGTTGAAATTTTCTACACCCACCTCCCGAGTCTCTTGACCATGTACCTGTCTTAGAAATTCCTTGTAACACAATGAAGCCTCAATATAAGCAGTTGGTCATATCATTTGTTCATTATTCACATCAGTTGCATGATCATTCACATATATTAAATGACTCATCTATATTGTATGATTCACATTTACTCTATGTTTTGCATTATGTAATGAAAATTATGAAGTCAACAAACATTCATTGGAGAGAATAGAGCTTTAGATAAAACAAACAAGTAATGGTTAGAATTATAAATGCGATGTTCCCTCACTCCCTCATGGAACACCAAATCAAATGCCAGTCAAATGAATCTGTACATAGTAGTTCAAAAAATTGGGTCGAATACTTATGAATTAAATATCTTTAAGTGTATGGAAATTCATTTTGTATTCAATATTGAGGATTTGACCCTATATTTTGAGCTCCACGAGTATGAGTCCATTCCTTGATACTAGCCATGAGCCTCAATCACCACCTATCCTAGACACTCCTATTCCGCTCCAATCTCAACCCACTACATAGCTACCAACAGACTCATCGGTTCCTACTTCGATACTCATTCTTCCTTTGTCGGTCCTTCACCGTCAAAACCGACCACCGCAGCTTGAAGCATCTATGGAGCCAGAAGGTCTCCACCCCTTCCCAACAACTCTCGATAGTGAAGCTCTTGGGCTATCAATTCTTGATCGAGTACCAGACCGGGCGCACCAACTCGTCCGCGGACGCCTTGTCCCGCCGCGAGCATGGTGGCACCTTGGCATCGATCTCTCTTTCCCAGTGGCAGGACGCGGTGATCCTCCAGGAGGAGGTATGGGCGGATCCCCATTATGGCCCCATGATCGACGAGCTACAGAGCGTGCCGGATGCGCACCCTCCTTTCCGACTAGTGGGCGACAGACTCTACTTCCGCGACCACTTAGTTCTCGCAGCGTCATCACCATGGGTACCACGCCTACTGGAGGAGTTTCATTCCACACCGATAGCGGGGCACTCAGGGGCCTACCCGACCTACCGCCGGCTGGCGGCCACCCTTTATTGGCGAGGCATGATGAGGACAATGCAACAGTTCATGGATGACTATTTGGTCTGTCAGAAGGCCAAATACCAGACCCTCGCCCCCGCCAGCCTGCTACAACCTCTTCCGGTGCCCGATCGGGTTTGGGAGGACATCAACATGGATTTCATTACCCGCCTTCCACGTTCTCAGGGGTATGACTGCCTACTGGTGGTGGTCGACCGTCTCTCCAAGTACGGACATTTCATACTCGTCAAACACCCCTACACGGCGAGCTCGGTGAACCGAGTCTTCATTGGCGGGATCGTTCGTCTACACGGGTTTCCCCGCTTCATTGTTAGCGACCGCGATCCGGTTTTCATTTACACCTTCAGGATGGAACTGTTCCGTTTATAGGGGACAAAGCTATGATTCAGTACGACATATCACCCTCAGACTGACGGACAGACGGAGGTCCTCAACCGTTGTGTGGGCACCTACCTTCGCTGTTTAACTACTGAGCAGCCCCACCAGTGGACCCAGTGGGTGGCATGGGTAGAATTATGATCCAACACCACCTACCAGTATGCGATAGGCGCCACCGTTTCCAGACAGTTTATGGGCGTCCGCCCCCACCAATACCGGTTGGGCTCGCCGAGGAATGCCAGGTCCAAACATTGGCAAAGGACCTACATGATCGGGATGAGGCTCTACGACAGTTGAAGCATCATCCACGCCACGCCCAAGAGAGAATGGCCCAGCAGGCCAACCGACACTACCGCAAGGTTCTCCTTTCACCAGGCGAGCATGTGTTCGTCAAGTTGCGGCCGCACCGCCAAAGTTCCTTGACCGTCCGCCTCCACCCCAAGCTCTCCGTGCGTTATTTTGGCCCCTTCCTGGTCGTGGAAAAGATAGGCGAGGTAGCATACCGCTTGCAGCTCCCACACGATAGTCGTATCCATCCGGTATTTCATGTGTCACAGTTGAAGCGGGTGTTGGGGAACCACCCCCTTCAAGCCACCCTGCTCAAATACCTAAGTAGTGAATCCGTCCCACGTTACGAGCCCGAGGCGGTGTTGGGCATCCGCACTGAGCATGTTCAAGGCCAACCTGTGAGGCAGGTTCTTATTCAGTGGTAGGGACAAGCGAAGGACGAGGCAACATGGATCTTGGCGGAGGAAGTGAAGGCCCAGTTTCCAGATTTTGACCTTGAGGACAAGGTCGTTGAAAACCCTAGGGTAGTTGATACGAACGGGGGGGGGGGGATCCGATCGAAGGAAGGCGCTTTGCGCACGTTTATACTAGGCGCGCGCGAGGGACGAAGACTGCATGAGCCCGAGCAGTTTTCAGCGGGCTTCTTATCTGGTTATCTTTCGTGTTTTATTTTCTAGTGTTTGTTTATGTTGTACGACCGATCGGCCTATTTGGTCTTCCACTATATAAGGGAATGCGTGGACTTATTTTGTATGTTTTGGAATTATTAAGTGTTTTGAAATTGAGGGGAGAGACCGACCCAGCGGTTCCCCCGAGTTGTCTTAGCCGCGCCTCTTCCATTTCGCTCTCTCGCACTCGCCTCGCATCTCCACCGCTGGCTCCGCACACCACCGCAACACCCATCTATCATCTTCACTAACATCCACCTTCGAAAGCCTCATACTGCCCACAATAGGCCGTTTTTCCCATCTAGCCATCCACTGTCATCAACTTCCTGCACCCATAAATTCAATTCAGACCCAAACTTAACCGTCCAGTCCTCCCTGCCCTAGTGCCCTGCAGTTTCCCGTTTCCAACATTTTCCTCTGATTCCGGCCTCGTTTGAACCCCAATACTCTCCATACTAGCTGTCTTGGACTAGTTATGGATTGTAACGGCTTTGTCAACTCCTATATCTTACAGAATTACTGTTCCTGGACGGAGACTAGACTGGGGCAGCTGATGCAACCTGCGTCGCTTTGTTTTTATTATTTTTATCGCACGTGTCTTTTATTATTGCAGCGCACGTTTTTGCTCATTTTTGGATTATTATGTAGCGTCGAGTTGTATCGCGCATGTTATTAGCATTTTTGTGTATTTTGTATCGCGCATGTTGTTCGCGCAATTTTGTTTGTCTCGTTGGTGTGACCGGCCAACGAGACCCTAAATGCATATGTCTGGTTGTTTAGGAGATAGGTTAATTTAGGGCAAGCTTATCTAATTAACTACTTTAAATTTTAAAATCTTGATGGTCAAACCCTCATTTATATTTATCAATTCCCTATAAAGATCCACTTTACAATCTGCCCTATGCTAAAGCAGCTAAGCCCATTCCTAAAGTTCATTTAATATCTGCCTCTATTAAAAGCCCATTGCAAGCCCACTGTAATTGCTGCCATTGTTTAAAAAAAATCCCTCTTCTAAGCCATTCCAAAACCCCTAATCTTTCCTTATAAATGAGTTCCCCCCTTCCTGTACACCCGACTAAAAATGAATTGAACGAAACCCTATTTGGTTTTCGTTCGTTTCTCCCCAGCGCCGACCCTATTCTCCCCACGATTTCTCTCCTGCTCGACGGAAGCCCCCGATCGGTGTCGGTGAGCTATCACCGCCTGAAGCCGCTCCCTCCTGTGAATTTCATTCCCGGCGGCAAGCTCCCTGAGCCGCTGCACCTCTTCTCCAGTCGTCGTTCCCAGCCTGACTCCCAGCAATCATGACTCTGCATCGGCAGCCGTCCGTCAGCTCTTCGGCGACCCCCTCCTTTACCTCCCTCCAACACATCCCGTGAACTGCCGATGTCATCCTCCCGGCAGTCCGTCGGGTCCTCTGTTCCTGAACTCGCCATCAAGCTGCGAGCTTCCACCTAAGTTTCAGTCGACTTCCAGCAAGTCTTCCCTGCCATCTTCCAGTACCTCCTGCCACCTCCAGGAAGCCCCGATCTCATCGTTGCTACTCCCCCATGGTATACCTCGCCATTCTTCTGCTCTCAATCCAACGTCTATTTTATTATGCTGACATTTAAATGAATAGGTAATTAAAAGTGTTTGCCCTATCTAATCACATCTCCTGATTTTCGTTTATGTTTATATCTGAATACCCGCCACCTAATTGCTATGCATGTGGAATTAGTACTTGTGACGTTATCATGTACGCGCGGTAGTCTTACGTTCGCGAATGATGCCTATATCGTTTTTTTCGTTTAAAATAGCCTGCGAAACCCCTTCGCGCCAAAATATTTTAAAGATCACAATTTTTATATTTCAAAACTACAACCTTATGTTTCAAGTTCACATCAGTTTGGTGTGGTTGCTGGGATATCTCACTCCTATCGTGGGATAGCCGAGCGCCGATCGTTTTCAAATTTCTAAGTTTAGGATTAAAAAATGGGTGATTTATATTCGTGTATTAAAGCTTTGCAGAAAGATGTTGAGTGCGTCACTGCTGATGTCCGACAGAATCTGCGTAGGTTGTGCACCTCTGTTCACAACCTGGAGGTGACAATGCACACATATTATGTTGCTCCTGCATACCTATCCACTTCGTATCACGTAGCGGATCCCGAGGTTAGGTCTTGTGATAGTCCTCTTCCTTGCCTCGTCAGTTTTGTGACGAACACTTAGGTCCCACCCACCCCCACCGTGACACTCACTTCGGTGAGGAGATTCTTCCTGAGCCCCTGCTCTAGGAAGAAAAGCTTCCTCCTGTTTTTGTCCTCCCGACTGAAGTCGTCACTCCACCTATCTCCCTTATAGCACCCCCTTCGATCAAGGAGTTTCTTCCCGAGCTATTGCTCTAGGAAGAAGAATTTTCTCCTACTTTTATCACGCTAGCTGAAGTCTTGGAACCACTTGCCCATAGGACAACACCTATTTTAGCAACCGAGTTTCTTCCCGAGCCCCTGCTACAGGAAGATGAGTTTTTTCCTCCGCATCCCTTCACCCCGATTGACATGGATTGTCCGCTTGCTCACACTGACTCACATACCTCAGTCGTTGAGTTGTTTCCTGAGGTCCCTCTCCAGGGAGGACTTACTAGTGATGTGTCACTCACCTCGGATGCCATATCAGCGCTCCCTCTTTTCCCAGAGGAGTTGGTTAGTGATGAGGCCCTCATCTTGGTTGACATAGAATCGTTCGTCATATGCCCTGATCTTCTTAGCATACTACTGCCACAAACCCTTGAGCCCGCAGACATTGTGCTTGGTGGCCCCTCTCATGTGGCCCTCGAGGCACCACCTTTCATCGACTTCGTATTCGACGAGCACGCATTTAGTCCACATCACTTCTCTTTTGTTGCAGACGAGCATGTTGTACCACCACCTCACTATTGTTCGAGATCTGAAACTTCTAGGTTTACTCGTATTGAGGGTGCCGAGACGATACTTAGATATTTTACTCCTCATCAGGACACCCATTTTAAGGGATTTTTATGGAAAATTTTACACGCTAAATTTGGGATCTGTTTAAAATTTTGTGACTCGAGCGGAATTTCATCAGGCGAACTTAGGACGATATTCGATCCGGGTCTAGCAGACGTTCGTAGGTGTCTATCGGACGAGCTTATGTTGCATTATGAGTTACTGATTCCACAGGCTGATTCCACTTGCTTCCTGTTCTCCCTACTGCCACTTGTTTTCCCCACACACCGCCCCTATCATCTTCTGAAAGATCTAATAATTACTGTTTATTTAAATATTTGGCATGAAATTTTGACTAATGGATTGCGAGTTTTTGGGATGAGGTTACTTCCAGGTTTTGGGTCGCAGCCATGGCGTCAGCAGACAGTATGCATCATCTCTTCGATCAACGCTTGGATTTTCTACTTGCAGGCAATGTTGTGGATATCGGCCGACATGAAGGTTTGTGAGCAAAAACGACACAAAACCGTTTTAAATTTGGGTCATGATGTTTTGAAAAAAACTGGCCGATATGTCAGTTTTTTAATCGACATTCCGGCCCCCGTTTTTTCAAATTTATTTATTTATTTTATTATTTATTATTTTAATAATGAAATGAGTATGATGCATGCATATCCAATCTCACCCATATTAATAGTTATTTATCCAACTTCATTTTCCAATCAATGATGCATGTATATCCAATCTCATTTTCATCTTTAAAGTGTTGTATGTTAAATGTTACATATAACTTTTAATATTTAAAAGTTCAATAGGTTGTAGAATAGATAGTACTGTGACATGTATAAAAAATAACATTTAATTACATATATAATTAATTAAATATTAAAATCC
This sequence comes from Platanthera zijinensis, assembly GCA_039513925.1. Classification (NCBI taxonomy): domain Eukaryota; kingdom Viridiplantae; phylum Streptophyta; class Magnoliopsida; order Asparagales; family Orchidaceae; genus Platanthera; species Platanthera zijinensis. The sequence continues at coordinate 27,046,764 of CM077096.1, forward strand.
GATATATGAAATATCCCAGATATATCCCCCGATATATAAAAAACCGACATGAAAACTCAAACCGACATGTCCCCGACATCCGACATCTGCAACATTGCTTGCAGGTTACATCGAGTCTTGTCGGGGTCGAGCTCTTTCAACTCCGGGAGAATTGATGCAACCCGCGTCGTTTCGTTTTTATTATTTTTATCGCACGTGTCTTTTATTATTGTAGCGCATGTTTTTGCTCATTTTTGGATTATTGTGTAGCGTCGAGTTGTATCACGCGTGTTATTAACGCTTTTGTGTATTTTTGTATCGCGCATATTGTTCGCGCAATTTTGTTTGCCTCGTTTGTGTGACCGGCCAACGAGACCCTAAATGCATAGGCCCGGTAGTTTAGAAGATAGGTTAATTTAGGGCAAGCTTATCTAATTAACTACTTTAAATTTTAAAATCTTGATGGTCAAACCCTCATTTATATTTATCAATTCCCTATAAAGATCCACTTAACAAGCTGCCCTATACTAAGCCCATTCCTAAAGTTCATTTAATATCTGCCTCTATTAAAAGCCCATTCCAAGCCCACTGTAATTGCTGCCATTGTTTTAAAAAAATCCTTCTTCTAAGCCTATTCCAAAAACCCTAATCTTTCCTTATAAATGAGTCCCCCCCTCCTGTACACCCGACTGGAAGTGAATTGAACGAAACCCTATTTGGTTTTCGCTCTGTTCTCCCCAGCGCCGGCCCTATTCTCTCCACGATTTCTCTCCTGCTGGACGGAAGCCCCCGATTGGTGCCGACGAGCTTTCACTTCCTGAAGCCGCTCCCTCCTGTGAACTTCATTCCCGATAGCAAGCTCCCTGAGCCGCTGCACCTCTTCTCCAGTCGCCATTCCCAACCCGACTCCCAATGATCATGACTCTGCATCGGCGGCCGTCCGTCAGCTCTCCGGCGGCCCCCTCCTTCACCGCCCTCCAGCACATCCAGTGAACTGTCGGTGTCATCCTCGCGGCAGTCCGTCGGGTCCTCTGTTCCTGAACTTGCCATCAAGCCGCGAGCTTCCACCTGAGTTTCAATTGACTTCCTGCAAGTCCTCCCTGCTAGCTTCCAGTACCTCCCGCCACCTCCAGGCGGCCCCGATCTCATCGTTGCTACTCCCCCATGCATGGTACACCTCGCCATTCTCCTGCTCTTAATCCAACGTCTATTTTATTGTTGTGACATTTAAATGAATAGGTAATTAAAAGAGCTTGCCCTATCTAATCACATCTCCTGATTTCCGTTTATATTTATATCTAAATATCCGCCACCTAATTGCTATGACTGTGGAATTAGTACTTGTGACGTTATCATGTACGTGCAGTAGTCTTACGTTCGCGAGCGATACCTAGATCGTTTTGTCCGTTTAAAATAGCCCGTGAAACCCCTTCGCGCCAAAATATTTTAAAGATCATAATTTTTATATTTCAAAACTACAACCCTAGGTTTCGAGTTCACATCAGTAGCCCTGCCCCCCTCTGATAATTCTTTCCTGCAGCCCACATATTCACCCAAACTCCTCATAGTCCTCCCTGACCCTTTCCTATACCTCAGCCTCCTGAAATCTGCTAAAAAGCCGCATATTTGTTGTCCAGTCCGTTGGGTCCTCTGTTACTTGCCATCAAGCCGCGAGCTTCCACCTGAGTTTCAGTCGACTTCCTGCGAGTCCTCCCTGCTAGCTTCCAGTACCTCCAGGCAGCCCCAATCTCATCGTTGCTACTCCCCCATGCATGGTACACCTCGCCGTTCTCCTGCTCTCAATCCAACGTCTATTTTATTGTTGTGACATTTAAATGAATAGGTAATTAAAAGAGCTTGCCCTATCTAATCGCATCTCCTGATTTCCGTTTATGTTTATATCTAAATATCCGCCACCTAATTGCTATGACTGTGGAATTAGTACTTGTGACGTTATCATGTACGTGCAATAGTCTTACGTTCGCGAGCGATACTTAGCTCGTTTTGTCCGTTTAAAATAGCCCGTGAAACCCCTTCACGCCAAAATATTTTAAAGATCATAATTTTTATATTTCAAAACTACAGCCCTAGGTTTCGAGTTCACGTCAATAGCCCTACCATCCTCTGATAATTCTTTCCTGCAGCCCACATATTCACCCAAACTCCTCATAGTCCTCCCTGACCCTTTCCTATACCTCAGCCTCCTGAAATCTGCCAAAAAGCCTCATATTTGTTGTCCACTCACTGAATTCAGCAACCTTTTTCTTCCGTGGGCTCCCATTGCTTATGTAAGTTCTAATTTGAAGTCAATATTATTTTATGTTGAATTTTTGTTGAAGAGACAGAATATGAGATCTTGATTTATTTTATTCAGAATTCAGCAACCAAATCAAATTTATTTATTTTTTTCTACTAAAATATTTGTTTGCGGGATATTTGATCGAAGCACTCTCTTCTTTTAAAAAAATCTTGTTTGTTTTTCTAAGGTCTAATATCTAGTGCCAGTGTTTGTGAATTCTACTGTTAATTTCAAAAAAATATTGTAATTAATTGTTTAACAATCGCATTTACATTGCATCATTTAGACCTATCCATAACACTGCACTTGTATTCATCCATTAGGTTTCCGTTACGGCACAATCACACATACACTACACTCTACATCCGTTTTGCGTCAGGTCCTACATTCCATCCTCAAAACACCTCTAGGACTAGCAGCCCCCATTTCCAAATTTCCGATCCCATACACCTTCCAACTTCATCTCATAGTGAAGCCACATCCATTATTCTCTCCAGAACTCCACCAGCCTTTGAAAATTTTACCAGAATGCCACATAATTGCTGTCCAGTCCCTCAATTCAGCAAGATATCATTTCACCGGACTCCTATCATTTGTGTAAGTTCTAATTTGGAGTTTATATTACTTTGTGTTGAATATTTGACGAAGATTTGGGATCTAAGTTCGTAAAAGTTCACTCAATTTTTATCTGACTTGAAAGGTGTATTTGCCAAACATTTAGTGGAAGTATTCTTAGTTTTAATTCAACTAGCAATTGTTTGTTTATCTAATTCTTTGCGGATTTCTTTATTACATTCAAGAGTTATTATGAATTAATTGTTGGACAAGTGTTTGTATATCACATCATTTAAAATACTCTAGACACTACACTAACACTTAGTCCTCATAGTTTCTATTAGGACACCATTGCTCATTTACTCTGCCAATCTTGTATCAGATCCCTTTCACCGTTTCACAAATTATTGAGACTTTCTTTTGGCATGTTCTCGTCTTTTGTAATTACTAAACATTTCACCTATCAATTGTCATCATTATGTTTTACCCTGTATTTGATTGGATTTTCTTTTTGATTTAATTAATTACATAAGACTACTAATGTTGTTGCAGTCTTTATGGGATAAAAAATGTTCGATGGCTCGCTGATTATGGACCCAACTGCGTGCCACAACCTGTTTGGCCTTCTCCAAGAGCAGTTCTCGGCAGTGCACCCGGGATCTGTGCAAATTCAGCATTATTCTCAAGTCTATCTTCCAGTATATCGTGCATCAGAAGGATTGGCGTGAATGCTCTAAAGACCACTGATATTTCAAACTTTCAGCATGCCTTGTATCCTATTTTGTTTTGATTCTTTAAGTTTTTTCCATCTCGTCTCTGCCTGTCCGTTGGGAAAGATACTTCCTCCTCTTTCTCGCCGAAGAGTATACACGTCTTTAGCAATATATTGTGCCAGTTTTCCCAAATTGCTGGAAATTGAGGTACTTAACAATAGATAACATGGTGTCAACTCTTGGTTCAGGTGTTTGTGGTGGCTCTGTTTATGTTCTGAACCTCAGAGAACCTTTAACTTTTAGTTGTAATTCTCTAGACTTAAATAGAAGGATTAACAAAGTTACATCAGTTGATTGTACAATATGGACTGCTGATACGAACTGTAACAGTATAAATGCAGCCATCGGTTAGCACTCAAACTCTTTTGTGTTCCCTATGATTGTGAATTTGATTTTTCTGTTTCCTGATGTCCTTGAAGCCTGTTTAAAGACATCTGTCATTTCTTAGGTTTGCTTCACAAAAATGTCTATGAAGCAAAACCGACAGGGATCATAGAGACATTTTGGAGCACATGTTTTTGGGCCTGTTCTTAGCTGATTTCTCACCCACCATATTTGATACCACCAGATGTACTATCGGAGATCGTAGTCACGTCTGGAGCGATGACAATATATTTTATGCATTTTTATTTATTTATACTGATTTTGTTTATAGAGATTTGACATCTATCGTGATAGTGATAGCACCATTCAGTCCGTTCTTGATGTATGACCTAAGGTTTCTTATGTATTTATATGAGCATGGGGGTTTGTTTTCTGCCCATCTCAGATTTTGGAGAGCTCTTCCATGGTCTGCCAGTCATCTGCAGTTGCGACTCTGTGAGCTCTATGTTGCGAGCCGGTTCTGGTACGGGTCAGGGGGACCGGTTCAGGTATCTTTAGATTAGGAGTTATGCTTGGTTTATGTTAAGTAAGAATTAATATGTATTACTCTTAGCTGTGAGATATAAATAGCTAAGAGGTAAGGTTTGTCTTTATGTTATTTTGTTGTGTCTGGAGGAGGATTCCGGCGGCTGTGGGAACTTCATTGGTCTTAACTTCACTGTTCAGAGCTTGTCTCTTAGGTGAATCATGTATCTGTCTTTTGGTTTTCTTAATTGATAACAGTGGAACAGTGTGCTCATCTGCGTATTTCGATCATCTTCCCGGAACTACCCGCATCACTCTAGGTGTCAACTCCTATGTATTATCCTTCACCTGTCTTTTCCCTTGTTTCTTGGATCACTGTCCCTCCTCTTTACTCTAAAACCGACAACCTCCTAGAAATCTCTTCCACTAGTCACCAAACAACCCTAGTCCCAGCTACCCACATCCAATCCAAAATTAATCCATTATCCACTGTCCTATCCTGCTCCAGCTCACCCTCCCAATCCCATATCTTGTTGCCGCCCACCCTAGGAACCCCTAGACCCATTGCGTACAACTAGGGTTGAGCAAATGATTCGAAACTCGAAAATCGCCCGAATATTTTAGTTGAATCAGTATCGATTACAATTGATTTTACTCAATTTGAGTCAATTCAATTTGACTCGAATCACATTTTGAGTCGAATTCGAGCCTTCCCCGAATCACTCAAAATTTTATTTGAATATGCTCAAATTGATTAAAATATAATGTATTTATTAATATATTATTATTTTAAAGCTAAAATACTAAAGTGTAAACCTAAAATAAAGGCGTAAATTCTTAAAGTTCTTCATTTACTCAAGTTCGAGCTAACTCAATTTAATTTTGAGTGGACTTGAAATACAGAGAAAAAATACTCAATTTCGAGCCGGCTCAGAACCAAGTCATTTTGAGTCAACTCGGCTCGACTGGAAATCGATTTTGAGTTGAGTTTAACTCAAAATTTTGATTTCGAGCCGAGCCCAAATCGCTCGACTCGGCTCGAAAACAGCCCTACATACAATCCTCCCCTGGCCCTTGCATCCATGGCCGATCACTTCTAGCACCAGTGCCTCCCACCCCCTTGCAGCCGCTCTCTTTGAGCACCATTCAGCAATCCCTCCGTCCATTTTCAACACCATCCTGACACCTCTACAACCACCTCTTAACCTCCCTAGCCCCTCAAAAAGTCGATGTTCTGCCATTCACGGACAGCCACCAACCCTCCAGGCCTTCCCAACAGCTATTGTTTTTCTACAAGTCCTACCATATAGCAGCCCCTTCCTACTCCCTTGACATCTATGTCTACTTTCCCACGACCACCGGATCTCCACCATCATCAATGCCTACAAACTCCTATGCTCATATGCATATCTTTATTGGTTTCTCTTTCTTCACTGTACAAATTGGATTATATATGATTACAAATGTTCTCTAGTAGCCTATTTGTATCTGTAGAGAAGTGGTTCAAACCTTGTATATACTTCTTGAATATGAGAAATACAAGTATGAGTACATATATATAGGAGAGAAGAGAGAGAAAGCATCCTATACAGAAGATGTGGGACTAAACAAAAAGACTATAAATGGGCCAACTTATTGGGCATTTACATTACTTTTCCCTATATTCTCTAACACTCTCCCACAAGCTGGAGCGTACAAGTCGTAGGCACCAAGCTTGAACAAGAATTGATGGTATAATTTTCGTGATAATGCCTTGGTGAGAATGTCAGCAACTTGATCAGAGGCAAGAACATGCTCTAGCTTCAACCTCTTCAATTGAACCTTTTTTCGAACAAAGTGGCAGTTCACTTCAATGTGTTTGGCCCGCTCATGGAACACAAGATTCTTTGCAATGTGGATTGCCGCCTGACTGTCGCAAAACAAAACTGATGGTGAGGATAATTCAACTCCCAGATCCTCAAGTAGACTCTCAGGCCATGTGAGTTCTGATACAACAGACGTCATCGCACGGTATTCAACCTCAGCGGATGAGCGAACAACCACAGACTGCTTCTTGCTACGTCAGGTGATGAGATTTCCTCCAAAGTAAGTACAGAAGCCAGTAGTGGGTCGTCGATCGTCAAGAGAACCCGCATAATCCACATCAGAGTATGCAACAAGAGAAAGAGACGAGGATGGCGTATACACAAGTCCATGTCCAGGAGCAGTTTTCAGATACCTGAGAATGCGTTTGACTACCTGAAGATGAGAAACCCGTGGAGTGTGCATAAATCGGCTGACCACTCTAACTGCAAATGAGATATCGGGTCTTGTAACCGTTAAGTATATTAGTTTTCCCACAAGACGTCAATAGTACTCTGGATTTGGAAGTAGAGAGACTCAGATCTTTGAGCACATAACTTGTGGTTTACATCCATCGGGGTTTCCGCAGGTTTGCATCCCGAGAGTCTAGAATCTTGTAGAAGGTCAATGCAATACTTTCGTTGAGATAAGATAAGACCATCAGGTCGCCTTGCTACCTCAAGGTCAAGGAAGTACCGAAGATTTTCCAGATCTTTTATTTGAAATACAGAGTTTAAGTGTTGCTTAACATGTTGTATTCCCGCGAAGTCGTCACCAGTAATCAAAATGTCATCCACATAAACAAGGAATATGACCGTCCCAGTTGACTGATGACGAGTAAAGAGAGAGAAATCAGCCGTGCTTCTCTTGAAATCAACCTCACGAACAACGTTACTAAACTTCTCAAACCACGCCCGAGGAGACTGTTTGAGACCATAGATAGATTTCCGAAGCAAACATACACGAGACTCCCCCGTGGTCTCAAACCCGGGCGGTTGATGCATGTAAACAGTTTCAGTAAGGTCACCATTCAGGAAGACATTTTTGATATCAAGCTGATGTAAGGGCCACTGGCGATGAACAACTAAGGAGAGCAGAACCCGAACCGAGTTTAACTTGACGACAGGGGAGAAAGTCTCATCATAATCAAGGCCGTATTGTTGAGTGAACCCCCGTGCCACAAGCCGAGCTTTCAAGTGACCAATTTTTCCATCCGCCGTATGCTTGAATGTAAGAATCCACTTGCAACCAACACAACTATGGCCAGGAGGGAGAGAGACAAGATCCCAAGTCTGATTGCCCCATAGAGCAGTCATTTCCTCATCCATGGAAGCACGCCACCTCGGATGCTGGAGAGCTTCCTGCACAGAGTTAGGTATAGAAATAGAGGATAGTGAGAGAGCAAATGTAAGAAGTGGCGGGGAGAGGCGATGTAAAGATACATTATATGCCAAGGGATGAGCCGTAGAGGTTGATGTCGAATCAACAGGCCGCGAGACCACACCGGTTGAGGGAAACTGCTGCAGGGCATCAGAACATGGAGTACGACGAGTGTAAACCTGAACTATGGGTGGTTTGGAGAGGACTAACAGTGGAGGTGTGGGAAGAAGAGGTGGCAGAGGAGATGTAACTGGAACTGTGGGCCGAGGTAGAGGGGAAGGAAGAAGAAGAGGATCAGTAGGAGCGGTGTGATAGGGATGGTCCTCATGAAAAGAGACATCGGCAGAGAACCACCTTACCAGTGGCAGGATAATAACAGACATACCCTTTCAGGGTGTGAGAGTATCCAACAAACATATCCTTGGTAGCACGAGGTGAAAGCTTGTCATTTGAGGGGTCAAGAGTATGGACAGAACAGGTACATCCAAACACACGAGGTGTGAGAGAGAAGAGATTCTTGGCTGGGTATAGGAGAGTCATGGGGGCCACAAAGTGGAGGATAGACGGGGGCATGCAATTGATAAGATGACATGTAGTGGAGACAACAAAGTTCCAATAGAAAGGGGGAACCTGCATTTGAATCATAAGAGAGCGAGCAACATCAAGAAGGTGTTGATTTTTTCGTTCTGCGACGCCATTTTATTGAGGGGTATACACACACGAAGTCTGATGGATAATACCAAACTCGGCGCACAGATTGGAAAAGGTTCGACCGGTACTCACGAGCGTTATCAGTACGGATAATTTTAACACATGTGGAAAACTGTGTGCGAGTCTCAGTAAGAAAAGTACGGAAAGTCGATGTGAGTTCGGTACGATCATAAAGGAAGTATAACCAGGTAACCCACGAGTAATCATCAATAAAGGTTACAAAGTACAGATAGCCAAAAACACTAGAGATCTTATATGGTCCCCAAATATCAGAATGTACTAGCGAAAAAGGAGCATCGCTCATAGTACAGGGAGAAGTAAAAGAGACACGATGTTGTTTGCCAAAGATACATGATTCACAAAAGAACTCCTGAAGAGAAACACCTGGAAGAGCTTTCTTGAGAATCTGGAGAGGAGCATGCCCAAGACAACAATGTCAGTCAACGGAGGAGATAATGGTAAGAGCAGTAGGAGGAACATCAAGAAGATACAACCCGTTGGACAGCTGCTCCCGACCAAGTATAGTCTGCGTTAGTCGATCCTGCACAACAAAAGAAGAACGGGAGAAGGTTACACAACAATCAAGGTCCCGAGTAAGATGACTAACAAAGAGAAGATTAAAGGGGGACCCCAGAACATGAAGAACCGAGGATAAGGAGAGGGAGGGGGTAAGAGGCATGTGGGCAGCGCCAGAAACCGGTGTCGTGTCACCATTAGCCACAGTGATAAACTTGGGATAATCAGAAGCTGAGTACTGTGACGGCTTCTGCGGAGAGAGATGATGTGTGGCACCCGAGTCCATAATCCAGTGAGAGCCGTGGGAGAGACAAGATATCCCTTCATCGGAGATCGAGGCCACAGATCCAGAGGAGCGACTGACCATCCTTTGGAGCTGTTGAAGTTGAGCACGCAGAGCAGCAATGTCGTCACTGGTGGTTGAGGGAGGTGTGAAAGCATCTGAAACAATAAGCGAATCTGACGCCATGCAGACTGAACCAAGGAGCTGCGAGAAGACAATCTGCCTGAGCGGTTAGAACAAGACCGCGAAGGAACATGCACAGACCGCACAGCAAGAGTCCGAAGACTAGTCGGGCGAGAATAGAAGGCCGACAGGCACAATAAGGCAATACTGCCCGCAGAGGCAGAAGAAGTGAGTGTGCGACAAGACTTGCGACCAAGCTGCTCGGCAAGGAGAAACCGCAACGGTCAGCAAGCAGCAGTGACGAGAAGAGATCGCACCCGACAAGAAAGGAGAGATCGCACGCGACAAGGACTTGCGACCAAGCTGCGCGGCAAGGAGAAACTGCAACGGTCAACAAGCAACAACGGCAAACCGCGCAGCAAGCAGACCAGACCGCGGAGAACAGAACAATCCGCAGCGAACAGAGTACACCAAGTGGCCAAACGACAAGGAAGAGAGACCGCGCAGCGGGCAGACCTCGCGACAAGAAGACACGCGGGTAGAAGAGAGAAGCAGGCCGCCCGGGTAGACCAAAGAAGGCGCGGTCAGAATACCATATCACGCGATCAGGAGAAGCGAGATGAGGGCGGTAAGAAAGTGGCCGGCAAGCAGGGAGGAGTCCGCAACGGATAGAAACAGGTCGTAGCGGATAGGAGCAGGCCGCCACGAGTAGAACAGGAGGCCAGACGGTTAGATCGAATCGCAGGGAAAGGCAACTTGCGACAAGCGGAGACCACCCCCCAGGGAAGGAGAGAAGCCGCGAATACAGACGCGGCTTTAGCGGGAAGGCGAGCGAGCGACAATGTGAACTCATGGAAAGGAAAAAAAGAGGCGGGAAGCGAGAAGACAAGCCAGCGGCAGAGCCGAGAGGTTATAAAAGGAGGGGGGAGGGAAGAGAAAGTGGATCCACGGAAGGGAAGAAAGAGGCAGGTACAAAAGGGGAGGCCGCAGAGAGGTGCGACAAGGAACGAAAAAACAGGCCGCCCGGTTAGCCGGAAGGCTGGGCAGTTAGAATAAAAACAGGTCGGGCCGTTCGCTCTGATACCATGTAGAGAAGTGGTTCAAACCTTGTATATACGTCTTGAATATGAGAAATACAAGTATGAGTACATATATATAGGAGAGAAGAGAGAGAAGACATCCTATACAGAAGATGTAGGACTAAACAAAAAGACTATAGATGGGTCAACTTATTGGGCCTTTACATTGCTTTTCCCTATATTCTCTAACAGTATCTATGATTTGTGCTGACTTGGGTGGCATATTCTAATGTGTGTTTGAATTTATAGCGCTCTCACTTGCAGCCTTTCACGGGTTAAAACTTGGAAATTAATTTTAATTGTTCTGCAATTAACTATGATTTATGCCTGAGATCTTTACTTGGATTAATATTAATTGCAATCTAACGTCGAAATCACTGTTTCATGTTTGAATCATGCTAGGGTTTTACATTAGGTTTTCACCGACTTTGCCCCATGTTTAGGGCCTAGTATGTGATACACATTGGTTGAGTCTATAGGTCCATCATGGAGAGACATATTAAACCTTTGAGCACGATTGAATTATGATATGGATGTGCATCATCTTGATCATCGTCATTACCCCACTCCTCGATTTGAGGATCCGGTTCCCGCTTATGCTCGACCCCAGTGAACACCTTATGGGAGATCTTCGTGTTACCTTGCGAATCATCCTAATCCCTACTCATTCACTTGTAGATATCGTGTGGACCTTCCAATATGATTCAATTATAGGATTAATATTATGACAATTAAACCTCAATGATTGGTATTATCACGAAGATGATATCACACTAGGTTCAGACTTGATGTGTGTTGCTTTTGCATCTTCTGTAGATCAGAAGATAGAGGGAGCAAAGCATTCTCTGTTAATTTCCGCAAAATTGTATTCAACATTCTTGGACCCTATCTCTTAGAGATCAATAGTTTGATTAATGTTATACACACGATTTTGGCTACTTTAGCCTGTGAATGCTAGGTTGTCCCATATCCCTTTCATTATTCCATAATTGCAAATTAAATCCAATACAGAGATCTCAAAGCAGATCTACAAATTGGGCATCATCCTGAACCCACTCACGAGCTCCTGGACCCACTCATGAGTTCCTGGACCCCGCTTTTCTTGTTGACAACTGCCAAGGTTATCTTCTCTCTCTCACCCATGTATGTACATCATAACAAGGTTCTTCTATTGACGGTTGTTATTAACTTCTACTTTCTTTAATATGTCCATTATACTGAAGTTATAGAACAGTTTGATAAATAGCCTCAATTCTCGGCTCAATTACTATATCAATCTAATCTTAATAAGTGATCAATCAAACATTCTCAAAAATATAAAAAAAGAACTTGTAACTTGACTTAACTGACAGGATGTTGTTTTAGGTACCTGTCTCAACCAAAAAGAAGACATTTCAATAAATAAACATTCCGCTTTTAATTGAAAAAGTTGCCTGAATCTCGTCAATAAAATACCAGAAAATTTTGCTCCCACCACTAGATGTAAAACCTCGATCCAGAAAACATTGAAACTTGAAGTTTCTGGATCGAACACTCTAGAGGAGATATTAGTCATGTTCTCAGAAAATCCAAAGACAGTATAAAGGGATAACCGCAACTCTTTATCAAGTTTTGGTATAATGAATCCCACATAATTCCAAATCAAATCCCAAAAGATTGGTTCAATCCTTTGGCAGAATCTCCAGTTGATGTTGTGCGACATAACATTGGTCAATGGATGCCCATGACAGTTGCTGATGTGGTGATAATAGTGAATTCCATGTTTGCTTTGGTACAATGTGAGAATACGTATTAGATAGAGAATATAATGATGTGTGTCATTGCAATGAGCCTACCCAGCTCTATTTGTAGTAGAGAGAGGGAAAGCCAGAAGGAAGATACATACACTTGGTGTGTGATTCAAATTGTAAAATAGAAAATACATATCCACCAATGTAACTTGTACTTCTAATGACCCTTAGTGGATACCCGCTGTTTTAGTTAACTTTAGCTTATGCAGATAAAGAACCTAGATTGTTAGTATTTTTCTTTCTGCTTTAATGTGAAATTGGATATATATGATTGATGCCTCTATATTTGCATATATGAGATAAAAATGCTTGTTACACACTTATTTTCGTTTGTTGCAGGAACAAATTTTGGTGTTTCATTGATAAATTTAGAGACAGGGAGGTCATCAATGGTGTATCCTTCTAAAAGTGATGTTCTCTCTCAACAATTTGACCTTTCTGTAAGCTTTTTTTTTTTAAAAAAGATGTTTCCTTTTTATATATATATAATCCTATGATGTCAAGAAATTGATATTATGTTATAAATAAAGGGGCGCATGACTTTTACCTTCATAAATACAACAAAAAAGCACGAGTACTTTGAATAGAAAACCTAATGCCATTGATGCGTTACCTCTTAGCGTTTGGTCCACAATTTTTTCTTTCATACATGGTGATGTTCAATGACTTAGGATCTAAGGTTAATCCCAGATCATACTGTGGGGAGATTGTGTCCATCTAATTAAAACAATAACATGTTGAAATTTGAAAGCATGTAAAATTAGTAACTGTTAGAAAAGCCCATGTAAAGAGCCCAATTTTGGGCCCATTTTTGTTTTTCCTCTTCTCTCTTCTTTAGTCCCACATTATGTATAGGATTGTTCTCTCTCTCTTTCTTCCTCCTATATATTTGTATTCTTTCTTTGTATTTAGACACACAAGCAATGCATACAAGTTTTTGTGCTCTCTCAACATAGTATCAGAGAGACTCGGTCTCTCCTTGTTGTCTGCCTTTGTCTAACCGGACGGCCTTCCCTTCTCGCGCAAGGCGCGCGGCTAGTCTTCTGTTAACCGCCTCTCTCAACATGGATTCTTCTTCTACCCGCTCGAGTTCTCCTACTCGCGGCTTCCTCCTCTCGCCCGCTCGAGTTCTTCTACTCGCGGCTTCCTCTTCCTGTCCGCTCGAGTTCTACTCGCGGCCTCCTTCTTTGCTCTGACCGCTGGTGTGCACATTGAGACCGTGTGGTCTATCTTCTTTCCGCATTTTTTCGGTTGCGGTCCGTTTGGCTGCTGGTGTACACATTGTGACCGTGCGGTTTGCTTCTCCCGCATTGTGGTCGCGGTCTTCTCCTTGCCTGCCTGCCTGCCGAGCGGTCGTCAGTTCTTCTCGCAGCGGCCTTCGTCACCCGCTACAGTCTCTAGTCGTTGCGGCTTGCTAACCGCCCGACCTGTAACTGTCTCTTTCCTGCTGCTTCTATGGGCTCTTTTGCCAACTCCATCGGCCCGACGGCTAGTCCGCCTGCAGACCGCCCGGCTTGTCCAGCAGACCGCCCGACTTGTTCTGCTGAAATCCGCGACGAGTTGCGTATAACTACCATTTCCCTCTCTGGGAAGAAGAACTTTATCCCTTGGGTGCATTCTGTTCGACGGGTTCTTCAGGCCAAGGGTCTTTTCTCACTCAGGCACCTCCATCTCCTCCAACCGACGACTGGCTCCGCAATGATGGTCGCGTTCAAACTTGGCTCCTCAATTACTTAGATGGTGAACCTTATCAGATGGCCATGTATCACGAAACTGCCAAGGCTATGTGGGATGAGCTGCATTCCTTGTACTCAGGCCGGGACAGCCTTCAGCATCTCTACGACATACTCACTGATCTTCTCGCTCTCGACACTGGCGGGGCTTCGGACATGACCTCCTTTGTCGCTTGAGCCAAGACCCTGGCTGAGGCCTGGATCCAGCATCAGCCGTCTACCAATGCTCATGCTGCTCAACGCGCTCAGAAGGAAGCCGTCTGCATTGCCATCATGATGGCTCGTGTTCTGTCTCACCTTCAAAGCATTCAGACTCAGGTTCTGGCTTCTCCCACAACACTGTCTTTCTCTGATGTTTGCTCCATGCTTCTCCATGTGTCACCTCCTCCGGATACTTCTGCGCCTTCTCCCCCGACCCTTCTTCAGCAGGCCCCATCCCCCCTACCGTCCCCTCCTACCTCTGCTCGTAGAGGACGTTCGGGATCCCGGGGTCGTGGGCGTGGTGGCCGGGGTCGGCCGAAGTGTTCTTACTGTGGGAAGGACGACCACCTTGAGGCGACCTGCTACCGGAAGATTGGTTATCCTCCTCGTCCGACGGCGTCTGTTGCTGGTGACGCCTCCTTTGCCGCCCCTCCTTACCTTGAGGCCGTTCGTCTTCATCTCCAACAACTCCAGGGGCTACTCAACCCGCCCTTTGCATCCGTTGTCTCTGCCTCAAATACAGGTACTGCTTGTTTATCCACCAGTCCATGATGGATCGTGGACTCAGGTGCCACTCATCACATTACCTCGCGACGGCCTTGCCCAGTACTCGAATTCTCCTCATCCGAAATGTATCATTGTGGCTAATGGGGCGACGGTTCCCGTCTCTGGCTCGGCGGATCTCTCTCTCAACCCGTCGATCTCTCTTCGATCGGCTCTTCATGTTCCGAGTTCCCCGTTCAATTTACTTTTTGTGGGACGCCTTACTAGTGATCTTGATTGCTCTGTCATATTCACATCTACTTCTTTTGTTATACAGGATCGGCAGACGCAGACTACCATTGGTAAATGTACATTGCGGAACGGGCTCTACCTTCTCGATGACTCTCCTACCATTCTCTCCTCTGTCTCTTCCAGTGAGTGGCATCGACGACTTAGGCATGCCCCTCTGCCGGTCCTCCAACGGGCTCTTCCTGATATATCTCTTCATCCGTTTCAGTGTGAGTCTTGTATCTTCGGCAAACAGCCGCGTTCTTATTTTCCTGCACATTGTACCCGGAGCACTGCTCCGTTTGATTTAGTACATTCCGATGTATGGGGTCCTTTTAAGATTACTAGTATTTCTGGGTTTCGGTACTTTATCGCATTTATTGATGATTACTCTCACACAACATGACTTTACTTACTTCATGATCGCTCCGAGCTTCCCCGTATTTTTCGGGCATTTGTCCTTGAGACCCGTACACAATTCCACACCACCCTAAAAACATTGCGCATCGATAATGCTCGCGAATAAACCGGTCACGAATTTACGGATTTGTGCTCTGAATTCAGGATTATTCATCAAACATCTTGTGCCTACGCACCCCAGCAGAACGGCGTTGCCGAACGAAAGAACCGCCACTTACTCGATGTAGCCCGCTCCCTCATGATTCAAATGCTTGTTCTCAAACCTTACTGGAACTTTGCGGTCTCCACTGCCTGCTTTCTCATCAACCGTCTTCCTTCCTCCGTCCTCCACTATGCTACTCTGTTCAGCCTACTGTTTCCCGCCACTCCGGCCTTTCCTCTCCCGCCTTGTATCTTTGACAGCACCTGCTACGTCCACCGTCTGGGTCCGTCCTTGGACAAGTTGGATCCCCGGGCGGCTAAACACATCTTTGTCGGATATTCGCGCACCCAGAAGGGCTATGCATGTTATTCTCCAGCTACCCGAAAGATCTCGGTCTCTGCTGATGTTACCTTCCGGGAGGATCAACCTTTTTTCCCTGCTCCTTTCCCCGCTCATCTACCGCCCGCTCCTCTCCCGCCATCAATCCCACATCATGTTATCCTCGTTACTGCACCACCTTCACCGGCTCCTGCTCCCTCCAAACCACCCGTTATCCGTGTCTCCACTCGTCGCCCTCCCAATTCTGTTGCCCCTCTGCAGTCGGCCTCAACCACGGCTACTCCGCGTTCTGCTGATCAGGTACCGCCCTCCACTGCTCATCCACTGGAAAACTGTGCCTCCCTCCATCGCCTCTCTCCCCAACTTCACACATTTGTTACTTCTCTTTCCTCGGTCTCTGTTCCTAACTCTGTGCTGGAGGCGCTCCAACATCCAGGCTGGCGGGCCGCCATGGTAGAGGAAATGGCTGTTCTCTGGGCTAACCAGACATGGACTCTAGTACCCCTTCGAGTCAGAAATCGGTTGGGTGTAAATGGGTCTTTGTCATCAAACATGCTGTTGATGGGACGATAGACCGTCTGAAGGCTCGTCTAGCGGCTCGTGGCTTCACCCAACAATAGGGGCTCGACTATGAGGAAACTTTCTCTCCAGTGGCCAAGCTCAATACCGTTCGTGTCCTCATCTCCGTAGCTATCCATCGCCAGTGATCCTTACTCCAACTGGATATCAAGAATGTCTTTCTGAATGGTGATTTCCAGGAGACGATATATATGCAGAAACCACCCGGGTTTGATACCACGGGGGAGTCTCAGGTCTGTCGCATTTTGAAGGCTCTGTATGGTCTCAAACAATCCCCACGGACATGGTTTGACAAGTTCAGTAAAGCCTTCAGGATATTAGTTTTACTCGGAGCTCGACCGACTTCTCACTGTTTACTCGTCACCGAGCAACAGGAACGGTTCTTCTGTTAGTATACGTTGACGATATCATCATTACAGGAGATGACTCACAAGGGATACAGGCGGTCAAACTACATCTGAGTTCTGTCTTTCAGACAGGATTTGGGGCCCCTACGGTACTTCTTGGGTCTTGAGGTGGCCAGGCGGCCAGATGGGCTTGTCCTCTCTCAACGAAAGTACTGCCTCGACCTCCTTCATGATGCGGGCTATTCAGGCTGTAGGCCGAGTGACACCCCAATGGATGTAAATCACAAGTTGTGCTCTCAGGCATCTGACTCAGATCTCCTACTCCAAAATCCAGAATATTATCGTCGCCTCGTTGGAAAATTGATCTATCTCACGGTAATCAGACCAGATATTTCCTTCGCCGTGGGTATTGTCAGTCGGTATATGCACTCCCCTCGAAAATCTCATCTTCAGGCTATTGAACGCATTCTCAGATACCTTAAAACAGCTCCCGGCCAAGGACTTGTCTACAGAACCTCCTCTTCAGCTCCAACATTGGTGGAATACTCGGATGCTGATTATGCTAGTTCCCTTGTTGACCGACGATCAACCAGTGGTTTTTGCACTTATTTTGGAGGACATTTGATTACATGGAGAAGCAAGAAACAATCGGTCGTTGCTCAATCATCAGCTGAGGCAGAATATCGGGCAATGACATCTGTTGTGTCTGAACTGACGTGGCTTGAGATTCTTCTCGCCGATATGTGTATAAAGCTACCTTCACCACTCTCCTCCTCTGTGACAGCCAAGCTGCTATACATATTGCCAAGAACCCGGTCTTCCACGAAAGAACAAAGCATATCGAAGTCGATTGTCACTTCATCCGGGAAAAGGTTCAAATGAAGAAGCTCGATCTAAAGCATGTTCCAGGGACTGAACAAGTTGCGAATGTCCTCACAAAGGCTCTTTCCAGTACCCTCTTCTATCAGTGCTTGTCCAAGCTTGACACATACGATTTGTACGCTCCAGCTTGTGGGGGAGTGTTAGAAAAGCCCATGTAAAGAGCCCATTATTGGGCTCATTTTTGTTTTTCTTCTTCTCTTCTTTAGTCCCACATCATGTATAAGATTGTTCTCTCTCTTTCTTCCTCCTATATATTTGTATTCTCTCTTTGTATTTAGACACACAAGCAATACATACAAGTTTTTGTGCTCTCTCCACAGTAACCATGCATAAAAGATTCTTCATTACATCAAATTTGATAAAATATCGCTTGCACAAGAAAAATAACCAACTTTATAGAGACAAGGATAAAGGATAGGGAGAGTCAATCTAATGGAACCATCCTTCTTACACATGCATAAGAATATTTCACTTTACTCAAAATAACACCTTACGATGAAAGAAGGGAGAGAAGATATCACATTTAACTGAAGATTTTCGTGAGAATTTTCTTAATAAATTATTGTCCTTTACACGTCAAAATCTTTTTAGTAAAGTCGATGAATTGGGATTCTTAATGTTAAGGTGGTAAAGTTTGTTTTTGAATTACATCTGCATTATGCTGAAATTTCTAGCTGTTTTGAGACAAATCATAAATATCAAAGAGTTCATGCGCAAGCACTAAAATCACCTGAAAGTTCTGATGCAGATGAATATAATAGTGACGGGCAATCACTTTTGTCTTTGTCTCTAGTTACCCTCCAAAGATTCCAACATCTACAATTTATTACTTTATTATTTGTAATTAAATTGTACTGATGTTTAGGACATCATCACTGCGTTATAATACTTCATTCTAAGAAAGTTAAGGGAACCTTTTTGAAATCTAAAAGGCTGAAGTTGTATGTTTGTGAGCTCCTTGCAAATGACAACTATGGTTGCTTTCTCCAATCCACTGTCATCTTTGTTCTTCGTCAAGTGGTTATCAGTGTTTGAAGCATGATGGGATCCATTGCACTGAAGGCAATCAACAATGTCCCAATGAAGATTGAGATATTGCAAGTCTCTTTACAGTAGTATGCCATATTGAGATACGTATAGACCAAAGTAGATCAATTCCAAAGTCTGAAAATATCATGGCAGATAGGTGTAGTTCACGACCTACCATGATGTACATGATTGATACTCATGTTTGAAGCATGATACCTTTATACCTTTGTTCCTCGTCAAGCATGATGATATCAATGTTTGAAGCATGATGATATCAATGTTTGAAGCATGATGATATCAATGTTTGAAGCATGATGATATCAATGTTTGAAGCATGATGATATCAATGTTTGAAGCATGATGATATCAATGTTTGAAGCATGATGATATCAATGTTTGAAGCATGATGATATCAATGTTTGAAGCATGATGGTAGAAAAATTCTCTTGGATGTTCCTCGAACGACTTGACCAAATATTTTACGTTACAACCCGAGCTCTTGTGAAAGCGAAAACCTTAAGAAAAATGTGGAAGAGATGTTGCAGAAGAGCCTCATTAGAGAGAGTATGATTCGTGCAGATTCCCACTACTAATTCCTAAAAAATGAATGTTAATAGAATGTGCGTAGAAAGTTGTTTGATCAGTAAGATCACCATATCTACATATTCCACATCCGTTAGTCTGGATAAACTGAGTGGGGTAAGGTCTTTTCAAAGATTGACATGTGGAGTCTCTGTCACCAAACTAACATTCATTTGAGCAATGAATGAAAGCCGACATTAAATACATTAGACGACCATTCATATTTTTTGTTATAGCCTTTTCAATGTGTCGAGCACCTTCACATATCTAATGGATCATATGATGCGCCCTTTTATAGCTTATTTTTTGTTGTTTAATTTGACAAAATTCTTATTTATAATAAGAATCATGGGGTCCACCAATGAAGATGAAATGTACTTGATAGAGACCCCTTAAAAATATAAGGAGAAATGGCTGCGGATATCAAAATTGGGTGCCAATAGCCCCACCTCCCCACTAACTTAGGTAGTGCCATTAGTGGGGAGAGAGGGGGGAGTTCCCCAAACCGCCCACCACTACCGTGACCCAAGCCACGCCCGAGTCAAACCACCCCAGTCGGGCGGCCGCCGCCCGGTCAGCCTCCCAGCCACGCTGCCCCGCGCCGGCCGCGCGGCCACTTTCATTAGC
Organism: Platanthera zijinensis; assembly: GCA_039513925.1. NCBI lineage: Eukaryota > Viridiplantae > Streptophyta > Magnoliopsida > Asparagales > Orchidaceae > Platanthera > Platanthera zijinensis. The sequence goes on from CM077096.1 coordinate 27,066,595, forward strand.
ATGCATTGTTTTTCCTTAATTCTTGTTGTGCAATTTGTAATCACTTGTGGTTAATTGTGTGAGTTTTAAAATTGTATTATTTAATTAATTGCACATTATTAATATTGCATGTTGATTTATATAGATACATTGCATTAGTTAGTTAATTATGTTCATCTATTATGTGTCTTCTCGCTCGGCTGGTCCCATAGAAGCCTTTGGTAATAAAAGAAGAGATTAGGTGATGTTCCTCATAGCCTTGTTCTACGCCATATTTGGTATCAAAGCCCGGGTTTTATGGTTTTGTGTACGTTACGTAGTGGTATTACTTAAATGTTACTGTTAGAGTTTCCGGTTTATTTTATTTTTGTTTGATGCAGGACAGGCTTCACACCTGCCTGCCACCCTGGAGTCCCACGCAGCTTAGTTGGTGATGAAAGCTTTGGTGAAAGACTCTTATCTAGGAGGTCGGGTGTTCGATCCCCGGCCTCAACAACCCGCCGCATGGTGGTGACTCCGTGGAGGAGACGGGTTGGGGTGTATGAGTTGCAACCCTCAACAACCTGCCACCCTGATGAATTAAGCCTTGGTGGATTCCAAGCTGGGCCCCCTGGTGGGACTCCAAGGTAGAGGTGCATAATAAGCCTGAGCCTAATTGCCATGCCCGGACTTCCCAGGTTTGGGCCCAGTTAGGTCTAGGCCCAGTTAGGCCCGGGCCAAACCCAATCTGGGCCTAAGGGAGCTTACAAGACCCCCATTTAATTGTTGCGGCAGCGCTCCAGCTTTAAAGTGCTGGGGTGTGGCCCCAACTTTAAAGTGCTGGGGCGTGGCCCCAACTTTAAAGTGCTGGGGCGTGGCCCCAACTTTAAAGTGTTGGGGCGTGGCCCCAGCTTTTAATTGTTGGGGCCATGCCCCAGGAGTAAATGTCGGGGCATGACCCCAACAATTAAAAGTTGGGGCCAGGATGGCCCCAACTTTTATGGCAACAGGAGATGCCGGCAGCTCCTCCTGCTAAATTTAGAGGGAGCTCACCAGGCCCAGGTTTGGCCCGACCTGACTGGGCCCGGTCTGGTAGGCTCCCTCAGGCCCCTCTTTTAAAGAGGGGCCCGGATTCAGCCTGGGCTCGGTTTGTCCGAGTCCCGGCCTGGGTCTGATAGACAAAGAGCCCGGGCCTAGTAGGCCCGGATCTGGCCTCGGCCCGCCGGGCCTTTTTTGCATGCCTATTCTAGGGTGGCAAGCAGGTGTGACGCATGTCCTGCATCATAAAAGTGCAGGAGCAGAAAGAATAGGGGATCTTGTGTTGTTAGGCAAATTACTGTGCAGACTTCAAGTCATAAGTTTAGTCGTCACCCCTCCAAGTCTTTGACAAGCATAACAAGGAAGGAAATGAAATGCACATAAGTGATTACATCAACTCCATGCTTTTCTCTTATATTAGTTTAAAAGGAAGTAATTGTAGACGTTACCAATGGAATGGTTTTGCCCAATGTTCCGTTCAGATGACTCAATCTTTCCAAGGTGTGGGTCAAGATATGAGTTCACCACTACATCTCTTTGGTTCACCCTGAAGACACCTTTCCTCCCGCTTTCTTACTCTATCAAAGTGCCCCCTCCTAGTTACGAGCAACAGGGACCGAGCATAATTGATTGCGATCTATCTTCTTGACTTAAGGGAATAATAACACTTTTATGATGCAAGACAAGCATCACACCTGCCTGCCACCCTGGCATCAGCACCAGGGGGCCCACCTTGGAGTCTACCAAGGTGGCTTTCATTAGGTCCGCGGACCGTACACCCCAACCAGCTCTCCGTCTTGGAGTCATCACCATGCGACAGGTTGTTGAGGCCAGGGATCAAACACCCGACCTCCTAGATAAGAGTCTTTCAGCAGAGCTCTCATCACCTTCTGTTCTGCAGAACAGTTGGTGATGAGAGGTCTGCTGAAAGACTCTTATCTAGGAGGTCGGGTGTTCAATTCCCTGTCGCATGGTGATGAATCCATGACAGAGAGCTGGTTGGGGGTGTACAGTCCGCGGACTTGATAAAAGCCACCTTGGTGGATTCCAAGGTGGGCCCCCTGGTGCTGATACCAGGATGGCAGGCAGGTGTGACGCCTGTCCTGCATTAGATTAGGTCAACGATGTTCCCCATAACCTTGTTCTACGTCAATTTTGGTATCAAAGCCCGGGTTTTATGGTTCACGTAGTGGTAAGACTTAAATGTTACTGTTAGATTTTCTCATTTTCCGGTTTATTTTATTTCTGTATTGTTGGTATTCATTGTGGTCTGTATTGTCACTCGTATATATAAAAGAGTGATACTTGGTTAATGAATTACTTTTCCATTACTTCCAACCGTTACATGGAAAGTCCTAATAACTTCGACGCTCGTGTGAATAAATATAATATAGAGATGTCGAATATCGAATTTCAGATACTGCTATTAGATTTGTTCAATCAAGTGAACATACACTTAGATGGTATGAGAATACAATTGTAAGCTTTGACCACCATCATCAACATGTTAAAACCTAGGAGTTCAAGCTAAGACACCCTATCACGGGAGATCCTGCCCGATCCCTTAGTAGTTAGAAGAGACTCGTGCTTTCACTTATTATCATGACCTTCCCTTTAGGAATCCTCCCAAATTCGAGCCCACTACTTAATCTAGTCAAGTTCCCGCAGACATGAAAGGCCAGATCCAATCCAGTCACATGATTATCCTTTCTTGGTAAGTTTTAGTACCCATGTGTCAGGGTAAAGGACACAGTGACCCATTGACCTCTAAGGAATTTTACCCACAATGGTGAGAATGACTCTAACATGTTTAGGTGGTGTGGCCGGAGGAGGGGGGATATTGTTGTGACTGTTAAGGATTGTTTGGATGACAACGAGTTTACACTCATGATGTCATGTGCCAAAGAAGATCAAATATGTGCATATTTTATGATGAGGGCCGTAAAATTATTGTATTCTCTTACCAGCCCAAAGATTGCATAAAGTTAGGATTCCGATGGTTGACTCATCTTTAGGATACGGTTCAATTGGTTAACTCATCTTTAGGATATGATTCAAAAGGTTGGCTCATATGTGAGTATTGGATCCTCCACTCCTTGGTGATGAAGTTGGGTCGCTCCCCTACAGCTACCGTCTTCTGCTGCAGATTTTTGAGCCGATGTCATCTCCTACATCGGACATACTTTCCCCTACCACCATCCTCATGCCCGCAACATGTATCCTATGATATTAAAGACGCAAGGCGCACTGAGGTGCAAATGAGTTCTTGAGCCTAGGTGCAAGGCGCAGGCGCACGCCTGAGGCATGTGAGGCGCAAAAATGAAAAAAAAACATAATTGGGCGCTCAATTCACCGAAACTAAAGAGTTACAAAATAATATTATCAACCAAACATAAAACTAACGCTCAATACAAAACTAACTAGTGGAAGCATTTTATTAATTTAACCGGAATGTCCACACCATTATAGGAATATAAACATCAACATGTACAAGTAGTAGCTTTGGCCTTAAGGCCTTACATGAGCACAAACATAATTAACATGATTTACATACATCGACACACACACCGACGACACATGAAAGTTATTACAAAACTTTGGCCTTCAAGGGCCGACACAACATAGGGCTCCTTGCCCGCTATTTCCCGCTCGGCTCGCCAGCACCTGTACTTGTACAATCCACATAAATGTGGGAAAACAAAACAATGGTCAGCTTTAGCTGACCACAACGGTGTTACGAACTCACCTCATTTCTGGGGCAGTGGTACTCCTTCCCTGCAAGCAAGTAGTACAACATCATATATATATAACCAGGAAAGTGCAACTAATACAAGCCAAGCACAATCAATATATGCACAATCATCACAAACGTTGGCACGCATGACCATATGTTTCATGCTCTCAAGACACGCTTTTAGTGTACTCCCCGAGTCCTACCACCATCCTCAGTCTTACGCACTTAGATAGTAATTGAGCGAATGCCGGTCATAGCTATTACGCTTCCCGGACTTCTTTCCAAGATCAGACAGTGCACCGAGGAGCAACCTCTTCACCGACCAGCATGGAACGGGTTCGGTTCAGCTTTGCCCGACTCAATCATCGCCAACAACCAACACGATGCGGGTACGGCTTCACCTCGACCCAACAATATGATAACCAACGTTTTCTCACAACAAGATTGGCACACAAGACCTTTACACGGGTAACCGCTAATATGCTATGCACCTAATCCACTCGAGAGGACATAAGATTTACGATCACAACCATCGTAGGGGGACTAAATTACATTTTGCCGCCACAATACAACGAAGAATCGGCCAAGAGCTTCACGAGCTCTCTTAAGTCATCCTCCCGCATTGCACCAAACCATTTCTCGGAATCATTTTTCGGCACACAATCAAGCATCACCAATCCGGATCAACATGTCGCAGATGAGCTTCACACATTATGCCTAAATCCGCAAACCAAGCAGACTTTTATATGCACCATATCTCGGGGACGGACACAATCGACCCGGAGGAAGTTTAGCCTTTTGCTAATTAGCAAATGAGGCATTTCTATATGCAAAATATAACATAAAATAGGACATGCATGTCCTAGCACCAGGAAGAAGGATCGTTACCTTTGACGATCATTTCGGCGCCATGAATCAGAAATCTAATCGACTGGAAAGAACCGCACCAGGCTGCTCTCCACAAATCTGAAAATGGTTCGCGATTCGGAGCTCGTTAATAGCAAAAACAAGCTCTCCTTCTTCCTTAGCCCTCACTTCTCTCTTCTTTAGAAAGAAAATCTCCAAGTAAAAATGAGGATAAAAACACTTAGTTGTCGTTCTTAAAGGAGGAGGATGAATTCCAAACCATCAGATATCACTTATCCTCCTTGAACGGCCCAGATTTACCCTTAAAATGGGCTTCACGGGCCCGTTTACGGCTAGGGACACGCCTGTGTTCCAGGTGGTGTACCTGCACTTACAGAATTTGCCCTTCCAGGTTTTGAACCTGGAGCTCTACACGGCTTTCAGTGAATCGGGCGCCCGATTCATTGAATTTCAGCGAATCGAGCGCCTAAGCGCGCCTCAGGTGCGCCTCGGGTGCGCCTTGAGCACCTCGCCGCCTTAGCCTCGCTGAAGCACCACGGAGTGCGCCTGGCGCCTCAGGCGCGTACCTTGATAACATAGCATGTAACACCCCAACCTAATTTAACAACAAATCAGCAGTCCAACCGGGCCCCGCGATAAGAAGTAAACTAAGCAATGATAATAAAAACTGGTACATAACAGACATAAATAAAAGTATTGAAAGAAACATACAGTGGAAGTAAGATAAGTATTTAAAGGTAAACACGGGTACCTCAAATTTGATTCCTAGAGCCAACTAATAAAGGAAAGAACTGTAAAATCTGAATCACTGAAAGATTACATAATGTCTGTTACATTGAAAAACATTAGACAATTCTAGTACATGAAGTCCAAAGAACAAGTACAACTACTGAACTGAAATACAATTGAAGGAAAAGACAACCTAAAGTGAAGAACCGTGACGCTTATCCTAAGCATAGCTCCCCACTGGTGACCCCTGTAAAAAATGTCCGAAGACGGGTCAGTCCAACTGATGAGTAAGAAAGACCACTCTCAGTAACACTAAGAATATATACAATTAGTTTGTATATAAAACTAGGAAGTTTTGATTATTAATGTATGTTTTTGAATAATCTGTTTGTAGTCTTATAAGTTGTTATCTGCAATGATGCATTATGAATTATCTTATTATCTGAGTTCGGTTTCGGTTTGGGTCCAAACCGACCCAAACCGAACCGCTTGCAGGCCTACCCTGAATTATTTCTAAAAATTGAGTAATTCTATTTTAAGTTTTATGATTTTGCACTTATTCTGATTCTGGAGCCCAAATGACGACCCGGAGACGCTTTGAACTAAAGTGCTCCCTGAGTGAAACACGGGCACGTAACTGAAAATTTCCAAATCTGGAACTGTGACTAACGACCCCACGTCTGAGGCTCATACTGACTGCAAAATTTTAATTATATGATTTATAGTGACTAAAGATAGGTCACAAGAGCGACAAAGAATCCATATAGCCGGCCCTACTATAATGGGATAAAGACTTGAGTGTTGTTGTATTGTATTTAATCTGATTATGAAGCCCAAGTGGTGACCAGAAGGTGCCCTGAACTGGAGTGCTCCATGGGTGGAACACGGACTCACATCTGAGATCTCCAAGTTTGAAACTGTGGCTAACGACCCCACGTCTATGGCTCATACTGTTAGTGTTTCTATGGTGATCTGAAAGTAGTCATGCAGTTAGTCTCACTGCCAACGCGATTTGTGCCTATAGGGTCGCACACAAGGGTGTTTGGAGAAATTGGAGGAAGGATTGTGTTGGCCTCACTCATATGAGATATGGGTAAATGACCAATCCTTTGACCTGAAGGAAACTGACGGATTGCGTCGAGTGCTTATCGATGCACGTCAAGTGCGTATCGACGCACGTCGACTAGCTGTCGACGTAGTCGAACTCAATGTTGACGCGGGTCCTTAGTCGACGCTACGTCAAGTAGATGTCGACGTTATGTCAACTTCTATTCGACGCAAGTACGTCGACTGCTTGTCAACGCAGGTTGCGTCGAATGTCGTTGAATGCTCGACGTTGTGTCGAGTTCTTATCGACGCACGTCAACTGCAAGTCGACGCATATCGACGCAAGTTGAGTTTTGGCAAATTTCTATGTGGGCTATTGTCTGTTTGTTTTCCTTGGGTATAAATAGACTTGGAAAAGAGTTTTCTTGAAGTGAGTTCTGTGTGTGCTTTTGAAGCTGTCATTTAAGCCAAACCCTAGTAGCCGCCGTTACTTTTTCTTGTCGCCGCCTCTCCTGAAAACGAATCTAGTAATTCGCGGAGATGCAGAGAACACTCCTTCTCCGACGCAGATTTTGTGTGACAAGATCTTGGGGTTATCTTTTACTTGTGTGGATACCTATAGAATCACAAATCTATTTCTGCGTGAACTCAACCGCCTGCTGTTAGAGAACGCTTCTTGGGCTGGATCTTTGGAGCATCTTGGTTGAGTGAAGACTCAATCTCATTCAGGTACTATGCACTTGTTGTTTATTCTTATTTCTTGATTCATGGATATCACAAGATCTTTTACTCTTTTGAGTTGTTCTTGCAAATACGAGCTGCAGGCCATATGAGAATGAGGTCACTAATCTGGAGTTTATTACATGATTGAAGTTTTTCTTGTTCGCCTTAGTATATTTTATATTCTTGATTGTATTTGTTCTTGTTGTGAATGTAAGTATTCGTGTTACACTATGTATATTGCATCATACTCAATTTTTGACTTTATCATGTATTACTAAGTTATGTGTTCATTGCTCTTCTGCGTTACCTGAGGTAATTTAATTAAACTGATAGTGACACTGAAAGTTGAATAATTAAATTGCGAAGCATTCTTAAATAACTTAGATAATGCAATTATGTAAAGTGGTATGTCTAACTAAGAGAAGCCGAATTTCTTACAACGGTATTGTGGCACTCGCACAAGAAGCGGCGACATGCTTCCTTGCAAGTATATTTTGAAAGCACAGATTGTTCTCCAAAAATCGAAGGGACTCCCCCCTACAAGGCTACAATTCTCCTCAAGAACCCTAACAGAATGGATAAAATAACCATATACTTCTCCCGGACTTACAAAAACACTAATTCATTACGAGAGGGAGGGAAGTTTGCCACTTCTCTAACAATGGAGGTTGCTATTTCTGATACAGAAACGTCCTCGCCTACATTTGGTGTTGCTGAACCATAATTCCATACGGTTTATAAGGGGGTTAAAAAAAATGTTTACTGAAACTAAAAAGGGCAGCGCAAAACCTGAGCAAAACTGGAAGGGAAGGGTCGATCGACCACAAGCCTCTATCGTGGAGACTTGGTTGGGGCTTCTGAAATTTCTACAAGAGGAGAAAAACCGAACTCCCGTGTTACTTGTCTAAAATTTCTGAGATATGAGCACACTGAAAATAGCCGCTGGCAAGTAAACTGGGCTTACCTGCTTAAAACAATGGTCGGGAAGGCTGCACAATCAGCGCAGAAAGCCATAAGAGTCTCGATTTCTGACACCTGGAAGGGAAGGGAGAGTCGATTGAGGCCTAGAGTTGAAGGAGCAACGCCAGAAATGGTTCCTAATCGCAGCAGGTTCGCCCACTCCTGAGCCTGGACGGGGAGTCTGGGATCTGCGCCTACAACGTTGATTGGGGTTAGGAGATCGATCGCCGAGACCGTGAACTTATTTGTTGACACAAAAAGAGGGGAGAACGGTGGTTGACTCCGGGGTTTAGGTATCCGACTGAGCGAATCGTCGCTGGAACCGAGAGAGGAGAGTTGTCGTCGATCGATTGAAGTAAAATAGGGAAATAGGGCAGTGATGGTTCCTTTTTTTTGTCGATTGGGAAGGAATTATGTGCGGTTTAAGGGTGCGAAGAGCAGAAACGTCTCTCTATTACTAAATCGTTGATATCGGTTTCTAAATAAACTGATAGGGAGGGGGCAAGAACACGCGGCTAACTTAAATTTAGGGGCAACATCAGTTAATTTCCCCTAAATACCAAATTCTGTCATTGCTCACTTGAATCTCTTAAATTAGCAAGTTACAAATGTCCGAATTTCAAATCACGTCAAAATTGTAATCCGCAATTTTTTTTCTTTTCTTATTTTTGTGGCGGAAGAGTGACGTGAAACTAATTACCTCGATCAGAAGACAATGCACAGGGAAATTACTCGCTCTTGTATCCTAAAATGAAATCATTCTTGCAATTAAAATTCGATTGTTACACAACCCCTGCATTGCCTGCAGAGTTCTACAACCACCTCATCCATCCCATATCGCCTCCCCTACTCCCCTGTATAGACACCACAAACCCTCCCTCGTCTCCTACAACCACCATCATCCCCAACTACCTTCAGTCCACCCTACATCCACAACCGGATCTTTCGTTCAGCCTCAATCCAAATATACCCATCCACTTTTGATCACTTCTGACTACCTTTAGCCTCCCTTTCCAACCATCAGGATCTATGTCGGAAATTTACCCTCCGCCAAAATTTTAAAATCCTTGCAACTCCCTAAAATTACATATTGATTCTCTTTGCTAACCACATATTTAAACATACGCATCCCCCCATTACCAACCAACCCGTCTACTACATCCATGCCGCATCGAAATTGATTGCTTGGTGAGTTTACATTTAGTTTCATATTTTTTTATGTTGTGCAGATGTATTTTTACTTATGAGTCTCGTTGAAGTATTTATAATCACATGTAGTTAATTGTGTGAGTTTTAAAATTCTATTATTTAATTATTTGCATGTCGGAGATCTTACATATTAACTCATATAGATGCATTGCATTTGAGTTGTTTTTTTTGTTATTTGTGTTCATCAATACAGTGACTTCCTGCATTCCTACAGTGATTAGGTTAAGCACGCACCTTATATTTTTGTCTTGTGTCATCTCTTATATCTAGGGTGGGGTGGGAACTTCCCCTATATTTAGGGTGGGTTGTGTAGAGTGAACCTTCAATAATACGTGTAGTTACAAGATAGCTTTTTGTGAAAATTGTTCGTATTGTGCCAAAAGACACTATCTTGAACTTAGGGAGGTGGCCGCGCTTCTCCCTTCCCTCTGGTTCCGCCACTGCTCACATGAAAATAGTGATAACATGAAAGGACATACATAATTCCTGAACCCGCGACAGTCTCTAGGATCCATAGGTATAATGTAACACCCCATCCCAAGAAACGGTATTAAAACTAGTACATAGCAAGTATAAAAGAAAATTGTTGAAAAGTAAACTTACAGTCGAAGTCGAACATGCAACCAAGATTAAATGTGTACCTCAACCTGATGATTTCACAGAGCCACTAGAACAAAATGGGAAACAAATAACTGCATATCTGAATTTTTTACAACAAGTCTGGTACAAGAAAATCTTAATCATCAATATTACATCAAGGTTATGAACTAAGTAACAAAGTATTGAAATGAAATAACTGAAATGAAATCAACTACATGATGGACTCCACAATAAACGCTCTTCCTAAGCGCAACTTCCCACTTAGGTCTCCTGTAAAAATATGGCCAAAAATGGGTCATCCAACGGGAGAGTAAGAAAAATCATTTCTTAGTGACACAAATTATCTAAAAATAAATGAATGCATGATTTAAAAAAAAATCAGTTTTATGCTACAGAAAAACTTTATGCTAATATGTTATGCATGCTCTGGCAAGATATCACTAGTAATATAAATTTCCGGTTATATGTTTACGTACTCTCGTATGTTTACTCAAGTTCCGACGTTGGTTATCTAAGTATTTTCTATCGTACGGTCTATCCATGAGTTCTAAATGTGAGGACCCCATTTTGGACCCCACATAATTCTGTATCTATGCTACTTTCAAGACAGTTGTCCCAGGATGAAGTAAGGGTAGTGAGTAACAAAAGAATACACATAATAAGATGTACCTCAAATATTGCAGATATCCATGTGTCTTTTCAATATCTACGATCAACTTCACTCTTCATTACGAACCCAAAGTTATGTCAAGTACCTGTACAAAATGACGACGGGCTTAGTCATAAAAATATGACTAAGTGAGGTGAATACCTCTTTGCTGCTGTACACATAAACAAATGTAGAAGCTATAACAATGTCATAAACATATATCTTTACTAACCGTTTTATATATCTGTCCAGAAACTGTGTATCAATGTTATCTCTGTCATGTTAGTAATCATGAAAACTATATAAACAGTTATAGGGCAATATTAGCAGTAGTAGTATCAGTGTAACCATGAAGCAATGTAAGCAATGTAACTGTAATCATGAAAACTATGCGAGCAATGGAACTGTAAAACTATGTAACTGTAAACCTATCTCAGTTCTATCTGTATAACTGTCATTCTTATGGTATCTTTTACTTTAGGTCATGATAAGGGTAACTGTCACCGTATCAATATTCATATTCGTATTTCAGTATTTCATTCTTTGGGTCCGACCCTTCCGGGTCATCAGTATACCAAAACCAGTACGTACCACACACGTCTATGCCCTTAGGCCGACTGGTTTGGCAAATCATCAGTATTTTATATGCGCATTTGTGTTCAGTTATACCCTTATCAGTACCTTGCATCGATGCATTCTTATTTCTTTTTATCGCACATTTCATTTCTATACTTAGGGTTCATTTATTTCTTAATCTCCTCAGAAACTAATCGTCTGTTTGCCTTTCTAAAAGGTCATACATATGCGAATAATCATTATCACTGATGTACAAGTATTCCATGCTAACATATGCGAGTAATCATGAGATTGCAATACTAATAATAATAGTGCACATAAATGAAAAAGAGGGCAATAAAGCATAAACTGAAGCAGGTAGCTCTCACCATCAGTTATTCTTCCTTTTTATAGCATTTCATGTCCTCGTCGCGCCTATTTTGAGAAGTCATCCTTCCCGGTATCTGTATAAACTTGTATCACTTAGGGTCTTTTATACCGGGGTTGCACCTCGTTATAACTACGACATTGTCTATTGTTTTAACATCATTTGGAAGCTACATATTTATCCCTCTTGTTTTCATAACCATAAAAGAGACACTTTTGCAAACCCAAATGATATCACAAGTAAAGACTAAATTCTCTCAGTCAAAAGCGTGCAAAATACCCAATACAAAGAGGGAAAAATAGCAGCTATCTCTCAACAGAACTAAAGGAGGAGCAAGAATAATCATGAATATCCAATGAACACTTGACGGAACATTAAGAAACAAAGCCCCATCCAAAACCAGTCGCTATCATGAAATGTTTTCTTATCAAAACAGCTAACATAATATAAGAAATCCAAGAAGTAAAACCATATAGCTTTTTAGTTTAGCCTATGATGAAAGATAGCGCGCCTCTATCAAGCACGAGAGGAGAACTCTACGTGTTTTATAATCATCTTGAACTAGTACTACTCTGTTTATGACATTTCTTTTTGTGTACTAAAGACCGTTCATCAAATTGATATGGTTGGCTAGAAGTTGTATTTGAACCCCCAATATTTCATATTTGTATCTACATATATATACGTGTGGAAGTTCCGTATCATGCACTAACCCATGATCTAACTGTTTGAGGAATTTGGAACTGGTCGCTATCAGACAACTAGTTACTGGATGATTACTAATTTGCCATTTTCCAAACGATGCTAATCTTTCTTGTGCTGCTATAGTATTTTATACGGAATTACACGAACATTTATAATGCAATTTATTTGATATGCCTAGCCAGAAAGAATTAGAGTTTCTTACAGCGGGATTTCGGCGCTCGTACACGTGACGCGGTGGCATTGCTTTTATGTTTGGAAAGTGCTAAAAGCCCTCTTTCTGAAACTTCCTATACCCGTAAAAGCAAAATTCAACTCAAAATCACCACTTCTAATTTAGGGCTTGCTATTACATAGTGAAGAAAAAGAATTACCACTTTCTTATGTTGAAGGGTTAGAGTTTCCGAAACGGAGGAGTCGATATCTCTGAATTTCTACAATCAAAGGGTATCTTAAAAATTTTAATTTCATACGAAAGGGAAAAAGGAACACTAATTTCTTAGAGAACAACAAAACAGAGATCAAAATCAATGCTGAAAGATCGATCCTACGTTGAGAATGGCTAAGTAAGAAACTTACTTTGCTGAAAGAAGAAACAAGAGAAAACCTCAGGCTGAGGCTTTCAAAAATCTCTGGGGTCTTGGGGAAGTTCTACCGGCCTGCACGATCGGAAACAAGAAAAATCGGGTAACCCTAGAAGAAGGGGAAACAACTATGAAGGGTTACCTAAAGACTGGAGCCGCTACCGACCAGGGAGGAGGCGGAGGCTTCCTGCAGTGGCACGAACGGGAGACGGACGAAGCGCCTGTGGAAGGTTTTACCGTCGGGCTTCCGGAAACAGCAGGACGGGCTTGATCGCGGAAATAAGGCCGTGGAAAAGTAAAAACACGGCTTATAATGAGCGACTAGATGCGGTTTTGGTAACCGCCTGATGAGAGGGGGAAGGGTGAACCGGCACACCACTTGGAAATCTTTATATTGATATCTATTATCACAAAATTTCCAATTTTCTATCTCTTAGAAATTCCAAGTGTTACGCGCTCGCGCTACTACTAAACATGCGGCAAACACGAACCCAACGGCTAATGTTTAACCAACAGTAAACGTAACAATATTAGGCCCTACTAGAATCGTACCTCGACAAGATGATTAATCGATCAACTCCACTCGAGATCAAACTCTGAAAAGTTAAATTATATTTTTCCAGTTAAAATTTATGGGTGTTACATATAATAAGACGCATTCTCAGAACAATTGTCAATGTCACCTGATATGATTTCTCCTTTACATATACGATATGCCATAGGTATAATTTGTTAGTATTTTCATCATATTATGCTCTCCTGTGATTTGGAAACAAAAGGCCTCTTACCCTATACCTTCTACTTAACAAGTTCCTGCCAAAAAGGTCTTGGTTTTAAGAAAATATTCATTATGATATCAGGATCGAACATTTTTCAGGAGGAAAAGCAACATTTTCTCAAGCATTTGATAGATTAGAATCTCCATACTTCTTCAACATCTACTTATATTTATGAATTTCTAGTCAAATTAGCTTCTTTTGCTTGCTGCAGGGAAATATTCTGTTATGTGGTACTAGAAAAGGAGCAATAGTTGCAATTGATGTTAGACAAAGACAGCCAAAGTGTTTTGAGGTTTCAGCCAGAACATGTGCATCGAAGATGCAATGTCCGCACAAAAAAGTAAGTATATCATTGGTTTGGAAAGGGTTATAACATCTTCATGACACCTACTGTTTGGGATTTTGGCTTTTTCATCATCAATAAATCCACACTATTTTTGGTCAGCATTATGGATTCTCATTTTTTCCATTCCTTCTATATGCGCTTCTTGTGGTGTCCAACCTAATCTACACAAAATTTGAACTTCTTTTACCCAAGTTATCATAGGTGATGCATTTTCTATCATTTATTGCGCATGCTCAAACCCTTTAAATCTATTTTCAATTATTTTATATCTTTGTTATATGTAACCCTATTATAATTATTTCACTATTTATTCTTCTTTAATTTTCCCGTCATGTAGAACACCTTCAAGCCAAAGCTTTCAAATGCCTCCAACTTGCTTATCTTGATTGCTGGAGCAGTTTAGTTTTGGAATATTTTGACTTCCTAATTTGGTTATAAATGAAATATTGTAAAAGCTGTTGAAATAAAAGAATAACGTGTCCTAGGAGGCTAGGACAACCTTAGGAGTCATTTGGCCTCCAGGGTTTATGAATCGTAGACGAGGCATCCCTCCAACTTTGTAGGGCACGTCTTTTGCTTCCTAATTGTGAGGTGATTACCCCACGATTTCAATATATTTATATCACATCAAATTGTTGAATGATTCTAGTTTAGCCTATAATTAACTTTCCTACTTATTTAATTAGAGTATGAAAAAAATATTTATGTTTTAATCTCCCAAATTCTATCATATGATTCTTTCCTTTTAAGTCCACATAACCATTGAAGCCTTTTACCCGAATTACCACTCTGCCCTTTGCTTCACGTCTATTTCTAACCTTTTCGCTCTCTTTGCTACACCTTACCCTACACATGCATCTGATATGAAGGTTACACTTGATGAACAAAAGGTTGAAGAGCTTTGTAGAATGAGGACTTGCTGTCTTGTGGATTGTTTTTTTTTATTTTTGATCTTGTGGAGTGCTTAACTAGTTTTTGTGTTTCTTTTTTTACATATAATTTTAATTATAAATCTTATGATTATATGTGATTTTTTTAATTTATTTCATTTTATATTTTAAAATCATTTTTTAATATTAATAAGTAAAATCTTGGAGCTTATTACCAACGACTTGAGGTTTATTCCAATTGCAAAGCCTCATGATAGGAAAAACATCCCCTCTGCTTCCCTCTTTTAAAATGTAGCAGTATTGCTATTAACACAACTTAATTTTTATACTTTTAGTTGGTGCATAAGTTATATTAAGAAGGCTGTAACATTTTGTTTCTAAAATCTTATTATAACTTTACCGTGTGTGAGATTATGATTTTTCTAGTGGTAATAATTAGTTGCATTTCACTTGAGCAGACTAGGAGAAACTTGAACTCTTCCAATGCTGTATTCATGTCCTCTGCTGTTTGCAGGTATATTTTTTTCCCCTTTTTATTGTTGGATCAGGACAATTTACAGGTATCTTGTACCGGTCTTTCATGCATTTATTTATCAAAAAAAAAATTACATGCTTATGTTGTTTTACTGTTTTCAATTCTGGTCTTTATATATTTTTTTAGATAATTTTTTAGTTTTGATCTAGGATTATATGCTCATTATGCAGCGTGGTGGCACTTCAATCAGATGAACAGTATTTCTTCGGGAGTTCCATGAATGGATCGGTGAGTTGTCATGTCTTCCCTTTAAATTTTATAAATGTCAGTTAATCGTATATTTTATTATAGTTATATGATTTAAGTGTATCTTTCTGCTTATAAAATCTATGTAGGTTTTACCCTGATTTTGTCAACTGCTTATTCTCTTTTTTGATGTCTACTGGTCTATTATCATCTAAGTGGCTATTTTAAAGAATGAACACCGATTATATTAGAGTGGTGTTATAGTCACATCAATAATGGCTATGTGCAACCAAAATATATTTGCAACCCAAATTCGTATTTGTTCATATCAGTTAATGAAGAAAAAATCATTGGTTTTAGGAACCCTAGCCGAAATAGGGTGCTTTCATCCCAAGAGAAAGAGGTGAATGAGAAAAAAATGAGGAGTCTTACCTTGCTATGGGCTGCAAAATACAATAGATATGAAGTTATGAATCTTTCTTCCCTATGAAGGAGAACGCTGCAAGCTGGAGCAAAAATGGCGTCCCTACAAAGCCCAAAATGAGAAACCCTAGCCGAAATAGGGAGCTTCATCCCAGGAGAAGGAGGCTAGAAGAAGAAAAGGATATCTTACCTGTCTCGAAGAGACTCTCGCTGGCAGGAATGGTGAGCGACGGGGGCGCGATGGGGGCGGAAGGGGAGAATGCAGAGCATGCCCTAGGCGCGAGCCAACAAGAGACTCCTTTCCTCAGTTGGGCGGTGTGTGGGTAAAGCCCGAGGGAATTAGAAATTAGGAAAATTTAAGTTTTGTTAGGTTGTTTTGTGATGTGCACATAGTCATTATCAGTGTTCTTATAACACCACTCTTATTTTAGAACAAGTATTTGAGCTTATGCATCTAACCTTAAACCAGTTTATTATAGGTAGAGAGACCCAATATCTATATTAAGGGCACAACATTACGTGAGTTTTCAATTGTGGGATCAACACATCTCTTGATCTGGGTAGAAACTTTGACCTCCAATTTATTTATTTATTTTTAATTTGAGTGAAGCTAGAGTGGGTCGTTGCCATAGTTTGCTATGATATCATGTTAGAGCATATGATTCTAACCCAAAACCAATTTGTTATAAGTTGGAAGACCGGATCTATATTAACTAAACGAGGTTAATGTGGAATTATATTATCTCATTTCATGTTGAACAGATCAAACTCTTTGATCGTCGTTTTCTTAATAGAGATGTTCAATCATACGAAGGTCACATGAATTCTCACAGCCACATACAACTTGGAGTTGATCCATCTGAAACATTTGTTCTGTCAGGTGAATATTTTTCTTTGTTATTTCTTCTTTACGGACTATGTATATGAAATGGTTAGTTTCTCTGTTATTGCATTCATGGATTATACTATGGGATTATTCTTAGAGTTTTGATATTTAACACCCAAATTTTTTTTAATTGATGCACGCTGACCTAGCCTGCTTTTGTAGCATATTAAAGTTCAAATATCAAACATAAAATAAATTGGTTATAGGTGTAGGGGTCCAGGATCTATATTAGTGATGTATTAGTTTCTTGATGTGAGATTATTTTCAAAAGTATGGGTACAAATAAAGGAGTAATTACCAAAACTTCCCCTAAAAGTTAGCATAATTACAGGTTCCACCCCTCTTACTTTTGAAAGTACATAAATCTCCCTTGAAGTTTACATTTCATAACATTCATGCACAAAATACCCCCTCAAGTAAATTTTGAGGGTTTTTTTGTGTGCATGGATGTTATGAAATGTACTCTTATAGGGGAGGTGTTTGCAATTTCAAAAGTGAAAGAGGGCAAGGCTTTTGTAATTTCAAAAGTTAGAGGGGTCAACCTGTAATTTAGCAAACTTAGAGAGGAGGTCCCTGTAAATGTCCCTACAAATAAATTGATGGATTCCTATTCTATTTAATTTTTATATATTATACTCCTTTGGTGGCAACAAAGGATCCATATAGCTGACCCCACTATAGTGGGATAAAGGCTTGAGTGTTGTTGTTTTATACTCCTTTGGTGGTACCTTGGTGCACCGATTGAGGTGTTGCCGTGTGACCTTGAGGTCACGGGTTTGAGTCCTGGATGTAGCCTCTTGCAAAAATGCAGGGTAAGGTTTGCCTACATTTTACTCTTGTAGTGGGACCCTTCCCCGAACCCTCGTTGCCCGGGGATATTTTGTGCACCGGGCTGCCCTTTTATACTCATGTATTTATGAAAAATACTCTTTCTATACTCTTGTATTTAACTAAAGTAAATTTTCATAATATGGTTTAAAACCTGTTTTTTCTTTATGAATTCTAAAACAAAATTTGGTTGATATACATTGGCATCAATGTTCATTTAATACTCATATTGTATTTTAACATGGCTTCTTACATAATTTTCAGGTGGGGAAGACTCCTTTGTTCGAATTTGGAGCATCAAAACCAGTGAGTTAATTTTCGAAGAGAATGCGTCAAATTGCATCTTTTCTACCGTTTCTTGGCCGCATTATGGTGACTTTTCCTATGGTCCGTGTTTTTCTCCTTTTATGATTAATTCAATTGCTTGAATCCATAAATCATGGTCTTATAAACAATAAAATTTTGGAATTTTTATTGATATATATTGTACAACCCCGTATCCAGCGAGTGATCGACAGGAGTTAAACCGGCCGGCTCAGACCGCAATATGAACCCAGCATGCCGAGCCCGAGCTCGGTAATAGCCGAGCTCGACGATGGCCGAACGGAGCCCAGCATGCCGAGACCGAGCTCGGGTAAGGGAACAGGGCTCGATGGCAGTCGAACCGAGCTCGACGATCTCCATGCCGAGCTCAGTTTCTGTTGGAGCTCGGCGATCGTCGTGCCGAGCCCCGTTTCCGTTGGAACTCGGCGGTAGTCGAGCCGAGCTCGGCGATAGTCGAGCATAGCCTGCCGAGTACGTGCTCGCCCAGGCCCAGGGCGAGGCGAGTCAGGCCCCCTGCCGAACGAATGCTACCTCAGGTCCAGCTCGCATCTTGGCCATGACATACTTTTACCATGTTGCCCCCTTTGGTCTGCCTGTAGTCCTCGAGAACAGTGAAGGTTGTATATTGGCAGACCATCTTTTCCTATAAATAGGACCCAAGGGGTACCTCAGAAGGCATGCTTACTAATTCTCAGGTCTACTAGCGCTTTCTGAGGTACCTTAGCCCGGCACTTGGCTAAGGAGGGGAAGCGCTCTAAGATCTTCCGGGTGTGTGGTGGGACCTCCACGCCGGGCCCTTGGTCTAGTCCTTTGATTCTTCTTTCTTCTTGTCATTTTCTTGCAGGAGCGAAGTAGGTGCGCGGCCACCCCTTCCCCAAGGGTCGAACTCCACAGGAACCGGTTTTCCGGTTTCAACATTTTGGTGCGGTGAGCGTGGACAGTGGTCAGCAGAGAAAACCTTCTGCAGGCTCGATGACTGGAGAAGAAGGACAAGGATCAGGCAGGGGCAGCTCGCCACCCCCTCCCCCACCCCCAGCGGCGAGCGTGCCGGCGGAGCTTAGGGAGGAGATCCTCGGGCTCGTCAGGACCGCCCTCGGCATGCGAGCTGAGAGTGCGACACCGGCAGTTCCGGTGGTCGCCGCTCCCGCACTCGGCGACGACGCGCCGCTCAGGCGACCAGGGAAGGAACCCGCCGAGAGAGGCGAGCGCGAGTTCCAGGGGCGAGTTCTGTTCCCCGGCTCGGCCGCCGAGTGCCACTTCGGCGAGACTGCAGGGAGGGATTTCCCGTCTCGCCCGGCTGAGGGGGGGAGCCCCTTCAGCGAGTTCGTTTCTTCAGCCCCAGTTCCTGAGGGGTTTCGCGAGCCAGAGATGACTTATTACTCCGGGAGAGGAGACCCGGTCCACCACATCCAGTGGTTCGAGGACATGGTCTCTATTCGACAGATGTCAGACGGCTTCAAGTGCCGACTCTTCGCCATCACCCTCAGAGAAAAGGCGAGAGAGTGGTTCCACCAACTCCCGACCGGGTCCATCTACTGCTTTGAGGATCTGCGACGGGGTTTCATGCTGAGATTCACCACTTCTAAGAAGAGGAAGAAGGAGGCGGAGTCTTTGTTCCGCATCAAGCAGAGGGTGGGAGAGACCCTGGGAAGCTATCTGGACAGGTTCCAAGAGGAACTGTCCCAAGTTCAGGAGATGCCAGGGCACACCATGATGGTGGCCTTCACCCTAGGTCTCCAATCCGGGTTCTTCGCGATGGAACTGAAGAGATCACCTCCAGTGTCTTTTGAGGCACTCCTGGAGAGAGCGGCCAGGGAGGCCGATATGGAGGCAGCACATCCGGAGTTTGCGCGAAGGTTGGCCAAGTGGGCCGTGGAGGAGGAAAGGCCAAGGGGTGGCCGAATTCAGGAGGAGAGGAGGGCCGAACCTCGGCAAAGGGAGCAGCCGCAGCAGCAGCCGCAACCCAGGTGGGTGCGTTCGGAGCAGACCCACCGTTTGGGATGGAGGCCCGAGTGGCAAGACCAGGCACCACGAAGAGGTTATCAGGGAGGAGATAACCGCCAGGGTGGCCGGGGGCAGTACAATCCCCAGGGGGTAGGCAGGGTCAGAGACCCCCTCTCCCCGATCAGGAGGAGGCAATGGCAATTGCCATGAGGGGGAGGAGGAGAGGACAGCCGAGGAGAAGGAGGGAGGTCAGGGTGGACCTGCCCTATTGTGACTTTCATCAGGAAGAGGGGCACCTCACATCCACGTGTCCGGAGTTCCTCGAGATGAGAGGGAGAAGGGAACAGCAACAACAAGACCATCAGGAAGTTCGGATAGAGGAGATCCGGCCTCGGGAGGAGGGGGATCGGTGTGAAGACCGGGTTGATGTGGGCACCCGAGGAAGGATCGGAGCGATCCACGGGGGGGCCGGGATCGAGGCCTCCCGTAAGTCAAGCCTCCACACTATGTACCGAAGGAGCGTTGGCTCCACATCCCAGTCCCCTCCCCCGGAGGAGAAAATCACCTTCTCCAGAGAGGACTTGCCGGGTCACGAGGACCCCTTTTGCGATGCGCTGGTCATCCAGACGGCCATCGAGGATTTTACCGTCTCCCGGATCCTTGTGGACAATGAGAGTTCGGTCAACGTCATCTTCAAGAAGGCGTTCGATGCGATGAAAGTAGAGGCCAGGAGGGTGTTAGCCTCGGATGGGCCCCTGTTCGGCTTTTCGGGAGAGAGGAAAGAAGTCGAGGGAGGAGTGGGACTCCATGTCGCTCTGGGGGGGCAGTCACGCAACTGCAAGTTTGTCATCGTGGACGCTCCTAGCAGCTACAGTGCCATCTTCGGGAGACCCCTCATCAGTGCCTTCCGCTGCGTCCCCTCGTCCTTCCACCAGTGTCTAAAGCTCAACGTCGAGGGGGTCCAGATCCGGGTCCGAGGAGACCCTAAAGAGGCAAGGGAGTGCTACGTCTCGGCGGTAAACTCCATCTCTTGGCTGGAGGGGGCCGAGGAGATGGGGCGGAGGTTGGAGGAGGAGAAGCAGGAAGCTGACAAAGAGATGGAGGTGGAGTACCGCGCCCGGGAGGAGGTCACGGAAGAGACTCGGGAGTCGGCCGAGGCCATGGCCGTCGAGGAGGCTGAGGAAGAGGTCCTCGCCCCCGGAGGGGGAGGTATCGAGGAATGGGGGGAGCAGTCCCGTCTGGAGGCAGCGGAAGAGGTCGTGGAGGTGGAGGTTCTCACCATTGGAGACAGGGTGGAGAAGGTCCGCGTCAGCGGAGGCCTGACCCCGGAAGCTCAAGGCAGGATGCTGGAGTGCATCCAGAGGAACGTGGACATCTTCGCCTGGAGCGCCGCGGAGATGCCAGGGATCGACCCCGACGTGGCCTGTCATCGCCTCAACCTGGACCCGAAGGCTCCCCTCATCCAGCAGAAAAAGAGATCCATCACGGACAAGCTCGCCGAGCCAATCAGGGAGGAAGTCGCCAAGCTCCTCGAGGCTGGCTTCATATCTGAAATCCAATACCCCGGCTGGGTCTCCAACGTTGTAATGGTTAAAAAAGGAGACGGTCGGTGGAGGATGTGTATCGACTTTTCTCTTCTTAATAAATCATGCCCGAAAGATTGTTATCCTTTGCCTCGGATCGACGCGCTGGTTGACTCAGCCGTCGGTTTCCCTGTAATGAGTTTTCTGGATGCTTTTTCAGGTTATCACCAAATCAGAATGCACCCCCCTGACGTCAAAGATGTCTCGTTCATCACGGGAGACGGATGTTACTGTTACAAAATGATGCCCTTTGGGCTAAAGAATGCGGGAGCCACCTACCAAAAAATGATGGATAGGGTCTTCCGAGAGCAGAAGGGGAGGAATCTCGAAGTGTACGTGGATGACCTCATGGTCAAGAGTCTAGATGTCGACTCCCACATCCAGGACTTGGAAGAGACTTTCGCCACTCTCCGCAGATTTAAGATGAGGCTGAACCCCTTGAAGTGTGTCTTCGGGGCGAGCCGAGGAAAGTTCCTGGGGCATCTCCTCACCCCCGCCGGTGTAGAACCTAATTCAGATAAGGTGAGAGCAATCATGGAACTAAGGTCACCACAAAATACCAAGGAAGTACAGCGACTGACAGGGAAGTTGGCAGGGTTGAGTAGATTCCTCTCCCGGGCCGGGGAGAGATGCTCCTCGTTTTTCAAAACCTTGAGAGGGGGTCGAAAGTTTGAATGGACCTCGGAGTGCGAGGAGGCATTCCAGGCTTTAAAGAAACAGCTGACTCAGGCCCCCCTGCTCCAAGGGCCTAAGGAAGGGGAAGACTTATTCCTATATCTAGGGGTCGGGGCTGAAGCCTTGAGTTCGGTTTTGGTTCGGGAAGAAGGGAAGAGGCAACTCCCCGTCTATTATGTGAGTCGGATACTAAAGAGGGCCGAGCTCCGCTACCCCATCCAGGAAAAACTGGCCTTCGCCTTAATCATCTCAGCCCGGAGGCTTCGGCCTTATTTCCAGGCACACTCAATCCGAGTAGTGACTGACCACCCCCTGCGCAACATCTTCAAGGGGGTAGAGCATTCAGGTAGGTTGGCCAAATGGTCGGTGGAACTGAGCGAGTTCGACATCTCCTTCGTTCCCCGCCTCTCAATCAAGGCCCAAGCTATGGCTGACTTCCTGGCAGAGTATGTGGTCGAGGTGGCGGAGGAGAGACTCACTCGCCCTCTCCCCTGGAAAGTCAGGGTGGACGATGCCTCGGGGAAGCATTCTTTAGGGGTTGGGGTCATCTTGGAAAGCCCCCAGGGGATAAGAATCGAGCAAACTGTGTAGTGCACTTCCCCATCACCAATAATCAAGCCGAATACGAAGCCGTAATCGCAGGTCTGCGCCTGGCGAGAGACTTGGGGGTGCATGACGTGGAGGTCCTCACCGACTCCATGGTGGTGGCTTCCCAGGTCAAGGGGGAGTTTGAGGCGAGGGAGCCCACCCTGCAGCTCTATTTGATGAAGGTAAAGGGGGTCATCGGGACCTTCCAGACCTTCTCAATCAAGCACGTGCCGCGAGAGGAAAATGAGCCGGTCGACCAGCTGGCAAAGCACGGCCCCCGGATGGGAGGCACCATTACGGATCTCTTCCGACCTTCCATCGAAGAGGGGGAACTAATGGAAGTGGAACAGCACCCCTCATGGATGGATCCCTTTGTCACCTTTTTGTCCACCGGAGAGTACCCGGAGGGAATGGACCGAAGAGGGCTCAAGCACAAGGCGGCGTATTACCTCCTACGCGAGGGGCAGTTGTACCGCAAGACCCTCTCAGGGATGTTGGCCCGTTGCGTGGCCGAAAGGGAGGTGCATAAAATTTTTAAGGAGGTCCATTCCGGCGAATGTGGAAGTCATTCGGGGAGTCGGACCCTGGAAGGGAGAATCGTCAGGCAAGGGTACTTCTGGCCCACCCTCTGTCAGGATGCAGCCGAATTCGCAAAAAAATGTCATAAGTGCCAACTCTATGCCCCGCTCCAGCTCCAGCCGGCTCAGAGGTTAAGAAGCATCATGGCACCATGGCCCTTCGCCATATGGGGACTGGACCTCGTAGGACCTTTCCCTCAGGCCAGCGGGCAGAGGAGGTTTCTGTTGGTCATGGTCGATTATTTTTCTAAGTGGATGGAGGTGAAGGCTCTAGCCAAGGTAACCTCTCAGGTAGTCAGGAACTTTATCTGGGGAGAGATCATCTGCAGGCATGGGCTGCCACAGGCTATCGTCACGGATAACGGACCTCAGTTCGCCAGCACGGAGTTCATTCGCTTCTGCGAACAGCTGGGGATTGACCTTCGGTTTGCTTCTGTCCATCACCCCAGGAGCAACGGGCAGGTGGAAGCGGCCAACAAAATCATCGTGAACCTCTTAAAAAAAAAAGTGGAAAATTTGAGGGGAAGTTGGGTGGAACAACTTCCATCAGTCCTCTGGGCCTTGAGGACCACCCCCAACACGGCCACAGGGGAGACACCTTTCAAACCCTCTCACGGCTGCGAGGCCGTTCTACCTATCGAATTCGAGGTCCAGACACCTCGGGTCTTCGAGGCAGGAGCTGGAAGGGAAGAGTGGAGGTCAGAGAATGAGGAGGAGCTTCGACTCTCCCTTGATATGGTGGAAGAACTACGCGACTTGTCCGTCGTCAGGCAGGAAGAGGCCAAGCGAAGGATGGCCAAGTATTTCGACAAACACGTCCGTGTCAAGCAGTTCATGGAGGGGGACCTTGTCTTGAAAAAAGTGGACGCGGCAGGGAGATCAGCCGCTGTGGGAAAACTCCACCCCAATTGGGAGGGCCCCTACATTGTGCAGGAGGTCTTGAAATCAGGGGGGTATCGCCTCCAAGATGTAAAAGGGGATACCGTCAGCCACACTTGGAGTGGCGACGATCTGAAACGTTTTTATCCTTGAAAATATTGTAGATATCTTGGTCTCATGAATAAAAACGAATCTCATTATCATATCTTATGCTTTGGCAGAATAGTGAGGATAAAGGGGCTCGCAGCTTAAAGCCCCGAGAGGCAAAAGTTTCTAAGTCTTCTCGCTCTGGGGTTAGGTCCCGTCACTCCCCTGCCAGGCTCCCACCTAGCTGGCACGGCCGAGTCTCGATGGACATCGCTATGACCCTGGGGCTGAGCCCGGAGGATGTTCAACACCCGCCCTCAGGCTCTCACCTAGCTGACTGGCCCGGTGGTAGCACCCGGGAGAGGCAAAAGTTTCTAAGTCTTCTCGCTCTGGGGTTAGGTCCCGTCACTCCCCTGCCAGGCTCCCACCTAGCTGGCACGGCCGAGTCTCGATGGACATCGCTATGACCCTGGGGCTGAGCCCGGAGGATGTTCAACACCCGCCCTCAGGCTCTCACCTAGCTGACTGGCCCGGTGGTAGCACCCGGGAGAGGCAAAGCGCCCTCAGGCTCTCACCTAGCTGACTGGCCCGGTGGTAGCACCCGGGAGAGGCAAAAGTTTCTAAGTCTTCTCGCTCTGGGGTTAGGTCCCGTCACTCCCCTGCCAGGCTCCCACCTAGCTGGCACAGCCGAGTCTCGATGGACATCGCTATGACCCTGGGGCTGAGCCCGGAGGATGTTCAACACCCGCCCTCAGGCTCTCACCTAGCTGACTGGCCCGGTGGTAGTACCCGGGGGAGGCAAAAGTTTCTAAGTCTTCTCGCTCTGGGGTTAGGTCCCGTCACTCCCCTGCCAGGCTCCCACCTAGCTGACACGGCCGAGTCTCGATGGACATCGCTATGACCCTGGGGCTGAGCCCGGAGGATGTTCAACACCCGCCCTCAGGCTCTCACCTAGCTGACTGGCCCGGTGGTAGCACCCGGGAGAGGCAAAAGTTTCTAAGTCTTCTCGCTCTGGGGTTAGGTCCCGTCACTCCCCTGCCAGGCTCCCACCTAGCTGGCACGGTCGAGTCTCGATGGACATCGCTATGACCCTGGGACTGAGCCCGGAGGATGTTCAACACCCTCCCTCAGGCTCTCACCTAGCTGACTGGCCCGGTGGTAGCACCCGGGAGAGGCAAAAGTTTCTAAGTCTTCTCGCTCTGGGGTTAGGTCCCGTCACTCCCCTGCCAGGCTCCCACCTAGCTGGCACGGCCGAGTCTCAATGGACATTGCTATGACCCTGGGGCTGAGCCCGGAGGATGTTCAACGCCCGCCCTCAGGCTCTCACCTAGCTGACTGGCCCGGTGCTAGCACCCGGGAGAGGCAAAAGTTTCTAAGTCTTCTTGCTCTGGGGTTAGGTCTCGTCACTCCCCTGCCAGGCTCTCACCCAGCGGGCACGACCGAGTTTCGAGGGACATCGCTATAACCCTGGAGCTAAGACTGGGAGTTGGCCCGAGAAAAGCACCAGGGGGCAAGCTCGCCAGTCAAGATGGCGAGCTCGGAATACCCTGCCCCCCTCCAGCTCGCTACTAAGGAAGCCCTGGTCCCGTCCCAGACCCAGGGGGAGGAAACAGCTCTCTCCAACGAGCCTAGTCTCGCTCCAGTTAACTCGGCAGAAGACACGCTCTGGTGTCTAAGGCGGATGCCGGCGGCATCTCGACCCAAACATATTTTCACTTGTCTGAGTTGTCGAAAAACGGAAGCGAGACATGGCGCGGGAAGGTGTGGCGCAAGTAGGATATGGCGCGAGCACGTGTTCTAGGAATTCGCCGCGAGCACCGATAACATCGGCGAGTCTGGCCATGGCCGGCGCCTGCGATCTCACCACGGGGGCTGGTCCTAACTCAAAACATTCTACGGGCGAGGTCGGGACATCAAGCGCGCGGGTATAATATCGCAAGTGAGCTTAAAAAGAAGATAGAGAAATTATGAAAAATATCTTTGATTCATCATTACAAGTGTACAAGAAAAGGCCCGCCTCGGCAGGATACAAAAGGAAAGGAAAGCAAAAGTTAGCTCTCGTCCCCCCCCCCCCTCGAATGACGGTCCTCCTCGCCGCCAAGCTGAGCGCCCTTCTCTCCCACCCCCGCGAAGAGCGAGTCGAAGCTATCCTCCTTCTCGCTGAGCGGGCTAGGTGGGAACAGGGTCGGCAGGAGCTCCCGGACGGTGACCTCCTCGCAGCCTTCCGCCAAAATCCCCGTTCCCCTCATGACCTTCAGGAGGCACTCGGCAGCCTCGATAGAGTTGACTCGCAGCCGCTCCGCGACATCAGACTCGCCAAACACCCGAGGCCTCTTGTAGGGGAAGGCTGGCTCGCTGGCGCCCGGGGGAAGGAGAGCGTCGGCCTGGCGGAGGACCTCACCCAGGAGCCCCTTGTTCTTCTCCTTCAACTCCTCCACCTCCACCCCCAGCTGGGCGGCAACAGCCTCTTGCTCGCGGGAATACATCTTTTGCTCGGCGAGCTGGACTTCCCGCTCGGCAAGCTGAGCCTGCAGCTGAGCCACCTCGCCTCGCAGCGCGTCGGCGGCTTCGGCGTCCTGTAGGGTTAAAAGTTCAGAACAAGCACAAGAATAATCCTAAGTAAAGTAAATAGAGATATCCAGTGATTACCAAGCCACCGGCAGACTTCGCGAGTAGAGCGTCGGCAAGGCCGAACCGCCTTTCCGCGTCGGCCGCGCTCTCCTTCGCCAGGTCGCGCTCCTGCTCAGCAGTCAGCAGGGCATTGCTGAGCTGGAAGCTGCGGCGGACCATCATGTGGTGGAGCTCGAAGGCCCGCAAGTGGGCTTGTAACCCCTCGTGGCCGAGCTGACTGGGGGTGAGTTTCTTGTACGATTCGGCGCTGTCGCGGCTGTAGAGGCCGAAGCCGAAGGCGAAGGCGTGGGCGGTAGGAGGCCGGCGAGCTCCCCAGGAGGGGGCGCGAGTAGAAACAGAAACTCGGTGAGCCCCCTCGTCCCACTTCAAAATGGGCTCGCCGGCCGCATCTTTGCTTTTACACCCCTTGCCGAAGTGGGGGTGATCCTTCGGCAGGCCGGGCTCGCGGAGGGTGTCCTCTCCGGTAGAATCAGAGGACGGCCCGTTCTTCTTCTTCCCCTTTCGGGGGGAGGAGGCTTCTTTTAACGGACTCAAAGGCGGCTCGTCGGACAAAGCCTCCGGCGAGCTCATAAATTTGGTAGGTGACGGAGGAAGGTGCAGCCGTCCATGCGAGACCACCTTCGCCTTCTTCTTCTTGGGGAGCGAAGGATCGGGGCGCGAGCTTGACCCCCCGGGCTCCAAGCGCTTCTTGCCGAGGAGTTGGCCTCGCGCTTGTTCCTCGCGAAAAGCCGCTGCCGCTGCCCGGGCCAGCTCTAGGGGATCTGAGAATATCCCCGAGTCGGCGAACGGCGGGTGCTCCGGCAGAACCCGTTCCCCTGCAGAGAGAGACTTGATCAAAAAAAATATATAATATAGAAATCCACCTTGATAGAGTTCGCGAAAAGGCAGGGCGAGATATACCTTCACCAGGGAGAACGGGTTGAAGCGAATCAAGGCCGCGGCGGAGGAAGGCGACCTCGAAGTCCTTGTGGAGGAAAAACTTGTGGAGGTCGGCGTCGCTACCAGACAGGGAAGGAGGACGGTATATGTCCTCGCTTTTCTGCAGGGGACGAAAGGGGATGTTGCCGAACTCGCCCTTAATAAAGACAAGCCGAGTCATCCAGTTGTGGTTCTTGTTCGCGAGCTCGCGAACCTTGATGAGGGACCCGCCGAAGTAGGCGACTCCGTCGGGGGTAGCCTTGTAGGAGAACAACTTACGGAACACCGCAAGGTTGAACTCAATCCGCTCTCGGCGGAGGAAGCAGGCGAACTCCACCATCATAGCAATGGCGTTGGAATTCAGCTGCGCGGGCACCGCGCCGTAGTACTTCAGGATCTGGCGGATCTCTGGCCAGAGGGGGAGGCGCAGCCCCACCTCGAAGTGCGAGATGGGGAAGGCGAGCTCACCCTCCGGGAAGGAATTGATGGCTTCATGCTCGGCGGGCCTGCGAGCCTGGAAGCCGGGGGGGACGAATGCAGCCGCGAATTCGACGAGCTCCTCCTCGGTAATATGCCCCTCGAAGAAGCAATGGTCGATGAAGTGCTGAGCGCACTTAGACCGGCCATCCGCGTCAGGGTTGGTCTTAACCATAGTCGCAGAGGAAAGGAAAATCGCGAGCTCGGGATGACAGAGACGAAACAGGGATTCGAAAGCAATAAAAGCGTGCCCTGGGGGTAGGTGAGAAGGCCTATTTATAGAAGAAGATAAAGAAGGGCGAGGGGGAAGGCGAGTCGGCCGATCGGCCCGGTCTCGCCACGCCACCTCGCCACCCTCTCCTCGCAAATCCTGCGAGCCGGCCAGACCCCAGAAGAAGGAATTCGAAAAGACTTACCAGGATATTGAAAAAGCATCTACATATGTAAAGTTGTAGAAAAGTTGTTCGAATTATTACAAGCAGATCATTCGGAGCAAATAAAAATAAGGGCGCGAGGACCATGCGAGGGCGAGGGCGAGTACCGGTCGGCTGACAGAGGAGCCGTTTCATTCTCCCCGGTCTCGCTGGCCCGCCGTCGCAGGTCGCCGCGCGTAAAGTTCGCGAAGTCGCCCCATGTTCCTATTTACCACCCGCAGGTTCTCGTCAATCTCATCCATCAGCACCAAGGAAGACGCCTCCTCGAACGCCAAGCTGACTCCAGCACCGTCCGCGAGACGCGAGCACTCCCACTGCAGCCTGTTGTTGTCCTTCCGCAGGTCGTGGAGCTCGCGCACCAGCTTCTTGAGAACCTTCCGCTCCCGTTTCGCACGTTCAGGACTACCCAGTTCGGGGTCCAGGAAGGCGTCCAGGGCGCTTGGAGAAGGGAGGGGCGAGTAAGGAGGTCGATCCACGGACTCGCCGTCCTCCGTCCGGCCAAGAAGTTCTGAATGAAGAACTAAAAGACGGTCAGAAAAGCGAATACCCCCGGAACAGAAGAGTAAAGTTGAAAACTTACCGCGCGAGACTGGCTCCTCTGGGTTAGCGCGAGGAGAGAAGTGGCGCAGGTCCTTGCCACGCCCCTGCAGTTCCTGAGGGGCAAGTTGGTAGCCGGGGACAGGGATAATCCCGACGCCTCTCCCCACGACTATGGACCCAGGGGAGGGTTGCCGGGAAGGGAGACGACTCGGCGACGCCAGTTCCTGCGAGCCCGGCTCCTTGACCTCGGGATCCTGCTTTGGCGAGCTGTCAGGAATACTTTTGGCCCGCGGGGTGGATGCTTCGCCGCTATTCTCCTGGTCGGAAGATAGTTCCACGAGATTTTTAGTGGAAGAACCAAGAACCGGCTGGTTGGAGGAACCGGCCCCGTTCCCCAAGGCGGCAGTAAAGTCGGCCAGAATGGGTTCGGCCCCCGGTGGAAAGGGTTTCGCCCGCTTGGCCGAGCCGAAATCCGCAAAGCGGCGAGCAGGGGCCTCTAGGTTGGTCAGTCCCGCGGCCTGAGCAGCGATCTCCTCGCGGGAACGTGCGAGTCGCTCTAGAACTTCCTTGGGGAGCGGCATCTTGATAGAATTTGGGGAAGGGCAAAGGTCAGCCAGATGCGCAGGGGTACATATATATAGCTACCTGTGGGGCCTACCAGAAGATTCCTTTTTGCCCCTGTCGCACTCGCAGGATTCTATGGGATTGGATGTTTCTTTCCGAGCTTGTCCCAACCTCGCAAAGAGCGGGGATTATGTACAACCCCGTATCCAGCGAGTGGTCGACAGGAGTTAAACCGGCCGGCTCAGACCGCAATATGAACCCAGCATGCCGAGCCCGAGCTCGGTAATAGCCGAGCTCGACGATGGCCGAACGGAGCCCGGCATGCCGAGACCGAGCTCGGGTAAGGGAACAGGGCTCGATGGCAGTCGAACCGAGCTCGACGATCTCCATGCCGAGCTCAGTTTCTGTTGGAGCTCGGCGATCGTCGTGCCGAGCCCCGTTTCCGTTGGAACTCGGCGGTAGTCGAGCCGAGCTCGGCGATAGTCGAGCATAGCCTGTCGAGTACGTGCTCGCCCAGGCCCAGGGCGAGGCGAGTCAGGCCCCCTGCCGAGCGAATGCTACCTCAGGTCCAGCTCGCATCTTGGCCATGACATACTTTTACCATGTTGCCCCCTTTGGTCTGCCTGTAGTCCTCGAGAACAGTGAAGGTTGTATATTGGCAGGCCATTTTTTCCCATAAATAGGACCCAAGGGGTACCTCAGAAGGCATGCTTACTAATTCTCAGGTCTACTAGCGCTTTCTGAGGTACCTTAGCCCGGCACTTGGCTAAGGAGGGGAAGCGCTCTAAGATCTTCCGGGTGTGTGGTGGGACCTCCACGCCGGGCCCTTGGTCTAGTCCTTTGATTCTTCTTTCTTCTTGTCATTTTCTTGCAGGAGCGAAGTAGGTGCGCGGCCACCCCTTTCCCAAGGGTCGAACTCCACAGGAACCGGTTTTCCGGTTTCAACATATATCACCCAAAACTTACAGATTTACAGTTATCCAAAGAGTTTTTAAAATTCAAAATTTTACTTTATTCATATTTTTACTGCTAACTCATATGAGCTATGTATTTCAAGGTAGTATACCAGTTATTATGGAAGATTCTGATTAATATGCTAATAAACATGAAATAAGGTGATATATATTAGTGAAAATAACTATGTAACTGTTTAGTCTTCATTTCCAAATATATGCATCTATCCCAAAATCAATTTGTTATCACGTGAGTTTTTGTCGTAAGATTATATTCTCAGCACGTTCCCTCATGTGTTGAGACTTTGGCCTCTTGGCACATTTTTTTAGATAATTAGTTGAGATGTGAATTGAGCTGTTGGGGCTAAACCTGCTCTAAGATCGTATTAGAAATTATACATTCAACCCAAAGTCAATTGATTAATGGCAAAGGGCTTCATGACACACACACGCTTAGGGTTATTTATCGGGACCTCCCCTCGAAGTTTGCGTCATTACAGTTTGCACCCCTCTAACTTTCAAAATTACAATTACCCCCCCCCCCCCCACGCGCACACACACACCACCTCAATGTTTACACACGCACATGGTTATTTATCGGGATCTCCCGTCAAAGTTTGCGTAATTATAGTTTGCACCCCTCTAACTTTTGAAATTACAATAACACCCCCCCCCCCCCCCCACACACACACACACTTCAATGTTTACATTTCATAACATCAATGTGTCCCCCTCTGAAAATTTACTCCAAGGGGGTACTTTTATTCATAAATGTTATGAAATGTAAACATTGAGGGGAGATTTTTGTTATTTCGAAAGCTATAGGGGTGCAAGCTGTAATTGCGCAAAACTTTGAGGGGTGGTCCCAATAAATAACCCTATATATATATACTATTTTTATGCGGAAATATATTTTCAATTTCATAGTATTAAAGAAGGATCGTTTACACTTCTAAGTTTGCAAAATTAAAGGTTGCACCTCTATATTTTGAAATTACAAAAACCTCCCATGTAAGTTCACAAGTTTACTTTTCATAACATGCATGCACAAAAAATACCCTCTTGGAGGAAAGCGCCAAGGGGCCTCTAAGGGGTGTTTTTGTGCATGCATTTTATGAAAAGTAAACTTACATGGGTGATTCTTGAAACTTCAAAAGATAGAGAGGGGTGCAACCTATAACTATGCTAACTTAGAGGGGGGAGGTTTGGGTAACTAAAAGAATAAAAATTTGAAAAAAGATGGCTTCTTTGATGTGATGACACCTCTCCTTCATCACTTGCTATTCTTGCCAGGTTATGATCAGTTTCTTAACAACGGTGACAGCCTGTACAAGTCGACCTGCAGCTGGGGGGTTTGGCTGGGTTCGCGTGAAGGACTACATTACATGCGCGGCACCTGATTTGCCTTCGGGCAGATAATTGCCTCTAGTTTTGTAAATAATTATAGGTTTAGAGCCCTCTTTAAGTGTTTTATTAATTAATTTTTATCTAGTTTTTTTTTTCTTAAATTTTTGTGTAATAAAGTTTTATTGTGTAGTGTATTAAGCTATAATTATGCGCCGTGGTGTTTCTCTGAGCTCTTGAGGAGTCTTTATAATGGGCTTCCTCTTAGTTTCCTCAGCATATTCAAATATCCCAACAAATATTCCTTCATCTGCTTATTAATTCATAGTGTTATTGGCGTGCATAATTATATTCATTTGGATCCATTAGGAGTAGATCTCGAGTATGATGAATATGAAGATGACGAAAAGTTTTTGCAGACTGAAGCAGCAGATGACAATGTGGTCGAAGTGGACAGAGTAGATCCTCACTTTTTTAGGAGGAATGCAGTATACAAAAAGATTTTGGCTCCGTTTGGCACAGTGGTGGCGGTCGTAAACGCATGGGTTACACCGCCATTCGTTAAGAATCAGCTGACAAACATAATCCGTTTGAACAAAAAAGTGAATGAAGTTCCTTAGGTGGGCATTAACGAATGACAATTTAACCCCCATGTTCATGACTGGTACCACCATGCCAAATCACCGTGTCAAACGGAGCCTTTATTGCTGCTAGGTCTGTTTGGTTGGGCTGTTGCTGATGGAAAGCTGCTGATGAGAAGCTGCTGATGGAAAAAGTGCTGATTCTGAAAAACGGAGTTTTGTTAAAAAACTGTTTGGATGAAATGGAGTTTTGAAAACAGAGTTTTGAATAAGTTGTTTGGATTCAAAACGGAGTTTTGAGTTGAAATTTTTTTTTCAAAAAAAAAAAACTTTAGTCTAAATAAAAACATAACACAACAAATCCGAGTACACCCGCAATCTCGAGCTATGCTCTCGATTCATACAACTGATCCGCTATACTATCACGTAGCGCGATCATCTCCTCTACTCCACCTGCAGTGTCAGAGCAGGTTTCTTGTCGCCCTTGCGAGGCCATCCTAACTTCTTGCCCTTCCTGCTCGCACTCATTGAAATCTATATCGTTGCGGGAAGGGTGTCGGCGAATGAAATTATGTAATGCCATCGTGGCCATCACAATATCCCCCTGCTTCGCGAAGCTATAGCTCGGCATGTCCCGCAGTATGGCCCATTTCTTCTTCCAAACGCCGAACGATCGTTCTATCACGCTCCTTAGCGATGAGTGTGCATGATTGAACATCTCTCGACGTCCCTCTGCTCGACGGCCACCACGTGCAAAGTCTGGCAGATGATATCTGGTATCTTGATAAGGTTTCAAATATCCTCTCTGCAACGGATATCCAGAATCGATCAAGTAATACTTTCCTGTTAATTTGTTAAAAATTAATTAACCACCCAAATTAATTAAAGCGAGACATACAGTAAAGGATCAGTTAACATTACCTCGAGGTGGATGAGGAAATTTATATTGAGGATCATTTAACGCATAATTGAATATGCGGCTATCGTGTGCAGATCCCTCCCAACCCGCCATGACGAAAGTGAAGCACATGTTGAAATCGCAAGCAGCCATGACATTTTGTGTAGGATTGCCCCGTCTCCCAATATAGGGTACCTGCTGTCCAACTGCTATGCACGCGTCAACATGTGTCCCGTCTATAGCTCCAACACAATCTTTGAAGAAAGGCATATAGCGTCTGTCGTACATAATTTTTGGTGGTGTGCTTCCGAAAGACCTGTCTAATGGCTGGATAACTTCCTCCCCTAGCCGCAGCAAAGAACAAATACCCTGAGAGAAAAATCGGCTAGCAGTCTCCGTTGAATGTTGAAAGCGCTCTATTGTTTTCCTCATCGATTCATTGTGCGACAATATGTATAAGGTCAATGCTAGGACTTCTCTGGAAGCTGTCCTTCTTGTCCCCTGGAGTCCACACCTTGCCTCCAGGTAATGTAGTAGATCGAGAAATACGTCTTGACTCATCATGAAGGAGTCATGGAATCTCACAGTAGATCCTCGAAGTATCTCTCCAACCCACTTATCGCCTGTCTGCTTCGAAGTCATGCGTGGGACTCGACTCTTTAATGAAGTGGTGTGTGCAGCGGCCAAACATGCTGCTGCTACTATAGTCTGTTGAGCAATAACACATTTTCTTCTAGCTATTTCATACTGCTCCGTGGAATCGTCAGAGTCCTCGCTCGACATATTCTGGGATAACATCCAGATATCAATAAGCATTCAACCATGCAGATATCAATAATCAAATAAAACATCATATCAATAATCAACCATGCAGATATCAATAATCAAATAAAACATCATAATGTCCAGTCAAGTGCAGTAAGAAACATAATAACATCCAAAAAAATAACATAACAGTCTCAAAAAAAGAAGATAAATGTCTCAACTACACGCCACTGGTATAGCGACTACGAAGTCACTCAACATTCAGACCTTCTGGCAGGCACATGAAGGTCTCCCTGTGATTTTTGTCCATCAGATAAGTGATGGCAAAAAAGTGGAAGGCCTTATCTGACTGCACTTCATGGTAAGTTCCTAACTTCTCAAGCGCCTGTGCAATGGGGAACGAGGAATTGCTCTTCGGTGGCTCCTGCATGAATCGGCACATGGTTCTAGAAGACTCTGCCATATCCTCTAACACCGCTGTAATGTCTTTCTTCTGTCCTTTCCTCCTTCTGTGGCCAACCTCGGATGTTGTTGTGTTCTCAGGTACAGGAGGTACTCCAGTGACATCATCGTCTTCTTGTCCACCGTTTGACAATGCTCTATCCTCCGTAGACTCGGGGCCAACATTCCTCGAATGAGGGGTGCAAGCATGATGTCCAGTCGCTACAACAGAGCTGAACATCATGTTCATTTTCTCCTCCAATTCCGGCTGTATTCCGGAATAACGGAACTTCTTTGCCGCAGGAACAACCTGAAATATCAAAATCAATTATTTAAAACGGGTATATAAAAGATTTTTAAGGGAAATAATTGAATTTAAACACACACAAATACCTTCAAGCGCTCGTCCCACCACTCATCCGAGGCATCTATCGTTTTCCTTGAAGTGTTCCAACCCAAGCCAGTCTCACCTCGTTTTAACTCCGTCCACAGTTTCCACTCCTTCTTCAGATGATCCCACTTATTTTTGAATTGCACTTTATTGTACTTCTTTCCAGTCGACTCTTCAAACTTTCTCATTATATTGGACCATCCCTCTTTACTGAAATGTGTTGTCGGACGATTCCCACGTTCTATCTCTCTTATGCATATATCACAAAAGAGTAGAACGTCGGAATTGTCCCACATTGCTGCCACCCCACCGTCTTTTGGTTTGCCCATCTTTTCAAGGCAATATATAAATATGAATTCAATATTCAAAATCAATAAATACACATATACATATACACACACACACACACACAAACACACACATATATACACACACATACATATATATATACATACACACACACACACATAACTCACAAACTTCACAAACCACATACACACACTCAAGTTTTATAAACACACATAACACACATAACACACATAACACACATAACACACACACAACTAAACAGAGCTTTTTGATTTTCAACATACACTCAAGTTTTATAAACACACACTCACACATATACACACACTCACAAATACACACACATACTCATATACACACACACACACATATATATACACACACTCAAGTTTTATAAACACACATAACACACATAACACACATAACACACATAACACACACACAACTAAACAGAGCTTTTTGATTTTCAACATACACTCAAGTTTTATAAACACACACTCACACATATACACACACTCACAAATACACACACATACTCATATACACACACACACACACATATATACACACACTCAAGTTTTATAAACACACATAACACACATAACACACATAACACACATAACACACACACAACTAAACAGAGCTTTTTGATTTTCAACATACACTCAAGTTTTATAAACACACACTCACACATATACACACACTCACAAATACACACACATACTCATATACACACACACACACATATATACACACACTCAAGTTTTATAAACACACAACACACATAACACACATAACACACATAACACACACACAACTAAACAGAGCTTTTTGATTTTCAACATACACTCAAGTTTTATAAACACACACTCACACATATACACACACTCACAAATACACACACATACTCATATACACACACACACACACATATATACACACACTCAAGTTTTATAAACACACATAACACACATAACACACATAACACACATAACACACACACAACTAAACAGAGCTTTTTGATTTTCAACATACACTCAAGTTTTATAAACACACACTCACACATATACACACACTCACAAATACACACACATACTCATACACACACACACACACACACACACATATATACACACACAAATATACACACACTCACACATACATACACACACAGCCACACAAAAATACACACACTCACAAATATACACACACTCACAAATACACACACATACTCATATACACACACACACATATATACCCACTTACAATCATATATAACTACAAGCACACATACACATACACACTCATAAACAATCTCACACACACACTAATATACAAACTCTCTCACACACACATTTCAAATCACACACACACACTCATACACAAACACACATACACATACATTTCATTTCCTCACACACACATACACTCATAAACACACACATACACTCAAACACACACACTCATATACAAACTCACACACACACACACACACATAAAATCACACACACAAGGCATTATCAAAAAATTTGAGAATTCTTGACATGGAAATCACAAACAAACACAAAATCCATACTCCCAAGACAAGAAAATATGAGAAACTTTTGCTAAATTCACAGGAATGCCAGAGAAATTTGGTATATTTTCCATCAGCAACCCTAATCAAATTTGGCAAAACCCCCCTCAAAAAGTGATTCAGACAAAAGAAGAAGAAGAAGAAAAAGCATGGCGCTTGATTTCAGAGAAAAAGCAACAGTTCTCACCGAGATGTGCAGAATCGGGAGGTAAGAGATATGCAGAATCGGGAGCGAACTGCGCCTGACTTTTCCAGAATCGGGAGGGAACTGCGCCTTCTTCCAGAATCGGGAGGGAACTTCGTCGGAACTGCGCCCGATTCGGGAGGAAATCGTCGAGGACGAAAAGTGGAGGGCTGCCGAAGATGTCGGGACGGAACTGCGCGAGAAGATGCCGCGGGGTCGGGGAAAGCTTCCGATGTGCGCCGGCCTTCTTCGTGGACGCGAAGCAAAGGAGAATCGCCGGCCGTCGGTGGAGAGGGGCGGATCCTGTC
Source organism: Platanthera zijinensis (assembly GCA_039513925.1). Taxonomy (NCBI): domain Eukaryota; kingdom Viridiplantae; phylum Streptophyta; class Magnoliopsida; order Asparagales; family Orchidaceae; genus Platanthera; species Platanthera zijinensis. The sequence goes on from CM077096.1 coordinate 27,104,180, forward strand.
GTCGATCGTGGAAGAAGTACTGCGCGGGACTCCGCTCGACTCCGCTCTAGGTTATCGGGAGGAGAAGCAGCGGCTGGACGTGAAAAATAACCCCGGCTGAGCGATATACATAATACGCGGCTGCACCCAAACAGAGTTTCTAAAACAAGCCGCGCCAAACGGCGCTTATTGCCAAAATTGCGGTGCGTCTGAACCGCTCCGCAGAGCATAAGCCGCGCCAAACGCCCCCTTTATCTAAAGAATGTTTGATGCTGCACTTAAATTGCTATTTTTTAGTTGTATCCTATTGCCCCTTAACTACTTAGAGATTAAAGTCATTTTGATTTAAAGCCTCCGCTACATTGTTTTGCAACCAAACATACAAAATTACTTCACTGCCACTATGCATTCGAACAACAGTCTTAGGGTCCGGTACGTGCGGCCGTAACCGCTTGACCGGTGATAATAAGTCCTCTCAAACGGAGCCTTAGTTTGTGAACATAATTTTCTATTGTAGCACTAGTTATATTATTATCTCAGATGCAACTCATTTATCTCAGAAATATGAATTATCTTAGAACTCATTTATCTTGGAGGCAAATGAATTATCTCGGTTACATATGAATTATTTCAAAGACAAATGGATAATCTAGGATGCAAATAAATTAAAATAAAACTTAAATTTGTTGCCACGTGTCTGGTGTCTGGGCCAAAAAAATTTGCTTAGGATCGACCAAGGGACTAGCTGAAATAATGAGGGGGATCCCGCAAGCGGGGTAGAGATAAAAAAGACCTAATGGCTAAGTTAAGATGACAAAAAACCCCTCTGATTTTTTATTGAAGTATGATAAACTGCAAGGGAATAAGGTGAGGGTGCAAAATATCATATTAACGTTTTTGGAGAGAAAATATCAAAATAAAAAATTTGAAATGCAAGAGAAAAGGTGATTGTTATTCACACTATAAATGACTATTCTCGACTGTTTGATATCCATGCTACACTATTTAAAAAAAAAAATTGCAAACAAAATTTATATCAGCCAACAAAAATTAAAAATGAGCAAGAAGAAAGACTCAAATCCTATCTCACTAAGGCTCCGTTTGGGGAGCCTTAAAAATTAAGGTCCGGTTCATGCGATCGTGACCGCTTGACCGGTGAAAATAAGTCCCCCCAAACGGAGCCTAAGTATACAGTTAAGGGCATCTCACTGGATGACAATCATCCAATCAAAAACATATACAAGGATTTTCCAATGAAGCACCCCAGCTCTGTTATCAGCATGAACTCAACAATTGTGCATGTGGACCTCTCTCAGCACATTAATATCAGAGTTTCTACCTGAAATAACTCGACTTAAGGGCACTGAAAACAACTCTTTGGCTATTGGCTCTCCGACGGCAACTAATGGGTTCAAGAGACACCCATCAGCCACCTCCCCAAACGTTAAAGCGCGCATGGCAACATTGCATCAACAAATGCTTCGCAGAGCCCATTTGAAAACCTCTCTCGCCTCTGATTCCCACCTCCCGGCGGCAAGCCAAAATTCATGTGATGGCCTCCAAGCTCGCCAGCTTCCCAGCGGAAATCCCTATATGGAAACATCACGGCGAGCGTGAGTGCGGTTAGTTTTTTGAGAAAGACAAAAATATAATTGAGAGTGCGGATAGCCAAATCTAAGGCTCTGTTTGGCACCGCGTTTTGGGCGTGGGGGGTCGCAGATTTTCAAAATGCCGCGCCAAACAAAATTTCCTCTCCTCCAATGTAAATCGCCACCGCTCGAAATCGCGCTAATTTTAGCGTTTTCGAGTCGCAAAAATATTTAGCGTTTTTAATATTGTTATGGACACTTTAAATGAATTAAGTTAACAAGTTGGTTTTATATTATTGTTGTTTGCATTTCAGTTTACAAAATGAACTGTACACTGCACAACTGTTTTGCCAAACAGCGTAAACAGTTTTTCCGTTTGAAATAAATCTGCAAAAGTTATTCATCCAAACAATTTCACAGATTTTACCACCACTCTACAAACAGATAATTATTTCACCACTGCTTCTCGAATAGTTGTAGCTGAGCCAAATTGAACCTAAGAATGACCAAAAAAAACTTGCAGTTCTGACTTCAGTTGCACTGCTTTTTTAGATTTCTCCTTCGCGATCAGCGTTACCTCCCGTCGCCGTCGCTGCCCTCATCTCCGGCCGCCAGTTCGTCGGCTCCTTCAGGCATTTAGAAACTACCCGCACTTCTTCACTGTAGGGATCACGAAGGTGCGAGTCCGTTTACTTCATTTTCCCCTTTCCCTCCTCTCCCCGTCTTCGTCTTTTTCGCTCGATTTGGACAACCACTCCCTTCCCTAACGCCATCAGGTACTTCGAAATAAATTCGTTTGTATCCCGTTGATGTAGGCAAGGGTAGCCAATTTGAGATCGTCAATCTTCTTAAAACTTTTATGTTTTGTTAGACGACCTTGATGGCATGATTTGTGATACAACTTCGTTCTCCTCACAGTACAGCAATCCACAAGAACACAGCAGAAATGAACCAGAACAACAGCACCTCTTATATTAACCAGAACAGGAAACAACAGGAAATAGAGATACAAATACGATCCGCCTAAGGAAGAAAAACTTCCTGAACAGTAGATCAACTGAGAAGAGGGAGACACCGATCTTCACACAGCCCAGCCACCAGTTAAGCATTAGATAAAAACATACCCAAAACCCTAAAAACATAATAATAAATACTCCCACCGGGAGCTACAAAATACCCAAATTGCCCCTCCAGCTCAAAATACCGAACCCGCCAAGAACGGGTCGCATCAACTGCCTTCCCCATCTGAAGTTCCTTGTCCCCAAGGAACAAAAGCAGGGAACTTTGTCTGCAGCATCCACAGGTCTTCCCACGTCGCGTCGGCCCTTGAGCCACCCGTCCACTGTATGAGGAATTGAGAGACTGCACGTCCCCCCCCCCCCCGATTGATAATTCTTCGCCCCAAACTCCTCAATGGTTCAACCAGCACGTTTCCCTCCGATGTCACCGTCATTGGTAGAGTTTTGGCCTGGCGAGGAGGCTCCCCCACATGTTCCTTCAGCTGGGATATATGAAAGGTTGCGTGGATCTTCGCATTGGCGGGCAGTTCCAAGCAATAGGCCACCTTGCCTACCCGTTCCAATACCTGAAAGGGCCCAAAGAATTTGGGTGATAACTTGTGATGGTCGTGCTCCCGTAAGCTCACTTGCCGATACAGTTGAAGCCGTATATACACCCAAGACCCAACTTCCAATTCTCTTTCACGGCGCCCTTTATCTGCTAGCACCTTCATTCTGTTTTGTTATTGCGCCAAGTTTTGTTTCAACAGGGACAACACCCTTTCTCGAGCTTCTAGTGTGCGGTCCACCTTCCCCAACGGGGATTCCCCCTCTATATATGGTGCGGGTAATTGCGGTTCCTGCCCGTAGACGGTCTCGTACGGTGTCATCTGTATCGCATTGTGGAATGAGGAGTTTTACCACCACTCAGCTAAGGGTAGCCACTCGGCCCAACTCCGTGACCGCTCATGGCACATGCAACGTAAGTACGACTCCACGCACCTATTCACCACTTCCGATTGGTCGTCGCTTTGAGGGTGGTATGCCGTTGAATGATGGAGTTGCACCTGCAAGACGCGAAACAATTCCAGCCAAAAATCACTTACAAAGACAGCATCCCGGTCGCTCACAATGGCGGTAGGTAGCTCATGCAACCGAAAAACTGTGTTGAGGAAGATTTTAGCCACCCCTTCTGCCTTGTACAGATGGCTCAATGCCATAAAATGTGTCTGCTTGCTGAGACGGTCCACCACCACCAATATCATTGATTTCCCTTGACTCGTCGGAAGTCCTTTGATGAAATCCATGGATATTTTTTGCCAAATGCGCGCAGGAATAAGTAGGGGCTACAACGCGCCCATGGGAAGTTGGTTCGATGCCTTGCAAACTTGGCAAACCGGGCAGCACTGTATGTAGGCGTAGACCTCCTGCTTCATTCCCCTCCGGTAGTAGAGCCTTTACGACTGTACGTTGCCGTGATACCGGAATGGCCGCCCATTGCACTGTCATGAAAGAGTTGGAGCAACCGCTTCTTGAGTTCTACATCATTTCCCACGACCAGTTTTCCCTTCCGATGGAGCACTCCCCGCCTCCACTCATACTTCGGCTCCTTTGTCTCGTCGGCCTCCTTGGTCCAAATAATGCGTTGAATATGTGTGTCGTTCTCCCACGAACTCTGGACCGCTTTAAGGAGTTCAGACTGAATGATCACCACCGCGTTGAGCTCCCCTTCCCCCGCTTCGTATTTCCGGGATAAGGCATCCGCACACGCATTCTCTTTGCCCCGTTTGTACTGAATTTTGAAGTTGTAACCCATCAACTTGGCCATGTAGCGTTGTTGTGCATGAGTGGCAATCTTTTGCTCGAGGAGGTATTTCAAACTTTGATGATCCGTTCGGATTATGAAGGGTGTGCAAGCCAGATAATGTCTCCACTGTTGAACGGCCATCACCATGGCTAAAAGTTCCTTTTCATAAGTAGATAGGCATGTGTTCTTCGGTCCCAGCGCCTTACTGAAGTAGGCCACCGGATGTTCGTCCTGCTGCAAAACCGCCCCAACCCCGGTGTCCGCCGTGTCTGTCTCCACGACAAAAGCCTTCCGAAAATCCGATAATTTAAGGGTCGGGGGTTGTGAGACCGCTTTCTTCAGATTTTGAAACGCTTCCTCCGCTTCCTCCCCCCATGTAAACGTGCGTTGTTGCAGTAATGACGTGAGCGGCTTGGCCAAAATGCCATACCCCTTAATGAAGCGCCGGTAATACCCGGTTAATCCCAAAAAAACCCGCAATTTTTTCAGGTTGGAGGGAGATGGTCAGTTTAACATCGCTTGAATTTTGCCCGGGTCGGTGGCTATTCCTTGGTGTGAGATGACGTGACCCAGGTATTGTATTTGTGGCATGTCGAAGTGACATTTGCTGTGTTTCTTGAAGAGTTTCTGCCCCCCCTTAGAATGTGTAGAACGACCTCCAAATGTTCTACGTGACATTCCCAAGATTGACTGAAGATGAGTATGTCATCGAAGAAGACCAAAACATACTTCCGCAGTTGTTCCCGAAATACCAAATTCATTAGGCTTTGAAAAGTTGACGGAGCGTTGGACAACCCGAAGGGCATCACGAGGAACTTGTAGTGCCCGTGATGAGTGCGAAACGCGGTCTTGTGAACATCCTCGGAGGCCATCCGGACTTGGTGGTAGCCGGCCCTCAAATCTAACTTGGAGAAGAAAACCGCGCCATGTAACTCCTCGATCAACTCTTCAATGACCGGAATCGGAAATTTATCCTTGACCGTGTCGTTGTTGAGTTGTCTATAGCCAACACATAAGAGCCACGTTCCGTCACTCTTCTTCACCAACACCACCGGTGACGCGTAGGGGTTGTTGCTGTTCCTAATCATTCCGGCGGTCAGTAATTCGTCCACCATCTTCTCAATGACTGCTTTTTGTATGAGCGGGTAACGATAGGGTCGTAGATTAACGGGTGTTTCCCCTTCTTTCATTGGAATCTGGTGCTCGTGGTGGCGGTTTGGTGGCAGCCTGCGCGGCTCGTCAAACAGGTCTTGGAATTTCCCCACCAAGGCCTGCAACTGTAGCTGCTCCTGCTCGGCGAGGGGCAGATTTTCGGCCACCGGTTGGATGTGAGGTTTCATGAGCGTGCTTACATCCTGAAAGTTGACATCTTCCGATGAGTGCACCGCAACCTGGCATAGTGCTAACATATTCAGTTCCCCCCCCCCCCCCCCCCCCCGTTAATCAACTTTGCTATTTTTGCGGGTGTAACCAAGAACTGGTGGGTTGTTGAGATCCTCGCAAGGATATTTTCCGCTCTTGTGCGACGAACTCCATCTTCAAATTCTGAAAATCCCACTGAACTACTCCCAAGGTGACCATCCATTGTACCCCCAAGAGCATCTCACACCCTCCCAAAGGTAATATCAGCATATCGGAGGTGAAAATGACGCCTTGCATTTTCCATTTGAAATCCCGGACTTTATAGGAACTTGTTATTGTCTTGTCGTTTGCTACTGCCACTTGAAAACTGGGAATCTCTGTCAACTCACACTGCAACCGCTTGGCCAAATCCAAGTCTAAAAAATTATGTGTACTGCCGGAGTCGATCAATACATAAATTGGTTGACCTTGGTACGAGACCGTGACCCTCATCGTTTGAAAAGGTGTTGTCCCATCCAAAGCGTGGACTGAGACGCGTGGTGTCGCCTCTTCCTCTTGCTCCTCCGTCAGGGTGAGATCTTCTATATGCGGAGTGTCTCCTCCCATATCCTCCTCCTCGGTCCCGTCGGAAACAAGTTCTAACGCGTATGATTGGTGGCGTTCCAAACAACGATGCCCCGGTGTGAATTTGTTGTCACACCAGAAACATAACCCTTTGCTGCGCCGTTCGTCCATCTCCGTTGACGAGAGCCGCTTTCCCCCTGCCCAGATGAGCCTCCCGACGGACCTGACCCAGATGGTGTAACCGGAGCCGAGGTCGCCACCGTATGTCTGGGTGTGGAGCGTTTGTTGCCATCCCTGGGAAACTGCTCCCATGCCCCGAAAGTGTGACGCCGAGTGTTACATAACAGTGTTTGTTCCTGCACCCGGGCGAGTGAGAAGACCTCCTCCGTAAGGGACTTGGGGTGGAACATGCGAACCGGGTATTCAATTTCTCCCTTTAGCCCTGCCAAGCACAAACTGATTGCATGCTCCGCTGGGATGGCCACCCGATGGAGGAGAAGATCAAATTGCTCCAAGTAATTCTGTACCGAGCCTTTCTGTCACAAGTTCTTCATTTCACTGAGAGGGTCAAAGACCAACATAGACCCGAAATGGATGTGGAGTGCCTTACAATACTCCTCCCATGCTGGCCACTGGCGGGTGAGGCGGTTTTTCATGAACCCTTGATACCAATATAAGGCCTTGTCTTCCATGTGCACGGAGGCGATTCACACCTTCATATCCTCCGGAGTTTCATCTACCTTGAAGAATTGATCACATTTGTAAATCCAATCGAGAACCCCCTCGCCAAATAAACATGGGAAATCGATGTGAGGGAAGCGAGTGGCAACATGGTGCGGGCTGGACGCTCGGTGCCGACCTGCGGGTGGTGTAAAGGAAGCGCCGGCTCCGCTTGATTTATCTACTTTGAGCACCGATAGGATTTCCCGGACCTCGTCGGAGGTGCGGCTCTGCTGCTCCGCTAGGGTTTTGAGGTGTTGGGCTAGTGAGTCATGGCTCTGCCGGAGAGCATCCAGATCCGTCAAAATCTCCTTCGATCGCGTGGCGTCCGACACCGGCATGGTGGCGGCAGGATCGTATTGGTCTGATACCTTGATACAACTTCGTTCTCCTCACAGTACAGCGATCCACAAGAACATAGCAAAAATAACCAGAACAACAACCTCTTATATTAACCGGAACAGGAAACAACAGGAAATAGAGATACAAATAAGATCCGCCTAAGGAAGAAAAACTTCCTGAACAGTAGATCAACTGGGAATGGGAAGAGGGAAACACCGATCTTCACACAGCCCAGCCACCAGTTCAGCATTAGATAAAAACATACCCAAAACCCTAAAAACATAACAATAAATACTCCCACCGGGAGCTACAAAATACCCAAATTGCCCCTCCAGCTCAAAATACCAAACCCGCCAAGAACGGGTCGCATCAATTTGTAGTAGAATTGGAATATTGCTTAATTCCTTGCAGTGATCCGCGAGTTTTTTGCATCACCCTCTCAGCGACATCTCAAACTTGCTGAATTTGTTTGTTTGGTTCATCATTTATTAGGAATTTTGTATGATAACAAATGAGGGCAACTGATTTGAGAAGGTCAAATTCCTTAGGTTCATAAAGCTTGTTTGAGGATTACAAACTGATGCCTTCGTTTTAACCGGAGTGGTCGTCAATTGAAGATCTAGAATCCTTCTGCCATTGTTGGGGAAATAATTGAGCGGAAGCATTACCTGAATCAATCTGATCAAAGAGATGGCGGCAGGATTTCTGCTTTTCAAGTCAATATGACTCTTGATGGAGAAGATGAAGTATCTTCTCCTATCCTCATTTCACTCTTAGACGATGAGATGTCTAAGAATTGAATGAGAGCCCTTCCATCACATCTCATGAACCTAATCCATTTATTTATAAAGAAATCTCGAACTATATTAAATATTCATTGAACTCAAACTTAGGCTCCGTTTGGCGCCGTGTTCCATCTTTCTGTGAGTTTGGACAAAAACGCCACCGTCATATAATATATGTTTGACATATCAATGGTTATAAATGCCACTTTGAAAAAAAAAACATAGTTTTGAACATAAAAGTGGATAAAATCCTTAGGTGAGGTTGGGCATTCTCGAACTACAGTTCATAACCATCGCGTTCATGACCACCAACACCACACCAAACGGACCCTAAATCGATTTAGCCACATCACTTATATTGGTTTGGTTCTTCCATCCTTATGATAAATTGTAGCACACAATCAATTACTAAATTGGCTCACATACATTATTATAAAGGCGCATTTTTGATAAATGGTGAATCCAACCCAACGAAACCTGTAATTTTTGAGATGTCGCAGGGAGCGTGAATTGGTGATGCAACAATGCGAGTACTACAACGATTTAAGCAATATTTAGATGCTATTTTGAATCTTTTCCACGAGATGCATCAATAAATGACATTTTTATTGCCACAGATCATAAACTCAATGTGTAGTAGGTTATGGGCGGTTACATCGGTCATGATGTGGGGTATTGTGTCAACCATATTATGGGTGTTTACATTGGCAAGTATTCTGACGACTACACTATGAGTTGGTACGTCATTCACACTACAGACAATTACTTCGAACACACATAATAGAGCTAAGGGGACCACGTGATGGGCAGCTTCGAGCATCGTGGAGCAGTAGGCTACATATGGCTACACGTCGAGTAGTTATAATGACCCATATTTTTTTATATTAAAACTCTAGAAGAACTTAAGGTGACTGTTTGCATAATGAAGATTCGCCTATTCTGAACGCATGAAAAAAATTTGCAACGAAATATAAAGTGTGCAACCCTTTGTTGTCAGTGAACATAAACAATATGCTCACATTGCATGGTATACAAGTGTGTCTATAACACGTAGGTATAATAAGGGCAGCCTAGTGCACAAAGCATTCCCGCGCAACGAGGGGCTGGGGAAGGTTCCCCCCACAAAGGTGAAATGTAGGTAAACCTTGCCCTACATTTTTGTAGGGTAAGTTCGACTCCCACTCAACTTTGTATACTAACCTCACAGAAGAAGTGAAACAGAACTAGAGTTACTATAGAGTGCTTAGTACAATGAGAAGATACTTATGAAGACACATCTATGTGGGTTGAAGCATGTAAATAGAAGCATATGTTCCCAAATCTCAACCTCGAGGAAAAGGTTGTTTTTAAGGGCGGCAAATGATATGCGTTCATTAACGCCTTGACGAGATTGGCAAGACATGGATACATGTGGGGTTTTTAACATACATGGCATTATTTGAACGTGCATTTAAGTTTCTAGTAGTTTTTATTTTAGTTTTTATGGTATGCATGGGTGTGGCACTGTAAGTGGGGGAGCTATGGGTTTGTTATGTAACCGCTAGGTAATTTTAATAATGTTGTTTTGGGTGTAGTTAAGGTGGTTATGGATGTTAGTAGAGATATGGGTTATTGATTGTAGTTCTATTTAAAACGGAGTCATACTTCAATGCACGCATAACAAAATGAGAAAAATATGTGCAAAAAGAACATAAAGAATGAAAGACAAAATTTACATGGTTTTGTGAATATTCACCTACATCTACATTCACATCCGCATCCACCTTGGTACCAAAATATATCCACTAGATTTGAGTCAAGTGTATGAAACAAATTTTTTACACCCAAAATGTACGTGATTTTGTGAATATTAACCTATATCCACATCCACATTTACATCCAAATCCGCATACACAACCACATCCGCATCCACCTTGGTACCGAAATATATGCACTAGTCAAGTCAAGTGTATGAAACAAATTTTATATGCCCAAAATTTCCTTGCTCTTGAAATTTTTTCTTTTTCTCACAGCACTTCCCTCTTCATGCTCCAAGCCCAAACCCAACACACAACCGACATGATTACACTATTAACCCTGCCAAATTGACTCTGTCATTTCTGCAACATCTCCTAGCTACATCTCCAACTGACACACGTTGACGTGCTACATTGTCTATCATCAATCAACTCCATCTACATCATCAAATACTTGGTTAACTCACGGTTGATTATACTTCAAACTTGTTTGTTCTTCTGCCAAACCTGTTTGCTTACCTACACTCAAGTACACCCATGCTCTCAAGTCTTGATATCCGGTCTATGAATTTGTGATTATGATCATTTCACCAAGAAATTCCCACTTTACACATCACTTCGTTCAGTGGCCCAAAACTCCTTAACAACCACCTCCAACCCACTGCTGCCTTACATGCTCACCGATGGCTCTTGTCCATTCTCAAAACACATGAAACCAACAACACGTAACCAACAACACATCCAAATTCTTCACCTCCATACTTAGATATGTGCATGTAGTGGTCTCTTATGCATGCCATTCTCAATCCTCCACTACACTGAAATTCTCCTCTCTATGAAGTATGAACACAGGCAGCATTGTAGCTTTTGATGATGGCTAATAGTGATGTAGAAGCATCCCCAAACACTCTTGACTGACTAGCTAAGCTTTTCAGGATTTGAATAGGTTGCTTGAATCTGAAAGATGCAACATGCATTCTCTCATTATTTATTTATCTTGAATCTAAACATTACCTCAGGGGACTACATCGCCACCAACTTCCTCCTCACACGTCCGCTTGGCTAGTGTGGGAATCTGAGTCATTCCGTAAGAACGACTTCCATTGGAGAAGGCCACATCCTTCCACATCTTAAAAAGGATTCACTACATGGATTGTGGGAGATCAGTAATGTTCTAATAGCACAGCTCAATAATTTCTACCCGCTCTAGTGCTCTACCATCCGATATCATTCATGTAAGATTGCATGTGGCCAACCCCTCCTTGACAAACCTTGTCAAAGACCTGTATTTTTAGTTTTTCTTGTGTGGGGATTTGAGATGAATTTTATGATGTGATTTTTCAAGTGAGTTCTACTTGTATTTGATAAATCATTAACAAATCCGTATTTGAATTGACAAAAAATGGAGATACAGGGCTAAAGCAACACACTTTCCTTTATAAACTTATCTTGAGAAAATATTTTCCACATTCAACAAATAGTAGCACATTATGCTCAATTACAACTGAATATTGTTTCTCAACACCCCCTGGTAGATTAATCTGTTCTTCCATCTATGTCTATCTGCTTGCCTGCCTTTCACAGTACTTATTCAGTTGTATCTGAGAATGAAATATCTGCAGTTTCAATTCTGTTTCTCCAAGGTTCCCCCTTCCATCACTACACCGCAGTTGAGACCAATGATTTTTCCTTGTATAATCAATTCTAATCTGACTATAGTTTTATATGAATGTTCAATAAAAATACCCAGACTGATTCTGATGGTCCATGTTTATTTTCTTGTCTTCACACTAGCAAGATATATATATATTTATATATATTTGCTTAGTGGTCTCATTGAGACCATCTTTGAAGAAGTATCTTTATATAACAAGAAAATCTTTCCAGGAGCACAAATTCTTATAGGATGGATGGAGGACCGCTCAATATTAAGAAATGGAATATTATCTATCCTATCTACATAAATTCGAAGAAGACAATTGCCGAGGGACGGAGGATTAGTGCGTCCAAGTCATGTGAAAACCCAACATGTATAGAGATTGGAGACTGTTGCAAACACCTAAAGCTTCCCTGTGCAATTGAGGTACACGAAAATGTAATTTGTTTCTTTAAATTTTGGAATCTATATGCTTCTCACCATTATCTAACAGATGATTGCTCACCTTAATAGCTTGATAAGGCGTACCCTCGAGATTTCATGCAAAGAGGCCGAGTAAGGTTTTTGCTGAAAAAGGAAGATGGATCTCTATATAACCCATCAATTAGCTCAAGTAATTATCAATACCAGTAATGTCTTTCAAGTTATTTATAGATGCCAGTACTTTTGCAAATGAATCTATTTTTTGGCATGCACACGTAAGTTATTTTGGGTTGTTTGAGAATTTCCATTGGCCCATTGTTTTAGGAAACTTGCTTCCATGGAAATATACATGTAATGCTACAAATTGACGGGATTGAAACTTAGGTGTTTTAAGGATGTACTTATTTAGAATCTAAGCATATGGCTCAAGACCAATTGATTGTGGGTGGAGGGGGTCAATATATATTAAATAATTAAATGCACATGGTGATATGAGTTTCCAAAAGTGATGATATTCTTATAAGCCCCTTAAGTGTAGCGTTGTTCTTCAACACGTGAAATTATTTTGATTGAGTGATGTGAGAGTGGGTCACGGGTCTAGCATGTTCTAATGCCATATTAGAACCTAAGCTGATACAAGTTGAGGCTAATGGGGAAGATCAAGCGAGGTACAATTGAGAGGTATACCCCTCCCTCGCCCAAGTAGCAATTCCTCTATTTTTACTTAGGGAAAAATATAAAATCAAGAGTTTCAAACACAACACCTCTTTATATAGAGATGTTTACATATATGGGGATAAATTATTACTTAAAGAAATTAAAATGCTTGAAATTAAAAGGAGACTCTCGTGGTTGTGATCCTAACCTGTATGAACTGATATTCTCAATTGTCGAGTATGTTCTCCCTCATTGGATTGACGAGCGTGCATGCATCATAAGCATCCAACACAAAATCAATTGGTTGTAGGGTGGAGGGGTATAAGGTTTATATTAAGTGCACAAGACTATATGAGACTTCCGATAGGAGACTATGTTCTCAACTTATTTCTACTTTTCAATCTCACGTTTTTTGCTTCTTTTAGAATCACAAAATCTTATGCTCCATCATAGAATTTTTGAGAAATTCTATTTTATAACATATAAGAAACTATGGCGTATATATTCTATTACAACAACAAAATCCATATAGTCCCCAATCATTGGGGGTATGGGCGGGGGAAGATTGGAAACAGACCTAACCTTTGGAACTGTGCACAAAGTGGCTTCTCTTAGAGGAGAAAGACCTAACCTTTGACAATAAATGCACAAAGTGTCTACTCACAGATACCACTAAAATAGTAGCCCCCTATACCGTCACGTTTACTGCGGAATCATGCCCTCAAATCGAAAGTCAAAGACATCAAGGAGGGCAGACCCACGAATCCATTTTGATGAAAGAAAAAAAAATTGTTATGAGCAATTTCAGTACATATACTTTCAAGTTACATTGGAAACTTTGAATTTCCGTATCACCATTAGTTTTAATATTAATTATCTCCCCTGGGAGTTATCATAATTACTGATTGCATCCCTCTATCTTTTGAGATTTCAAAAACCTCTCTTGTAAGTTTTCATTCATAGCATGCATGTACTAAAATTCCCTCTTATAGGGGAACTGTAGGGGGGGGGGGGGGGGAGTATTTTTATGCATGCATATTATGAAATGTAAAGTTACAAGGGTTATTTTTGTAATTTCAAAAAATAGAGGGGTGCAACCTCTAAATTTACATACTTACAGAAAGGTTCAGAACCCTTACCTTTATGTCAATATTTGTGTACATTTTTTTACCTGAACTTCTATACTATTTTGTTCACAGTTAGTGGGATAATGTCGTGCTGCATCTGTCTTACTACCTTTGAGTTTTCATTTTTCTTCATAATTCTTCCATAATAATTTTATCCATCATTTCTAGTGGTCCATGTTCCATCCTCCGATGCACGTATTCAAATCACTTGAGTCTATTTTTCACTAACTTACCTTTATGGGTATTATTCCAACAGTTATATCTTCTCAATCCATCTTTTTACTTCTAACGCATCCATGTTGTTAGGGAATATTTCTCATAAGATTCTAAGATCTCTCAAGTGTATAAGTGGAGTGACCTATTTCTATGAAGGGAACACTGCCTGCCCCGCTATGCAAATCTTACATTCTTATGCTCTGTCCTGCATCTTTGAGCATTGAACATCTAGATTCCTTCTTCATTGTTGTTATGTTGCACGGGGGCCGGATACAATACGATACGAATACAAGATTCATGATTTTCAAGATTTTCTTAGAGTTTTCATACTCTGAATTTATTTGACACGATATGTAAGACCGTTGTAATTTTTCATGCTTTTTAGCTTATGATTGCCCTTCTGCGGGTTCTTCAATCTTCTGTTATGGCTTATCCCAATAAGATGTTATCTTGTCAAAGGTGGTGTTGGAGGCGGAGATACAAGTTATCTGGGCTCAACCTACGGAGAATTTGAGGGGAAGGATGGGGAGTGTTACGTAATCAGGGGCGAGAAATCAAATTCCCTAGCGGTTGTCAGGATTAGAGAGAAAAAGGGAGGGACATAAATAACCCTAAGGTTCCCAAATTCAATATACAATCAAGCATAATCAAATACAAGACATGGAGGATTTATATAACACCATCGGCCCAACTGCAATAAAAGGAAAGATACATTTGATTTCCAATGATATTCACGCGCTTTAATGACTTTCTTCTGTCAACGTGTCACTTGTGTGCCTTTCGCAGCGTTGTTTACCCGTCATACTTGTGGACGCCCCTCTCCCTCCTCCACTTCCCTCAAAAGTTTGACTTGTCCTTAAGGCAGAAGTCTCAAAATTGGGCACAAAACCGACATGTCAACCCATGTGGCCTCTGATGGAGGCCAATCAAGCCAATGTACTAGGACTTAATCAACCAAGGAACCCTCTCGACTGATAGTACGTGTATTTGTGACGAGTTGATGGAGTAGTCTAGCGAGGTAAGCCCGGGAACCGGCGGGGGCTGAGTCCCCTCGACCAAATGGTCTCCAACAACTCATTTTAACTGAGATACGTGAAACACCGGGTGGATGCAGGCATGCAGCTGCCTGGTTGAAGGCGGAGACAGTATGTTGTGGTGCCAACACATGCAACAACATCAAACAGGTCGTAGAACTTGGCTGCGAGCTTGGAATGGGCCCACGAGATGACTGAAATCTGGCAGTGCGGCCAAAGTTTGACGAACGTGGTATCCCCTTCAATGTATTTGGCGTCTCAGTGGTGGTGGTTGGCAAAGGCAATCTTCTAGTCTTGCGCGCGCTGAAGATGATAGTGCGGATGGAGAATTATAAAGTCATAATCACGAAGTAGATTAGACAAGGACGCCACAACGCATTCACCTGATAATGCATGTGAGGGATTGTGAGGGTCTACCATAGACTTCCTCGAATGGAGTGGTGTCGAAACTGGTGTGGAAAGAGGTGTTGTTAGAGTACTCGGCCCAGGAGAGCCAATCTGCCCATGCTTGCGGGTGGTCGTATACAAAACGTCAGAGATATGTCTTCTAGCAACAATTCGTCACCTCAGACTGTCTTGGACTGCCCGTCTGCCTGGGGGTGGTAAGTTCTACTCACACGAAGGTTGGTGTCCTGCATCTTGAACAACAACTACCAAAAATAGCTCAAGAATAAAGGACCACAATCGCTCACAATGAAGCGAGGGAATTCACGCAAACGAACCACCCCATCGATGAAAATTGTGGCAACCACCAGTGTAATAAATGGGTGTCTGAGGGGAAGGAAGTGTGCGTATTTGGATATACTATCCACGACCAATTATATGCAATCCCACATCATGGAGCGAGAGAGCTTAGAAATGAAATCCATGGATATATCCTCCCAGATTCGGGTCAGAATAGGAAGCGGTTGAAGGAGGCCCCAGGAAAAGTGACCTCATACTTCGTACGTTGACACGACATACAGGTTGTCACAAAAAGTTGGCACTTTGGAACATTTCAGGCCAATACAAAAACACCGTGTGCGGCGATATGTCCGGAAGGCACCCACGTTGCCCCCCCCCCCCCCCCCGGTGTCAAGTGAAACTCCACAAGTAGACGTTGGATGATTGAGATGAAGCTGGGAGAACCCAACATCCGCGGTAGTGGAGGCGATCCCTTGCAAGACTATATAGTGTTCGAGCGGTGTCATCCTCCCATAATGCAGTAACAATCGGTCGAAGGAGTGGGTCGGCGACAATCTCGTGTTGGAGAAGAGATGCATCCTCTCAGACTGGTCTTGAAATAGCTGCTAAGCTAGCAATCTGCTTTTGCTGAGAAAGAGAATCGATCGCGCGGTTGGAGGAATCAGCATAGAGTTCGATTAGAGAAATCATAGCCCAATAGTTTTGCAACCCAGACCTGTTGTGCTAGAATGACAACCTTCTGATTCAAGAGGTACCGAAGCTGTGATGATACGTCCAAACCGTGAACTGTCGGCCAAGAAGGTAGGGACGCCAATGCTGCATAGCAAGTACTTGTTGGATCTTATGACGCCCTTAGAGGGGGTGAATAAGGGTTTTTTCACCTTTATGAAATACTTAGAAATTTTACAAAAATAATTATAACTATAAAAATGATTTTTCTTGTAAGTTCAAAAAAGGAAAAAACACTTTGAAATTCAGAATAATTGAACTTGTAATTTTATAACTGAAATATGAATACAAGAAAAACTTTGATTTCTATAGAGCTTGAAATCGAGGCTACAAGTAAAAATCCTTTTTGTGACTTCACCGGTCCTTCTCCCAAGGACCGGCCGACTATAGTCTATTTCTCCATAGATACGATATCTAGTCTCCTTCTAGATCTCACCTAGACCTAGTCGTTGCACACAAGGTGGTGAATTACCTCCTAAACCACTCAAGGCCTAGTCGCCACTCAAGGCCTAGTCGCCACTCATAAGTCGGCGAATTCACTACCTCTTACAAAAGTAAAAGAAAAAAATACAATTAGAAATCGCAAATTAAAAGACTCCCTCTAATGTAGAGCTTTATAGGAGATGAGAATCGTCGTGAATATCGTCGCAGATGAAGCACACGAAAGTCTCCTCTTTGCTCTTGAACTTTAAAGGAAGAAGTTGGGCATTGTCTGAATTCGGAGATGAATGGGCAAAGAGTGTGTAGGAATGAAAGCTCTAGGAGGTGTAAACTTGGACAAACAAACTTTCTGCCTTTTATAGAGATCAGCCACTATCGCCAGCGGTATTTTTATCACCGGCGTTATCTCCTCGTACTGCCACGTGTCCCACACTGAGGTGATCGTGCCGAGTAAAATGGTGAACGTGGTCGATCATGGGGATACCGCCTACGATATCAATATTGCCTTGTGATATTGCAAAAACATGTGCGTCGTGGGTTGGATCGTGTGGGACATGGCTGTCGCAAGGCTGACGTCATCCGCAGTGACGGATCCAAAAAATTAATAATGGGGGTGCACAAATTGATAATGGGGGTACAAAAATTTTTTTTGAATGTGTCACCAGGTTCTAAAAATTTTAACATGTGGGGCTAACCATCAACTTGCTTCAAAAAAAAATTTGAGCGTTTCCATCTTATTGGAGCTGTTTCTTCCTCATCTTGCCACCGTTTTTGACGTATAAGTAGTCAAAATTCATTGTCACGACGAGAGAAATCCAAATACACTAAATATTTTGAAAAATAATGGGGGGTCAGTGTCCCTCGGGCCCCCCTCTGGATCCGCCTCTGGTCATCCGGGTTATCGCCAGCGATAGTAATAACGTCCGCGATATCTCAAATTCCAAAACTTGACTTCTTTTCCCGTATCACATCCATATCAGAGTTATAAATATGCAAGTATGTTTGGAAATATCATGAAAAGAAAAATAAATACAATGTAACATAATTTGAAATTCAATTAGACATAAACATTGAAAATGACATGCTTTGCTATCTAATGCATTTACTCAAGTGTAAATAGAATAGTATAGATTTGCTTTATGGTTCAATTCTCATTAGTAGAAATTTTATGAGGGGTAATGATGTGTACATTTAGTGTTTTGATAAAGGATACAAATGTATTAATTAAACCACATGAAAACTTGTGATATAAGAACACAACATTAAATACACACAAATAACTTTACTTCTACAAAAGTCAATGCACGTAGATTTTTTTAAAAAGAAGTGGCAAGATATTTGTTTGTACAAGATACTTTATAATTCTCTCCAAGGTGTCTAATGTCACAATGTTCATTAAGACTTATCAGGAGGGTGAGTAGTGCTTGGTGGAGTTTTCCTTATCATTTTATTTTATTGACCAAAAATTCTGAACTCACTTGTTTTGCAAACTTAGATATTTTTTTTAAACCACTTTTCTCTTAAAAAAAGTGCATGAAAAACAGGAATTGCATACTACAATTCAATGTTGTGTAGATAAGTTATTTATGTAATTCACGAGGTTATGTTAACACACTACACATTCATGCAAAAATAAAACTTAAAGATACATATAGATTATCAAAAAGTGAGTGAAATATTCATTATCAAATATAAAAACATTACTCATACTTAGAGGCATGTGAAAATAATTCTACACATGTTCTACAACCAATTTCATTGCATAATATAAGATATATTCAAGACATGAAAAGATCAAAACAATGTTTTATTGAACTTGAAAATAAAATCAGATATTGTAAACAATCTTTCAATGATAAATCTAGTCATCCTTGACTTAGGTAATGTAGCATAAGCAATTTTTTTATGTTTTCAATTTTGAAATGAAAAAATAAATTAAACAAAAATAATTAAAAATTTTTAATATTTTAAAGAAATTTTTTACATGTTAAACAAAAACCAAAAACAAATATGATAAGAGTTAAAAAGATTTCTTTTTGCAACAAATTACACTATTAAAAGAAAGCTAATAATACATAGTTGCTTTTTTGAAATTTTTGATATTGCCGACGATATCTAAATATCGTCGGCAATATCTCTTTTTATAAAAGACCCGATCTGATTCCAAATCTGAGTTTGTCTTTGACTTTCCCAAAACTCTATCGCGAGAAACCCTTCGTTTTTTCAGTGAAATGACAAAATCAAAGGTATTTTACTTATTTTATTGTAAATTTTTGAGATATCCTTCCTTTATGTGATGATTTAGAAGATCCTTTGGTTTTTAATGGTGATTGCATACAATGTTTTAGATTTTGGAGAGATCAAAAGTAGATCTTGGAAATAGGTGAGTAAAAATCGGATTTTTGTTGAAATTTTCCTTAGAACGTATGATTTTGAGTTAGGATTTTGGATTTCGTGTGAGATCAAAAAATATTTTTCAAAACCTAGAGTCTAATTTTAAAAACTAGGATAGATTTGAAAGGAGTTTTGAGGAAGAAGATGAATAGTGAGTTTTCATTTTCTAGTTCTTAATGATGTAAAAAGTTTTAGGGATAAAAACACATATTTAGTTAGTATAAAAATATAGTTTTCAAGATCTAAGAAGGTTTTGTGAAGGAAAAAGAACTTTTGATATTGTCAGGTATCGCCCGACGATATGAATATCGCCCGCGATATCTCAAATTCCAGAACTTGACTTCTTATTCCCGCATCACATCCATAGGAGAGTTATATATGTTATTTTTGCACTATAAACAAACTATGTTCAAAAACATTCGGGATTTGTTATTCTCAAACCAAGGAATGTGGAACGCATGCTCCAATAGTACTAACGCCATAATCTCATATTCATAAGCGGAGCGGGGGCGGTCAATGGCCGCGAACATACGACTGAAGTAGGCAATGGGTTGTCCCGCTTGCATCAACGCAACGTCGACGCCCGTGCCTTAGGCCACACACTCCACAACGAACGATCGGAAGAAATTCGGGAGAGTCAAGTCTAAGGGTTGTTAAGGGCTCACTGGAGGGCCTGGAAGGTTGTAGCCGCCTCTGGTGTCCACTGAAATGCGTCGGTATCTAAGTTTTTCAACATGCTGGAGAGGGGCCTGACAATTTTGTGATAATCCTTAATGAATCTCTGGTAGTACCCAGAAAGACTCAAACGTCACGAAGAGAGTGGGGTGTGGGCCACTGAAGGACGAATCAAACCTTGTCCTGGTCTATAGAGACTCCCCACACTGAAATCATGTGCCCTAATTAGCTATCTTGGTCTGACCGACTTCTTGGGGCTTACCATAAAATCATGCTCTTGAAGGCTGGCTAGTGTCGTCCGCGCATGGTGGAGGTGATCCTACCAAGAGAAGTTGTAAACTACAATGTCATCAAAGAAAACAAAAAGTACCTGCGCAGAGCTGGCTAGAGTAAATCATTCATGATCTCCTAAAAGATGGTGGGCACATTCATTAAGCCAAAAGATATGGCGATGAAATCATAGTGTCTGTCATGCGTGTAGAATACTGTCTTCAGGATATCCTCCTCCTATACCCGACTCTGGTGATAGCTGGAGCGAAGGTCCAGCTTAGAAAAGTAAGAGGCCCCTCATAGCTCGTCTAGTAGCTCCTAGATGATCAGAATGAGATTTGTTCAGAATGGTGACCTTATTGAACTCCTTGTAGTCCATACAAAAGCATCAACTGTCGTCTTTCTTGCATTGGGGCGGATTACACCTATGACTAGTATGTCACCCACACACGTCTCAATCTCTTCCTTTTGCGTGTGACCATAACGATAAGGTCAAACAGAGACGGACGCCACGCTCGCTTGTAACTGTTAGGAAAAGGTACCATCACTGATTGCCCAGTCTAGAATCTCTCTGAAAAATGCCCTAACCCCTCTCTCTCACGAGCAAAGGAGATATGGGCTTATATATGTATGGTGTGCATCTAAGACCCCCACCTCAAATTCACGGGGGATCATACACCAAGAATTTGGAGAGAAGAAACTCATGTTGAGCGCAAGTCAGAGGCTTGGTGAGCAAATCGGCAAGTTGGCGCTTTGTGGGAACATAATGTGGAACAAGAGTGCCCTAAGTGTGTTGATCACGAAGGAAGAAGACATCAACACCAATATGATTGGAGAGCGAGTGCTTGGTTGGATTCAGGGTAATCTGGATAGCACCAGTGTTATCACAATAGAGAGTAGTAGGACCAGGAGCAGTACCAAGATCAATAAGCAGCCAACGAAGCCAGACAATATCCTCAACTGTAGTGGCCATGACACGGAGCTCTGCCTCTATGCTAGAACAAGAAACTTCATTCTGCTTCTTGGATTTCCAGACAATGAGTGAAGAGACCAAGAAGAGACAGAAATCGGTGATAGAATAATGATCAACAGGATCGCTGGCCCATGTAGCACAAGTTGATGCGTACGTAGCGTGTTGAATGCGAATGCTAAATGCTGCATGTGTTCCTCCCATGGCGAGATGAAAATTAAAATATCGTCAAAAAAATTAGGATGAATTTTCGGAGTTAACCTTGGAAGATGCGGTTTATCAAACTCTGGAATGTGGAGGGTGCGTTGGTTAACCCAAAGGGCATCACCAAAAATTTATAGTGACCCTGATGGGTCCTGAATGCCGTCTTTTGAATGTCTTCCTCCGCCATCCGCACCTGGTGATAACTGGCTCGCAAATCAAGTTTCGATAAATAATGGGCTCCCTGCAGCTCATCGATCAACTCCTCGATGAGAGGAATTGGAAATTTGTCTTTGACCGTGTCCTGATTCAAGTGTTTGTAATCCACGCATTGTCTCCATGTGTCGTCTTTCTTTTTCATTAACACCACCGGCAAAGCAAAAGGACTGCAACTATGTCAGATCACGTCGGTTTGAAGCATCTCCCCGATAAGCCGTTCAATCTCAGATTTTTTACCGCGGTATTCCGCCGTTCGTACACGAGACATGGTGGCATTGCTTTTAGCACTTTCCAAACATAAAAGCAATGACACCGCGTCTCGTGTACGAACGGCGGAATACCGCTGTAAGAAATCTTCATTCTTTCTGGCTACATATCAGATAGTTTGTTTAGTAACGTATATTATAATTCAGTAAAATTAATAGTGTCGTGTAGAACCGCTACTACTGTTAGAGAATTGTAGCACTATTGTCGCTTCTCTAGTTATGATGTTCATGATTAAATTATAAACATCCCAAACAGTTAGTCTATACGAATCACATGCAAAATTCTCTATATATTCACGAATATGAGATATTGACTTCAAGAATATGTTTTCTAGTCGAGTAAATCAATATGATGAGTTGCCCTTACTACGCACATATGTTCGCAAGCCGAGTAGCACTTGTTAGAAGATGTTTAGTTGCATGCTGGAAATTTCTTCCCGTGTTTGATAGAGGCGCACTATCTTTCTCATGGGTTGTAGTATACCCTACGAGACAAATTATTTGGGGGACGTATCCCGCTTTAGAAATTAGTAGATTCGAGTCTGTGTCCGTGAGACGCTAGAACACTTGGGTTCGTTAGTAAGACTCGGATCATTAGACTAATGTTGCGCGTTGGGAGCTACTCAGTCTGGAACTCTGTCGAGGAACAACCATAAGTGGATTTAGAACTCAAGTTTAGACTGAACCCTAGAAATTCCCAGTTAACCAAATTATTCGAAACTTGAGTAAACTCCACGGTATGAGTAATTAGAATAGTCATTTATTTTGCTATTTTTTTTAGAAAACCATGCACAGTACACTAGCATACAGTTTTTCCTATAGCACAAAAACTAGTGATTTTCGAGCATGCATATTTTTCTTCTAAAATAAGTTTAGTGTCACTAGGAGGAATAGTTTTTCTTACTTTCCCTTTGGACTGACCCATGTTTGAGCATGTTTTTACCGGGGACCTAGGTGGGAAACTACGCTTAGGATGAGCGTGTTATGGCAGTCGCTCCTATAGTTTATTTTCCCTTCCAGTTGTTGTTTTACTTTAATACCGTATTGTTTAGTTTTGGATACATGTATTATTAATGTTTAAGATTTTCTTGTACCAAACTTGTTGTAAAAACTTTCAGACATGCAGTTATTTGTTTCCTATTCTATTTTAGTGGCTCTGTGAAATCACTAGGATGAGGTATTCTTTTAACCTTAGATTCTTATGCAACTTCCGTTGTAAACTTACATTTCAGTTTTTTTCATTTATGTCTGTTATGTACTAGTTTTAATATTGTTTCTTAGTTGAGTTCTTATCGCTGGACCCGGTCGGACGGCTGATGGGTTGTTAAACTAGGTTGGGGTTTTACAAAACATTTTGGTTAAAACATTCTAACCCTAAACTGGATCTCCTCACACAAACCCGCAAAGCAAAAAACCGATGGTGTGTTAAACTTCCCTGAAAATTTGAAAATTGACGTCTTGGAAAACGAGTGACCAAATACGAAGAGGATTGGGCCTTCGTGTAACTTTCCAGCGATAACCCCCCCCCCCCCAAGTCTCTCCGGCCTTCTCTGCCTTCCATGCTGCCAACAGAGTGCAGGTGTCTTCGCTCATGGTATATACCGATCGGGCCAACTCTTCATGATTTTGCTTGAGGGTTTCCATTTCGTTGCTTTGCTCTTTGGATAGGGTAGCGTCCGACACCGGCATCCCGCGAACGCAACCTTGTTGCGATTAACTCCCGCAACCTGTAAATCGCCGAACAGAGCAGTATCGCCGAACAGAACAGAATCTGTAAATCAGCGGATTGGGCAGAACCTGCTATTAACAAAGTAATACAACTCTCACAACAACCAGAGTATTGGATACCAATAACACTGATGATTAGGATAGAAAAAAAAATAGGAACAAGAACCCGAGGTCTTAAGGCTATGCCCAAACAGACCTCAAAGGACTAAACTACCCCTCCCCAAATACAAAAATAACATAACTAGCATAAAAATAAAAAGGTAACGTCCACCGGGTCATAACAAGAACTAGGATTCATTGTGCATTGCAGACTTCGTTTCAACATTCATTTTGGCGATGAGTACAGTAATAAGGGTGTCTCAGGAGTTGTTCAATACCACAGAAAGTCAGAAAGCCGTGTTCTCAGTCATCCAAAACTTAGAGGAATCTTCATTGTTTGTCCTGCGTCATCCATCTTTTCAACGACAATAATTCTTCCCAAGCAAAGGTCCTTCATCTCAATGACCTATTAGAGTTTTGTAGTAGCAAGTACTTCATCTTATTCAGATATTCGTGGATACAGTGGCAATACCAAGTTTTGTGCCTTTTTTCAAATCTATCTGGCTTTTTCTGTTTGGAAATCTCTTGCTTTTGCATATTCTTTTGCTTTTGCATCTCATCATTTGATACTAGCTCTCCTTTACATACCTTAACTACTTATGAGTACATGTTATTCAAGTATTTGGCATCAGTCTTCAGGCATTTCTTCCCACAGGTAATGTTTATCTTCTCCATTTTTATGCGATTTTTGAACATGTCCCCATTATCCATGCCTTCATTCTTCTTCTTTTGAATTAGTTAGAGGAAGGATATCTACGAGTGAAGGGTAATGATGTGTTGCAAATGCTCTTGAGTTGAGTAGTTTTAACCCTAGGTATCTACTCCCCTTGTATTCATTAGAGGACCATTTTATTTGCTGAAACAGAAGTTATCAAAACCCCACCCATTGGCAGACTACTGTTTGGTATCGGGCTGCAAAAAAGCTTGGGATGTTTGCCACGGACTGGATCGACCCGACCAAACCTGTGCCCAACAATTAAAGTTGAGCGGCAGGGCAAACAACTAGGCCTGGCCCGGGCCGGACATCAGGCCAGGCTTACCAATAATATTGGGGCATGTTAGGGCCCCCAAGGCTTGTCCCGGTTTGGCCTGTGCACATGCCTAACCGGGCTTTTGACCGGGCAGTTTTTCGGGCCCAAGCTTTTTACACCCTTAGGTTGGTATAGGAAGTTTAAATTAAAAGGAGGAAGAGTATCATGAAAAAGCGGCAGTTAGGTGCCATTCAGTAGTTCTATAGTCATCATACCAAAGGTGCGCTTGGTTATCACATGCAACAAGGCATCCTACACGTCAAAACCCTGTAGTTGTTTTTTAGCTTCTCCAGTAGTGTTTTCTACATGTAAAACCTTGCAGAGTTGCAGTTGTTGTAATCTCATGTGGTGATTCTTCCTCGTTCCATCGCAAAGGCTGGACAATTTCCTCTCATTGTTAGTTCATGCTGTGATGTCAGCCATAACTTCTGATCACCCCCCACATCTCCTGCTTCATGCTTCGAAGAGTAGATGATAAAATTTCACTGAGTCTATGACACATGATGGGTTCCCCTTAAAAAATTCCGAGTCAGGCCGTTTCGAGCGACCGTGCAAGGAGAAGCACGTGCAGGCACAACCAATCCGAGCACGACTACGTCATGCCAAGATGGGCACAACCAAGATGGGCACGGGCGTGCAGCGCGCGCCCCTCGTGAGCACGTGTGCGGCGGCGGCCGCCACCGCCCCCACCGCCGTCGGGCACCTTGCCCGAGTTGCCCGGACCGCTGGGGGGCACTTTTGTTTTTTTTGCTAAAATTGGTGATCCAAGTGACCGAAACGGAGTGACGTCATTCGGCAGCACAAATTTCGCTCTGACGCAATTACCGACGTATTCTTCTAGAAAACTATAAAAAGGTCCTCCGGTCTTCATTCAAAGACAAGCAACTCCAGAGGCTAGAAAGAGCTCTGAGGTTTTCCGGCGAGAACGTGGGACTTAGATCGTTCCTCTGCCCGGAATTCTCTCCGCTCCCTCTCTAGCACGAAGACGTCTCGAGACTTCAAGAACGCGGTTTTTTCCTTTTCCAAAGGAGCGCTCTCATCAAGGCTCCGGCTCAACAGGAGCTGTTCCAACGAGGCTCCGAGGACTTAGAGATTTTCACCACCGGAGCGCTTTCATCGAGGCTTCGAAGACCTTAGAGATTTTCACCACGGGAGCGCTTCCATCGAGGCTCCGAGGACTTAGAGATTTTCACCACCGGAGCGCTTCCACCCAGGCTCTGAGGACTTAGCTTTTTCTCCGTTGTTTTCATATTCTGCCCTTGTAACGAAGAGATGGTCTGTCATCCTTAGACAATCCGATTCTCCGGACCGGGAAAAAACCGGGTGACCCACAACAACACACATTATTGTTTGCGAACCACTGGAATCAATGGGGGATCAATGTTGGGTGAGATGCACCATCAATCAAACTCATAGTAAAGTTAAAAGATTAAATATCAGCATAGTTTTCTTCTGTCTGATGTGGGACTAAATCAGCACTCTTTCATGCTTTAATAACTATGATGAGTCTAGAGATATCATCAGACATAATTCTTACTAAAATTTTTACCAAGAGAAATTTATGTTAAAGCCATTTTCATGCCCATTTGGTCTTCTGCAGAGAAGCAGCTGATGCTCCATGTGGCTGAGCTGGTCCCTCGCCATCCAGGAAGGTTGAAGAAGCCTGAACCCGCAGCTTCAACGACTGCTCCCGGAACTTCAAAATCTGGAAAGTCGGGGAAGAAGAAGAAATGATTCTCTAATTTAATACTGTAAATGTAAAATGCTAAGCATTCCTGATTTTACGGGAGAGTTAAATGCTTTCATTTATTTCTTATTCTACAATTGCCTGATTCCCTATTTGAATATCACAATAGGCAAAATTTTTATTTTAAATTTAAATCATTTTAGCAATATTCATGAATTTTTCAGATAAAATGAGCAGCAAGCTGTACTTCTGCCGCGGGAGGCCACCGCCCCACCGTGCGGATGAAGGAAAACCGTGCAGATTTTCTCCGCGGGAAAACCGTGCAGATTTCCTCCGCGGGAAAACCGTTCACCCAAACGAGCCGTTTAGATTGGATGCATGAATGCTCTCTTCAGGTCTTACTTGTTTGCTTATCAGCAATTTCAAAATCTAGAAATTTAAAGAGACGCCTTATTGTAATCTTATGAGAAACATTTACGCAATGCCCAGCTCATAAATGATTGGTGCATGAGAGCGCATCCATTTTATATGTATCAGCTTGCCACGACCAGACGGACTTCGAGCATGGGTGAGGACCGCCCGCATACGATGGGGTATACCCTCCCTTGCCGTCACTAATAAATATTACTCGTTGTCGAGGGGCGAGATAGTGCTAACAACTCACAAGGGTTCTTACATAGAATTAGCCGAGCTCGTCTATTCTCACTTTAAGTCTGCTTCTCATGAGTGTGCTTCGTATAAAATCTCTCTCTCGACCTCTCTTGTTCATTTATTCTTGTTTGTGATGGCTACTGCTTCGGAGGACACGTAACATTTGTCATACCCAAGTCCGAACTTTGTGAGTCGAGCAGCTCCAACAATATATCAGTGATGACTCTGAGAATTGGAGAGCTGCCAAAAACGTTTCTTCACAATATATCAGTGTTGTTTTTCTTCCCTTGCAAAAGATTTTATGCGCATTTTTTATTATAAAAAACCATTTTATCAAACATGTGATTCATCCATGAGTTGAAGAAAGCTGCCGCTGTATTGTAAGGTTTCGTTTGGCGCAACGTTTGGAGCTTTCTGTTTGGGGCAAACGCCGCCGTATGGCGGGTAACCAAATGATCGGCGGCGGCGTTTGCTCTGTTTGCACCTGTCGCATCAAGGAAAATGAATGAAAACGGTGGGATTCTAACAGCGGCTTGCCCCCTCCGGTTTCAAGAGCGCTCCTTCTCCCATCGACTGAGCAAAACGTTGTAACGATGCTTTACTCTTTTTTAAATTATAAATATAGGTAAATAATGAAATATATTTGTATTTATATACAGGTATATAATACACGTATGCAAATATACTTGCGCGTAAATAAATATACATATCTTTAATTAATTATTTAAAAAGACAGCATTTTTGCTAAATTGAAACGTACGAAATAAGGCGCGGAAGGGGGTCTTCGCAGTAAAGAGTTGGATCAATTGATTATTTGATATTTTGATCCAGCCTCCAAATTCTCCCGAGAATTTAATAATCAATATATCGTCTCGCGAGAGACGTGCGGCGATAAAATTCGAGCCGTCGGAAAGCAAAAGCTTCGGCGGTGAGGACGGGTGGAAGTTAGGGTTAGTGGGGCCCGCAGACCCATGTGGGCGGCCGTGCCGTCGTTTTCACGCCGTCCCACTCCCGCTTTTTTTCCTGACCGCGCAACTCCAGCCGCCTCGGCCGGCCCCGCCACCTCGATACCCCGCCGGCTTTTCATCATTCCATAAAATATTTGCATTGGACCGAGCAGTTTTTTCTTTTAATAAATAAATATAATTTTAAAAGTTATTAGCTGCAAAACATAAATATTAATTTGTTATATTTAATTTGTCAGATTTCGTTCGGAAGTTTAAATATTTATTCTCTTTTATTGAAATAATATATGACGCCGTTTGCACCCGAGATTTTTGAATGATGTGCACGTAACAGCGTTATTTATTTATAGCCATAAAGTCCATCAATTTGTAGTAAAAATAAATAATTTCATATAATTGTTAACCTAGTATATTTGATATGTACCCCAAAATATCAAAGTGGTCGAATTGAGCAAACAAGACCCCGAATGTGACCACCTCGTCGAGACGATTCTAACGGACCTAATGTCACTAAATTCCAAGCTCATTCAACCTCGCAAATGAGCACCGCCACGCCGACACTCTCTTGAAGGCACTCTCCGCTCATCGAAAAGGCACTCTAGCTACTCTCTGGGTGTTCCGCTCTCTAGTGCATTCTCCGCGCTCCACTATCAAGAAGAAATTATACTTTCTAGGATGAGCCGCACGCATACTCGTCAGAACACATCATCGTGGTCCGACCTTCGGAACGCACCTCCGCACATAGCTCTTTGTCTATGTGCGAATTCGGTCCACTCTCAAACTAAGATGAATCTAATTTACTGAACACAAAGAACGTTGATTGATCCATAATAATATTAATATACACAAGTGCATATGAGTAAAACTTTTATTTCTTATTAATTAACAATAAGACCATGTTTGTTTGGGTTTTTTTGCTCAAAAATGTTGTATTTTAATCTTATTTGAAACCGCAACCATTTTCCTCCATCTCTCACTGCTCCGCCGCTCCAGTGCGCTCTATAGTGCACCTGTCGCTTGATCCTGTGCTCCGCTTTCTAGAAAGCAAGATGTGCACCGCTCTCTGAAAGGCGCTACGTTGTCTAGTGTGTGTCATCGCACTCCATTCTCTTGAAAACACTCTACTCTCTAGGGTGGGCCTCACGCTACTCTTCAGAAGACACCATGAGCCAATCTCTGGGGCGTGCCCCCGCTCACAACCCTCTAAATGAAGCATGGCCCCGACACGTGCATAGGTGTGCTCCGAGAGTTCCTATGACTACAAGATCAGAAGCAAACAAAAGCGATTAGATTAAAACATATCATACGTGTGTAGATATAACAATATCTTTGTCTTGGTTAGTTGTGGCAGATGAATTAAAGATAAAGTTTTATAAGCCAGGACATAGTAAGGTGTTTTCATCCGGTTCTTGGCTCTTTTTCGTCGATGATTCTTAGGCGTTGATGGCTCCTAAGCGCACAGCTACTTTCGGTCTTGGCTGAGTCTGTTGCAGATAGCATGTGCATGTGAACTCTTGATTCCCATGTTCAACTCCAACTCTCGCGGGGGTGAGGAATTTTATTGCCAAATAGGGGATGGATGGAATTGCCTTAAAGGCCACTTGAAGAGGTCGCTCGAAGATCGCATTGTAGGGTGACTATGTCTCGATGGCTACAAATTGGATGGTGTGAGTGACTCGTTTCAGGAATTCTTCTGAGGGGACTGGGAGTTCAATGATGCCTTTGACCGAGACAAGCCCGCCATCGAACCCATAGATAAGGTCGGAGGCTGGTTGGAGTTATCTTCATGGATTCTCATATTGCAAAGTGTGGCCAGAAATATGACGTTCACTGAGCTGTTGTTGTCTACAAGGATCATCTTAACGCAGAAATTGGGATCTCCGATCTCATCACAGATGACCAGTTGATCCTGATATGGAGTGAACAATCATTTCAGATCTTCTTCTCTGAAGTTTATCGTCTTTTGGTGGTGGCTGGGTGACCCCCGGAGATGTCCTCTACTATCCCGAGACTGGTCTACACCCCTACATCTTTTTGGTGGGGCTGCGACTGTTCTCTCCTAGGTTGCGCTTGGTGATTGCGGGTCTGGTCTTGAAGGAACCTTCTTAGGATTCCTTGGCGAATCAAGCACTCGATCTCATCTTTTAATTTCACACATTCTTCAGTAGTGTGTCATGTTCCCCTATGGAACTCACAATACTTCGTTCGGTCCCCCTTCCCCTCTGTTATTTCTCGGGCTTTTGCAATGCTTGATTATCTTTAATTGTGTGTATAACACATTTACACGTGAAGTGTTTAGTGGCGTGTATTCTTGGTAAGCTCCGGGAGGGCGGTCCCCTCGTCGCTATTGCAGTCATGCGCTATTTTGGCGCTCCTCTTGTCGATGTGGGGCTGGTTCTTCTCGCTTCCTCTGTGTCGCTCTTTCGAACTGTCGGCGGTGAGCTTTTATGGCCTCATCAGTCACGATTTGATCTTCTACCCTCCGTATAAGGTCAGGATAGCTAGGGATTGTTTCCCTTAGCAAAGATGAGTAGAATCTGTTAGTGCGGAGTCCCCCTAAGAAGACTCCCCGAAGTAGTTCGGGATCAACCCCTGGTATGCCTTGCCACTGATGTGAATCAACGGAAGAATTCCTTGAGGGGTTCTCTTTTATTCTAACGATTGCCAGATAGATGAGAAGGGTCATTCAGAATCTTCCAATTAGCCACAAATTATTCTAAAAATTGTTAAGTCAGCTCTGTAAAGCTATGAATTGTCCCTTCTCTAGGGGAGTGGAACCATGTTCGGGTCTGGCCCTTTAGCGTGGCGGGGAAAACTTGGCAGAGTAGTTGATCTGGAGTGTTGTAGATTTGCAACACTGTGGTGAAGTGATTAATATGCTCCAAGGGTTCTTCAGTCCCGTCATAAGTCTCGATATTGGGTAACTTCAATCTAACTGGGACTGGATGTGCCAAAATCTGTTGCGTTAGTATGGATCCGGCCTAGTCAGGGCGATGCAGATATGTAGCCCTTCGGCCGATCTGACCATACTCCTATATTAGGAATTCTTTGATTCCTCTCTGATGGTCTTTTGAGTGTGACTGTCCGTTGGCGTTACTGTTGATGCCTAACTTCGGTGGTCTTAGCCGAATGGGCGGGGTGCGAAGTACTTGCGGCTTCTGAGTATTCTTTGGAGCTCTCTTCTTGATGCTTTTTAGAGCAGGGATTATGGGTAGTGGGTCTGGTCGGCGGGCAATGGAAGTGATGCGGTTGGCTGGGCCATTCTCAGATCTCTAAGAAGTGCGAGCACCTCGGTTTGCTATTCCTCTGGGCGGGTGATCCTTCCTGTAAGCACGTTCTCCAATGCAGCGGTCATTTCTTTTTGTCGTGGGACATTTATCATAGAATTTGAGGGTCCGGGATTATCGTGTCCTTGTTGGGCGGAGTGCGAGAGCTTCTTCTCACCGTGGTTGCTAGTCATGAGTACAATTGGGTATGAGGTACTGACTTCTGTGTTTTCAGAAAATCTTTCTAGAATATCGGGGGAACGTCTTCTCACAGACGACGTCAAATTGTTGCGGTCAACTCAATCCTCCTTGTAGACCGGACAAACCCAGCCCGCCTTAGTCTATAAACCAGTCGAGCGCGCGCACAATCATAGAATAAGCAGAAGCACACAAACCCATTTTAACGTAGAAAAACTCCTCAATTAGGTAAAACTCACGTGATCGGTAAAGTGTCATTCAAACATCACTATTTACGGTTATTTACAAATTGTACAGAGAACCGATGGCGACAGGCTGCTCCTCGTTACAATAGTGAGATGAGAGATTATCGAGTGCTTGGTGGGCGACGGGCCGCCTCACCCGAAGCTGATTTTTTCTATGCTTTGAGGGAGACGAGCGTTCTCGAATGCTGCTTGGCGGGTGAACTGTGGCAGAGCGCACTGAGATGTGTTGGAGGTGGCTTGGGTGGCGTTGTGAACTTAGGAAGCTCTCTGGAGTGGCACGATGCACGCCTTCTTCTTAAGAGTGTCGTGGACCTAGATGAATTCTCTGACGGCCCGGCTGGTGAAGGAGACTTGTAGGAGAATTACGGCAGAGATCCGACCTGAGGAAGAAGAGAGCTTTGAAGAGAGAAGTTAAAGATGAAGTGGGTCCTGGTGCATTTTTTTGGCTCCAGGAGGTGGATACGATGGTAACACGGCCATCCGCAAACCGTAACCACCCAAAACTACTATTTGTAGACCACATCTAATGTAGTTTCAGGCATATATGATTATCACCCTTTTGGCTATATGTAGGACATTAATTAATAAATAACATTTCACACTAATCTTAGTGGTTAGTGGGTGGTTACGCATGTGATTACTCATGTAATTAACGGACGACATTGATCGCGATTGGGTGATCGGATGGCGACGAAGGCCCGCCATGAGCATTGGGGGAACCGACAATGGAAGAGGGTCCGCTGCCGGTGGAGTGGCCAGCCGCGGCCGGAGAGGGCGCGACCGCGGGCGGCGGTCACGGAGAGGGGCAGTTGCGGCGTGGGTTGCCCGACATCGACTCCGCTTAGGGCGGCCGGGCACGTGGTTCCCGGCACCGCCCTGGCCTAGGATGGTCGGGAGCTGGGCGCCCGACGCCACCCCGACGTAGGATTACTAGGCGCCCGACGCCGCCCCGGCCGGGGGCGGGACGCCCGACAATGCCCCAACCGAGGACGGTCGGGTGCGGGGCGCCCAACGTTAGCCTGCCGAGGCCGGTCGGTCGCGGGGTATCCGGGAAAGGGCGGAACTACATCTGGGCACGGTAGGGCACGTGCCCGACCGATTTTTTCCACTCCCGTCTAGGGCTGCCGATCTCATTCCGGCTCCGCTCCCGACTGTCCATCGCTGCTGCTCCCGAAGTCCGCTCCCGAGTCCACCGATCGTCGCTGCTCCTCCGTCTCC
The DNA here is from genome assembly GCA_039513925.1 of Platanthera zijinensis. Taxonomy (NCBI): domain Eukaryota; kingdom Viridiplantae; phylum Streptophyta; class Magnoliopsida; order Asparagales; family Orchidaceae; genus Platanthera; species Platanthera zijinensis. The sequence goes on from CM077096.1 coordinate 27,137,113, forward strand.
TCAACCCCAAGTTTCAGGCTTCTTCTTCTTCTTCTTCTTCTGATTTTGCCCTAGCCGTTGCTCTGTTTTTGCCCCAGGCCCTAGCCGCTGCTCTGGACTTGCCCCCCGATTTGCTTCTTCTTCTTCCCTACCGTGAAATCATAATAAAGCATAACTTTTGATAATTTATTCTTCTATTGCTATCGGTGGATGCTTTTAATGGCTCTTAATCTCTAGTGCTCTTAATCTCTAGTTTCATTATCATCATTAGAATTTCAAATATAAAAGATACTCTCATATTGTTCTATGGATTTCAAAACGTTTTTATGTCTAATTATCCAGCCACTTATTTTCAAAAGCCAAAGTTTTAAACCCAATTATTCATATAGCAGCCCACATTAATATTAACTGCATATAATAACTGTTTTTCCCCAATTTAATAGATAGTCGGCTGCCCCCTTAATTGCAAAAAAAATAAAAAATTCGGGGCGCTGCCCCCGAACCCCCGCTCATGATGCGCTACCCCCCGAACCCCCCAATTTGACAGTACTTAAATTGTGCTCGTGCAACTTCAAAATCTTAGTTCCGCCACTGTATCCGGGGGCTGGCCGAGTGCGGGGTATACGGGGGCTGGCCGGGTGCGGGGCACCCGTGGCGGCTTTGGTGTGGCGATCGTGCACGGCGCGGTCGGCCGGCCATGGACCGCCCGACGTTGGGGGCACCGGTGGCCCGTCACGTACGGTTGCTCGGGTGACGCGCGAAGTGGGTTCCGTGCCCTGGCTACGCAGAGAATCGAGTGCGTTGATCGTGCGTGTGGTAATTGCCCCCCATGATCCCACTAAATTAATGTGGATCATCGGCTACAGCTATTGACACCTCATTTTTGTTATAAATTTTATCTTGTTCTCATCAAGGACCATCGGATTTGTCTCCATAAATCATATACTATCTGATCTGGTTCAATCAAATCGCCCCCTCTATCTCCACTTTTTAATAGGTCTCTTGAACCTTCTAGGATCGCCCTAATCCTATGTAAAAATTATTAATGTATTATATGCAATAAATAATATCAATCTGTAGGCTCCAGCGGTGCCGTGTTAATGGCGTGCGCTCCGTACAAAAACACATCACAGCGGGAGATCTCGAATTCCGGGCACGTTACGGCTGCTCCGCTGTAGCGCGCGGCAGCTTTCAGACGGGGCGGGGCGAATTAGATGCGGATCCGGTGTGCGAGAAAGAACAGGCGGCAGCCCGTCAAAGTAAAAAAAGCGAACGACGCGTAGAGAGAGTATGGTGACTATGGTCGGGGGCGGTGGGCACGACACGTGCGCAGAAATCGCAGAAAAAATCGTGGCGTATAGGGAGGGATGATCATGTCGTGCGCAGGGGGAAGCCGACGCCCGTGAGGTTCTCTGCCCGCTGCCGATGCTTGTCAGAAAAGGACGAGTTAATATGTGAACTTGCACGTTTCCTCCTGACACTTCTCTGACCCCAAATTATTATTATTTTTTTAAATTATTTTCTATAATATATTGAGGCCACGTGGCACCGTGCACCGAAATTATATTTCCGGCCCTATTTCTAAATTTTCTTGCTAGTCTGTCGTCATTTTTTTACTTTTAACAGTCAACGGACTCCTGGCTCCTGCTATACTATTTTATTTTATATTTACTACTTTTTTTATGAGAAAAAGCAAATTTTTTCCTACTGTTTAGTAACAAAGCGGGTTCTTCAGGAATTGGACCGGATCACTGATGTTTCATCTGGCGGGACTTATTTTTATTCGTCAAGCGGTTATGATCGCATGAACTGGAATTTAAACGGAGGCTCAGTCAATTTGTGAATCGTGTGAATCAAGCTGCTCGAATCAAGAGGACCGGAGATATGCAACACATGACTCCCACTTACATGGTGGATCTAGGGGGGGTGCAAAATAGTTTGTGGATTTGGATTGCTCTCGTTGCAACAATGAATTTTGAGTATTTATACATTAAAAACGGTAGCTGATGAGGGAAAAACGACTTCGATAAGATAGAGACGTTCAATTTTTTTTGTTAGAAGAATTTGATGCCCGGCCCCTTCTTATTAAAATTCCTATATTCGCCACCGCCGTCATAAACTATAAACACATAGAGATATCCATATATTGATTTTCACGAATCAAAATCCCAATGAAGGTTGAATCTAAGACTTAGTTTTCTGTTCTGGAGAGTCGTCGTCATAATTAAGCTGTAAGTTTTACATGACAAAGGTTATGTCCATCAGCAAGAAAAAAAAACAAAATTTGAAGATACATTGGATGAAATTTCTTAGGTGAGGCCGCATGTTCACTGACGAAAGTCCATAACCACCTCATTAAAGGAGAAATTTTTGGGTTCGAGCCCCGTATCCCGATTTGGAGATGGGGCCGTTGTGATGGCGCCACGTGTCAAAGCATTTTAGTAATGCCGCGCAATTTGGGCAATAAAAAAAATATTTGTGCTACTCTTTTTACTTTCCCGCTCAACTCCATTCCCAATTCTTGTCGAAGCAGACCATCTGTGCCTCTTTGATCATCCCCATCACCGATCCTTCAAGCCACCAATCGTTGGTGATGCACGTCGTCGATTTGCTGCTCGTTAAGGCCTTTCAATGTTGAAGTTTTTACTCTGAGCCGAAGTCGCTCCTGGATGAAGCTGCTTCTAGTCGAAGCCGTCCATATGCAGCGTCTTTTGTTGTCTTCAAACTATACTGAAGCTCCCACGATTCCAACCATCATTCTTGCTGAAACACTGAATCATGTTTCTGATCTCTAATTGCGAACAGTGTTTCAAACAAGCAGGAGAAGGTATACCATGATATAGTTATAGTTCCTTTTTAACGTATCTTCCCTCAGAAAATGTTGAATGACTATAAATGAGGAAGAAGATGATCTCTGTGCGAGCATTTTAAAGCACGTGAATTAATTGCAAGATATTATTATATAAAATAATATTTTTGCAATAGTCTTTGATTACAGAGATATCATATATGATATTCTTGCATTAATTTTTGTGTATGCATGAATATCATAAATGATATTCAACCAACTAAATTATGATCTTCAGACTACCAAATTTATCTTAAAATATAAAGCTTTTACATTAGATATTTCTTATTCTAAATCATTTTGTGCTTGCATCAACATGACAGTCTTCAAGTTTTACGGTGCAACTTGAATATATATAACAGGTAATTCTATTTTACAAAATGCAGACACAAAACATATAGTGTAAGACATGTATGTTCTGCTTGTTTTGAAACTCTCAATTCCTATACAATAACATAAATGATTGCATGTTAATTAAAATTAATTGCAAAATAATAAAAACATTCAAATTTTTATTAAAATTTATCACATTGCAATGATTTTTATAAAATGTTTGCAAACTGGCATAATAATAAAAAATAATTGTAATATAATAAAAATCAGTAGCATTTTAATTAAAAATGCTTTGCAGGATGATAAAAAGAGCCGCATGAATTTTTTTTGTTGCCCAAATAACGAAACATTATTAAAAAGTTTTGATACGTGGCGTCATCGCAGCGGCCCCATCTACAAATCGAAAGACGGGTTGAGACCCAAAAATTTCTCTCGTTCAAAGTCCTCAACTGTAGTATCTATGTTCAACTTGTTTGTGCGAGAGCATATCGATATCGGCGTATTTTTAGGGTGCTGTTACTAGCAAATCCAATTTGATTTCTAGCAAATCATTATTATTAGCAAACTCTCATTTTTCAAAATGGCTATTTGAAAATCATTTTGTTATTAGCAAATCAACATAATTTTTTTTTAAAAAATTTAAATTTTGTTTAAAACATTTGTTCTTTCAAAATAACCCGCTGCATATAATGACATTACAAATGATTTCAAATGTATTCATTCAACCACTTATATTAGCATTATAGATGAGTCAAAATGCCGCAAATGTTTAGTATGTCCAAAACTGTTTTTTCAACAAAATATCATTATCTGCATCAAAATCTTTAAACAAAATATCGGTCGGTTTAGAAATATATTTGATTTCTAATTCCTATAAGGATGTGTTGTATATACGAGTTAAGTGTATATAATAATATATACGTCCTTTTGAACTGCGTCTTATACGTAGAATTTCATGAGAAGTGTTCAACATGAAAGTTGTAGATCTAGACGAGATCTACAATTTTCATGTTGAACACTTTTTGATTTGAAACACTTTAGATCTCCGATTTGGCCCCTGAAAAAAGTTACGTCGTACATATGTACGGACGCCCCGGATCGGCGTGACTTTTTTTGGGGGCTAAATCGGGGGCATAAACTGCTTCAAATCAAAAAGTGTTCAACATGAAAGTTGTAGATCTCGTCGAGATCTACAACTTTCATGTTGAACACCTTTTGTTTTGAAGTATTTTAGACCCCCGATTTGGAACCCGAAAAAAGTCACGCCAAAAATCTGTACGTTCCGTGCATGTCTTTTTTAGGGCTCAAATTGGAAGTCTAAACGGCTTCAAATAAAAAAAATCAACATAAAAGTTGAAAAATATTTGGGGCTCAAAATTCAAAATTGCCAAAAAAATAAGATTGGTTTGCTAGTAGTAATTTCTGAGAAGAGAAAAAAATGCAAAAAATGACTGAATCTGTTTTTTTTCTGATTTGCTAGAAACAAAAGTGAATTTGCTAATAACAACACCCTATTTTTATAATTTGAGCTTATTTGAGCCGACTATATTGGGTGAATAATCTAGGTGACTGTTATTAGCACTGCACTTTTGGATATTCGCACTACATTTACTCTTAATTTTTCGCGCCTTTTGAAAATACTTCTTGTACATGCATTTTTAGGAAAAGTGTTCAACACGAAAGTTGTAGATCTCGACGAGATCTACAACTTTTGTGTTGAACACTTTTCCTAAAAATGCATGTATAAAGCGTATTTCTAGAAATACGCTCAGATTTCGCGCCTTTTAGAAATACGCTTTATACATGCATTTTTAGGAAAAGTGTTCAACACGAAAGTTGTAGATCTCGTCGAGATCTACAACTTTCGTGTTGAACACTTTTCATAAAAATGCATGTACAAGGAGTATTTTCAAAAGGCGCGAAAAATTAAGAATAAATGTAGTGCGAATATCCAAAAGTGCAGTGCTAATAACAATCACCATAATCTATATTCAAAATCTCTCTAAAATATAATTAAATTAAGAAATAGAGGCAATATCTTTTGGCATACGTCATTGTGATCCTAATGTCAATGATGTGAGATGTCTCTTTTGTAGCACGTGTCAAAATTCTGGAAATTTAATTCATCCCATTGGATGAAAGTAGATATGCTTAGCCACTTATTGAACATGGAAACAAGTATTGTCCCGGCCAACCTCTAATTGTGGAGGCGCTGGTGTAAGTAGAGCTGTCACAGTTTCAGTTCAATCGCATCAAGATTCTTTCAAAAGACAATCAGAGACAAATCGTAGAGAACAAGACGTGCATAACGAACAGCTCAAACTTCCAAGCCGTCGGATCCAAGACAAACAAAGCAAGCAGCTCCCGTCTACAAACAACAATCAAAGGCTCCAAAGCATCCAGACTGTGAATCCCCTACAACTGCAAATAAAATACTTAACTCGGTGAGTGGTGACCTGTCACCCTCCGAGCAGCTCTCTCTCTCCCACAAATTGTAACGAGAGGCGGTCCGTCACCCTCGAGTTCTTCAAAAAAACCATGTAGTTATCGAGAATGCACGTAAGTAGCTGCAAGTGTTCTGTGCGCTCTCCTCCAGCAAGTGCTTCACGCACCCTCCTCCAGCAAGCGTTTCGCGCGCTCTCCTCCAGCAAGCGTTTCGCGCGCTCTCCTCCAGCAAGCGCTTCTCACGCTCCCCTCCAGCAAGCGTTCCGCGCAAACTCCTTCAACAAGCACTCTACGCGATCTCCGTCCGTAAGCGCTCCACACGCTCTCCGCCAATATGCACCTTGTGCACTCAAGAACAACCGCTCCAATCACTAGCATGACAATCACACCAAGACTCCTCCAAAAGACAATCAGAAACAAGTCGTAGTGAACAAGGCGCACATAACAAGCATCTCAAATTTCTAAGCCTTCGGATCCAAGACAAACCAAGTAAGCAACTCTCGTCTCCAAACAACAGTCAAAGACTTCAAAGCATCCGGATAGTGAAGCCCCCTACAGCTGCAGTAAAATACTTAACTCCGTGAGTGGTAGTCTGTCATCCTCTGAGCAGCTCTCTCTCTCTCTCCCACAAATTGTAACGACAGGCGGCCAGTTGCCCTCAAGTTCTTCGAAAAAGCCATGTAACAATGCTCAGCTCTAGTGGATGTTTGGTAAGCACAATCCCAAACATGCGGTTTTTCACATAGTTGACTGGTTTTCAACATAACAAAATTGTCTTGTCAGCTTCCAATTTTCTGTGACTGTTTGCGCGCTCGATCGCTTCCGGGCTAAGACAGTGCAATTTAATCAGGTTTACCAAGAGGGTTGAGTTTGCCCGCAACAATATTGTTTGATGGTGAGATTGACATTCTTTCCTCGAAGAATAATATATATGTGTTACGAGTCACACGGTTTTTCCCCGGTCCGGAGAATCAGAGCACCTTAGCTTGGAATTGGACCGTCGCTCACAGTCAAAGGAAAAAAAATATTTTTTTGACGCGGAAAACCAAAAAAGAGTAAAAAACCATGTGAACGGATTTGTGTCAGGCCAAAATCCATTATTTTGTTAGAGTTTACAAGAATAGATAATTTCTCAGAGGGTGACAAACCACCTCTCCATTACAAGTATAAAGTACGAAAGTAACGAAGAAGAAACAAAGTTCCTGGTGTTGAAACTAAAAACTGGTCTCTCGTGGAGTTCGGGGTCCCAAAAGAGGGGTGACCTCACACCTACTACACTCGAGGGAACGTCACGGGATGAAGACTTAGGAAACTACGAACAGACCCTCGGCTCTAGCGCGGAGGTCCCACCACACACCCGGAAGGTCACAAGAACCCTTCCCCTCCCTCACCAAAGGGCTAGGCTGGGCGCCTTGGACAGCTCTCTCTACTCTACCAAGAAGAAGCTAAGGGAGGAGGAGGTAAGGAAAACTCATCCTCTCCAAAGGCACCCAAGGGGGTCTATTTATAGTTTTTCCAAGTCATGGGGGTAAAATGACAAAAAAGCCATTAGGACAAATAAGCCTCAAGCCAATAGGAAAACTCCACATCAGGGGGTAAAGAGGTAATCCCCCCTCGAGGGCACAACGGTAAAAACAGGTCGGGCGAGCTGGCGGTTAGGCGAGAAGTGAGGGGCGGCCTGGGCGAACAGGCGGCTTGCGAGACGAGACAGTCTGCGGTCTGCCTGACGAGACGGCCTGCTTGGTGAGATGGCCTACCTGACGAGAGGGCCTGCCTGACGAGAGAGCCTGCCTGACGAGAGGGCATGCCTGACGAGAGGGCCTGCCAGACGAGAAGGCTTGCCTGACGAGAGGGCCTGCCCGACGAGAGGGCCTGCCCGACGAGAGGGCCTGCCCGACGAGAGGGCCTGCCCGACGAGAGGGCCTGCCCGACGAGAGGGCCTGCCCGACGAGAGGGTCTGCCCGACGAGAGGGTCTGCCTGACGAGAGGGCCTGCTGGACGAGATGGTCTGCGTGACTCTTCAAGGGGGCCCTGGGGAGATAAATATTTCCTCCTATTTCCAAGGTTTAGCCAAAATTGGCCACCAAGAGTGTAAGATCTCTCAAAAGCTTAAAAACCTACAGTTGGTTCCGCGCCTGCCGGGAGGGCCCTACTCGGCGAATACGGGGTTGTACACAATCCCCGCTCTTTTCGAGCTTGGCACAAGCTCGGAAAGAACATCCAACCCAACGTATTCGCTGAGTGGTATTCTTGGGGGTGAAAATCACTTGGTCTCCTCACGGGGTCAACCTGCCAGGCCAGCTAATGAGAGCCTGGGTGACGAGACCACCTCAGGGAAAAGAACTGGGCTACCATGAGAAGTACCACCGGACCTGTCAGCTAGTGGGAGTCTGGCAGCGGGACCATCATCGGAGAAAAGGAACTAGGCTACCACGAGAAGTACCACCGGACCTGCTAGCTAGAGGGAGCCTGGCAGCGGGGCCATCATCGGAGCAAAGAAACCAGGCTACCACGAGAGGTACCATCGGACCCGCCAGCTAGAGGGAGCCTGGCAGCGGGACCGTCATCGGAGCAAAGAAACCAGGCTACCACGAGAAGTACCACCGGACCCGCCAGCTAGAGGGAGCATGGCAACGGGACCGTCATCGGAGCAAAGGAACCAGGCTACCACGAGAGGTACCACCGGGCCTGCCAGCTAGAGGGAGCCTGGAAGCGGGACCGTCATCGGAGCAAAGGAACCAGGCTACCACGAGAGGTACCACCGGGCCTGCCAGCAAGAGGGAGCCTGGCAGCGGAACCGTCATCGGAGCAAAGGAACCAGGCTACCACGAGAGGTACCACCGGACCTGCCAGCAAGAGGGAGCCTGGCAGTGGGACCGTCATCGGAGCAAAGGAACCAGGCTACCACGAGAGGTACCACCGGACCTGCCAGCTAGAGGGAGCCTGGAAGCGGGACCGTCATCGGAGCAAAGGAACCAGGCTACCACGAGAGGTATCACCGGACCTGCCAGCTAGAGGGAGCCTGGCAGCGGGACCGTCATCGGAGCAAAGGAACCAGACTACCACAAGAGGTACCACCGGACCTGCCAGCTAGAGGGAGCCTGGCAGCGGGACCGTCATCGGAGCAAAGGAACCAGGCTACCACGAGAGGTACCACCGGACCTGCCAGCTAGAGGGAGCCTGGCAGCGGGACCGTCATCGGAGCAAAGGAACCAGGATACCACGAGAGGTACCACCGGACCTGCCAGCTAGAGGGAGCCTGACAGCGGGACCGTCATCGGAGCAAAAGGACTAGGCTACCACGAGAGGTACCACCGGACGTGCCAGCTAGAGGGAGCCTGGCAGTGGGACCGTCATCGGAGCAAAGGGACTAGGCTACAACGAGAGGTACCATCGGACCCGCCAGCTAGAGGGAGCCTGGCAGCGGGACGGTCATCGGAGCAAAGGGACTAGGCTACCACGAGAGGTACCACCAGACCCGTCAGCTAGAGGGAGCCTGGCAGCGAGACCGTTATCGGAGCAAAGGAACCAGGCTACCACGAGAGGTACCACCGGACCTGCCAGCTAGAGAGAGTCTGGCAGCAGGACCGTCATCGGAGCAAAGGAACCAGGCTACCACGAGAGGTACCACTGGACCTGCCAGTTAGAGGGAGCCTGGCAGCGGGACCGTCATCGGAGCAAAGGAACCAGGCTACCATGAGAGGTACCACCGGACCTGCCAGCGGGACCGTCATCGGAGCAAAGGAACCAGACTACCACGAGAGGTACCACCAGACCTGCCAGCTAGAGGGAGCCTGGCAGCGGGACCGTCATCGGAGCAAAGGAACTAGGCTACCACGAGAGGTACCACCGGACCTGCCAGCTAGAGGGAGCCTGGCAGCGGGACCGTCATCGGAGCAAAGGAACTAGGCTACCACGAGAGGTACCACCGGACCTGCCAGCTAGAGGGAGCCTGGCAGCGAGACCGTCATCGGAGCAAATGAATTAGGCTACCACGAGAGGTACCACCGGACCTGCCAGCTAGAGAGAGCCTGACAGCGGGACCGTCATTGGAGCAAAGGGACTAGGCTACCACGAGAGGTACCACCGGACCTGCCAGCTAGAGGGAGCCTGGCAGCGGGACCGTCATCGGAGCAAAGGAACTAGGCTACCACGAGAGGTACCACCGGGCCTGCCACCTAGAGGGAGTCTGGCAGCGGGACCATCATCGGAGCAAAGGACCTATGGTTCCTCAAGGTATCCTCAACCCATCCAGCCAGTAAGGGCCTGACAAGGGGAGGTTCTCTTGGTGGGGGGGGGACTAAGCATCTCAACCAAACCTTACCAAATCCAACATCCTCCAAAGGGGGAAAAAAGATGGGTTACATGACCCCCCCCCCCCGACTCAGCTGGTCGGGAGCTGGACTCATTACAACATAAGGAAAAGGTACATGACTCCGTCGAGGCGAAGCTTCTTCAGGGGGTCTGGGCATGGTGGTCATCTTCGGATTCCATCTCACTGGACACCTCCATCCTGCTCAGGCTCTCCCTGATCTTATCCATCTCCTCCGCCTTGGGGCAGAGCTTTAACCCGCTCTGGTGGCTGTTGCTGTGCTGGAGCTTCCGCTCCCCTCACCTCCAGGAACTCAAGGCAGGTAGCCATGGCGTGACCCTCCGTTTGGTGGAAGTAACAGTACAACAACGCTCCTCCTCCCCCCTTCGGCGGGTCCGGCGATCTCTCCTGTTGCCTCTTCTTCCTTCACCTATTGCCAAGGCTTGCTGTGGTAGGGGTAGGAGCTGCCTCGGGGCTTGCCTCTGGAAGTTGAACCTCCCTTGGCCCCCGTGGAAGTTCCCCCCTGGATGAGAGCTCTTCCTGGATCTTGGGCAGGTCCTCCCTGCTGCCTCCAGCCTGGCTCCGGACCCTCCTGTCTCTGGAACCCCTGGGCTCTCTGCTCTTCTCTCCGCCTTCCTTCCTGGTGCCTTGGGCCACCATGCTCTTTTGACTCCACCTCTGTCAACTTTGCCAACTTATTCACGAAGGCCGGGTTGGCTGCCTCCATGGCTATCTCCTCTGCCGCCCTTTCCATCAACTCCTCGAAGGAAAGGGGGTCTTTCGAGTCAAGCTCATCTTGAAGAACCCTTCGCGCAACCCCACCGTGAACGCCATCTGGAGGGCATACCCTGGCACCTCTTGGATGTCAAGGACCTCCTCCTGGAACCTGTCAACAAAGTGGGTCAGCGACTCCTCGGCCCTTTGCTTTATCAGGAAGAGGGACTCATGACCTTTCTTCCTCTTCTTGGAGGTGGAGAAGCGAAGCTGAAAGCTCCGACTCAAGTCTTCGAACCCGAAGATGGACCTTGGGGGGAGTTGATGGAATCAGTCCCTCGTCTTCTCTTTCAAGGTGATCGCAAATAGACGGCACTTGAAGGCATCCGTCATTGGCATGATGGAGACAGCATCCTCAAACCACTTCAGGTGCTGGATGGGGTCATCCTTCCTGGTATAGTATGCCTTATCAAGTTCCCTGAACCCCTCGGGAACGGGAGCTGAGATGATCAGCTCGCCAAAGGGTGACCCCCTAAGGGGTGGTCTTGCGGTTTCTACTGGCGCGACCTGATCGCCTAAAGGGAGAGCACTCGACGGGCTGGGGAATAGCTCCCGAACAAGGAGGTCTCGCTCGACTCCCTCTCCCATCCTCTCCTTCCCAGGTCGCCTCCCTGGGGCACTTCCCTCTCCCCCTGCTGGGGTGATCTCGCTTAGATCCCTGGGAGGCAGCTCACTGAGGTCCCCGGGAGCCGGTCCCTGGGGGGTGGGGGCTGAGCTGCTAGCCCGAGGGGCAATGCTTCACAACATCTCCATGATGCCAGAGATGGAATCCATGAACTCTTCCCTTCCTACGAAGGGTCCTGTGTTGGGGAGACCACCGAGGTCATCACTACTTCCCTGATCTCCAGCCATGACACTCTCCCGAGATCTTCTGTGCTGGTCACTCTCCACGCTCACCGCACCAAAATGTTGAAACCAAAAACTGGTCTCTCGTGGAGTTCGGGGTCCCAAAAGAGGGGTGACCTCACACCTACTACACTCGGGGGAACGTCACGGGATGAAGACTTAGGAAACTACGAACAGACCCTCGGCTCTAGCGCAGAGGTCCCACCACACACCCGGAAGGTCACAGGAACCCTTCCCCTCCCTCACCAAAGGGCTAGGCTGGGCGCCTTGGACAGCTCTCTCTACTCTACCAAGAAGAAGCTAAGGGAGGAGGAGGTAAGGAAAACTCATCATCTCCAAAGGCACCCAAAGGGGTCTATTTATAGTTTTTCCAAGTCATGGGGGTAAAATGACAAAAAAGCCATTAGGACAAATAAGCCTCAAGCCAATAGGAAAACTCCACATCGGGGGGTAAAGAGGTAATCCCCCCTCGAGGGCACAACGGTAAAAATAGGTCGGGCGAGTTGGCGGTTAGGCGAGAAGCGAGGGGTGGCCTGGGCGAACAGGCGGCTTGCGAGACGAGACAGTCTGCGGTCTGCCTGACGAGACAGTCTGCCTGACGAGACGGTCTGCCTGGCGAGACGGCCTGCCTAACGAGAGGGCCTGCCGGACGAGAGGGCCTGCCAGACGAGAGGGCCTGCCTGACGAGAGGGCCTGCCTGACGAGAGGGCCTGCCTGACGAGAGGGCCTGCCCGATGAGAGGGCCTGCCTGACGAGAGGGCCTGCCGGACGAGAGGGCATGCGTGACTCTTCAAGGGGGCCCTGGGGAGATAAATATTTCCTCCTATTTCCAAGGTTAAGCCAAAATTGGCCACCAAGAGTGTAAGATCTCTCAAAAGCTTAAAAACCTACAGTTGGTTCCGCGCCTGCCGGGATGGCCCTACTCGGCGAATACGGGATTGTACACCTAGAGCTCAGGTGAAAGCGGACCGATGGCGAAAATCGCTAGGTCCTCGGAGCCTCGATGGAAGCATTCCTATTGAGCCAGAGCCTTGATGAGGGCGCTCCTTTGGAGAAGGAAAACCCACATTCTTGAAGTCTTGAGATGCCTTCGTGCTAGAGAGGGAGCAGAGAGAATTCCGAGCGGAGGAACGATCTAAGTTTCACGTTTTTGCCGGAAAACCTCATAGCATTTTCTAGCCTATAGAGTTGCTTTTTCTTAAATGATGGTTTGAGGCTTTTTTAAAGTTTTTTGGAGGGATATGTTGATAATTGCATCGAGGTAGAATTGGTGCTAGCGAATGTCGTCGCTCCGTTTCGGTCACCTAGATCACCAATTTTAGCGAAATGATGAAAGTACCCCCCGGTGGTCCGGGCAGGTTGCCCAGCGGCGGAGGTGGCCAAAGGAGGCCGAAGGTGGCGGGGCGGCCGTCGGCCTCCAGCGCACGCGCGTATTGCGAGGAAACACACTGGATTGGAGGGAATTGTGCAAGATGTGAGTGTGGTATTTTTAGGTGTACGTGTTTAGTTTTGCCCCTTCTTTCGGGATGATTTCAGGTCTTTTGGTGAGTGCGGCTAGATGTGTGCTACTCCTTAAGACGGGTTGTTTTCTTTTCGTGTCTTCGGTCAAAATTTTCTCGGTTTAATTTAGAAAATTCAAGGGGAACCCCATCAAATTCCCTCAAATTTTTGTGGATCGTGAACCGCAAAGCGACGAGCCTAAAAATTTTTAGACATAAACTGTTTTTTCCTCAAGGTTGTGGGGGCCTTGGACTGTTCCACCAAGCATGATCCATAACGCACCTCATGTTTGCATGCACTGATCACTTTGCGCTACTCACGTTCTGCGGCGGATGCCTAGACGGTGAGTCTTGCGGCCGATCGCTTGTGCATTATCCTTGTTCGTTTTGTGTGTTTGTGTCGTGTTGTGGGAGCGTCCCTCTGCTTTGCACTCCACATGCTGCGTTAGTGCAGAAGCGTGCTTTTCACACCTTCTCCTTGTATGAATGTGCGAGTATGACGTTGCATGCTGGCATGTGCAGTTACCACAGGAGGTTAGCGCTGGTGGCGAATTCTTAGAAGTTTCATAGAGGGATGTTCTGCCCCTTTGTCTTTGCATTGTGGAGGGACTAGCGGGTATGTTCCTACTGGGATATTTAGATGGACTCTGTGTCCGATTTTGCACGGAGACTTGGTATTCGTTCTTTTCAAAAGTAAAAGCAGAGTCTTCTGAGGCGGATGTTGTTGTTGACGTCCGTGCTTTGGTACATTGGAATGTCTCAAACCTTTATGATCGTAGAGCATAGAGAGTCTCCTTGGAATGGGGCGATGCTCCAAGATGACAACCATGAGGATCAAGCCGTCATGAGCGTGTCATTGAGCTTTGCTCTTGGTAAGAAGTTTTGTGTGACGCGAAGGGTGTGGGGGCATTCTGTCCCTTAAATTGGTGATGCCTTGTTGGATGGTGCGGATGTTAGTGGGGTACTTGTCTACTTGATTGCATAAGTCACATGCGCCTATTTAATATCTCTAGTTAGTATATTGCAGGCATTACTCCCTTTGCCTAGGCGCACAATTTTTTGCGTGATTTATTGAGCTTTTGACTCTCATCGGGTGTTAGCCTTGCGCGATGAAGAACATGTCGTTGTTGTTAGGTGGGGGATCTTGGCGACAACCGAACCGTACCTTGCTTTTGCGGTGGTATGAACGTGTCTTGTGCTTATGTTCTTTGTTTTTCGTGCGCTATTGTTGGCGATTATAGCCGCATGTTAGTGGCAGGAGTTTTTTTCTTAAGTGTGATGAGGGAGGGCACATGCCCCCTTTGCCTAGATGGCGCCCAAGAGTTAGAAGTTCATTTTTAGATAAGAGGCACAGGAGGACTCATGGTTAATCATGGAGAAAACCCCTCGGAGGATCGAGGATGCACTCTTGTCTGGGAAGAGCTCATGATCTATTCCATTGAAGGTGGCAAAGAGCCTTTGTTCGTTTGCTTTTTGGGAGGATCGAGGTTCGTCCGTGTGGAGATGAAGAGGAACCTTTATTCGTTTGTGCCTCAAGAGAATCAGGATTCATCTAGGTGGAGGTGGTGAAAAACCTTTGTTTATTCGCACCTCGGGAGGACCGAGGTCCGTCCGAGTGGAGGTGGCGAAGAACCTTTGTTAGTTCCCTCCTCAGGAGGCCTTGGGTTTGTCCAGGTGGATTTGGCGAAGAACCTTTGTTCATTCGTGTCTCAGGAGAACTGGAGTTCTTCCATGTGGAGGTGACAAAGAACCTTTGTTTGTTCATGCCTTAAGAGTATTATGGGTCCGTCCATATGGAGGTGGCAAAGAATCTTTGTCTGTCTGCGCCTTAGGAGGACGGGGTCTCTTTGGGTGGAGGTGGCAAAAAATCTTTACGCCTTAGGAGGATCGATATTTGTCTGGGTAGAGGTGGAAAAAATCTTTGTTCGTTCACGCCTTAGGATGATTGGGGTCCGTCCTGGTGGGGGTGACAAAGAACTTTTGTTTGTTTGTGCCTTGGGAAGACCGGGGTCCGTTCGGGTGGAGGTGACGAAGAACCTTTATTCATTTGCGCCTTGGGAGGACTGGGGTTCGTCTGGGTGTAGGCGACAAAGAATCTTTGTTCATTTGCGCTTTAGAAGGGCCGGGGTCCATCCAGGTGAAGGCGATTAAGAATCTTTGTTCGTTCATGCCTCAGGAGAACCGGGGTTTGTCACTATGAAGGTGTAAATTGACCTTTGTCCATCTTGCCAGAGAGGTGCAGGCACACCTTTGTCCATCTCGCCTGGGAGGTGCCGAAAGACTTGCGTCTATCTCGCGCTTGCGTCTATCTCGCCTAGGAGGTGCAGAAAGACTTCCGTCTATTTCGCTTGGGAGGTGCATGAAGACTTTTGCTGATCTCGCCTAGGAGGTGTATAAAGACTTATGTCTATCTTGCTTGGGAGGCGCAGAAAGACTTTTGTCGTTCTCGCATTTTGGGGTGATTCATCCATTGTAAAAGGGAAAATAAATACTTTATTGTCGGAAAGGAAAACACAAGTGCTTGCAAATTTCTTCTTGCGATTTATTCTGGATAAAACATGAAAAGTAATAGATAGTATAGGGCATGCAAGCCCAAGCTCCGCCTAATCCTACACGGCCCGAGTCCTGGTTGAGGTGCGCCTGTTGAAGGTAATAGAGACGTACCGCCTCCTGATCTCCCCGTACGACACTTATTCCTCCCGGGGTAATAAACTCATAGCTAGATGTGGACTAGAGGGGATTGCCTCGAAGTGCATTTGGAGTGGCCGACTGAAGATTGTGTTGTACGTCGAGTTGGAGTCAAGTATCACGAACTAAACGTCTCGGGTTCCTTGCCTTGGGAACTCTCCTAGGGTGATAGGGAGAGTGATCAACCCGCGTACGAGCACCGGTGCATTGTCAAAACTGTATATCGGTCTGGTTATTGGCTCCAGGCTCTCTTGGGGGATCTTCATGCTGAGCAACGGGGACGCGAACATGACTTCCACTTGGCTTTCGCTATCAATCAGTATCTGTCAGACCCTGAAGCATGGATTGCCAATTTTTGTATTGATTATGAGGAGATCTTGGTGCAGTGTTCGCGCGTCTTTTAATTCTCCGTCTTCAAAGGTGATGGTGGTATCTGTCAGTGGCTTCGGGTCTTTCGGGTCCTTCTCATGCTGGGCGGCGGAGAGGACTTGGAAGGGTGAGCCGGTGATGGTCTCGACCTCCCTGACCATTTCCCCACCCCTTGCGCATCATGCCGTGTCGGGGGCTGATCTCGCTCTGGCTGGTGCGGCGGGGGCCAATCGGGCACTTGATTTTGCAAGTTCCACCCCAAATGCCCATGTCGGATGATGCGCTCTATCTTCTCCTTTAATCAGGTGCAGTTATCTGTATTGTGCCTATTCTCACAGTGGAACTCACAGTATTGCGCCTGGTCTCCTCCATTCGAGAGTAATGTCTTAGGGCGTCGGAACATGTCAGAGTCCTGAATGGCCATGAGTACTTGCGTTCGGCCGATATTCAGTGGGGTGAATTTCAGGTGCCGATGGGAGCCTTAATCCTAGCGAGGATTACTACGACAATCATCATTTTGGCGGTTTTTCAGGGGTGCAAGCTCCGACTCCCTCTTTAGCTTGGAGGTCCCTTCAAATTGTTGGCAGTGGGCCTCGATGGCCTCATCAGCCGCATTTTATGCTTCAACTCTGTGAATGAGGTCTGCTTAGCTTTGTATTTTTGCTTGCATTAGAGCAGAGTAGAATCCACTCGAGCGGAGCCCTCCGAGAAAGACGCCTCGAAGGAGCTCCGAATCTACATCCGAGATTTGTCATGCCTCAGAGGTAAAGTGGCGAAAGAACTCCTTGTGTGACTCTACCTTGTTTTGGCCGATTCCGGAGAGGTGAGAGGGGTCTCTGAAGATCCACGGGTTGGCTATGAGCCTATGAACTGTTCAATGAAGAGGCATGTAAGCTCCCCAAAGTTGTTGATCTCCCCCTCCCGTAGGGAATAGAATCATGTGTGTGCTTTCCCCTTCAGAGTCGTGGGAAACACTTGGTACAATAATTGATTGAGTGCGTTGAAGAGGCACATGATTGTCTCAAAGTGTTTTATGTGCTCTAGGGGATCCTTTATCCCATTGAAGGCCTCAAAGTGTGGTAGCTTAAACCTGTGTGAAATTGGGTGCGCCAGGACTTATGGGGCAAGATGGGACCCATGGTGGAAGGGGCGGCATACATTCATGGGGCTACATCATTCCTAGGTCCACTCCTCTTCGATCATATCCCTTATCTCCTAGTGAGTTGGCCTACAGTCATCTTGTCGGGCGTCCGCGTTCATTGGTCGGGGGTCGGGCTGAGCTTCAGCCTGTGGCTCATGCCTTCGGGTGGCGTGCATGGATCTCACTTCATTGGAGAGTTCTTCGGCGGGGGGATCCTGAGGGCGAGGCGCGCCCCGAGGCGGGACACGCTCCTGCGTGATTGTTGGTCATGCTTCACGCACGTCAGTTACATTGGGAGGATTGGACACTCCCAGATCCCGTAGGAGGGTGATTACTTCTGTCTGGCGCTCCTCCATTAGTCAAATGCGTTGCTCTACTGAGTCCGCAGAAGCGGAGGTAGGGGCTCCATTCAGCAGTGGAGCGTTGCTTGCAGGTGAGCTGACATGGGGTAACTCGACACGCTCTTCTGGGGTCGTGTTGTTGACAGTGGTGCACTCTTCCTTGTCATTGCTGCAAGTTGGGGAATGTTTGTTGCTTCCGAGAAGTTGTAGAGTTTGAGAACACTTTTCCACTGATGGCGTCAAACTGTTGTGGGTCACCCGGTTTTTCCCCTATCCGGAGAATTGAATCGCCTTAGCTTGGAATTGGACCGGGAGCGCGCACATTCAAAGAAAAACAACAGCAAATGACAAATGGCTTTTTGATGTGGAAAACCCGAAAAGGGTGAAAAACCCCGTTGTCGGATCTGTGTCGGGGCAAAATACACTATTTCGTTAGAGTTTACAAGAGTTGAGATAATTTCTCGGAGGGTGACGGACCACATCTCTGTTACAAGTACACAGTATGAAAGCAACGAAAAAAAAATTAAGTCCTAGGAGCTTAGGTGGAAGCGCTCCGGCAGTAAAAATCGCCAAGTCCCCGGAGTCTCGATGAAAACGTTCATGTTAAGCCGGAACCTTGATGAGAGAGCTTCTTTGGAGAAGAAAAAACTGTGTTCTTGAAGTTTTGAGATACCTTCGTGCTAGAGTGGGAGTAGATAAGTCCGAGCTGTGGAATGATATAGGTCTCACATTCTCGCCGGAAAACCTCATAGTTCTTCTAGGCTCTGAAGTTGCTTTTTCTCAAATGAAGGTATGCGAGCTTTTTTTATAATTTTCTAAAGGGATATGCTGATAATTGCGCCAAAGTGGAATTTGTACTGATCAATTACGCCGCTCTATTTCGATAACCTAGATCACCAATTTTAGCGAAATCACAAAAGTGCCCCCCCGGACAGGTTGCCCGCCGGCAGAGGTGGCTGGATGCTGCCGAAGGTGGTCGGTGGCGGCCAAAGGTGGCGGGGGCGTGCATGGAGCGTGTGCGCGTGCCACGCGAGCTATGCTTGTGTGTACGTGTTTCATTCTGCCCCTTCTTTTGGGGTGATTTTGGGTCTTTGGGTGAGTGTGGCCAGATGCACGCGACTCGTTTAGACGGACTGTTTTCCCTTTGTGTCTTCGGTCAAAATTTTCTCTGTTTGATTTAGAAAATTCAGGGGGAATCTCATCAAGATGTTTTTCTCTAAATGTATAAATAAATATTTAATTAAAATTCACTTTAAGAACTTCCTATTAAATCACACATATAATAAGGTCTGGTCCCGAATTTTACCGGGGATCAATGAAATACATTGAATCAGTGGGGCTCATCATGCACAAATTTACTGCAAACTGTTAGCCTCACTATAAATTTTCGTTGTATTAACCTTTATCTATACTATATTAAAAGGGTAAAACACTCTCTGGACTTTGGCTAAATATTCATTTTCCAATTTTATCTATCTTTATTACAAAAATTCTAATCTCCTTAATTTATGTAATTTTTTAAGGACATTGTTATTAGCAAATCATCTTTCGATATTAGCAAACCATTATTATTAGCAAACCATCTATTTTGAAAATGGTTATTAGCAAACTTTTTTGTTATTAGCAAATCACCAATTTTTTTTAAAAAAAATGAACTTTTTCAGCATCGTTGAAGTGATTGTCAAAACATATAGCATTTTTCTAGCAAACCATTGTTACTCTTTCATGTCATTGTCTCAAAAATATATTTTTTAATAAAGCCAAAACATTACAACCCTTCCTTATAAAGTCAAAACATTACAACCTTTCTTTATAAAGTCAAAACATTACAAACCTTCTTCATAAAGCTAAAACATTACAACCCTTCTTTATAAACCCAAAACATTACAACCCTTCTTTATAAACCCAAAACATTACAACCCTTTTTTATAAACCCAAAACATTACAATCCTTCTTCATAAGGCCAAAACTTTACAACCCTTCTTCATAAAGCCAAAACATTATAACATTCTTCTTCTTTCCAAAAAAATATTGTATGTCCTGCATAAAAATCAATCAAAATATTTTCAAAATGAAGTAGAAAATATTAAAAATAATGAAACATTGGTTTATGACTCATCTCATTTTCTCTAGCATTGAAAACGTGAAGTGTAGGTGCTCTCCCATGAATTTGAAATTGGATGATGATATGTTCTCCAAGGATGATAGATTTGAGGTAGTGAACATTCATCTTTCATGCTTAGCCCGACAAAGTGATTGTTATTAATAAATCCGATGAAAATTATCTTATGCATTGGAGGAATCGGTGAATCCAATGGAAAAAAAGTTATACTTTGTGCCTTTGATACTAGAACAACTCTCACATTATAGCATGATGATATAATCAAACCCATGTCCGGCATGGACATCCACTTTTCCAATGGTGCGGGTGCGGTGACAGTCTAGTGAATGAAATAATTCTTTACACCTTGAGTTACCTAAAATGTGACCATAAAAAAGATCTTTCTTACTAATCTCAATAGCAAGATCTCTTCTTACTTTAATCCATCCTTCCGAGAAGTTCAAAGCATCAGCAATAACATGATATCCACAATGTCCATCGGAGGGCGCAATGAAAACATGATTTCAGAAAGAACGGCAAGCTAATTACATAATGAATGTTAAATGTGGTAATCAAATTGCAAAGCTGTCTGATTCTTGCTTCTAGGTGGCTTATCAGTTCAATACACATGTTTATATGGCTTTTCAGTTGCTCTCTAAACCCTAATACATGAAAAGAATACTGAAGGTCGAAGGAGAAGATGCGATTTGAGAAATGCCAATTTAGAATTCAATACAGTATTATTTGCATTCAGCAGAAGAAACAAAGAACAAAGGTTCACTTTCTCACCTTCATTACTTCTCTGTCTGTAGAAGGAGGAGGTTTCAGAAATGTGAAATTTCGTCTAGGGCGAGGAATTTGAGTTGCTGAAGAAGGCGACGGATCCGAAAATGAATAGCAGCACGGAGAAAAACCCTAGAACGAAGACGAGAGAAATCGCAGCCACTGATACGTCGGCGAGGGGCTGCAGCAGGGAAAATGAGAAGAAATTCATGATGGCTTTTAGGGTTTGTGCTCCTCCGGCGACACGACGGAGGGAGAAATAGAAGAGCAGAACAGAGCCTAACCTCGGCGTTGTTGCAGAAGAGCACGGCCACAGTCCACTATCGAGGTCGGTGGCGGTGTGCGGCATATTGTTGCCGCAGGCGAGGTCGGCGGCGGTGTGCGGCAGATCGTTGCCACAGGCGAGGTCGGCGGCGGTGTGCGGCAGATCGTTGCCGCAGGCGAGGTCGGCGGCGGTGTGCGGCAGATCGTTGCCGCAGGCGAGGTCGGCGGTGTTGTTGTAGAGCGGATCACTGGTGGAAGAAGGGCGGCGACATCGTGCAGCGAGAAACCCTAAATCGCGAGTTGGGGCTTTCGCGGGGGAGAGGAAAAGCAGCTCTCGGGTGAGGAGTAGGAAGGGTTTGCTAATAGTGAGTTATCAGGATTGGAAAAAAATACTCTAATTCACTGAACCCGTTTTTTTTGGGTTTGCTAATAACGAAATAAGATTTGCTAATAACGTCCTTTTTTTAATTTTAAAATATGTGCTCTCATATAAGCAAAATTTCTTACATACAATAAAAAGACCTCTCACAATCACTTGTAAACCCTCATTGACAAGAAAAAAACGTGTGACAGGAAGTATGACGTTGGGGGGTCTGCGAGCGGCGGGAGCGCCGTCGTATTGAGACAATGTCAAGACTGAAGTATTGACGTGTGAGACATTGGATCTCATCACGTACACGGACGCGATTGAAATACTGTTGTGATTAGTCATACAGGCGGAGTGTGTGTTCCGTGTCTATCAGGCTATCACTCATTCACTCGTATAAAATTATTATATATTTAAAATTAAAAAAAAATCGATTAAAGAAGTCAACCGTTGCGGCTACAGAAGTTGGGATCGTGCCACATGTCATAATTTGGGCCATATGCTGTGAGCCTGGGGCCGCGCAATTAACATGGCCGGCAATTAATCACTCATGCGGGTGTCGGCGGCAAAGCACGTCGGTTTCACGGTGGCTTTTATTCGCCGACAATGACGCCCGCTAGACGCCGATCTTACTTTTATTTCGATTAATTATTTTAGTGTGACGCATAATTACTTCAACAATATATGCTATATTCAAAATTAAATTATATTCACGGCTCAGCTAATTGTATTTGCATACATCAATAAAATAGCTTTATAATTAATTTTCCAAAATGGTTCGCATTCTTTCGCTAGGGGGTAAATATGATTCAGGGGCGGATTTAAGGGGGGCGGCGGGGTCCTGGTTATTTCAAAATTTTTTGTAAAATGAATATTAAATTTGGATTACTCTTCTCAAGAAAATGAATTTGGATGTATGAAAAAAAAGTTGAGAAAAATGAATACATGCAATTTTTTTTTGGTTGGAAAATAAGAAAGAGTCATGGCAGCTAAGTTGTTTACGGAGATGACACGTGCAAATTTAGTTGATATAACTGCAATCAATTTTGACTTCCGTAAGTTCACCTTTTTTACTCATAACTTTTTTGAAATTTTTGGGCGAAATATCGTCATCTTCAGCACGATATAACATGACATTTTTTTTGACTCATCACATGTAATTTTGCTTATTTTGATAATATCCTTTGTTGTAAAATCCTGTACAATACACGAGCACGACTATAATGAACACAGATATAAAAAAAATACAACACAAATACATGAAAAATGGAAGAAGAAATTCCGTCCGATGAAAACACTGAGAATGCGTCGGACAAGCTAGATCCACGGGCAAGTAATAGACCTACACTGCAATCCTCCTAGCAAACACACAAGATTCACCGAAACATTCAAAGTCGATGTTCGACGTTCAACCGCACCACCACCGGAGGCCACAACACCTCCGGAGAGGGAATCTAAGCTAGATCTAACCAATCTTCTCTTCTCCACGACAAATCTCATACTTCGCTCCACGCTCTCCACCAACGCCGGCGGTTATCTCCTCCAAGACCGGTGGCAACACTCTCCTCCAACGTCAGCGGCTATCTCCTCCAAAATCGGCAACGACTCTCCCTACAAACGTCGACGGCTGGTTAATATTCTCTTAAAGAAAATAACATGTTAAGTAGTATGCTTTAATGATCTTTAGATATTTTTTTTTCATATTTTGATCTTTAAATATATATAAAGTGACGGGGTTCCCAAAAATAGGTTCGGTCGAACAGAATTGGCGCGACCTTGACCAACTCGCCGATAAAGTTCCAACAGGCCCAATCTTGCGCGATTTTGTGTGCGTTAGTCTTATAAACGGATGTCAAGAATCTCGTACGCGCATATACCCTAATCACGCCACCCATCATGTGGTACAAATAGTATAATTTTCTCATCATGGGGGAGTAAATAGTAAAATCCTTTATCATGGGATGTAAATAGTAAAATCCCTTATCATGATGTGCAAATAGTAAAATCTCTCATCATATGATGCAAATAGTAAAATCTCTCATCATGTGATGCAAATAGTAAAATCATTCATCATGGGGGATGCAAATAATAAAATTCTCCAAGATGGACTGTGTATAGCAAATAATATATTTATGATGTGCCCATAACCATATTCGTCATATGAGTACATATCGTCACAAAACTATACAAATGGGTGTGTGCATAGCACATAAATTGATTACGGTGTGCGGATAACCGCATTATCACCGTAACCGACGCTTATTTACGGAAATGTCTCCATCAAAAACTATAAATAGAACCTCATGCCCTCCTACATTTCCATCTTCTTCCTCTCCCCGGATTTTCCTCATACGGCGAACTTCTCTCTCCAATTCTTCTCATTGTGCGCTCCCGCGTGCCGCTTCCTTGGGCGCTCATGCGCACAGCTCCTCCTTGTGCGCTCTCGCACAAACCTCCTTTTTGCGCGCTTTCGCACGCGCCGCCTCCTTGTGCATGCCTCCTCCACCTTTCCTCCTCCCTCGCACGCGCATCCTTGCATGCTCCCGCGCGCGCCTCTTCCTTGCACACTCACACGCGCGCCGCCTCCTTAACGCTCCTGCATGCACCGCTTCCTTGCTCGTGTCTCCTCCCTACGCGGTCCCGCGTGCGTCACTTCCTTACGCATACCTCCTCCTTTGCGCTCCCGCGCACGACGCTTCCTTGGGCGCTCCTGCGTGCGCCTCCTTCTTACACGCGCTTCCTCCATGTGCGCTCTCCCACACACCGCTTCCTTATGTGTTCCTCCCTGCGAACTCCCGCGCGCGCTGTTTCCTTGCGCGCTCCTGCACGTACCTCTTCCTTACAGGCTCCCACGAGCGTCGCTTCCTTGCGCGCGCCTCCTCCTTGCGCACTCCCACACACGTCGCTCCAAGCACGCCTCTGTGTACTCTACTCTCAGAACCGCTTCAAGCGTGCCTCCGTACACTCCGCTCTCGAGACCGCTCCAAGCAAGCACTCCGCGTACTCATCAACAAGCACTCCGCGCACCCAAGATCAAGCATTCCAGCTACCAACAAGACCAACACTCCAAACCCCTCTGTACGCAACAGAAGACAAGCTGCAAGGACTAAGGCTCCCGAGACGCGCTACTCAAGCCGCCTAGTAGCGGTCGAAGTCTCCGGGACGGTCAAGGGGCAATACCCCCACAGTAGCGGTCAAAACACTTAGCTCCATGAGTGACGGTCTGTCACCCTCAGAGCATTTCTCTTTCTCTCTCTCTCTCTCTCTCTCTCTCTCTCTCTCTCAACAAGTGTAACAAAAGCCGACATGTCTCCCTCCAATTCTCTTAAAAGCTCTGTATCAACTCCCAAGATTGGTGTAAGTGTTGTCAGCATAGATCCGGTCATATGTTTTTTCACCCCATTTCGAGGTTTTCCAAATTAAAAAAAACTGAGTTGCCAACCGTCTCCTTTCTTTGTGATTGTTTGTGTGCTCGACGGCTCCCGAGCTAAGAAGGTCTAACCTAGACCGGTCCAGGAGCCTCAAGTGAGCTGCAACATTTAAAAAATATGAAACAAAAAATTTATTAAAGATCAAGTCGATACATAGCGGGATGCGAGAACGAAGCAGTCACCGACAAAGATGAGGGGTTGTGATTTTCTTTTAACCAAAGGTGCGGCGTCAAGTGAGGGAGCTTTGGGGAAAACCGAAATTAACGGGTGCGAGATTTATGAATTAAGGGCACGAATTCTAATTATTATATTTTTATATGATCCTCTAATTACTATATTTATATAGATACATAAAATATATAAATATTCTCTTTATTGATTTTTTTTAATTAATGTTCTCAAGCACACAAAATAAAATGTTATATGATTTCATTTATTTTTGGAAAACAAATTCTAACAATCTATTTGTCAACTACGAGTTTCTCAAATATTTTGAAAGTTATGAGTCTCACTTGATAGGTCCCTTAGAAGCGCTTATCACACCCCATGCTCGGGGTGCGGGTATCCTCAAAAGCCCCTCCTAAAGGCGTAACCGCCCGAGGCGTAACCGGTGTGCCAACCGCCATCGTCCCCGTCTCTGTCGGCGCCTCGATGAGGGCGCGACCTCCCCGCAACCCTGGCAGGGGGACAACCTCGCCGCCTGGCTCCGTCAAAGCCCTGCCGAGGGAAGGGCCGCCCCAAATCGGGCGGCCCTCTGGACACCCGATTAAGGCGACCTGTTTGCCGCCCAGGGAGGGCGGCGGTTCCGCCCTGCAGATAGCAGGGCTGCCCTCAAATCGGGCGGCCCTTTGGCCGCTCAATTAGGTCGCCTACTAGCCGCCCTGAGCGGACGACGGTTCCACCTTGCAGAGAGCAAAGCCGCTCTCAAATCAGGCTCGAGACAAGTTTGACAAAAATTCTAAGCTCGAGCTCAAGCTCGAACTAATCATTTCGAGCTCGAGCTCGACGAGCTCAATTTATCCTGGCTCGAGCTCGAGCTTAATGCTTGCTTACCCTGACTCGAGCTCATGAGACTTATTCCCTTTTTATTTTTAATTTTTTTTAAAAAAATATAGGAATTAAAAGCTCGTGAGCTCATGAACAATAATATCTGAGCTCGAGCTCGACTCGTAATCGAGCTTGAGCTTCACAGGCACGAGCTCGAGTTGAGCTTTTTTCGAGCCGTCTCAACTCAACTTGCATCCTTAAAGATATGTATTCGTTGACTATTTATGGAGACCAATTTCATTTTTATGGAAAATGGATTATGAGTAGCAAAGAAAACCGCCCAATAACGCCAAGACACCCTTGCTCAAACGGTGACAATCGACATTGCCATGCCACCCTGGACAGTCCAGTGCCGCCCGGCCCCACGACCGCGCGGGCCGCGGTCACCCTACTGCACTACACCCAGGCCGCTCGATCGCGGGGGCAAGAACTCTCATTTGGAGGACTTTGTCTTCTACGCCCAAGAGAACTCTAAAGAATTCCCTCGAAGATCTCCTTTCGCTCTTGAAGATATCTTTGAAGACCTCCTTCGGCTTCGAAGATTGCTCGAAGATCTCCCCTGGAACTCGAAGATCACTTGGATGATTCACATCAACACTTAAAAAATGCCACCAGAGTTTGAAGATCCCTCTAACACTGCTTGAAGATCTCATTCAGCTTTTGAAGCTCCCTTCAGAGACTCGGAGATCTCCATCGCTCCTCAAAAGTCTCCCAAAAGTGCTCGAAGACTTCATTCGGCTCTGCTGCCCTAATACAGAGCACATGTTGCCACATCCATCAATCCAGATTGCTTCCGAGCGCGTCAACTTCCATCAAATTCCAAACGACCCTAGTAGTCCGGAAGAATTATTGCACGAGCGGTGACATGTCACCCTCAAAAAGAAAACGCTTGGAACTCATCAAAAAGATAGTGGAATTTGGCCGCCACAGTCCCAGCCCCATGACTTTTTCCCTCTTTTCGGGGGTTTTTCCATGTGCAAGTAAAAACTTGTTTGTCAGCCGTCCGTACTTTTTGTGACAGTTTGCTCGCTCGACTCGCTCCGAGATAGGACGGTTCGTTTCGACCGATTTACGAGCACTTCGAGTAGCCCGCAACAAATATGACTAATAGTTGGGAAATAGCTAGGCACATACCAGTTTTATGGATTGATAAAATAAGCACATAACAATACCCTCAGTCATGAAAACTACAATCTTTGTCAATCAAAACTATCTACAATTCTAGCTTCGAAGTTACAAGTCAAGTCGCGTTCTTCTGCAATAATTGCGTTCTTCTGCAGTAAAGAATAATGCAAATTTAGGAATTTAAACGATTAAAATCTTGATAATGAAAGACTACAAAATTATAACAAGACTCTACCACTATTCTCATGTCTTACAATCTTACATTGACACTCATTTTTCTATTGAAATAGAATCCAAAGATAACATGACAAAGTCATTGTCACATAATGCATGTTTGACATGATATTAATTATTACTGTCATCAAGAAAAAAATATTATTATTTTTGAACAGAAAAAATGGATGAAGTTCCTTATGTAAGATCGGGTGTTCACGAACGACCTTAACCACCGCATTCACAGCCGCTACAGCCGCGCCAAATGGAGCATATATTACTTTATCATAATGCATGTTTGACATGACAATGATTATTACCGTCATCAAGAAAAAATATTATTTTTGAACAGAAAAAGAGGATGAAGTTCCTTATGTAGGATGAGGCGTTCACGAACGACCTTAATCACCGCATTGACGGCCGCTGCCACCGTGCCAAATGGAGCATACATTACTTTATCATAATTTCTTATTAAATAACTTCCCATCATTGGCACTTTCAACCTTAATATTTATATTTTATTGATTTGCACCTTAGAAATATATTAAGTTTTGCACGATACATCTTACTTAATTTTCAAACTTTAAAATTGTTGTGGGCTGTTCGGTTTTTTCTCGGTTCGGAGAATTTGACCGTCTTAGCTCGGAATTGGATCGGACGCGCAAATAGTCAAAACAAAACAACAACAAATGACAAAATATTTTTTGACGCGAAAAACCCGGAAAGGGTGAAAATCACGTGGATGGATCTGTCGGGCCAAAATCCACTATATTGTTGGAGTTTACAAGAGTTTGGGATGATTGCTCGGAGGGTGACAGATCACCTCTCCGTTACAAGCTCAAAGTACGAAATGATGAAAAAGAAACTAAATTCATCGGAGTCTCAATGGAAGCACTCCGGCTAAGAAAATTGCTAAGTTCACGGAACATTGGTGGAAGCGTTCCGACTGAGAAAAATCTATAAAACCACGAAGCCTCGATAAAAGTGTTCCTACCGTGAAGCGGAGCCTTAGTGGGAGAGCTCCCGGGGAGAAGATCGTCGTGTCTTGGAAGCCTAGTGGAGCCTTTGCGCTAGAAGAGGAGCGAAGCAAATTCTTAAGCTGATGATTGGTCTAAGTCCACGACTTCGCTGGAAAACCTCAGAGCACCTTCTAGCCTTTGGAGTTTTTTGTCTTCAAATGAAGGACCGAGTGCCTTTTTATAGTTTTCTGGAGGGTCGCGTCGGTAATTGCGCTAGGCGGGATTTTAGCTGACGACTGACGTCGCTCTGTTTCGGTCACCTGGATCATCAAATTTGACGAAATGATGAAAGTGCCTACCGGGCGGTTCGGGAAATCCGGGCAGGGTGACCAACAGTGGCAGCAGCCGGCGATGGCCGGAGGTGGCGGCGGCGACCGACGATGGTTGTGCACATGCGTGTAGGTGCCTGACCTGACCTCTTGCGCAAGATGGCCTCTTGCGCGTGGGTGCACCGTTCGTGCGTGTGTGCCGCTTGTGCGTGCGCGTGTTTGGTCTCACCCTCTTCTTGGATGTTTTTGGTCCTTTAGGGTTAGCGCGGCTCGTCCGTTCGGGTTGGCTTGCTCCCATGTCCATGGTTAGAATCTCTCCGGTCAGATTCCGAAAAATGAAAGAGGAACCCAATCAAATGCCAACAAAATTTTGTGGGTCGTGAACCGAAAAACGACGAGCCCGAAAATTTCTAAGCTTGAAAAACTTTCCTTGTGGTTGATTGCTCACACATCGCCCTTATTCGTTATGCGGTGATGGTGACGCGCCGCGGGAGATGTCCCCCTTCTTTGTGCTTTGCGCGTTGTTTTGATGCGGATGCGTGATGCTTTTTGCGTTCCCTTTGCATGAGTGCGCGAGTATGATGTTGCACGCTAACTTGAGCAGGTGTCACGAGGCACTAGTGCTGGTGGCGAATTTTTGGGCGCGATACGAAAGGATATTCTCCCCCCTTACTTAGTGTTGTGGGAGGACTTGGAGGTCTGTTTCATTGGAGGTGGAGAAGAACTTCTATTCGTTCATGCCTCAAGAGTACCGAGATTCGTCCCGGTGGAGGTGGCGAAGAATCTTTGTTTGTTTGCTCCTCAGGAGAATCGAGGTTCGTTTAGATGGATGTGGCGAAGAACCTTTGTCCGTTTGCGTCTTAGAAGAACCGAGGTTCGTCTAGGTGGAGGTGGTGAAGAACCTCTGTTCGTTCGCGCCTCAGGAGAAACGAGGTTTGTCCAAGTGGAGGTAGCGAAGAACCTTTGTTCGTTTGCATCTTAGGAGAACCAGGGTTCATCCAGGTGGAGGTGGAGAAGAACCTTTGTGTGTTCGCACCTCAGGAGGACCGGGGTCCGTCCACGTGGAGGTGGCGAATAACCTCTGTTCGTGCACATCTCAAGAGAATCGAGGTTTGTCCAGGTGGAGGTGGCGAAGAACCTATGTTCGTTTGCGTCTCAGGAGAACCGGTGTTTGTCCAGGTGGAGGTGGTGAAGAACCTTTGTTCATTCGCACCTTAGGAGAATCAAGGTTCGTCCGGTTGGAGGTGACGAAGAACCTTTGTTTGTCTTCGCTTTAGGAGGACCAGGGTCCGTTTAGGTGGAGATGGCGAATAACCTTTGTTCGTTCGCGCCTCAGGAGGATCGGGGTCCGTCCGGCTGAAGGTACAAATTGACCTTTATCCATGGAGGTGAAGACAGATCTTCGTCTGTGTCACATAGAAGGTGTAGAAGGACTTTCATCCATCTCTCTTGGGAGGTGCATAAAGGCTTTCGTCGATCTCACTTGGGAGGTGCCGAAAGGCTTTTGCCGATCTCGCCTGGAAGGTACAAAAAAACTTTTGCCGATCTCGCCTGAGCTTTGGTCGTTGTGTTAGGCTAGATCAAAGTTTATTACATTAATATTTGAAAAAGATATATGAGTGGGGAGGTCCGGCCGTGCAACTTGCTATTGATTATTGGTAGAAGAGGCGTAAGTTTTGCGCGTTCTAAGTCTGGGAGAGTGTCTTCCCGTCCGGAGCCTTTAGCTTGTAGGTCCCGATTTTATTACCGCTGTGATGACAAAAGGCCCTTCCCAAGTCGGAGAGAGCTTGTCCTTCTGAGGTCCCTTTCCTGTTGCTTCAAGATTTCGAAGAACAATGTCTCTGATATTGATAGGTCTTGACCTTACCCTACTGTCGTAGAAGTGAGCCATATGGCCCTAATATACAGTGATCCTTTGAGCTACTTCATCCCCGACTTCTTGGAACAAGTCTAAGTTTCCCCACAGGAGGGCTTCGTTTTCTGAGAGTCAAAAGCTTGAATGCGGGGGCTTGGGATTATGATGTCGCTTCTGATCCAAAACAAAGATTGAAGGGTGTCTCCTCGGTTGGAATTCTTGTCGTTGGAAAGAGCATTTTCCCACTACCTCGGCCTCTTCAAGGCGAGTCTTCAGGCCTATCAAGATGGTGCGGTTGGTGACTTCAGGTTGTTCGTTAGCTTGAGGATGCGCCATAACTGTGTGGTGGAGTTCTATTTTCATGTCCTCAGTCCTCACACAATTTGGTGAAGGCCTTCCCTATGAACTACATCCCATTGTCGGGACAATGGTAGCCAGGATGTCAAAATGGTAGACGATGTTCCTCCAAACGAATCGTGTGGTATTTTCCTCGATGATTTTGGCCAACGACTCTGCTTTGACCCACTTAGATAAGAAGTCAACGGCCAGGATGATGAACTTCCTTTGCCCGGAGGCTGGCGGAAACGGGCAGAGTGGGTCGATCCCCCACTGAGCAAAGGGTCATGCGCTCCGGAGCTGGGTGAGCCCGACAGGGGGTTGATGTAGGACATTGGAGTGGAGCTGATAGCTTTCATATTTCCGAGTGAAGTTAAGGGGTTCCTTTATAATCATGGGCCAGTAGATCCCTTGCTGTATGATTTTTAGGGCCAAAGCCTTTCCCCCCAGATGTTCCCTGCACACGCCCTCATACACTTCATGTAGAGCGTTGTCTTGCTCGGATGGGCGTAAGTACTTTGGGTATGAACCAGAGAAGGAACTTTTGTAGAGCTCATTGGCGATGATGGAGACTGAGGCGGCGCAGATTTGTATGCATCAGACCTCTACTTGGTCTGCTGGAAGTTGCCCGCTTTCGAGGTAGGTGATGATGAGATCCATCCAGTAGGGCTCCCCTCTTGTGATGGCGGATATCTCCCAGAGGTCTGAGATACTGAGAATGAGCAAGTCCTCAACTCGGCGATGCCGAGTTTGGTACTCTGTGGCGGAGTTGGAGAGCTTGGACTGAGCGTCCGCTCTGTGTTCTACTCCCGAGGAATGTGGAGTATCTGATGTGACTTGATTTTTCCAAGGAGTGATTTTGCCAGCTGAAGGTATAACACGAGTTGCTTTTTCTTTGCCTCATAGTTCCCCTGGACCTGTGATACTACCAGCTGAGAGTCAGCATTGATGGTTAAGTTTTCTACCCCATAGTGGATGGCCAGGTGAAGGTAGGCGATTAGGGCTTCATACTTCGCGATGTTGTTGGTGGCTGGGAACTTCAGTCGGAGACCATACTACCCCTTGATACTTATCAGCAACAGGCATGCGCCTGCCCCCTCAGAGCCTGAAGCCCCGTTACGTATAAAGTCCACCGTGCAGGAGCCATGCTGTAAGAGCTGGGCGCTTCTTCCGGTGGGATCATGCATTCCACCATGAAGTCCGCTGGGAATTAGGACTTGATGTCGAGAATTGATATGAAATGGATGCCAAACTCGCCCAAGTCCACTGCCAATTTGACTTGCCTTCTCAACACCTCAGGATTTTGTAGGATTGTGCAGAGCGGTAGCTGCGTGAGCACTTTGATAGTGTGGGCCTTGAAGTACGGCCAGAGCTATCTTGTAGAGAGCACTATAGCCAGGGATATTTTGCCTTCCATGGGATATTTGCTTTCGATATCGTACAAGGCCTTGCTGGGATAATAGACTGGGTGTTGGATCCCTCCTTCGTCTTTGACCAGGACCGAGATGAGTGCGTGCGATGAGACTGTCAGGTATATGAAGAGGGATCCACTTTGGTGGGCTTTAAGATTAACAGGGGAGTGCCAGGTACTGCTCGAGGTGTTCGAAGGCAGTTTGACGCTCATCTGTTCATTGCAATCTAGTGTGACGTGCCCCGCGGAGCACTTTGAAGAAAGAGAGGTACTTGTCCCCTGTCCGATCCAGGAAGCGGGAGAGTACAACTATCCTTCCATTGAGATGCCAGATTTCCTTGATGGTGCGAGGGGGAGACATGTCCTCCAACACTCTGATCTTTTTGGGGTTGGCCTATATTTCTCGTTGCCTCACCATAAAGCCGAGGAACTTCCCCACGGTAACCCTGAATGCGCACTTGAAATTATTTAGGCATAGTTAGAAACGACGGAGGAGTTGGAAACATTTATCGTGGTCTTCCATGTGATGGCCTTGCCGGATGCTCTTTACTAACATGTCGTCGACGTAAACCTTCATTGATTGTCCGATGAGACCTTTGAACACTTGATTCATCAGCTTTTGGCAGGTATCTCCGACATTCTTTAGTCCAAAATGCATCACTTTATAACAGTACACCACTGTCCATACGAAAGGTAGTGTGCTCTTCATCTGTCGGGTTAATCCAGATCTGATTATATCCTGAGTAGGCATTCATGAAGCTAAGGAGTTCCTGCCCGGCTATTGCGTCTACGATTTGATCGATGCGGGGGAGGGGGGAAGTTGTCCTTTGTACATGCTTAGTTGAGATTGCTACAGTCGACACACATTCTACACTTTCATGAAGCCCCTTTTACCATGACCATGTTGGCGAGCCAATTGGGGTACGTACCCGGATGAACTGCGCAGCTAAAAGCTTGTCTACTTCTTTCTCGATGGCATGGAGCCTCTCAGGTGCAAAGTTGCACTTTTTTTTGGACTACAGGTCTGCACGCCGGGTTGATGTTCAATGAGTGTGTGATAATTTGATGACATACTTCTTGCATTTCCTCGGGACTCTCTGCAAATATATCCTGGTTAGTGCGTAAAAAGTTCATGTATTTCCCCTGCTCCTCTGGGGATAAGAGTTACTCAATAAACACCATGCGGGCGAGGTCTCTTGCGCGAAGCGGAACCTCGATTAGGTCTTCCACTGGCATTTCCCTTTATATTATGGCTTCATCATGTAGATCAAAGCTTTTGATGTAATGGGTTACCCCCTACGACGGACCGACGATTGAGCTTGGTTAAGGCAGTAGATTTGTGCCATCTCCTGATTCCCCCGAACAATGCCTATGACGCCAGGTGTCAAGAACTTCATTGTCAGATGCGTCACGGAGGGAATTGCTACAAATTTGTTTGTAGAGGCCTGCTGAAAATGGCATTTTTGTTACACTCCATGACCATGAACTGAATGCTGCGGATCGCCTACCTCAGGTACTCTCTCATAGTTATCGAGAGAAAGATCATTCCTCGCACCAGGATTGGCTGATTATTGAATCCATAGACCAATCCGTTCGCCAGACAGAGAGATTCTTTGCAGATCTCCATGCCCTGAAACACGGCCATGAACATGACGTCGACCGAGCTTCCATTGTCAACGAGAATCCTCTTAACTTTAAGGAAGGACTCTCACATCCCCGCGCTGATGGCGAGGGGGTCTTGATGTGGCTTGCGCACTCCTAACATGTCTTCGTCCCCAAAGAGGATGGTGCTATTCTTACGCGCCCTTTTTTCGGGGCGATCTTCCTCGTGCCATCCTATGGCGAAAACTTTCCTGGCCAAGGCGGGGGGTCCAACAATTGTCTTTACTACCATGCTTGTGAGCGTGCTCCCCTTGCCTTATGGTGTCTTGTGGGAACCATAGTGCAGGTCAAGCGACGAGCCTTCTCTAACGTTGCTGCTAGTTTGGGGTGTTTGCGCGTGTCGAGTGCTACTTACAGAGAGTTGTAGAGTTTGAGAACATTTTCCCACAGACGACACCAAACTGTTGCGATTCACCCGATTTTTCCTCGGTCTGGAGAATTGGACCATCTTAGCTCGAAATTAGATCGGGCGTGCAAACAGTCAAAGAAAAACAACAGTAAATGACAAAAATGTTTTTTTGACATGAAAAACCAGGAAAAGGTGGAAAACCACGTGCCCGGATTTGTGTCGGACCAAAATTCACTATATTGTTGGAGATTACAAGAGTTTGGGATGATTTCTCGGAGTATGACAGACCACCTTTCTGGTTATAAGCACAAAGTACGAAATGATGAAAAAGAAGTCCTCGATGGAAGTGCTCCGACTAGGAAAATTGCTAAGTCCATAGAACCTCGGTGGAAGCGTTTCGGCTGGAAAAATCTCTAAGTCCACGAAGTCTCGATGAAAACGTTCATGCTGAAGCGGAGCCTTAGTGGGAGCGCTCTCGGGAGAAGATCGTCATGCCTTGGAAGCCTGATGGAGCCTTCACGCTAGAAGGGGAACATAGTGAATTCCTGAGCGGAGAATCGGTCTAAGTCCACGACCTCGCTGGTAAACCTAAGAACTCCTTCTAGTCTCTGAAGTTGTTTGTCTTCAAATGAAGGTCTGGTGACATTTTTATAGTTTTTTGGAGGGTCGCACCGGTAATTGCGTCAGAGCGGGATTTGTGCTGACGATTGATATCGCTCCGTTTCGGTCACCTGAATCACCAATTTTAGCGAAAGGATGAAAGTGCCCCCCGGGCGGTTCGGGTAGTCCGGGCAAGGTGCCCAACGACGGAAGCGGCCGGCGATGGCAGTGGTCGCGCGCGCTGGCCTTTTGCGCGTGGGTGCGCCGTCCGTGCGTGCGTGCCGCTTGTGCGGGTGCGTGTTTGGTTTTGCCCTCTTCTCGGCTCGTCCTTTCCGGTTGGATTGCCCCCGTGTCCTCGGTCAGAATCTCTTCGGTCGGATTTCAAAAATGAAAGGAAAACCCCATCAAAAATGAATATGAATTAGGCTCAATTTAGCGCGGTTTAGATTCTCCGGCGAGTTCGGAAGAAAATGTCATCACCTTAGAACATACGTTTGGCAAGACAACGGATATGACCACAACCAAGAAAAGAAAACTAGTTTTGAACATAAAAGTGATCTCTAACTCGCCGTTGAACTCCAAAGATTCATCGAAGAATGAGGTTCGAAATCAGTCGAAGCAATTTTTTTAATCAAACCCTAGAAAAATTCCTTTGTGATGCAATGAACTTACCAACAAACAATGGCGTGACACAATCTTAAACAACAGAGCAAGAACTAATATATTTCAGGCTTCCTATTTCAATTTTTTTTGAATTGCAACGTGACACAATCTTGTTACTACGGGACTAATATTTCGCGTCAAATCATGAATCCAAAAATTTCGCGTTAACAACTCATGGCCAAATGATGCTGGAAAAGGATATTTAAAATAGGAACTCGGCTAGAGAATTAACATTAATATATTTGCGCATAAACTATTTATTAAATAAAATAAAACAGTCTCTATCCTCACCAATAAATAATTTGTTCAAGAACAATTTCTCGATAATTTATTTAAATTCAAAGCAAATTAAAATGAATAAAAAAACAGCTCAAAATGCTGGAATAATAATAATCAATTTTTTACTCGAATCTCAAATTATGCTACAGTATATATCTTTTATTCTTACAATATGCTCACAGATACATGGATATCTCCGGCCGGCCACCTCCCCGAATCTGTTCAAATAAATAAATAAATAAATAAATAAATAAATAAATCAGCAGCTAGCCCACAGTCTCTGCAAATCTGAAACGAGCGCCTTCAAAAGATTCTTTGTTTTGAAATAAAGCAATTTTATCACTTACAAGTAGTTAGATTTTTAAGACATTGACAGTCCAAAAATATTTGGATTTAAAAAAATAATAATATTATGCTTACTTAAAACATATCAAAAAATTATAAAAAGTGGACCCACTCAATCAAAAAACACCCAACTACTATAATTAGGTTTGTAAAATTGATGAAATAAGGAGGTTGAGTGTTTTTGTGCTGAATGAGACCTAAATTTTTTGTGATTTTTTGATTTTTAACTGAGTATAATATTATCCTTTCAAAAACATTCACCATATTCTTCCCCTCTTCTCTAGCACCTTATCTTACTCACATGTACACTTACATCCTCACCTCCTCCAAGAACAGTGTTATAAACAATCAGATTTAGGCAGGATAGGCGTGGGCGGTGGTGCTGAAGATCATGAGCAACGGCGAGAGGATGTACATGGAAAACAGGGGCTGTGAAACTTCATTATTAGTTACGAAACTTAAAACAAGATTTTATAAGAAACTTTTATACAATTTTTTTTGCAAATTGCATGATTTTATACATTAAGTAACAAATAGCAGATAAAATCGACAAAAAAATGTATCATAGATGAATTTCATAAAATGAAAAATCTCTATGCACAATTAAAGAAATATGTATGTGATTGTTGCTTACTGAAAAAATATAATATATTTTGTCTATAAATTATTTATATTTTTTTATATTTAAAATTTTATTAAAAAAAATGTTTGGGCTTCACTTGATAACTTGGCCACCCATAGTCAAAATTTTGGATCCACCCTATCGGGAAGGGGACAAGGTGGTGGGAGGGCTTGTGAGAGACCTTCCGTTAATCTCACAGATGGAGTTTTGACATATTGAGAATCAGAGTGATGAGAATATTGAAACAGTGGGAACGAAGATCTCAGACAAATTCAGCATTATATTTAGTAAAATGAGAGATTTCAAGTGTTTGTTTAGGGATCAAATGGCCGAAATAAAATTGCTTATAATATTACCGGTCTTAAAAGAGCTTCCAACATGTGATGACCATTCTTCAATCTCATATTGAACCGGCCGCATCAAAACCAGAAGAAAACCGAGAAACGTTTGAGCGGTGGCGATTTGGAGCGTTAGGATTGAGAAAGGTGAGAATGGAGGGAGGGAGTCAAAGCCATTTGACTTTGAAGGTCAAAAATAACATTTTGAAGTCAAGACCAATGAGTCAATGACAATGAAGAAAAAAGAAAGCCTGAATCAAAGAGTTTGCTAATAAGCTCTAATGCATATAATTTAGCACCACCGACCACACAAACCCTAGCTCGTTTCATTGCAGCTGAGCACCCTCCGGCAAATGAATCCACACACAGACGCCATTAATACGACAGTCGTAAGCGATGACTAGATTGAAAACTTCACCAACAAACACCTACACCATTACAAAACTCCCCCCCGCTTCAGCAATATATACAGACGGGCAGGCTCCGGCCGCTACACCGGAATCAGAAGAGAATCGAATTAGACGCGGAGGTTGGAGGCGGCGGCGGCTCGTTGAGATCGAACGGGATGCCGCGCGGGGTGGACGGAATCAACGGCTCGCGCCGGAGGAAGCTTCCGAGGAGCATGACGGCGGGAGACGGCGGCGGAGCGTGGAAGGGGTGGTGGGGCCAGAGGTGGCACGGAGCCTGGTTGAGATCGAGGGGTAGATGAAATGACGCGGCGGCTGACGGAGCAGGCGGCGGCGGTGGGGGAAGAGGCGGCGGAGTGGGGAAGTTGGTCTTCGCCTTGGAACCGCGGAGGGCCCGCGCCGCCTGATCGTACGCCGACGCCGCCTCTTCCGGCGTGTCGAAGGTTCCCAGCCAGACGCGTGTCCTCTTCCAGGGATCGCGGATCTCGGCCGCGTAGCGCCCCCACGGCCGCTTTCTGACGCCGCGGAAGTGCGCCTCGCCGCCGCGGCAGGCCATGGCTGATGATGACGTGTCGGTCGTGGTCTGCTTCGTGGGCTGGACCGCTCGTTCTTCTTATTGGGGTCTGACGGGCAGCATCAGCTTTGTTTCTTTCGTCGTCGGTGGTGGGAGCGGGAGGAATGGGAGCCGCCGCCTGATTTGACGTGTCTCAGGCAGTTTCATCATGTGACCGGGTGATGAGGTCAGCCCTAGTTGGTTTGCAGCTACACCTGCCGTACGGACTGACCAGCGGCGCCTGTCATCATTAACCCCCCGCACTGCGACACGCTCCCCGGTGACCGGCCCCGCGGCTATTTCTTTTTACGGTTTTGCCCCTTTCTTTGTGTATATTTTACTGCTGCAAGCCGTTGATGAGCACAGTCCAGTCGTCGGCATTGGTCTCTCTCAACCTCGGGAACGAAATTCTTTCTTTAATTTTTTTTAAATTATTTTAAGCGCGTTTCTTTATACCCATTTTGGGCCTAAACCGCTTAAAATAATTAATTATGATGACTAATGTAAGCGTGTGCTTGATGGTTTTAATTGAATCATAGAAATATGATTGTGATATGTGTGAGCTTGGATACAAGCCATATCCATGCAAATTTTTTTTTTTTTGATTTATAGCCATGATCACAAAGTGGGCTCAGTTTGGCGGAAATTTTTTCGGTGCGTTAAATTGGTGCGGCTTTAAATATCTGGGCCCCACTAAATTTTCGCCAATTGCGCCAATCCCGCCTCCGCCAAACGTGGCCCGCCAAACAGCCGCTCGTCCTCTCCAGCGCGAAAGGTGGTCGCCTCTCCAGCACTCCATCCCGCAAGTCATGGCCGCTCTTCATCCCTAGCCCGCAACGAAACCGCAGCTCGTCGTCTCCAGCCGTTCGGCCCGAAGCTTCCCGCAGCTCGTCCAACATTATTCTTCCCGCAGCTCCACGAACAGCAGCTCGCCGTCTCCCTCATCCATCCAGCAGGCCCCGGTTTCGCCTCCTCCCGATAACCTGCACGTGCTCTTCCCTAAACCCGCAGTTAGCCTACTCCCTCACCGCTCGACGGTAGCTTAGCTCATCAATCCGTCGTCTTCCCCATTCTCCCGCAGTTGTTCTACTCCGCCATTTTCACTTTCAGAAGCCCCTAGCATCGAATGACTACTCCAAATGTGCAAGCAACTGACGATGTTGTAAGACATGAAATTTTGTTGAGTATTTTTTTGCTTGTTATGTAATTTTATCAACTTACTAATTGCTGTAATTCAATGTCATTTTTTTTGGCTGTATGAGTTCCACATTGCGACTGAAATTTTTCTTTGACCTTACGGATCTAGTATTGTTCCAATGTAGTTATTTCCGACTGTGAAAATGAAATAGTTTTCCGACTTTATGAATGTAGTATTTTTCAGACTGTATAAATGAAGTTTTTTCCGACCTTATAAAATCTTAAATTTTCTGACTGTACTATTTGGCTGAACTATTTTTATATTTTTGGAGGTCAAGAAAGAACCGGTCGTGTTTCCGATTGTCCATTCAGATGAAGAGGGTTACAAAATGTACTGTGAATATGCCCACCAGACAGGCTTTAGTGTTCGTAAGCAGCACTTAATGTACTGGACGCATACACGTATTGTTAAACAAAGAGAGTACTGTTGCTCTAAAGTTAGTTTGAAGAATACAAAGAACTCACTCATAAAGTACCGCAAATCAGACACTCGGACAGGTTGTCATGCTTGCATTACCTTTCAAGGCGATAGCGAAGGCAAAAACTGGAAGGTCACAAAATTTGTGGAGGAACATAATCACCCCCTGGCAACTGAGATTGAGAGTCATCTACTGAGATCTAGCCGCCATGTTTCTGACATGCAAGGTAGTCTAATGAAGAATATGACGACGGCGGGAATAAGAGCAGTAAATTCATACAATTTCTTATCAAATGAAGCTGGTGGGGTTGAAAACGTTGGGTTTTCGAAGATCGATGCTTTCAACTACGTACAAAGAGAAAGGAAGACGTTAATAGAAAGTGGTGATGCTTCAACTTTGCTCTCTTTGTTACATAAAAAGCAATTGTCCGATAATATGTTCTCTTATGAAGTACGTATGGATGAGCTTAATAGACTGACAGGCTTCCTATGGATGGACGGACACAGTAAAATTGACTACAACTGTTTTGGGGATGTTCTTACTTTTGATACTACATATAGGCTAAATAAGTACAATCTTGCATGTGCCCCATTCATTGTCGTCAACCATCAGCTGACCGATAAATTTCTTCTCTTCGTAGGGCTGCCTCCATGTACTTAAGGACAAAAACGCAGCAGTCAAACCCATTGTTCTGCTCCGATAGTCCGTGTATGGGGGGAAGTGGCCAGTCCAAGATGTTTGGAGGCAAGGCATCGCAAGCGTTCTCGTGAAAAGCACGGAGCTATTTTTTGATAATTGAAAAACATTTTGTTACAACACGCACAGAAAAAATAAATCAAATTATCATTTTGCTAAAATGAAGTCATATGAACAAATATCATTATACGTACGGAAAAAACAAATGTAATTAGATCTTTTTCTCAATTGTTATAGGCAAGGAAAATTACCATAGTAGGAAGGCCTGATACATGGCGACCGGAAGACAACGAATCATAGTAATCCCACCGAATATGCCTTAGGTCACATACGACCAGAGCCCAGTGAGCTTCCATATGTACCGGCATGATCAAAACGTCTGCGTTACTCACGTTTGCGGGGGTAACATGACTCACAATGGCCTTGGAGTTCCGGACCTTGTATTTCTTGTAATACTACACGTAAAAGGTAGTTCAATTAAGAGTGACAACTATCAAAAAGAAAATTAAATTGTGAATAACACATACGACAAGGTCGGAAGAGATGAACAAAAAGGATTTCATCGCAGCAACCGATATCTTATGCCTTGCACTTAAGACTAGTGCATAGGCATTGATATGGACATCCGATATCCATCCTTCGGCCAGTAATTCATCGGCCATTGCTCTATTTAGCAAAATATTGCCAATATGGAAAATTGTTTGATTCCTGCAAAAAAAGACTTTTCATAAGAATGATAGCATACTTTAAATGCCACGGATAGTGCGGGGGATAGCGTACACAAAATATTGACACTAGTAAATGAAACATTAATACCTTTCTGTAAACCGACTAAGTACAAAATCCATTGTCTCTCGTTGCCGTGGGGTAATTAGATCTCGCCCAGGGTACTGCATTTGCTTTACAACAGGATCCGGAGATCCCAGCACCTTTTTCTTTCGAGTGGCCCTCTGCTTCACATTCCTGATGATACTTCTTGGAGCAACCGGAGGTGTGGGCTCAACAAGTGTCATCTCTATAGTGGAAGCGGTGGTGGTCTCGATAGTAGGTCTGATCACTGATGGTGCGGGGGATGCTCCGGAGGATGGTGCAGGGGTGGGTTTGGGGGATGATGTGGGGGATGCTCCGGAGGATGGTGCGGGGGTGGGGGATGCACTGTTTCTTCTGTGCTGAAATCTCCCAAACCAAATCTTGCAGGTTCTCTGCAGAGACTGCACATCTTTTCTGATCTCATCGATGGAAGCCTGTAACCGAGCCTCCATCCCTCTCCACCCCTCAATCATCTCTGCCTTTTCCTTCCTTATCCTCCTCAGAAATCTCTTTTCTTTTCTTATCCTTTCTTTTTTCTCCGCACTCCTGTCCTCCAATAATCGTTCATCCTCCTCCCCAAACTTCTCCCCCTCCTCTGGGACATACTCCTGCACCACCTTCTTCTTCCTCGCCTGAAGAAGAAACCAAACAATTTGTTTAATTTATTTCATTGTTAATTTAAAATTGATACTAACGACATGTTTATAATGTCACAGAGTACCTTCTCAGGCCTTTCCTTCACAGATTCAAAATCTGTATCCTCCTCCTTATCACCCATTAGCTTTTTCTCCTGAACCATTATTCTCTCAAATTCAGTTCTCACATACGTAAACAAGTTTATATTAGAAAAGAAGTTCACGCATAATCGAAATTTTTTGCGCACTTCTATTGTCCCTTCACTTACCATGTCATCTTGGCAAAGTCTACGCTGTAGACCAAAGCAGAACTTGGCAGTATAACTAATCTTAGTAGACCAACGACAAAGTCGAGGTTGTGCTAAGATGTCGACAGCTGGCTGGATGTTGGTATGCTCATAGAGTCATACCTGCAATACTATATGGTCAGATCTAACATAAAATCAAATAAATTAACCAAAAAGTTGTGGTCACTAACCAGTAAAACTATTGAGCACCCTTCCAGGTATCCCAAGTTCTCTCAAGGGCCTCAAAGAGCACTCCTACCACTCAGCTCCTGAATTTGTGCATGCAAAAATCTATGCACTGCCTTCGGCCAATTGAATTGGCGAAAGTCCTCGACCCCCTTGATCTTCATCAAGGAGGCAGGGATTTTATGTCCCATTTGCGGGAAAAGGAATGCAATAACAACATACCTAACCAAAAAATCTACACGCCATCTCTCCAGCGTGGGAGACCAATCCTCGGTTTCCAACCCCTTTATCTCTTCAATAAGCTCCCTTGTGTTTTGCTTGGCAAAAGGTCGTCTAACAAAGGGGAAATCGTGTCCTCTATTAGGTAACCCTAGAATTAGGGCTACCTCATTAACAGTTAGGGGCACATAATATTTTCTTAACAAGAAGACTTGTTTTCCACGACTATAACTACGCACAAGAATGTACAACAATGGAATATTTTGCGGGATTTTAGGTATCTTAAGTAATCTACGAATACCGGCGGCCTCTAAGGTTTTCTTGGCCTCGTCCGAGAGAATCTCTAATAGCATTTGTGCATGCGCTAGGAAAGTGGAGATTGCTAAATTGCAGCTGATAGCTCTCCAGCACCTAAAAATGGGGGAAAAATTAAACAAAAAAGTATAAGGGATTATGTATATTTTGAACAAATTAACAAAGAAAAAGGATATCAATACTTGTTCGGCACTAGTTCTGTACTGCTTGAACTGATTGTAAGGACTGATATCGAACTGGAAAACATATACATTATAAGACTGGATAAAAGCTGAGAATAAATTGGACTGAAAAATAGCTGAAATATACGACTGGATAAAAACTGCGAAAAAACTGACTGGAAATAATGGAAAAAATAGGACTGGAAACCCTACACCCTAAAAAAATGGAGAAAGGAACCTTACTAACGACCAGAAAATATCAACAATAAATATTCTCCAGCAATAATAATCTACGGCCGTAATCTTCATAACATGAACTAGAGAAATACCCTAAAATGACTTGATTTGTGAAAAAAACAACTGTAAATCACCAATTGCGATCTGACTAGCCTCCTACGCTCAATAAAAACATACCTCTGGAGATTGATGAATGATTTTCGGGGACCGATTGACTCCACGACACTGCGACGACACTGCGCCTGGTTCGATTTCGCCGATCGTCGATGGAGGGAGTCGGGGCAGGAGCAAGAGGCGAGGCATTTCAAAAAATTTCGAAATGGGGGGATAAATTAAGTGGGGCCCAGATATTTAAAGCCACACCAATTTTTGGTGCGTTAGACGCAGCGAAAATTTTGCCCAGTTTGGCAGGGTGATGGCTGTCGTGAACTTTGGGAGCGCTGCAAATATGCACAAATGTCAGTCGAGAGAGACGGAGAGCCTTAGATTTGCCTTTGTTTGTCGAGAGAGAATGCACTTGAAGCTCCTTTGTCGTCGAATATGAAAGAGTATGGAAGAGTTTTGGAGTTAGTTTGTACCGTTAGAGAATTAATTATATGTCCACGCGTATTGAGATTGACTCGGAACGAACTATTGAATTTTGTGTCACTCTAGGGCATGACTCTACGCTAGAGATATTATAAATAGTCATTTCACATTTGATGAACTATTGCGAACTATCTTTAGCGGAGCCTCAACATTTTCAAGATATGTTTTGTTAGGGTTTCCGTTCCCGTGCTTCCCAGCACCGCTCTGGTATTCGTTCGTCGAGTCCAGATTGGAGAAATTGCCACCCCAGCGAATCGATCTCATACGCTCCCTTCATCGACCTTCAAACCCGTCAATCTCTGCGTTCCGATCGCCTGACGCCGAACTGTTTTGATCGGGGATCTACGAGGAAGAGGTCGACTGCCGTTTTCGCTCGCAGATCTGGAGAGAAATCGCGATCTGTTCTTCAAGACTGTAGATCAAAAGAAGAAATTCTCATTTCCAGTACGTCGATTTGGTGTGTAGTTCTCGGGCGGCTGCTTGTCAATCTGAAGGAGTATCCCGTTTGTTGATCTGGTTTTTCTTCTTACCACCCAGATCTGCCGCGCCTCCTCCCGAATCTGGAACGAGGAAGCCTCCTGAGGCTCTTGTGGTCTCAATCCTACACAGATCTGGTTGCCTCCTGTCTCAGATCTAAAGAACTCTTGTTTCTGTCTTGCCGCTACAAGTAGGTACCATCAAATTGCTAGAAATTTTGCAAGCTGTCCAGGAACTTTAGATCAGAACTAAACAGATCTGGACTCAATGGATTTGTTGTGGATCGGGACTCAGTTGATTTTAGAACCAAAGCAAGATGTCGAATAAAAGTGCGCTCCACGATGTTAAATTGTAGTCATTCGATGTTACTTACTTCCTCAATTATAAGTGATTCAGTTCAGTCTTGTCCAAATGTTTTGATTCTTTCCACTTTCCTTTGTCAAAACAAGCGTGTTGTGCTTCACTGATGTTCGTGATTGCTGAGTATGAATTTGGTGAGTTGTTCCATATCATATCTGATGTTAATAACTTCACCGTGATTTGTTTTCCTTACCTAGGAGGAGAGTGTTATTCCATATTTGATAATACGATCTGACCCGATTTGGCTCTTCTTCTATTTATTATTTTCATTTCATACTTTATGAGTTCTAATTAAATTTAGAAGAATAATAACCGTGACATTCCATATTGTGACACAAATATAACTGCGGTGTTTAGAAGTTCATAAGACCGTTTTTTTGAAAATAGATAATGGATTCTGAGGTAGAACATTTAATACCCTATGTAGGTGTCCTCTAATCTAAGTCTAATGTACTACGTTCCTGCAAGTAGAACTAGATACAAGTATATTTTCAAAGGTTGTAATTCATTCTAAATGAAATTTTCTGTTGGAAATTATATGAGTTGTTGCTGATTAAGGAGCATGTGCAGATTGAGATCCTGACAAGAATGATCTGATAGATGATGATTTCTAGAGTATTACATTAGTTTTCTTCTGCTTGGAGCACTTTTTAGCTCTCTTTTGGTTTTTACTTGTTTTTTGTTTGGATTATTTTACTCTTTAGTTGATCATGAGATAATAGGTGTGCTGATACATATCTGTGATTGTACT
Organism: Platanthera zijinensis; assembly: GCA_039513925.1. Lineage (NCBI taxonomy): Eukaryota > Viridiplantae > Streptophyta > Magnoliopsida > Asparagales > Orchidaceae > Platanthera > Platanthera zijinensis. Next base: position 27,182,065 of record CM077096.1, read on the forward strand.
TTTAACTTTGATATAATGTTGCTGAGCTTATATTTATGCATGTATACAACTACTTTAATTAATATCCAATGTGTTCTGATAAATGTGACATACATGATTTTGTGTGCTTCATGTTTGGTTGAACACTGCACACACCACCCATTTTGACATCGGGTTTACAACAGACACAGTAGGAGATTGTTTGAGAATTAATTATATGTTCGCGCGTGTCGAGACTGACTCGCAACGACCCATTGGATTTCGTGTCACTCTAGGGCACGACTCTACGCTGGGGATAATATAAATAGTCATTTCACATTCGATGACCTATTGTGAATTATCTTGAGCGGAACCTCAACATATACTACTCACTGAATAGAGGATTTATCTCTGTTAGTGGTCACCTGCTCTCAAGCGCACCCAAAATGATTATTATATTTATTCAAGTTTTTTTGCAGCTAAAATTGAGCTTTGATGAGGATTCTGCTAAAAAACCATAACATATAAGCTGCTCATAAGCATTAAAAAGTATAACTGAATCCCAAAGTGAAGTTAAATGATTTGTGATTGAATAAATATGAAACATAATGCATACCATAAGATAATCATTGTTTTTTTTGCTTGCATCCTTCTAATTTTTTTTTTCTCGAAGCATTCTTTAAAAGTTTGGGCAATGCACTAATTTAGGTGAAATAAATCAATGTCAGATAACTTATTTTATTATGAATATGATGAGATTAAAATGTATGATTTTGGTCTTATAATGATCTTTATTTATAATATGAGAATAAACATATTGTTGGTGTAGAGCAACTTGTGTAGAAGAATAAAATGACTTAGTTAAGATTAGACCTACTCTTCTACTCCTGGATAAGGGATTCCATGCACCTCCGCTTGAAATGAGGATGTTGGTGTAGAGCAATTGGGTTACCCTTCTAATTCCATGATAAAATAGCAACACAATTGTTCTGCAAATGATGATTACAAATTAAGGAGAAGGAAGGAGTTAATCCTGACGATAAATCTGATGTAAATGGAAGGAGTTTATCTGATGGCCAAGATTGATTGGTGGTGTTATATGGGGACCAAAAACATCTCAAAAGTATTTCATTTAATTTAGACGACAAATTACAAAACACAAAAAATATGAGTGCTCAAGTATCATATAAATGATTAATTAGTACATTACTTCGTTCAGAATTCTTTAAATGGATATGAAATCTTTCTATATCTAACTAAGTGCATCTACCTAAAGAACAGAGGGAGACATGTGTACGCTAATGTCCAAGTACATTGGAAACTATAATAGTGAATATTACTTAGGCTCCGTTTGGCAGGGTGGTGACGGTCATGAATGGGGGGGGGGGGGGGGTTAATTGTTATTCGTTAACGCCTATCTAAGGAACTTCATCCACTTTTATGTTCAAACGGATGATACTTGTTAGGTGATCCTTAACGAATGACGGTTTAACCCATGTGTTTACGACCGCCACCAGCTTGCCAAACGGAGCCTGACACTTGAAACACGGAGCTCAACCCCCAAAATAACACGTTCATAATTCTCGATCTCCATTGCCTACCCCCCCACCAAAAAAAAAGGAAGCATCGGTAATAACAGGTTGTTATAGCAAAAAAATCATAATAAACGAGTCAATTTTTTTTGGTTTGTGGCTTACTGGCTCTAAGGGAGTAAGTTTGTGAGTCATGAATGCAGGTCATTCCTCGTACCTTGGGTCATATTTATAGACAATTGGGACTATTTTTGAGTGCCCAGTTATCAATGTGTGAACCTTACTGTTGAAACCAAAAACTTGGAATGTTGAAACCAAAAACTTGGTCTCTGTGGAGTTCGACCCTTGGGGAAGGGGTGACCTCACACCTACTACACTCGGGGGGATGTCACGGACCAAAGGCTCAGGAAACTAGGAATAGACCCTCGGCTCTAGCGTGGAGGTCCCACCACACACCCGGAAGGTTGCTAGAACACTTCCCCTCCCTCACCAAGTGGCTGAGTTGGGCGCCTTGGAGAGCTCTCTCTACTCTACCAAGATGAAGCTAAGGGAGGAGGAGGTAAGGAAATCTCATCCTCTCCAAAGGCACCCATGGGGGTCTATTTATAGTTTTTCCAAAGCCTGGGGTCAAAATGACCCAAATGCCCTTAAGGCAAATAAACCACTAGCCAATAGCAAACTTCCACACCGGGGGGTAAAGAGGTAATTTCCACCCCGGGGGCACAACGGTAAAAGCATGGTCCGGAGAGAGGTCCGGGGGGGACGGAGGCTGAACCACGCCTCCCACCCCTCCCCTTGACCCAACTCGCCTGGGGCGAGAGGGCTGGCCGCCCGGTCTCGCCCTGCGGGCTAGCCGCCTGGGGCGAGAGGGCTGGCCGCCCGTCTCGCCCTGCGGGCTAGCCGCCTGGGGCGAGAGGGCTGGCCGCCTGTCTCGCCCTGCGGGCTAGCCGCCTGGGGCGAGAGGGCTGGCCGCCCGTCTCGCCCTGCGGGCTAGCCGCCTGGGGCGAGAGGGCTGGCCGCCCGTCTCGCCCTGCGGGCTAGCCGCCTGGGGCGAGAGGGCTGGCCGCCCGTCTCGCCCTGCGGGCTAGCCGCCTGGGGCGAGAGGGCTGGCCGCCCGTCTCGCCCCAGCCCAAGGCTAGGGTGTTGGGGCGGGATCCTGGTCTCCAGTCAGTCCCGCCATCCCACCTCGCACCCAACAAGCCAGGGGGGGTGCCGGCCGTCTTGCCGCACCCGTCTCCCTAAAAAGGGCCCGGGGGGAGATGCAGATTTTTTCCTCCCCCTACTAGTACATCCTCAAGCTCCAGCCAAAATTGGCTCCTTAGAGTGCAAAACAGCTCAAAAAGCTTAAAACTTATAAACAGGTCTTATGCCTTGCTTAGGATCCTCATGCCGCGAATACGGGGTTGTACACAATCCCCGCTCTTTTCGAGGTTGACACAAGCTCGGAAAGAAACATCTAACCCAACGTATTCGCTGAGGGTAGCTCTTCCTCGCGGTTTTTAAAACAACGCATGGCTTCTCCGAGGAGTCAACATGTCATGTCGGCTAATGTGAGCCTGGGTGGCGAGACAGCCTCGGGGTGAAAATACTTAGCCTCCCGAGGGGTCAACCTGTCATGCCAGCTAATGGGAGCCTGGGTGACGAGACAGCCTCGGGGTGAAAAACACTTGGCTTCCACGAGAGGTACGCCTGACCTGCCAGCTAGTGAGAGCCTGACAGCGGGACCATCATCGGAGCTAAGGACTTGGGGCTTCCACGAGAGGTACGCCTGACCTGCCAGCTAGTGAGAGCCTGACAGCGGGACCATCATCGGAGCTAAGGACTTGGGGCTTCCACGAGAGGTACGCCTGACCTGCCAGCTAGTGAGAGCCTGACAGCGGGACCATCATCGGAGCTAAGGACTTGGGGCTTCCCCGAGAGGTACGCCTGACCTGCCAGCTAGTGAGAGCCTGACAGCGGGACCATCATCGGAGCTAAGGACTTGGGGCTTCCCCGAGAGGTACGCCTGACCTGCCAGCTAGTGAGAGCCTGACAGCGGGACCATCATCGGAGCTAAGGACTTGGGGCTTCCACGAGAGGTACGCCTGACCTGCCAGCTAGTGAGAGCCTGACAGCGGGACCATCATCGGAGCTAAGGACTTGGGGCTTCCACGAGAGGTACGCCTGACCTGCCAGCTAGTGAGAGCCTGACAGCGGGACCATCATCGGAGCTAAGGACTTGGGGCTTCCATGAGAGGTACGCCTGACCTGCCAGCTAGTGAGAGCCTGACAGCGGGACCATCATCGGAGCTAAGGACTTGGGGCTTCCACGAGAGGTACGCCTGACCTGCCAGCTAGTGAGAGCCTGACAGCGAGACCATCATCGGAGCTAAGGACTTGGGGCTTCCACGAGAGGTACGCCTGACCTGCCAGCTAGTGAGAGCCTGACAGCGGGACCATCATCGGAGCTAAGGACTTGGGGCTTCCACGAGAGGTACGCCTGACCTGCCAGCTAGTGAGAGCCTGACAGCGGGACCATCATCGGAGCTAAGGACTTGGGGCTTCCACGAGAGGTACGCCTGACCTGCCAGCTAGTGAGAGCCTGACAGCGGGACCATCATCGGAGCTAAGTACTTGGGGCTTCCACGAGAGGTACGCCTGACCTGCCAGCTAGTGAGAGCCTGACAGCGGGACCATCATCGGAGCTAAGGACTTGGGGCTTCCACGAGAGGTACGCCTGACCTGCCAGCTAGTGAGAGCCTGACAGCGGGACCATCATCGGAGCTAAGGACTTGGCGTCTCAACAAAACCTTGTCAAATTCAACATCCTCAAACGGGGAAAAAATGATGGGTTACATGACCTATCCCGACTCAGTGGGTCGGGGGCTAGACTCGATGCAACACAACAAAAAATACAAGTTCCTATTGAGGCGAGGCTCCTTCACCTCTTGCATTAACCGATCCTTCCCCGGCTGCCCACGTCGACCCGATCCTCACATCTGTTTTCCTCCCTGGCTGGGGGAGGGGCTTCGATCTGCCTCGGGGGTGGTTGCTGGGCTTGACCTCTCGCTCCTCTTACCTCCAGGAATTCGGGGCAGGTAGATGTCGCGTGCCCCTCCACCTGGTGGTAGTCACAGTACGACAATGCTTCTTCTACCGGCCTCCTTCGGCGGACTCGGCGATCTCTCCTGTTACCTCTTCTTCCTTCGCCTATTGCCAAGGCCTGTTGCGGTGGGGGTAGGAGTTGTCTTGGGGCTTGCCTTTGGAAGTCGAACCTCCCTTGGCCCCCGTGAAAATTCCCCCCACCCTGGACCAGAGCTCTTCCTGGACCCTGGGCAGGTCCTCCCTGCCGCCTCCAACCTGGCTCCGGACCCTCCTGTCCCTAGAACCCCTGAGCCCTCTGCTCTTCTCTCCGCCTTCCCTCCTGGTGCCTCGAGCCACCTTGCTCCTTTGGCTCCGCTTCCGTCAACTTTGCCAACTTCTTCACAAAGGCCGGGTTGGCTGCCTCCATGGCTATCTCCTCTGCCGCCCTTTCCATCAGCTCCTCGAAGGAGAGGGGGGCCTTCCGAGTCAGGCTCATCTTGAAGAATCCTTCGCGCAACCCCACGATGAACGCCATCTGGAGGGCGTAACTTGGTACCTCCTGGATATCCGCGACCTCTTCCTGGAACCTGTCGACGTAGTGGGCCAGCGACTCCTCGACCCTTTGCTTTATCTGGAAGAGGGACTCAGGACCCTTCTTCCTCTTCTTGGAGGTGGAGAAGCGAAGCTGAAAGCTCTGACTCAAGTCTTCGAACCCGAAGATGGACCTTGGAGGGAGTTGATGGAACCAGTCCCTTGCCTTTTCTTTCAAGGTGATCACAAAGAGGCGACACTTGAAGGCATCCGTCATTGGTATGATGGAGACGGCATCCTCGAACCACTGTAAGTGCTGGATGGGGTCGTCCTTCCCGGTGTAGTATGCCTTGTCAAGTTCCCTGAACCCCTCGGGAACGGGAGCTGAGATGATCAGCTCGCTGAAGGGTGACCCCCTAAGGGGAGCTCTCGCCACCGCCACTCGCGCGACCTGCTCGCATGGGGGGCTAGCTCTCGCCGGGCTGGGGAACAGCTCCCGGCCTGAGAGGTCCCGCTCAACCCCTTCTACCATCCTCTCCTTCCCAGGCCTCCTATCCGGCATACTCACTTCTCCCCCTGCTGGGGTGATCTCGCCTTGCCCCCTGGGAGCCAGCTCGCCGAGACCACTCTGGGTTGGCTCGCCGAGACCCCTGGGAGCTAGTCCCTGGGGGGTGGGGGTTGAGCTGTCAGCCCGAGGGGCAATGCTTCTAAGCATCCCCATGATGCCTTCGATGGAAGCCATGAACTCCTCCCTTCCTACAAAGGGTCCTAGGTGGGGGAGACCACCGAGGTCATCACTACCTCCCTGATCCCCAGCCATGACACTCTCCCGAGATTTTCTGTGCTGGTCACTCTCCACGCTCACCGCACCAAAATGTTGAAACCAAAAACTTGGTCTCTGTGGAGTTCGACCCTTGGGGAATGGGTGACCTCACACCTACTACACTTGGGGGGATGTCACAGACCAAAGGCTCAGGAAACTAGGAATAGACCCTCGGCTCTAGCGTGGAGGTCCCACCACACACCCGGAAGGTTGCTAGAACACTTCCCCTCCCTCACCAAGTGGCTGAGTTGGGCGCCTTGGAGAGCTCTCTCTACTCTACCAAGATGAAGCTAAGGGAGGAGGAGGTAAGGAAATCTCATCCTCTCCAAAGGCACCCATGGGGGTCTATTTATAGTTTTTCCAAAGCCTGGGGTCAAAATGACCCAAATGCCCTTAAGGCAAATAAACCACTAGCCAATAGCAAACTTCCACACCGGGGGATAAAGAGGTAATTTCCACCCCGGGGGCACAACGGTAAAAGCATGGTCCGGAGAGAGGTCCGGGGGGGACGGAGGCTGAACCACGCCTCCCACCCCTCCCCTTGACCCAACTCGCCTGGGGCGAGAGGGCTGGCCGCCCGGTCTCGCCCTGCGGGCTAGCCACCTGGGGCGAGAGGGCTGGCCGCCCGTCTCGCCCTGCGGGCTAGCCTCCTGGGGCGAGAGGGCTGGCCGCCCGTCTCGCCCTGCGGGCTAGCCGCCTGGGGCGAGAGGGCTGGCCGCCCGTCTCGCCCTGCGGGCTAGCCGCCTGGGGCGAGAGGGCTGGCCGCCCGTCTCGCCCTGCGGGCTAGCCGCCTGGGGCGAGAGGGCTGGCCGCCTGTCTCGCCCTGCGGGCTAGCCGCCTGGGGCGAGAGGGCTGGCCGCCCGTCTCGCCCCTGCCCAAGGCTAGGGTGTTGGGGCGGGATCCTGGTCTCCAGTCAGTCCCGCCATCCCACCTCGCACCCAACAAGCTAGGGGGGGTGCCGGCCGTCTTGCCGCACCCGTCTCCCTAAAAAGGGCCCGGGGGGAGATGCAGATTTTTTCCTCCCCCTACTAGTACATCCTCAAGCTCCAGCCAAAATTGGCTCCTTAGAGTGCAAAACAGCTCAAAAAGATTAAAACTTATAAACAGGTCTTATGCCTTGCTTAGGATCCTCATGCCGCGAATACGGGGTTGTACACTTACCCCCGTGCAAACCTAACGTGGTCGCCTAATGAGTCGATCCATAGCCAGAGCGAGTAGTTGCTCCCTGAGGAAATTCGTTGACGCGTAAGATGTTGGAGAAGGTCAAGCGAGCTCAAGAGCCAATCGTGCTGCAAGAGCTTCACCCACCATTGCTTGCGACGAGAGAGACAAATCTATAGACTGACTAGCCACACAAGAGCCCAAGGAATCTTAAGTTATCACACCCGCGCCCAACAGAGAAGGCCCAACCTGAACCATCCCATCAAAATTAATCTTCACCGAGCCGCATGGGGGATGAGACCAGGCAATAGAGCAAGCTGGCGGCGGGTACCCGAGCTCCTCCGAAGGCGCAACGATCACCGAGAAAATAAAGGATAATGTATTTGCCAAGGGATGCAATACTCCCCCCATAACATATGGTTGCGATGCTACCAGAGAGCCCAATAAGTTGTAGATAATAGAGAAAACCTATCCGAGGGCAAAGAATCATGCACGCTCCGCAACAAATCCAAGCTCGACCCCAACAAACCAACAAAAGCAAAGTTAGGAAGCATAAACGCATGACACATCAGATCCACCATGGGGATTCAACCAAAGGTGTGACGAAAGTTCTCATCAGGATAGCCGCATAGAGGGCAATCATCGCAGGCCAAGCAATGGTGGCGAACAAAAAAAGAGACCGTTAGTAGGATTTCCTACCACAGCCATCAGAGATATGTATGACTTTAGGCAAAACACGCGCCCGCCAAATGAAATTTCATGATGGCGACAAGGAGGAGGATGACACACCCCCATGAGAAGCATGCAAAGAAATAATTGGTAAGCACTCCAAACAGAGAAAACACCATTAGGAAAATAGTGACAAACCCAACCATCTGGCTCCACAATCTGCCCTAGTGGAATGGAAAGGATTGTCACTGCATTATCAATCGAAAACAAATCCCGAATAATAGTGAAAGTCTTGATTTCAAGAACAACTAATCACCTAGAGGGGGGGGGGTGAATAGGTCCAATTTAAAATCTTAGGCAACTTATAAATTAAAATCACAGCACAACAATCTTATCACAATCAATACCAGCACAGAACACAGTACAGTACACAGTGATTTATAGTGGTTCCCCAATTGATGGGTACATCCACTTTCCCCCTTCGCCTATCTAGCAGTATACTAGATTCGGCCAAACTTCCTTCTATCTTTCTCAGATCCTCAGATCTTACAGCTCAGAGCCCAACCAGCTCCTACAACTCAGGCGCAAGCCCTACCACTCAGATCACCAAGATCCTAGAACTTAAGTTCTTCCCAAGAACTCTACCTCAGAGTGACTCCACACTCCTACAACTCAGGCAATCCTGCCCTACTTCAGTGTGAATCCACACACCTACTACTCAGACAACTCCTACCCTATCTCAGCCTTTATAACACATGCTTATAACTCAGGCCTTAAACTTAACACTCAGATTCAAAATGAATCTTATACAGAAATATTCAAGATAATGAATTACAGACACCAACGAAAATTCTCTGTGCCTGTCTACCTGGACCGAGCAAATGTAAGCCCTAACTTCATCTTCACAGCAACAAGATGATACAACGATCTTGAAATGATACCCGACTTGTTCCAGAATCAAATAGCAGATGAATCTGCTTCTTCTTCTTCAAAAATATCTTCTGATTTGGACTGAGCAGATTTTAGCCCTTCCTTATTCTTTGATCCAGCGAATTGATCTTCAGATTTTGGCTCAGCTTGGATCGAGAAGATAACTTCAGCTAGGGCATGCCTAGGCTGATTCTTCTCTCTCAGAGGATTAATCTAAACCTGCTAGAGTGGATGTTGATTGCACCAACAAACTCAGAAGCCCTTTAGATTTGAACTTGAGGTTCTTGGCTTCTACAACAATGACGGATGAAGACGACAAACTCCACTCCTCATTTTTTCAAAAAGTTAATCAGAAATTAATCCAATCATCATTAATAGACCTCGATCTCTTCTACTATTTATAATCCCGTCACATTGGCGAGTTGATCGACACATGTCTCAGTTTTAACAGTGGTTAAAACCCCAGCTTTATTAACTTGAGATCCACTATAGACTGACAATGACGTTAATGTCGATTTGTATCGAATCTGAACTTTGTTGACTTGTTGACTTTGCTGAGTCAGCATCATTCTGGACTTAGCCAAAATCAACTAACTTTTCTGAAATCCTCTGTTTGATGAACTTCAAGCTCTGCTCGACGAACTCTGAGCTTAACTTGTGGAAACAGTGAAGCTGAGATCAATGAATTCTCTCAGCATAGTTATTTCTTCAGGTGAAGGCTAAGGTCGATGAACTTCGAGCTCAGTTTGACGAAACCTGAACTCAAGTTGATAAAACAGTGAAGCTGAGATCGACGAATTCTCTCAGCTCAATTCTTTCTTCAAGTGAAGGCTGAGATCGACGAAATCAGAACTCTGGTCGACGAACTCTGAACTCCGGTCGACGAAAACTGATAGCTGAGTCCTTCTTATAGGTAAAAGCTGAGATCGACGAACTCTGAACTCTGATCGACGAAAGCTAAGCTCAGCTTGACGAATGGTAGACTCAGCGATTCTGGACTTATAAACTTGATGGATTCTTCTGCTTTGCTTGATGGAGTTGATAGCGTTGAGAGCGTTGAGAGCGTTGAGAGCGTTGAGTTCATTCAACGCATCTGGACTTAGCCGATTTTCTAGATTCTTCACAGTAAGGCTATGACAAGATAACCTTGACTCAACGCTTTTAGTTGTATGGCGTTGAGTGAGTTGAGCTCACTCAACGCTTCTGGACTTAGCCAATTTTCTGGATTTGCAATACTATCAGTTTTGACTGCCTGTCTTCTCTCAGCACTATTAGCTGAATGGCGTTGAGTGAGCTTGCCTCACTTAACTCTTTTGGATATAGGTAGTTTTCTTAGTTTTCAGCTCCACCTTGAGTCCACCTGTCATTATCTCTTGAACTAACTGTCCAATCATTGTGACAAAGACTAACATGTATGCATGAACTTAACCATATATCAAATACAACTATGTCTATCTCATTGACATGATTGACATCATCAAATCAGGACCATTGGGATGAATGGACCAACAATCTCCCCATATTTGAAGATTTCAAAACCACTGATCAATTACCTTAGTCAATGAGATACACATTATACAGACAATAAAATCATATTCATATTAAGTTCAGTGAAATAAATTTTATCTACTCCCCCTGGATTGTTGTAGGGTGAGTTACACCTTAGAGAATTACCTCTTAGCTAGATCCTTTCTTGCTTGATCAACCTGGTCTCCCCATGACTTTCTCCCCTTGTGTTTCTATCATGAAGGAGCTTGATCCTTTCTGATAGTCATCTTTTATCTCTCCCCCTTGAGCTTGATCAACCAAAGGTAAACATGACCTCTATCTCTCAAGGTAAACATGACCTTTATCTTTCCCCCTTTTTGACCTCTTCAGATAGTCAGGATGGAGCATCATGTCTTTTTCTCCCTTGTATTCTCCCCTAGCTGATATAGATGAAGCCATGATTTTAGCTGCCAATATGCCCCTTATACAGGGCTGAATTGTATATCACTTGATACCACTTGACAACACTTAAAATTCAGTATCATTGAAAATTCTCTACACCACTAGAAAAGACTACTTGAAAGTCTCTAGTCCTGCAGCTGTTGATACTACTAGAGAAAAAGCATCTTCTCTCATCTTGCTTTCCACTAGGTTTGCTGCACCTGCAAAAAGAACATACCTGTACCAAGCATAATACCTTAGGGAGTACCTGAAGCTATTCTAAGTTCAACATACCCAAATTAATTTTGAAGGTGTTGAACTTGGCTTCATCTAGTGACTTAGTGAAGATATCAGCCACTTGCTTGTCAGTGAAGACAAACTCTAGGCAAATGTCTTCTTTCTCAACATGCTCCCTAATAAAATGATACTTAATTTCTATGTGCTTAGTCCTGCTGTATGAGACAGGATTCCTAGCAATAGAAATGACACTAGTAGAATCACAATATAGAGGAGTTCTACTTATCTTAAAGTCATAGTCTTCAAACTGATGCTGTATCCACAACAATTGAGCACAGTAGCTACCTGCAGTAATGTACTTGACTCTATAGTGGAAATAATAACACTAGTATGCTTCTTGCTGCTCCATGACACCAGTCTTCCACCTAAGAATTGACATGTACTAGCGGTACTTTTCATGTTTTCCTTGTAGCCTGCAAAATTTGCATCTGAAAATCCAGTTAGCTCAAAATCTCTATTCCTAGGGTACCATAGACCAAGATCTGGTGTCCCCTTTAGATACCTTAGAATTCTCTTTGCAGCAGAATAATGTGATTCTTTAGGGCATGTCTGATACCTAGGACAGACACATGTAACATACATGATGTCAGACCTACTAGCAGTCATGTTGATGCACGAAATGCGACACCAACCAGTCAACGGGTGTTCGGTCTCACAAGCTGAGGATGAGGGAAGAAGGGTTGCGGGGATAGAGGAGAGGCTTGCTCGAGCAGAGGAGAAGCTTGCTCAAGCAGAGAGGGAGCTTGATCAGGTACTGTCGAGCAGACAGCTACTTGAATGGTTAGCTTTGCAGGTTGATGCCGAGAGAGGAGAGAAGAAGAGAGGAGGCCGCTAGCAGCGGCAACAGCAGACTTCGCCCGCCGCGGCTTGAATGCCACTCTTGCGACGGGCTTTTCCTTTATTCAAGAAGAGTTACAATTTGCTATTGCACCATTACATATAAGAGCAGTAGAGGGTACAATGGAGGAAGCTGGCGGCTGAGGAAAGAGATGCCAGGAACTAAGTAAAAGGAGCTGCAGAGGACTGGAGAACTGAAGCTGCAGATGCTGCCTGATGAGGGCAGAAAAAACTAAGTCCACAGCTTTGACGACCTGGGCGGACTGAGGATTTGGAGGCCGCAGACCTTGCCTGTTCAACCTTGACGGACTGAGAAAACCGAGTCCGCAACCTTTGATCAAGGTTGCAGTTCTCCTCCTGCCGATGCAGAATGAGAGGTCTTGGGGGGTATTTATAGGCTCGGGGAGAATCTTTGAAGCGGGGCCCAGTGACGTCATCCTTGACGACCTCGGCGACCTGAGCAACCTGACTGAGCAACCTGAGGAGCAGGCAGACGGACCCCGAGCAGGCAACTCTGGGCTGATTGGGGGGACTCCAGGAGGAGTTCTCCCTTGCCGGAGCGGAGGCCGCCCCTAGCGGCGGCCTGGGCGGACTCGGGGGAGTCCGCCCAGCCGGGGAGGCCGCCCCCTAGCGGGCGGCCTGGGCGGACTCCGGGGGAGTCCGCCCGGCAAGCGGAGGCCGCCCCCTAGCGGGCGGCCTGGGCGAACTCCAGGGGGAGTCCGCCCGGCCGGGGAGGCCGCCCCTAGCGGCGGCCTGGGCAGACTCAGGGGAGTCCGCCCGGCAGGCGAGGCCGCCCCTAGCAGTGGCCTGGGCGGACTCGGGGGAGTCCGCCCGGCTGGCGAGGCCGCCCCTAGCGGCGGCCTGGGCGGACTCGGGGGAGTCCGCCCGGCAGGCGAGGCCGCCCCCTGGCGGGCGGCCTGGGCGGACTCGGGGGAGTCCGCCCGGCAGGCGAGGGGGCGTCGCCCCCTAGCGGGCGGCCTGGCGGATTCCAGGGGGAATCCGCCCGGCCCGGGAAGGCTGCCCCCTAGCGGGCGGCCTGGGCGGATTCCAGGGGGAATCCGCCCGGGCATCGGAGGCCGCCCTTGGCGGGCGGCCCATGGAGGCCAGTGGAGGCCGCCCCTGGCGGGCGGCTGGCGGAGCATCCAACCTTAGGCGATTTTGGACCCGACAGTCCGTCTTGCGCGGACACGGTGGACATCAGGGGTAACCTGCTCCTGGCGGATGGGAACCTGTAAGAGAAAAAGCAGAAACAATAGGCACATTGGAGAGGATTGCCGATTTTGGGGTTAACAAGTCAAGTATAGAAGGGAGCCAATTATCCCTCTATACAAAGACTCATCAACATGCTTCCCTGCCTCATCTTTACCTACAGGAATACTTGACCCCATTGGAGTTCTCATGGTGGAGGCATTCTCCATACCATATTTCTTAATTAACTCCCTTATGAACGTAAACTGGGATATGGACAAGTTATCATCAATCTATCTTATATGGAGTCTCAAGAAGAATTTTAGCTCACCCATACTGCTCATCTCAAACTTCTCTTGCATAAGTTTGACAAACTTTCTACAAAGGTTGTTTTCAGTAGATCCAAAGATAATGTCATCGATATATATCTGGACTATGATGACCTTGACCTTAGATTTCCTTAGGAATATGGTCTTATCTATTTTCCCCCTTATGAAATTGTTCTTAATGAGGAAAGTAGACAATGTTTCATACCATACTCTAGAGGCTTGCTTCAACCCATATAGAGCTTTCTTAAGCTTATAAACAAAATTAGGAAAGTGAGGATCTACAAAACCTGGTGGTTGATTCACATATACTTCCTCTTTTAAGTCTCCATTCAGGAATGCTAACTTCACATCCATCTGGAAGACTTTGAATCCTTGATAGGCAGCAAAAGCAAGGAATAACCTTATTGCTTCCAGCCTTGCTATTGGGGTAAAATTTTGGTCAAAATATATTCCTTCTTCTTGCCTGTATCCTTTTGCCACCAATCTGGCCTTATTTTTGATAATAATGTCATTATCATCTAGCTTGTTCCTGTAGATTCACTTTGGTCCTATGATATTATGTCTGTTTGGTCTGGGAACCAGCTTCCAGACTCTACACCTTTTGAGCTAGTTTAGCTCTTCCTGCATAACTCCAATCCAGTAAGAGTCTTTGATAGCCTTTTCAAGCCTCTTGGGCTCTATTTGTGATAAAAAGCTTGAATATAGAGCTGTAGTGATGCTCTTGCTCCTTGTCTGGACACCATGTCTTTCATCACCAATGATTTGGTGTGCTGGATGGTCCCTCAGATGTCTCTCAGCTGGAGGCATTCTTGCTTCAGCTTGCTGTTCTGCATTGCTCTCAGCTGGCTGAACTTCATTGTCTTCATTTGGTTGTACTTCATCCTCAGCTTGTGAGTCTTGAGCTCCCCCTAGACAGCACCTATCTTCTTCCTTATCTTGTCCTGTTGGATCCATTTCCCTGATGGTAAGCTTGTCCATCACATCCTTTAAACCTGCAGAACTAGAAGAGGTGCTTGACAGCTCATGGTTAATTAAGTTTGACTCATCAAAGACAATATGTACTGATTCTTCTAAAACTTGAGTAGTCAAGTTATAGATCATATATGCCTTACTACTTGTATAACCCTGTATTCGCGGAGTGAGGATCCCAAGTGAGGCATAAGGCCCGCTTATAGGTTTTAAGCTTTTGAGCTGTCTTGCACTCTAAGGGGCCCATTTTGGCTTGACCTTGAGGATATACTAGTAGGGGGAGGAAGAATCTGCCTCCCCCCGGTGGCCCTCTTTGGAGGGCGGGTGCGGCAAGTTGGCGGACACCCGTCCCATCTTGGTAGGTGCTAGTTGGAAGCAGTGGGACCGGCCGGAGTCCGGAGGCTCACCCCTGCCCGGAGTCCGCGGCCTGGCGGGGCCAGGTGAGGCGAGACCGGCCCGGGGGACGGGTTCTCGCCCCTGCCTCGCGGCCTGGCGGGGCCAGGCGGGGCGAGACCGGCCTGAGGCTAGGTTCTCGCCCCTGCCTCGCGGCCTGGCAGGGCCAGGCGGGGCGAGACCGGCCTGGGGCCGGGTTCCCGCCCCTGCCTCGCGGCCTGGCGGGGCCAGGCGGGGCGAGACCGGCCCGGGGCCGGGTTCTCGCCCCTGCCTCGTGGCCTGGCGGGGCCAGGCGGGGCGAGACCGGCCCGGGGCCGGGTTCTCGCCCCTGCCTCGCGGCCTAGCGGGGCCTGGCCGGGCGAGACCAGCCGGGGGCTGGGGTCTCTCCCCAGCTCCCAGCTCCCCAGCTCTCTCGGGTTCCCAGGGAGGTGAGAGGGGTATGGTCGGGCGTCCTCTCGCCCTTGGACTCTTTTACCCCCAGGGTGTAATTTCCCTCTTTGCCCCCCGGTGTGGAGGTTTTCTATTGGCTAGAGGCTTAGTTGCCTTAGGAGTATTTTGGTCATTTTACCCCCAGGACTTGGAAAAGCTATAAATAGACCCTTGAGGGTGCCTTGGAGAACATTCATTATTCCTTAGCCACTTGAATCTCTTTGGCTTTCTTCCTCCAAGGCACCTAGCTCAAGCATTGGCTAGGGAGGGGGAGACCTCAAAGGTCTTCCGGGTGTGAGGTGGGACCTCTATGCTAGAGCCGAGGGTCAGTTCATAGCTTCCTAAGTCTTCGGTCCGTGACGTTCTTCCGAGCATAGTAGGTGTGAGGTCACCCCTTTCCCCAAGGGTCGAACTTCACAGAAGTCAATTTTGGCTTCGGTCATTTTTGGCTTCAACAGTTTTGGTGCGGTGAGCGTGGAGAGTGACCAGCACAGAAAGTCTCGGGTGAGTGTCATGGCTAGAGATCTGGGAGGTGGTGATGACTTCGGCGAGCTCCCAAACCCCGGACCCTTCGTAGGAAGGGAGGAGTTCATGGCTTCCATCTCAGGCATCATGGAGATGCTGAGAAGCATTGCCCCTCGGGATGACAGCTCAACCCCCACCCCCCAGGGACTAGCTCCCAGGGGTCTCGATGAGCTAACCCAGAGTGGTCTTAGCGAGCTAGCTCCTAGGGGGCAAGGCGAGATCACCCCGGTAGGGGGAGAAGTAAGTGTGCCGGATAGGAGACCTGGGAAGGAAAGGATGGTAGAGGGGGTCGAGCGAGACCTCCCAGGCCGGGAGATGTTCCCCAGCCCTGCGAGAGCTAGCCCTCCTGGCGAGCAGGTTGCGCGGATAGAGGTGGCGAGAACTCCGCTTAGGGGGTCACCCTTCAACGAGCTGATCATCTCAGCTCCCGTTCTCGAGGGGTTCAGAGAGCCAGACATGGCTTACTATACCGGGAAGGATGACCCCGTCCAGCACCTGCAGTGGTTCGAGGATGCCGTCTCCATCAGGCCGATGACGGACGCCTTCAAGTGCCGTCTATTAGTGATCACCTTGAAAGAGAAGGCGAGGGACTGGTTCCATCAACTCCCTTCAAGGTCCATCTTTGGGTTCGAAGACTTGAGCCGGAGCTTTCAGCTTCGCTTCTCCACCTCCAAGAAGAGGAAGAAAGGTCCTGAGTCTCTCTTCCTGATAAAGCAAAGGGCCGAGGAGTCACTGGCCCACTACGTTGACAGGTTCCAGGAGGAGGTCCTTGACATCCAAGAGGTGCCAGGGTATGCCCTCCAGATGGCGTTCACGGTGGGGTTGCGCGAAGGGTTCTTCAAGATGAGCTTGACCCGGAAGGCCCCTCTTTCCTTCGAGGAGCTGATGGAGAGGGAGGCAGAGGAGATAGCCATGGAGGCGGCCAACCCGGCCTTTGTGAAGAAGTTGGCAAAGTTGACGGAGGTGGAGCCAAAAGAGCAAGGTGTCCCAAGGCATCGTGAAGGAAGGAGGAGAGAGGAGCAGAGAGCTCAGGAGGGTCCGGAGCCAGGTTGGAGGCAGCAGGGAAGACCTGCCCAAGGCCTAGGGCGAGCTCTCGTCCCAGGTGGAGAGAACTTTCATGGGGGTCAAGGGAGGTTCAACTTCCAAAGACAAGCCCCAAGGCAGCTCCTACCCCCACCCCAGCAGGCCTTGGCGATAGGCGGAGGAGGAAGAGGCAACAGAAGAGATCGCCCAGCCCGCTGAAAGCGGGGAGAAAGAGCATTGTTGTACTGCGACTTCCACCAGGTGGAGGGGCACGCCACGGCTACCTGCCTCGAGTTCTTGGAAGTGAGGGGGGCGAGATGCCCTGCCCAGCCTCAGTCGCCGGCACAGGTTGAAGGGGTTCGACCCAGAGTGGGGGGAGAAGACATATGTGAGGATCGGGTCGATGTGGGAACCCGAGGGACCTTGTGAGTGATCCGCAATAGAGTGGAGATCAAGCCCAGGCCCTCTGAAGAAGCCTCACCTCGGCGGAATCTTGTATTTCTTTATGATGTAATGAGTCCAGTCCCCGACCAGCTGAGTCGAAGGGGTCATGTAACCCATCTTTTTTTCCCCGTTAGAGGATGTTGGAATTGAAAAAACTAAGGTGACATGTCCATCTCCCACCCCCGAGAGGATCTCCTCATACCAGGCTCACACCATCTGGCAGGGTCGAGAGTGCCTCGGAGGGTGGCTCATTTCTCCCTTTGCTCCGATGATGATTCCGCTATCAAGCTCTCACTAGCTAACAAGGCTGGTTGATCTCTCATGGAAGCCCGCGTTCTTTGCTCCGATGATGATTCCGCTGTCAGGCTCTCACTAGCTGACAATGCCGGTTGATCTCTCGTGGAAGCCCAAGTCCTTTGCTCCGATGATGATTCCGCTGTCAGGCTCTCACTAACTGATAAGGCCGGTTGATCTCTCGTGGAAGCCCAAGTCCTTTGCTCCGATGATGATTCCGCTGTCAGGCTCTTACTAGCTGACAAGACCGGTTGATCTCTCGTGGAAGCCCAAGTCCTTTGCTCCGATGAATATTCCGCTGTCAGGCTCTCACTAGCTGACAAGGCCTGTTGATCTCTCGTGGAAACCCAAGTCCTTTGCTACGATGATGATTCCGCTGTCAGGCTCTCACTAGCTGATAAGGCCGATTGATCTCTCGTGGAAGCCCAAGTCCTTTGCTCCGATGATGATTCCGCTATCAGGCTCTCACTAGCTGACAAGGCCGGTTGATCTCTCGTGGAAGCCCAAGTCCTTCGCTCCAATGATGATTCCACTATCAGGCTCTCACTAGCTGATAAGGCCGGTTGGTCTCTCGTGGAAGCCCAAGTCCTTCGCTCCGATGATGATTCCGATGTTAGGCTCTCACTAGCTGACAAGGCCGGTTGATCTCTCGTGGAAGCTCAAGTCCTTCGCTCCGATGATGATTCCGCTGTCAGGCTCTCACTAGCTGACAAGGCCGGTTGATCTCTCGTGGAAGCCCAAGTCCTTTGCTCTGATGATGATTCCGCTGTCAGGCTCTCACTAGCTGGCAGGGCCGGTTGATCTCTCGTGGAAGCCCAAGTCCTTTGCTCCGATTATGATTCCGCTGTCAGGCTCTCACTAGCTGATAGGGCCGGTTGATCTCTCGTGGAAGCCCAAGTTCTTTGCTCCGATGATGATTCCGTTGTCAGGCTCTCACTAGCTGACAAGGCCAGTTGATCTCTCGTGGAAGCCCAAGTCCTTTGCTCCGATGATGATTCCGCTGTCAGGTTCTCACTAGCTGACAAGACCGGTTGATCTCTCGTGAAAGCCCAAGTCCTTTGCTCCGATGATAATTCCGCTGTCAGGCTCTCACTAGCTGGCAGGACCGGTTGATCTCTCGTGGAAGCCCAAGTCCTTTGCTCCGATGATGATTCCGCTATCAGGCTCTTACTAGCTGACAAGACCGGTTGATCTCTCGTGGAAGCCCAAGTCCTTTGCTCTGATGATGATTCCGCTGTCATGCTCTCACTAGCTGACAAGGCCGGTTGATCTCTCGTGGAAGCCCAAGTCCTTTGCTCTGATGATGATTCCGCTGTCAGGCTCTCACTAGCTGGCAGGGCAGGTTGATCTCTCGTAGAGGTTGACTTTTTACCCTAAGGGGGTCTCGCCACCCAGGCTCTTATCAGCTGGCATGGCAGGTTGACCCCCCCGGGAGGCTAAGTGTTTTTACCCTTAGGGGGTCTCGCCACCCAGGCTCTCATCAGCTAGCATGGCAGGTTGACCCCCCCAGGAGGCTAAGTGTTTTTACCCTGAGGGGGTCTCACCATCCAGGCTCTCATCAGCTGGCATGGCAGGTTGACCCCCCCAGGAGGCTAAGTATTTTTACCCTAAGGGGGTCTCGCCACCCAGGCTCTCATCAGCTGGCATGGCAGGTTGACCCCCCCAGGAGGCTAAGTGTTTTTACCCTGAGGGGGTCTCGCCACCCAGACTCTCATCAGCTGGCATGGCAGGTTGATCCCCCCCAGGAGGCTAAGTGTTTTTATCCTGAGGGGGTCTCGCCACCCAAGCTCTCATCAGCTGGCATGGCAGGTTGACCCCCCCAGGCGGCTAAGTGTTTTTACCCTGAGGGGGTCTCGCCACCCAGGCTCTCATCATCTGGCATGGCAGGTTGACCCCCCCAGGAGGCTAAGTGTTTTTACCCTGAGAGGGTCTCGCCACCCAGGCTCTCATCAGCTGGCATGGCAGGCTGACCCCCCCAGACGGCTAAGTGTTTTTACCCTGAGGGGGTCTCGCCGCCTAGGCTCTCATCAGCGGGCATGTCAGGTTGACCCCTCGGAAGAGGCCTCATAGTCTTTCGATATCACAAAAGCAAGCTACATCCAGCGAATACGTTGGGTTGGATGTTTCTTTTCGAGCTTGTGCCAATCTCGAAAAGAGCAGGGATTGTGTACAACCCCGTATTCGCGGAGTGAGGATCCCAAGCGAGGCATAAGGCTTGCTTATAGGTTTTAAGCTTTTGAGCTGTCTTGCACTCTAAGGGGCCCATTTTGGCTTGACCTTGAGGATATACTAGTAGGGGGAGGAAGAATCTGCTTCCCCCCCGGTGGCCCCTCTTTGGGGGGCGGGTGCGGCAAGTTGGCGGACACCCGTCCCGTCCTGGTAGGTGCTAGTTGGAAGCAGTGGGACCGGCCGGAGTCCGGAGGCTCACCCCTGCCCGGAGTCCGCGGCCTGGCGGGGCCAAGTGAGGCGAGACCTGCCCGGGGGCCGGGTTCTCGCCCCTGCCTCGCGGCCTGGCGTGGCCAGGCGGGGCGAGACCGGCCCGGGGCCGGGTTCTCGCCCCTGCCTCGCGGCCTGGCGGGGCGAGACTGGCCCGAGGCCGGGTTCCCGCCCCTGCCTCGCGGCCTGGCGGGGCCAGGTGGGGCGAGATCGGCCCGGGGCTGGGTTCTCGCCCCTGCCTCGCGGCCTGGCGGGGCCAAGCGGGGTGAGAACAGCGCGGGGCCGGGTTCTCGCCCCTACCTCGTGGCCTGGCGGGGCCTGGCCGGGCGAGACCGGCCGGGGGCTGGGGTCTCTCCCCAACTCCCTGCTCCCCAGCTCTCTCGGTTGCCCAAGGAGGTGGGAGGGGTGTGGTCGGGCCTCCTCTCGCCCTTGGACCCTTTTACCCCCGGGGTGTAATTTCCCTCTTTGCCCCCCGGTGTGGAGGTTTTATATTGGCTAGAGGCTTAGTTGCCTTAGGGGTATTTTGGTCATTTTACCCCCAGGACTTGGAAAAGCTATAAATAGACCCTTGAGGGTGCCTTGGAGAGCATTCATTATTCCTTAGCCACTTGAATCTCTTTGGCTTTCTTCCTCCAAGGCACCTAGCTCAAGCATTGGCTAGGGAGGGGGAGACCTCAAAGGTCTTCCGGGTGTGAGGTGGGACCTCCACGCTAGAGCCGAGGGTCAGTTCATAGCTTCCTAAGTCTTCGGTCCGTGACGTTCTTCCGAGCATAGTAGGTGTGAGGTCACCCCTTTCCCCAAGGGTCGAACTCCACAGAAGTCAATTTTGGCTTCGGTCATTTTTAGCTTCAACACTACTGTTGTTGTACCCAACAAATATCCCTTCTTGGGACTTGGTAGCAAACTTAGTCACATAAGACTTACCATTGTTTAGAACATAACACTTGCTACCAAAAATCCTGAAGTAGGAAAAGTTTTGTTTTCTGCCTTTCAGAATCTCATAGGGAGTCTTCTTGTGGCTTTTGGTGATGGAAGACCTGCTAAGGACATGACATGCGATGTTTATTGCCTCATCCCAGAAATATTCTGGGAGTAATGTGTTACTTAACAAGGTTCTACCAGGTTCTTTGAGAGTTTTGTTTTTCCTCTCAGCAATCCCATTTTGCTTGGGGTATTCTAGGAGAGGAGAACTCTTGATAAATCCTAAGTCCTTCACAGAATCTTGTCATGCATTCAGACTGAAACTCAGTCGCATGATCACTTCTGATTTTGATCATAGTACTGTTAAGTTCATTCTAAATTTGCCTAACAAATGTTTGGAAGACATTAGGGGTTTCAGATTTCTTCTTTAGAAAGAACACCCAAGCAAATCTGGAAAAGTCATCAACAACCATAAGGGTGTAGACTTTCCGACTTAGACTATGAACTGGCATATGACCAAATAGATCCATATGTAGGAGGTATAAATACCTCACTGAGTCTTTGGTATCAAGGTTCTGGAAGGAGGTCCTGGTCTGCTTTCCCTTTTGGCATGCTGAGCAGATACCCTCCTTGATGAACTTCACCTTATGACCATTTCTCACTAACTCTTCACTAATGAGTTTGCTTATGTTCTTGTAATTCAGATGAGCTAGCCTCTTGTGCCATTTAACACAATGTTAAGCTTTCTTATCTGCAACTAGGTATATAGGAGAGTCCTTACTCTCACAAACAAAGTTGAGACAATAGACATTTCCTCTTCTAGTGTCTGTCAAGATGACCCCTTGGTCACTTGGCCTCCTAATTTAGCACTTATCTTTGAGGAAAGAAATTTCATAGTCAAGATCACATAGTTGGTTTATGCTTATCATGTTATGTTGCAAACCTTTCACATAAGCTACTTGTGTGATAGTGATTATGCTATTAGATATCTTACCAAACCCTTTGGTTACTCCTCTTTCTGAACCACCAAAAATGACTTTGAGTCCATTTTTAACTGGAGTGTACTCCTTCAGCATGCTCCTTATTCCCGTCATGTGCCTAGAACATCCACTGTTCAAGTATCATATAGGGGTATGACCACTTGGAATTACCTGCAACAAATAAATCATCTTTCCTTAGGACCCAAAATCTTATTGGGTCCTAGGTGCAGGTTATTCTGAAATTGAATATGCCTAACTACAGCTCTTCTGACAGGTAAGCTGGCACTATCTCTTTGGACACTTTTATTGTGCCTGCAATCAATAGCATAGTGGCCCACTTTGCCACAATACCAGCACTCATAAATATTATACCTTCTTTTAAGGGCTGGCTTTACAACATAGCAGTCAACATCTCTCATTCCAATAGGTACAACGGCCTTTTTCTTAAGTCTTCCAGCCACAGCCTGATTTGGGATTTGTATGGCAACAGAGGTACTAGGGATATCTTGGACCATATCAGCAGTTGCCTTCTTTTCAGAGTGCAAGCTCCTGATATCTTCAGATATACCCAAGTCTGGTGTGCTGACGGACTTTCCTTTATTCTGATTGTGGACTGTCATACTTTGAGAATGGGCTGCAGCCTTATTTTTGAGTGTTGGGGCTGGTAAACTGAACACAAATTGTACAGGATGGGCCATTTGGATTTCTTCATGGGCAGCCTTGTAGGCACTAACACCCTTACCATTCCTAACACCATACTCTTAGTGACCATAAATTCTCTCATGGTCATACCTGTTAGATGGTATCATCACTTTCCTGAAAGGAATTGGAGGCTTGAAGGCTAGTGGCTACACTGGAGCTTTGCCCTTCCTTTTTGAATAGACAGCTATATTTCTCCCTTTGAAGCCTAACCCCTTCTTACCATTTTGGGAGGAGAAGGAATCAATCAAAGGCAATACTGAACATGGCTTTGAGAACTTAGCCACTAGCTCCTTCTCCTTTTGGAGTTTACCTTCAAGATTCCTAATGTGGTTATTTTTGAAGGTGATTGTGTCCATCTGAATAACAGTGATGTTTTTCAGCTTGTTGACTTCTTTTATCTTCAGGTTCAGCATGTTTGTAGAGTCTGAAACAGACAGCTTCAGAGAGGCAATCTCCTCAGCCTGTTTTTTGTCTAGGAGCCTGCTTCTCTTCAGTGCTTGCAGGAGTTCACCATAATCATCAATCAATTGATTGACATCTCTTTCAGATTCAGAACCATCTTCATCTCTTGATGCAGATGCTTCTGATTCTGGACTAATTACATAATCTGATACAGAAGGTGTAGAATGTACCTTACTAGGGTCAGGATGCTCCTAGCTGGGTCCTTCCTCAGTCAAAGACATAAGCCCATGGCAATGGCTGACTTCTTCTCCTTCTTCAGATCTGGCAGCATCATCAGGTTCTCCAGTGATTGTAGCCAGTATCTCTAAGAAGTTTGCTTCTACAGATTCTTCTTTAGTAGTAAATAGCCCAATATAGGCTTCAGCTTCATCTACCTCTTTTGACTCTGATGATGAGGAGTCAGTCCAACTCTTTTGCTTATTGGCAATAAAGGACTTCTCCTTCTTGCCCTTCTACTGATGTTCCTTCTTTCCACCAGCATCCTTTCTTTTGACAGGGCAGTCAGCTATGACATGCCCTGACTTGCTGCAACAATAACACAACACTTTAGAGGAAGTATGTTTACTTGGTTTAGAGCCATACCTGTCCTCTTTAGAGGATTTCTTCCCGCCCTTGTAGTAATCTTCCTTGGGATAAGAAGAAAAGGATTGTCTGCTTCTTCAGTGCTTCTTCTTCATAAATTTCTGAAATTGCCTAAAGAATGCAGCAAAGTCTTCATCTAAAATGTGATAGTCTGATGAGCTGGTCTCTGAGCTTTCTGACTCAGAATCAGCAACTCTCCTTAGTGGAGAAAGAATCTTTCTCCTACTCTTCCTTATGGCTTCAGCTTTGAAGGCCACTGACTTATCTTTGACTGTAGGCTTGCCGATTTTCATCTCCTCCTTTCTAGCAGTCAGCTGCATTTCATAAGACAACAACTTTCCAAACAGGGTTGGTGGTGGAGTGTCTATAAGTCTGACCATTTCTCTGATGGAACAGATTTTTGTGTCCTAGTCTTTAGTTAAAGACCTGAGGAACTTATCATTCAATTCATAAGTGCTGAAGACTCTGTTATATATCATCAGCTCATTCACAATTCTGAAAAACTTCTCATAACACTCAGCAATGCCATCTGACTTGTCCTGCCTGAAGCTTTCATACTCTTAATTGAGCATGGACTTCCTGTCCTCCCTCACTTCTTCAGTCCCCTTCATGTAGACAACTAGTGTGTCCCACATCTCCTTAAATGTCTTGCAGCGGACTAGGTTTTGGAAGGTTAAGTCATATATGACACTAATAATAATGTTTTGTGCCCTCTTATCCAATGTAGCTAAGATGATTTTATCTTTAGTCATCTCAGAATACTGCTTTGGAGTCTTCAGAATTGCATCAAGGACTGATGTCTTCATTGTGATGAAGGGTCCTTCTTGTACTGTGATGTAGATCCTATGATCAGATGCTTCCATGAAAAGTCTGATCCTTTTCTTCCAGATGTCAAAGGTATCCTTCCTGCAAAGAGAAGTTTCATGGATCCAAGTTCTTTATGATTCTCACTTGAACCCATTTTGGCCTTCTGATAGCTGTCCCTAGAGATCAACTCAGACTATTAAGTCTATCTTGAGGAACCTCCCTCTGATACCACTTGAAAGTCTTAATTTCAAGAACAACTAATCACCTAGAGGGGGGGGGGGGATGAATAGGTCCAATTTAAAATCTGAGGCAACTTATCAATTAAAATCATAGCACAATAATCTTATCACAATCAATACCAGCACAGAACACATCATTGTACACAGTGATTTATAGTGATTCCCCAATTAATGGGTACATCCACTTTCCCCCTTCGCATATCTAGCAGTATACTAGGTAAACTTCCTTCTATCTTTCTCAGATCCTCAGATCTTACAGCTCATAGCCCAACCGGCTCCTACAACTCAGACGCAAGCACTACCACTCAGATCACCAAGATCCTACAACTTAAGTTCTTCCCAAGAACTCTACCTCAGAGTGACTCCACACTCCTACAGCTCGGGCAATCCTGCCCTACCTCAGTGTTAATCCACACACCAATTACTCAGGCAACTCCTGCTCTACCTCAGCCTTTATAACACAGGCTTACAACTCAAGCTTTAGCCTTACCACTCAGATTCAAAATGAATCTTACACAAAAATATTCAAGATAATGAATTACAGACACCAGAGAAAATTCTTTGTGCCTGTCTACCTGGACCGAGCAGATGTCAGCCCTAACTTCGTCTTCACAGTAACAAGATGATATAATGATCTTGAAATAATGCCCGACTTGTTCTGGAATCAACTAGTAGATGAATCTGCTTCTTCTTCAGGAATATCTCCTGATCTGGACTGAAAAGATTTCAGCCCTTCCTTCTTCTTTAATCCAGCAAAATGATCTTCAGATTCTGGCTCGGCTTGGATCGAGAAAATAACTTCATATAGGGCATGCCTAGGCTGATTCATCTCTCTCAGAGGATTACTCTGAACCTACTGGAGTGGATGTTGATTGCACCAGCAAACTCAGAAGCCTTTCAGATTTGAACTTGAGGTTCTTAGCTTCTACAACAATGGCAGATGAAGACGACGAACTCCACTCCTCGTTTTTTCAAAAAGTTAATCAGAAATTAATCCAATCATTATTAATAGATCTCGATCTCTTTTGCTATTTATAATCCCATCACATTGGTGAGATGATCGACACGTGTCCCAGTTTTAACGGTGGTTAAAACCTCAGCTTTATTAACTTGAGATCCACTATAGACTGACGACGATGTTAATGTCGATTTGCATCGAATCTGAACTTTGTTGACTTTACTGAGTCATCATCATTCTGGACTTAGCCAAAATCAACTAACTTTTCGGAAATCCTGTGTTTGACGAACTTCAAGATCAGCTCGACGAACTCTGAGCTCAGCTTGACGAAGCAGTGAAGCTGGGATCGACGAATTCTCTCAGCACAGTTCTTTCTTCAGGTGAAGGCCGAGGTTGACGAACTTCGAGCTCAGTTCGATAAAACCTGAACTCAGCTTGACAAAATAGTGAAGCTGAGATCGACGAATTCTCTCAGCCCAGTTCTTTCTTCGGGTGAAGGCTGAGATCGACGAAATCTGAACTCTGGTCGATGAACTCTGAACTCCGGTTGGCGAAAGCTGATAACTGAGTCCTTCTTATAGGTAAAAGCTGCGATCGACGAACTCTGAACTCCGGTCGATGAAAGCTAAGCTCAGCTTGACGAATGGTAGACTCAGCGATTCTGGACTTAGAAACTTTCTAGATTCTTCAGCTTTGCTTGATGACGTTGAGAGCGCTGAGAGCGTTGAGAGCACTGAGAGCATTGAGTTCATTCAACGCATCTAGACTCAACCAATTTTCTGGATTCTTCACAGTAAGGCTATGACAGGATAACCTTGACTCAACGCTTCTAGCTGTATGGCGTTGAGTGAGTTAAGCTCACTCAACGCTTCTAGAATTACCGATTTTCTGGATTTGCAATACTGTCAGCTTTGACTGTGTCGAAGTATGAGACCGGGCGGTCTGGCGGTTTGAGCCTGGCGGGTTGTAGACCGGGCGGTCTGGCGGGTTGTGTCCGGCGGGTTGATATCCAGACTATTGCTGTGGTGTCTAGCGGTCTGACGGTTCATCTCCGGCGGCTTGGAAACCGGGCGGTCTAGCGGTCTCCAACCGCATCTCTCTCCTGCTTCTGGTATTGCCGGGCGGTTAGAATATTGTCTAACTGCGCGGCTTGTTCCGGTCTATTGTTCTAGCCGCTCGGAACTGTTGTATAGCTTTAGTCCCACATTGTTAGTTTGTATTCTATCCTCTCTCCTCCATTCTATAAAAGGGAGGTCATACCTTTGTAAATGATATCTTTTTGGATAATAAAAATTTCAATTATTCAAAGTTCTGGCTTGTTTTCTAGTCGTTTGTTCGCTACTCTAGTTGTTTGTTCGCTACTTTTAACATGGTATCAGAGGACTCGATCTTCTCCTGCTGATTCTCTTCGCCCTGTCCGCGCGGTTTGTCCCTTCTTCTCGCGACCTGTTCTCGCGACTTGTCTCTTCCGCCTGCTTGCGCCCTGTCCTGCCTGTCGGTCACAGCGACCTGTTACTTTGATCGCTGTGATCTGCTTCCTTATTCGCCTTGTTTGTTCCTCCCTTCTGTTCGCGCGGACTATCTTCTAGCCGTTCGACTTCTTTCCCTTCTTGGATCTACGGCTTGGTCGTGGCTTCTCTGGCCGCTGGTGTCTGACATCGTGACCGCCGCAGCCCCTCTTCTTCCTATCCGCGCGGCTTGTCTTTTTACCGCGCGGCTTCTCGTTGTTTTCTATCCGCGCGGCTTGTCTTTTAACCGCGCGGCTTCTCGTTGTTTTCTCTTATGGCTCTTTCTGAAACCTCCACTACTACTACTCCTATCGCCACTCCGGCTCCGCATCCTACTTCCTCTGGCAACCTTGGCACGGTTTCTAAACTTGTTGGCTCCAACTATCCGGATTGGAGTGTTTCTTTCACCTTTCTTCTTCGCTCTCAGCGCAAACGTCATCATCTCACCGATGACCCTCCTCCTCCAGACTCTGCTGAATTTGATGACTGGGATGACAGTGATGCGCTTGTCCGCACATGGTTGGCTAACAGCCTCTCTGATGAATGTCTTCCTATCATACGCCATGATGAAACGGTTAAGACCGCGTGGCTTCACCTTGCTGCTCTCTACTCGAAGGGGGCTCAGACATCCCGCATTTATACTCTCTATGCGGATCTCTTCGCTCGCCCTTCCATGTCTCCTGCTGCGGCTTATCAGCAAGTTCAGGCTCTTGGAGCTGAAATCCTCCAGAATCGCCCTTTCTCCGCGGACTTGGCCGAGCAGCACAAACACTTCCAGGAACTCCTGGTTATTTGTTATCTTCTACGACTCCCTGAGTCATTTGATATGATCCGCCAGCAGATCTTGGGCGAAGCAGAATCTCCCTCCTTGGATGCCACCGCAGCTCGCATCACCGCTGTCACTTCCCTGCTCCAACATCCTCTGTTGTCCTCCCCTCCTCCACAGGACTCCTATGCTCACCAGGCTCAGCGGGGTGGCAATAGTGGCCGCAGCCAGTCTGGTACGCGCAGTCCGTCAAGGTTTCTCTGCTCTCACTGTGGTCGTACCGGCCACTCTGTTGACCGCTGCTGGCAGAAACATCCTCATCTTCGTCCTTCCGGTGATACTTCTTCCTCAACCTCCGCCTCCTCTCGACCATCTGCTTCTGTGGCCACGACCTCAGGTAGTGCACACGTCATTACCCAAGGTAAATGGCTGATTGACTCTGGTGCTACAAATCACATGACCGAAAACCCTCATTGCTTCTCTCTCCTAGAGACGCATGATCGGTTACCCCCGGTTCTTGTTGCGGATGGTTCCCCTTCCTCAGTTCACGGGACGGGCATGGTTCAAGTCACCCCGTCACTTCGCTTAGTGGACACTCTCTATGTCCCGAAGTTCCCTTGCAATTTGCTCTCGGTTACTACTTTATGCAAGCAACTTCAGTGCTCTGTATTATTTACTCCTACTTCTTGTTATTTTCAGGACCCGAGGACCCAACGGACGATTGCTACTGGGACTGAGAGTGGCGGCCTCTACTTCCTCGACAATGCTTCCGCTCTGTCCGCCTTCTCTTCCACGTCTACTGATCTGCTTCAATGGCATCTTCGCCTTGGACATCCTCCTCCTCGGATTCTTCGTCAGCTTCTTCCCCACTTACCTCAGACCAGTCCTCCGCTCAACTGTGATGCGTGTCAGCTTGGCAAATATCACCGCTCCTCCTTCCCGCCGAAGCAAGGTCGTGGTTCCTCCCGCCCTTTTGATCTCATTCATTCTGATGTCTGGGGTCCTGCTCCTACTCTCACCGTTGGTCGGGGTAGTTCTTATTTTGTAACTTTTATTGATGATTTCTCTAGATGTACCTAGGTGTATCTTTTAAAAGATCACTCTGAACTATTATCTGTATGACAATCTTTTTATTATATGATTCAAACTCAGTTTTCTTTATCTATTAAAGTGCTGCGCTCCGATAATGCAAAAGAATATCTCAGTCATGAGTTTTCCTTGTTTTGTATGCAACATGGTCTTATTCATCAGACCAGCTGTGTTTACACCTCCCAACAAAATGGGGTGGCGGAGCGTAAAAACCGTCACCTCCTTGATATCGCTCGCACTCTAATGACGCAGATGCAGGTGTCTCGCTCCTACTGGGGCTATGCTGTTCTTCTTGCCTGCTATCTCATCAATCGCATTCCCTCTTCGGTTCTCCACGGCAAGACCCCCTTCTCCATTCTCTACCCGGGCAAGGAACCATTTTCTCTTCCTCTCCGTATCTTTGGGTGTATGGCCTTTGTGCATGCCCCGTCGGCTACCCGTGACAAGCTTTCCCCTCGTTCCACAAAATGTGTCTTTTTGGGATATTCGACCACTCAAAAAGGCTATTGTTGCTTTGACCCCGTTCTGCGCAAACAGTTTGTTTCCGCGGACGTCACCTTCTTCGAAAATGCATCCTACTTTTCTTCTCCATCCCCGCTTCCTCCTGCGGTCTCTTACTCTCCACCATCTCTCAGTGATCCTTCCACGCAGCTCGACGTCTCCCCTCCTATGTCATCTCCTCCTCCGTCTCCTTCTCTCTCTATTATACCCCCACCTTCTTCTCCGCAGCCGTCTCTCTCTAGTCCCGGGCCAGCTTTCTCCGCCACGGACGCTCCGGTCCCTGAAGCACGAGACGACCTGGATCTTCCCATTGCTCTTCGCAAAGGGGTGCGGGCGTGTACCCAACACCCGCTTGCGGCTGTTGTTTTCTATGATCGGCTTACTCTCTCTCGCAGGTTGTACAACCCCGTATCCAGCGAGTGGGCTAACAGGAGCCGACCCGGCCGGCCCAAACCATCCCCGAGCCCCATGCGAGTTCAGCAGGGTACGCCGAGCCCAGCATGCCGAGCCCGAGCTCGGCAATAGTCGAGCTGAGCTCGGCGATGGCCGAACGAAGCCCGGCATGCCGAGGCCGAGCTCGGGTGCAGGAACAGAGCTCGACGATAGTCGAGCCAAGCTCGACGATGCCCGTGCCGAGTTCGGCTTCTGTTGGAGCTCGACGATCGTCGTGCCGAGCCCGAGCTCGGCAATGGCCAAACCAAGCTCAGCGGTAGTCGAGCACAAGTCTGCCGAGTACCTGCCCGCCTAGGCCCAAGGCGAGGCGAGTCAGGCCTCCTGCCAAGCGAGTGCCCCCTCAGGTCCAGCTCGCCCCTCGGCCATGGCATACTTTTACTATGTGGCCCCTTTTGGTTTGCCTGTAGTCCTCGAAAACAGTGAAGGTTGTATATTAGCAGGCCATCTTTTCCTATAAATAGGACCCAAGGGGTACCTCAGAGGGCACGCTTACTAATTCTCCGGCCTACTAGCGCTTTCTGAGGTACCTTAGCTCGGCATTTGGCTAAGGAGGGGAAGCGCTCTAAGATCTTCCGGGTGTGTGGTGGGACCTCCACGCCGGGCCCTTGGTCTAGTCCTTAGTTCTTCTTTCTTCTTGTCATTTTCTTGCAGGAGCGAAGTAGGTGCGCGGCCACCCCTTCCCCAAGGGTCGAACTCCACAGGAGACCGGTTTTTCGGTTTCAACACTTTGGTGCGGAGAGCGTGGAACGTGGTCAGCACAGAAAATCTTCCACAAGACTAATGGCAAGAGACGAGGGACAAGGTTCAGGAAGGGGGGACTCGCCACTCCCTCCCCCTCCCGCGACGGCGGGGATATCCGCGGAGCTCAGGGAGGAAGTGCTCGGGTTAGTCAGGGTCGCACTCGGCATGCGAGCCGAGAGCACGACGCCTGCGGTTCCCGTGGTCGCTGATCCAGCGTTAGGCAACGATGCGCCCCTCAGGCGCGCAGGGAAGGAGGTCGCGAGCGAGGGGGAGCGCGAGCCGAGAGGGCGAGTCCTCTTTCCGGGCTCGGCGGGCGAGTATTTGTTCGCCGAGACGGCAGGGAGGGAGTTCCCAACTCGCCCATCTGAAGGAGGAAGTCCCTTCAGCGAGTTCGTCTCGTCAGCCCCGGTCCCGGAAGGATTCCGAGAGCCGGAGATGTCCTACTACTCAGGAAAGGGAGATCCGACCCAGCACGTCCAGTGGTTCGAAGACGTGGTGTCAATCCGACAGATGTCGGATGGTTTCAAGTGTAGGCTCTTCGCCATCACCCTCAGGGAAAAAGCGAGGGAGTGGTTTCATCAGCTCCCGGTCGGTTCCATCTACTGCTTCGAGGATTTGCGTAGAGGATTCATGCTGAGATTCACCACCTCGAAGAAGAGGAAGAGGGAGGTCGAGTCCCTGTTCCGTATCAAGCAGAAAGTAAGGGAGACCCTGGGAAGTTACCTGGACAGGTTCCAGGAGGAACTGTCTCAGGTACAAGAGATGCCAGGGCACACCATGATGGTGGCCTTCACCCTGGGTCTCCAGCCCGGGTTCTTCGCCATGGAGTTGAAGAGGACGCCTCCAGTGTCTTTCGAAGCACTCTTGGAGAGGGCGACAAGGGAGGCCGACATGGAGGCGGCACATCCAGAGTTCGCTCGGAGGTTGGCCAGGTGGGCCGTGGAGGAAGAGAAGCCAAGGGGACAGCCGGTGGAGGATGTGTGTAGATTTTTCACTGCTTAATAAATCATGCCCTAAGGATTGTTACCCCTTGCCTAGAATCGACGCGCTGGTAGATTCAGCCATTGGTTTTTCTGTGATGAGTTTTTTAGATGCTTTTTCAGGTTATCATCAAATCAGGATGCACCCTCCTGACATAAAAGATGTCTCGTTCATCACAGGGGATGGGTGCTACTGCTACAAGATGATGCCTTTTGGGTTAAAAAATGCAGGGGCCACATACCAGAAGATGATGGACCGTGTATTCCAGGGACAGAAGGGAAGGAACTTGGAAGTGTACGTGGACGACCTGATGGTAAAAAGCAGAGAGGTCGATTCTCACCTCCGGGATCTGGAGGAAACCTTCGACACTTTGCGCAGATACAAGATGAGGTTGAATCCTCTAAAGTGCATCTTCGGGGCAAGCAAAGGCAAATTTTTGGGTCATCTCCTCACCCCTGCTGGGGTCGAACCCAACCCTGACAAAGTCCGGGCAATTATGGAGTTGGGGCCACCTCAGGACGCGAAGGAGGTACAACGGCTGACAGGGAAGCTGGCGGGACTAAGCAGGTTCCTCTCCCGGGCCGGGGAGAAGTGTTCCCCCTTCTTCAAGACCTTAAGGGGAGGTCGGAAGTTTGAATGGACCCCGGAGTGCGAGGAGGCATTCCAGGCCTTGAAGAGGCAGTTGACTAAGGCCCCCTTGCTCCAAGGGCCAAAGGAGGGGGAGGACTTGTTTTTGTACTTAGGGGTCGGGGCGGAGGCCGTGAGTTCTGTTTTAGTTCGGGAAGAGGGGAGAAAGCAGCTGCCCATCTATTATGTGAGTAGGGTTCTGAGGAAGGCAGAACTCCGCTATCCCATCTTTGAGAAGTTGGCCTTCGCCCTAATCATCTCGGCCCGGAGACTCAGGCCCTACTTCCAGGCACACTCCATCCAGGTGGTAACTGACCACCCCCTCCGCAGCATCTTCGAGGGAGTGGAGCATTCGGGAAGACTCGCCAAGTGGTCGGTGGAGTTGAGCGAGTTTGACATCTCCTTTGTTCCCCGGCTCGCAATCAAGGCGCAAGCAATGGCCGACTTCCTAGCTGACTATGTGGTTGAGGTGGCAGAGGACAAACTCACTCGTCCCATCCCTTGGAAGGTGATGGTGGATGGGGCTTCAGGGAAACACTCCCTGGGGGTGGGGGTCGTCTTAGAAAGCCCCCAAGGGACCCGGATCGAGCAAACGGTGGTGATACATTTCTCCATAACCAACAACCAGGCCGAGTACGAGGCGGTAATTGCGGGACTACGCCTGGCCAAGGAATTGGGGGTGCACGATGTGAAGGTCCTCACTGACTCCATGGTAGTGGCCTCCCAGATCAACGGGGAGTTTGAGGCAAGGGAGCCCACCCTACAACGATATTTGGCAAAGGTTAAGGGAATCATCGGTGGGTTCCAGACCTTCTCCATTCAACATGTGCCCCGGGAGGAGAATGAACAAGTCGACCACCTCGCCAAGCGCGGCCCTCGGGTGGGGGGCACTATCACGGACCTCTTCCACCCATCCCTGGAAGAAGGGGAGTTGATGGAGATAGATCGGCGGTCCACATGGATGGACCCATTCACTACCTATCTGTCCACAGGAGAGTACCCAGAAGGGATGGATAGGAAGAAGCTCAAGTACAAGTCAGCATATTACCTTTTGCGCGACGGGCAACTTTACCGCAAGACCCTCTCAGGATTACTCGCTCGTTGCGTAGCGGAGGGGGAGGCGCCGAGGATTTTGGAAGAAGTCCACTCCGGGGAGTGCGGGAGCCATTCAGGAGGGCGGACCCTGGAGGGAAGAATCATCAGGCAAGGGTACTTCTGGCCTACCCTGAGGCACGATGCCTTAGAATTTGTCAAGAAATGCCACAAGTGCCAACTGTTTGCCCCCCTCCAACTGCAACCGGCTCAGCGACTCAGGAGTATCACGGCCCCTTGGCCTTTCGCAATTTGGGGAATGGACCTGGTAGGTCCCTTCCCACAGGCAAGTGGGCAGAGGAGATTCTTGCTGGTAATGATCGACTATTTCTCCAAGTGGATGGAGGTAAAAGCTTTGGCCAAGGTAACCTCGCAGATCATTCGAAATTTTGTATGGGGGGAGATCATCTGCAGGCATGGGATGCCCCAGGCCATCGTCACCGACAACGGACCACAGTTCGCCAGCAATGAGTTCATTAAGTTCTGTGGAGAGCTCGGGATCGACCTCAGGTTCGCCTCTGTCCACCACCCTAGGAGCAACGGGCAAGTAGAGGCGGCCAATAAGATTATCGTGAACCTCCTGAAAAAGAAGGTGGAGAATTTGAAGGGTAATTGGGTGGAGCAACTCCCCTCGGTCCTCTGGGCCCTGAGGACTACCCCCAACACCGCCACCGGGGAGACGCCCTTTAAACTATCTCACGGAAGCGAGGCGGTGCTCCCCATTGAACTCGAGGTCCGTACTCCCAGGGTTGCCGAGGCAGAAGCTGGAAGGGAGGAGTGGAGAGTTGAGAATGAGGAAGAACAACGGCTCTCTTTGGACTTGATAGAGGAAGTACGCGACCTCTCCGCAGTCCGGCAGGAGGAAGTCAAGCGGAGGATGGCTAAGTACTTCGACAAGCATGTCCGGGTCAAGCAGTTCGTGGAGGGCGACCTGGTTCTAAAGAAGGTAGATGCGGCAGGAAGATCGGCAGCCGTGGGCAAGCTCCATCCAAATTGGGAGGGGCCCTACATCGTGAAGGAGGCATTAAAGTCGGGAGGATACCACCTCTAGAATGTGGAAGGCGAGACTTTGAACCACACCTGGAGCGGCGACGACCTGAAACGCTTTTATCCTTGAAAACTTGTGCGTACCTCAGCTTTTTCCGAATGCAATGTATTTGACTCTTTCTCCACAATAATCGTAACAATGACATGCAATGTGACGTAACTTCCGCTAAAAAGCGACATTAAACACTCAGGAAATAGTCTAAGTCTTCTCGCTCTGGGGTTAGGTCTCGATTCTCCCGCTGTCAGGCTCCCACCTAGCTGGCACGGCCGAGTCTCGATGGACGTCGTTATGACCCTGGGGCTGAGCCCGGAGGATGTTCAACACCCGCCCTCAGGCTCTCACCTAGCTGACTGGCCCGGTGGTAGCACCCGGGAGAGGCAAAAGTTCCCAAGTCTT
Organism: Platanthera zijinensis; assembly: GCA_039513925.1. Taxonomy (NCBI): domain Eukaryota; kingdom Viridiplantae; phylum Streptophyta; class Magnoliopsida; order Asparagales; family Orchidaceae; genus Platanthera; species Platanthera zijinensis. The sequence continues at coordinate 27,216,678 of CM077096.1, forward strand.
CTCGCTCTGGGGTTAGGTCTCGATTCTCCCGCTGTCAGGCTCCCACCTAGCTGGCACGGCCGAGTCTCGATGGACGTCGTTATGACCCTGGGGCTGAGCCCGGAGGATGTTCAACACCCGCCCTCAGGCTCTCACCTAGCTGACTGACCCGGTGGTAGCACCCGGGAGAGGCAAAAGTTCCCAAGTCTTCTCGCTCTGGGGTTAGGTCTCGATTCTCCCGCTGTCAGGCTCCCACCTAGCTGGCACGGCCGAGTCTCGATGGACGTCGTTATGACCCTGGGGCTGAGCCCGGAGGATGTTCAACACCCGCCCTCAGGCTCTCACCTAGCTGACTGGCCCGGTGGTAGCACCCGGGAGAGGCAAAAGTTCCCAAGTCTTCTCGCTCTGGGGTTAGGTCTCGATTCTCCCGCTGTCAGGCTCCCACCTAGCTGGCACGGCCGAGTCTCGATGGACGTCGTTATGACCCTGGGGCTGAGCCCGGAGGATGTTCAACACCCGCCCTCAGGCTCTCACCTAGCTGACTGGCCCGGTGGTAGCACCCGGGAGAGGCAAAAGTTCCCAAGTCTTCTCGCTCTGGGGTTAGGTCTCGATTCTCCCGCTGTCAGGCTCCCACCTAGCTGGCACGACCGAGTCTCGATGGACGTCGTTATGACCCTGGGGCTGAGCCCGGAGGATGTTCAACACCCGCCCTCAGGCTCTCACCTAGCTGACTGGCCCGGTGGTAGCACCCGGGAGAGGCAAAAGTTCCCAAGTCTTCTCGCTCTGGGGTTAGGTCTCGATTCTCCCGCTGTCAGGCTCCCACCTAGCTGGCACGGCCGAGTCTCGATGGACGTCGTTATGACCCTAGGGCTGAGCCCGGAGGATGTTCAACACCCGTGTTGGAACACCCTTTTTATATTTGGGTCAGGATAACTATGCTAAGGATGTTGACCTAATTGTATAGCATAGGTCATTGAGTGTGAGTTTAGAACTTAGGTTATTTGAGATTTAGTTCTGCTCAGCTCGACGGAGAGTCGACCCCAGCTCGACGTAGAGTCGTCCTCAGCTCGACGCATAGTCGACCGCTGCTCGACGCACAGTCGATCGCAGCTCGACGCAGCGTCGTTCTCAGTTCGACGTAACGTCGAGTTCTGCTCGACGTTTTGGCGTGTATCTCTCTGCTTCAATTTCACTCTCTGATCGACGGTCAGTCGAGCTCAGATCGACGCTTCAGGATGAGTTCGACGTTTTAAGTTCTCCCGTCTGTCGACATTTGAAATTCAAATGAGAGATTTTTCAAGCAGTTATTGCAAGAGATCCCCTGGCCGTTTCAAGACTTAATTGCTCCATATCTCAAGGAATTTTCAATGGAAATCAATTAAGGCTTTCCTTCTAGGCATGGACAGTTATGGAATACATTAAATGCCCTGCCAACGGCTATCAATCAAAGAAAAGTAATAATCCCATTACTCAGAGATCTATTAGAGAGAGACAAGGAGAACAGGAAGAACATTCATTCTGATAACACAAAGAACATTTATCTTCATCTCTCTCTCAAGAAATCGGTCTGCAGAGAATTTACAGAGAAGAACTGCACTCAGAGAAACATCTTGATCAACATTCTCTGAAACCTCTTCTGCCTCTGCATTCAACTCTTCTCAATTTGCTTTCTACCTTCAGACATCAAACACTCAGTTTCTGAGTCATCTATTGCTGAAGAAGGACAAGCAGTGAAGAGCCTGTCACCCTTGTGCAAAGCTTCTTCTACCTGAACTTCTATATCTCAGGGGGAGCTTTGACAACATCTACATCCACTAGCTTCTTTCTGATTGTTGACAGAGAAGCAAACTCAACCCTTCTTATCTTACCTCTTCTGTACAGGGTTTTAACTCCCTTCAAAAGTTACCTTTTGGTTAGCTGAGACCTTGTCAAAATCAGTGGTGGCAAGACACCTTATCAAAAAATCTGGTGGTGCCCAGGACACCTGATCAAGCATCCTGCAGTGGATTCCTATCAAGGGGTGATAGAAGAGTGGACTACCCAAGTTTGGGGAACCACTATAAATTTCCTTGTGTCTTCTGTGGATTGCTTTTCTTCTTGCTTGTGTGCTGTGTGATTTTACTTTAAATATATTTATCTGTTTGCATCACTCACTACCTACACTAAGTAAATCTAAAGGTTTTAAATATATCAATTTATTTGAACTTACTCTATTCACCCCCCCTCTAGAGGCTGTTAGATCTTATCACCTAACTTTCAATTGGTATCAGAGGCAGGTTGGTCTTTACTTCAGGCTAACACCTGGACCACAAAGATCTTTGATAAGATCAAACCCTATAGAGTGGTTACTTTATTTTGTTTTGTTATAAATTGTTTTTATAAAACTCATGGCACAAAACAAGGAGTATGCAAGCACAAGACCTCCAGTGTGCAATCTTTCCAAGTTTGGACTCTGGAAAGCAAGGATAAAACTTTACATGAATTCTTTTGATGAAGATATCTTTAATTGTGTCTTAACAGAATGTCCAAGACCTCCTACTTCAACAAGTACTTCAGCTGTTCCACCTCCTGCAGGAACAGACACTGATATAAAGAAGTGGAAAGTTGTTGATGCAAAAGCAATGAACATATTGGCACAAACTATGTCTGATGACATATTCCAAAAAGTTGCTGAATGCAATTCTGCCAAGGAAATCTGGGACAAATTAACTGAAATAGTCTCAGGTTCAGCTGATGAAAGAAAGGATAGAAGAGCTCAACTGATAACACAGTATGAGAACTTCAAAATGGCTCCAGCTGAATCTGTGGCTGACATGTACAACAGATTCAGTCTCATTGTCAGTGAGTTGAAAACTCTGGACAAGGATATATCTCTCACTGAGATAAATGATAAAATTCTCATGTGCCTACCTAGCACTTGGGATTCAAGAATCTGGCCAATCAAAGATGGCAGAAGTCAAATTGAGCTATCCACTGAAGCTCTCTTAGGCAAGCTCAAGTCCTATGAGCAATTTGTCAAGACAAGAGAAGGGGAGCAAAACACATCTTCTCCTGCACCCAAAGTGGAGAAGACAATAGCTCTCAAAGCTTCAGAGGAAGTACCTAAAGAGAAGGAGATAGTCAATGAAGAACTTCTAAGCCTACTAGCCAAAAGATTCAACAAGATGGCTAGGAAGAATTTCAGAAAATGGTCCTCTAAGGACCAAGACAAGCCAAGGTATGATAGATCCAATAATAAAGAAATTATTTGCTATGGCTGCAGGAAACCAGGACACGTTGCACCAAACTGTCCTGAGAATCAAGGCAAAGACAAGAAAGATAAGAGAGAAAGAAAAGACAAGAAAAAAGAGAAAGATTCAAAGAAATATTATGAGAAATCCTCTTCCAGAAACACCAAAAACACAAGGAAAGGATTTGTTGCAGAAACTTGGAGTGATACTGAAGATTCTGAAGAATCATCCAGCACAAGTGATGATGAGGATGATGCCACAGAAAAAGGATTCTGCATGATGGCAATCAATGCATCACAAAGCAGCTCAGATTCAGAGCATGAATCTGAATATGTGACTGATCAGGAATTGAGTGAAGATCAGGTACTTGACTCATTTGATTTTTCTTCTGATGATTTCAAGTTTAGATTTAAATCAATGTGCATAGACTTGCTGACAGCAGAGAAGACAAATGATTCTCTTAGAAGTCAACTGTCTGATTACAGCACATTAAGTGCAAATAATCTCAAGCTCTCTGATGAGTTAGAGTGCTGTAGGGAGGAGATAGCTTCACTAAAGAGTGAGCTATCCAAGGCTAAACAGCTAGAGGAAACTCTCAATGGGAGGAGCCTCAAGCTAATAGACATCACAAGCACAGTGAACTCAAGAATGAGTGGTTCACTAGGTTTGGGTGCCTCTCCAAGCCAACCTATAGTGCTAACAACTCCCATAAAATTTACCAGTAACAAGGGTAAAGGAATTATGGTAGTAGCCAGAAAAAATTCTGATCTACCTAAGCAACTTCAAGTTCAACAGAAAACGTCGAACAGAGCTCGACGTCCTTCGACCAGAGCTCGACGCCGTTCTAACAAGAATCAGCAACACCTTGCTGAAGCGTCGAACTCAGGTCGACACACGTCGAACTCAGGTCGACTTGCTGTTGTCCCTGAAAGTAGGCCTGTTCAAGCGTCGAATGGAGCTCGACGTCCTGAAACTTCAGCGTCGAACTTAGGTCGACGTGCGTCGAACAGAGCTCAGAGTTCTGGGCTGTCTGCACAGGATAAATCTAAATTGAATATCAAGTATCCTACATCTCAGCCTAACCCTTATGCTGAATGGGTGATTCCTCCTAGGAGATATCATCCTGAAGGCTATAAGAGTCAGCCTGAAATGTCATTCATTTCTGATTTCATTGGTTATCAACCTCAACCCAAGGTGAACTGGGTGAAAAACAACTAAGCTGTTACATGTGCAGATGAAGAGCTATCCAGGGGTGAACCAGCATTGGTACCTGGATAGTGGTTGCTCCAAACATATGACAGGAACCAAAAGCAATCTTTCATCCTTCAAAGCAAAGCTTGGACCAAGAGTAATCTTTGGTGACTCCAATTTTGGACAAACCAAGGGATATGGTCAAGTCAAAATAGGCTCAATCACTTTCAAGAAGGTAGCCTATGTGGAAGGACTGAAACACAACTTAATCAGCATCAGTCAACTTTGTGATGCTGGTTATCAGGTTTGGTTCACTGATCTAGTATGTAATATTGCTCTAGATAATAATATTGTGTTAATTGGAAATAGGCAAGATAACATATACCTAGTAGATTTTAATTCTTCTAAAGTAGACATATGCCTTTTTAATTCCCTTAGTAAGCCAAATGAGCTTTGGCATAAAAGATTAGGACATGTTAATCTTAGAACTATTGCTAGGTTGTCTAAACTCAACCTTGTTAGAGGACTACCTTCTGGTCCCTACAAGAAGGAAGGACTCTGCAAGGCTTGCCAACTAGGAAAGCAAACTAAAAATAGTTTCAAATCACTTAACAAGAGTGATTCACCTAGGGTTTTGTATCTGTTGCACATGGACCTTTTTGGACCTACTACAGTACAAAGTCTAGGGGGGAAATCTTATGCCTTAGTGATTGTAGATGACTTCTCAAGATTCACTTGGGTGTTCTTCCTAAGAAAGAAGTCTGATAACTTCAAAATTTTGACAGATTTTCTCAAGAGCATACAGATTGAGTTCAATACTCATATAGCCCTGATCAGAAGTGATCATGGGACAGAGTTTGATTCTCTTCTTATGCAAGAGTTCTGTCAGAATGAAGGGATCAGGCACACTTTCTCAGCTCCTAGAACTCCTCAACAAAATGGGGTAGTTGAAAGGAAAAATAGAACCTTAATTGAATCAGCCACAACATTATTGACAGATGCTCATCTTCCTCTAACCTTTTGGGCAGAGGCTGTGAACACCTCCAATTATGTTTTGAATAGAAGCCTGATACATAAACTAAAGGATAAGACTCCTTATGAATTGCTCAAAGGGAAGAAACCTAAAGTTAGCTTTTTCAAAATTTTTGGTTGCATTTGTTTCATTCACAATAATGACAAGAGATATTTAGCAAAATTTGAAGCTAAGGCTGATGAAGGAGTGTTTCTGGGATACTCTTTGAACAGCAAAGCTTATAGGGTGTATAACAAATCATCTCATAAAATTGAAGAGTCCATGCATATTACCTTTGATGAATCTAATATGTCTTATAAGGAGAAGAATTCTTCTACCATAGATCACTTACAGGTACAATCATTAGCTGAAAATATTAATCAGTTAACCATCATGGATGAGGGAAATCTATCTTCAACAACTCAACAAGAAGCTGCTAGCAATAAGAGTGAAGATACAGATCAAACTTCAGAACCAAATGGAGAGCCAGTTGTTGTTCCACAAGAGGAAACAATAACATAGGTTGGTGAACAATCAACACCCACTGTTGATTTAGTAACAATAAGAGATCATCCAATCTCCCAAGTGATTGGAGAAATTTCAGAAGGTGTGCAAACCAGAAATCAGATAAATCAACATCTGATGCACACCTGTTTTCTCTCCCAAATAGAGCCTCAAACTATTCAAGATGCAGAGCAAGATCCAAACTGGATCATTGCAATGCAAGAGGAACTAAACCAGTTCGAAAGGAACAAAGTATGGGAATTGGTTCCAAAACCAAGAAACCATCAAATTGTTGGAACTAAGTGGGTTTTCAGGAATAAGCTAGATGATCAAGGGATCATTGTGAGAAACAAGGCAAGGCTTGTTGCTCAAGGCTATTGTCAAGAAGAAGGGATTGATTATGACCAAACCTTTGCACCAGTTGCAAGGTTGGAGGCCATAAGAATTTTCCTTGCTTATGCTGCACACAAGAAGTTCAAAGTTTTCCAAATGGATGTTAAAAGTGCATTTCTCAATGGAGACATCAAGGAAGAAGTCTATGTCAAGCAACCTCCAGGTTTTATCTCTTCAACCCTTCCTGAACATGTTTTCAAATTACATAAGGCTTTATATGGCCTCAAGCAAGCTCCAAGAGCATGGTATGAGACCTTAGCCTCCTTTTTGCTTGAAAATGATTAAAGGGGTAGAGTAGACCAAACTCTTTTTATTAGAACCCATAAGTCCCATATCCTACTAGTACAAATATATGTAGATGATATAATATTTGGGTCTACTGATACAAGCTTATGCAAAAAGTTCTCACAACTTATGCACTCAAAGTTTGAAATGAGTAGCATGGGTGAGCTTTCCTTTTTCTTAGGATTGCAAATCAAACAACATGCTGATGGCATATTCATCTCTCAAACCAAGTATGCAAAAGAATTGGTTAAGAAATTTGGTATGTCAGATGCATCTTCTATGAAAACACCTATGCCTACTAATGCTGTCTTAGATGCTGATGAATCTGGTAAACCAGTTGATCAGACTAATTTTAGAGCAATCATTGGCTCTCTTTTATATCTTACAGCTAGCAGACCAGATATTATGTTTGCTACATGTGTATGTGCTAGGTTCCAAGTGAGCCCTAGAGAGTCACACCTCACATTAGTTAAGAGAATTCTTAGATATGTAAAAAGCTGTCCAAATCTAGGTCTCTGGTATCCACATGATTCAGGATTTGATCTCACTGGATTTTCAGATGCTGATTATGCTGGATGTAGAGTAGACAGGAAAAGCACCAGTGGAACTTGTCAATTCCTGGGTGATAGACTTGTCTCCTGGTTTTGCAAAAAGCAAACATCTGTGTCTACATCAACTGCTGAAGCTGAATACATGGCTGCAGGAAGTTGCTGCTCACAGATATTGTGGATTCAAAACCAGCTCCTAGACTATGGTTACAACTTAGAGAAGTCAAAAATTCTTTGTGATAATACTAGTGCAATTTGTATTGCTCAAAATCCAGTTCTCCATAGTAGGACAAAGCACATAGAGATCAGACATCATTTCTTAAGGGATAATGTAGAAAAGAATAAAATAGCACTAGAGTATATTTCTACTGATTTACAAAGGGGAGATATTTTCACCAAACCTTTGGATGAAAAGAAACACTTCTTATTCCTTAATCAGTTGGGAATGATAGATGGAGATAGCATAAATTAATTTACAAGATTTTGAAACCATAAAAATAACAAAATCTAGGCAAATGTATCTCTTCCTTAAGGATCTAGAGGATGTTAGATCTAGAGGTTCTGTCTGAACTCTGCTCGACACTCGACGCTTTTCACTTGAAAACGTCGACCGGAGATCGACTGACCGTCGACCGCTATATAGCGTCGACCGTCGACCTCATCTTTTGCGTCGACCAGAGATCGACTCTGTCTAGAGTTTGTTAAGTTTCTGTTTCGGTCGACGACGTTAATTGACGTCGACCAGAGCTCGACGTTCAGCATCCCTAATAGCGTCGACCGTCGACCTTCAAAACGTCGAACGTCGAACTCAGCTGAACGCCATCGTGTCTCTTCGTTTCCCCTAGAGCCTCTTAGCGTCGAACTAAGCTCGACGTTATTTCCTTTTCTGCGTCGAACCCTAGTATAAAATCATCTTCTCGGCGTCGATGTCATTTGCGCTTTCGTATTTCCTGCAACTACATTCTCCCTCCAAAGCTTTTACACTTGTTCTTGAGAGGTATTCTGCAGATAATGGCGATTCCAGCAAACATATTGACGGCAATGAAGTTCGATTATGGTTTCGACATCGACTTGGATTCCTTTGAAGGTTCCTCACAGAATTTTCTGGATATCCTGGAGCTATTTAAAGAACAGAAACTAGTGAAGTTTATGTCAACAAGAATGCCCATGGCAGAGACTGAAATTAAAGAGTGGATATATACAGCAGCTAATACAGATGAGAGCACTATTACTGGTTCTATTTCTGGAACTCAGGTATCAATATCTCCTGCTACTTTTACTGAAGCTTTTGAATTAGAGAATGGAAATGACAGCTTGGAATTGTCAAATGAGGAGTATGCTGCAATGCTAGACAGAATGGGTCATTCTTCTGAGAATGCCTCCAAATTGCTGAAAGTGGATCTTGCCATTGAATTTAGGCTTTTAGCTGATGTGGTAGGCAAGGTCATCTGTGCTAAGAGGACAGCACATGATGCTATTACCAGGCAACAATTCTGCATCATGGCTGCCCTCCTAGATAAAAAGCACCTAAATTGGGGAGAATTACTGTTTGATTTAGTGAAGAAAAAGGTCAATAAGACCTATGTTCACTTTGGAAGGACTTTGGGATTGTTGCTTCATCATGTCTGCCCACAGCTTCTGGTAACCTCCAAGCACATTAATGCTTCAAAGAGGTTGACCTGTGCCCTGATTGGAAAATGGGACAGGAAGATTGTAAATCCCAAGGCTGCTGCAGCAATGAAATCCTCTACTGAAACAAGGGCTGTTGTGGCCACTCACCCTCAGTCAACTGACCTAGTAGAAGAAGCCAGGCCATCAATCACCATCTCTCCTTCATTCAGCTTTCCAACCACCTTCACTCCATCAACTTCTCAGCTCTCATCCCCTTTGCAAACATCATCAATTGACACTATTGCATCTTCTCTTCCTCCATCCATTACCACCACTTCTGAAGTATTTGATTCTCTTCATTACTTCCCTCCAATGGACATTGAGATCAATCAAGATGATTCCTTCTTGGATGATTCACATGATAACATTGCTGAGCCCTCATTCTCAGACCTCATCATGTCCTCCATTATTGAACCCTCCATTCCTCTTCCTTCTATACCATCATCTTCTCCTGCTGCATCTGTTTCTCTCCCCTCTACCTCTGCTCAACAGTCTGAGCAAGTAGATCTGCTTCCCTTGGCTAATAAGCTCTATGAGCTCTTGGCTCCAAGGTTGTCCTCCTTATTGGATGCTTCCCTAGCTCCAATAATCAGATCTTTGGACTCTATTTCTTCAAAGCTCTCTTCCCTCTCTCCTGCTGTGGCTGGCCCTTCTTCTAGGGGCCTAGAATCAGTTGCTACTGAATCTAGGCAGGGGGAGATTTTGGTAGAAGAAGAGCTGCCTTCTGTTGATTGTGAAGAGATGCTTGTTTCAGATGTTCAGATTGCAGATAGAGAATTCAGTCCACCTCCAGTTGAAGATTCTATTGTGACAGTACCAGCATCATTTTTCAGAAAATCCTTCAGCTCTCACAAGTTACTGCCTGCTGAAGATCTGTCCAGGGCCATCATTCCCTTTGCTGCTGCTGTTGTTAGTTGTGATAAGATGATTCTTGAAGATGATGCAGTGGTAGCTGATGCTCCTGCAAATGAGTCTGTTGCTCATATTTGTTCTGATTCTGTTGATATTATTGATGATGATCAGTCTGTTGATAACATGACTGTTGATAAGGTTCTTGACACTTCTGATGCAGTGGAAGCCCTTGCTCCTGCTGAAGTTGTTGTTTCTGAGGCAGTGGTAGCTGTTGCTCCTGCCAGTTCTTTTGTTTCTTCTGTTTCTGATGCAGTGGTAGCCTCAGCTCCTGCTAGTGAAAGTTATCCAGCCATTTCTGTTGAGGCTGTGATTTCTGAAGTCTTGAGTGACTTAGCTGATTCAGTGCCTGCTGCTCCTGAAACCATTTCTTTCCCTGCAGTGCTAGATAAGTCATCTACACTGGCAGATGCTCCTCCTTCTGTTTCAGAAAGAGCATCAAAAGATGATTATTATGATCCCTATGATCATATCCAAAGCAGCTCCTCTGATGAGTTTGCAACTAGTTCTGATGACTCTTCTGCAACTATTGCTAAAAAGAGAAAAGCTAGAAGCAAAGCTCTAAAGAGAGTTCCAATGGAAAGGGCTACTGACCATGACATCCCTTATTACATACAGCACAAATGCAAGATTACTGAGCCATGGATGCAGTTCTCTAAAAATCAGCTCAAGGCAATGAGAAAGAAAAAGAAGTTCAAGAAAGGAGATTCCAAGTCTTTTGACTTTCCTCCTCCTCCACCTCCTCCTTCTCCAGGTGCAGGAGGCAGTGCTAACCCAGTAAGCAAACCTCCAACATCCTCCTTCCAAGGCAAGACTTATCAGTCAAGGAGAGGACAAGGAGGTGGCCAATCTAGAGGTTATCAATCAAGAGGAAATCAATCCAAAGGATCTTCTAGAGGTAATCAAGCTAAAGGTCAAGCCAGACCCCAACCTTATCAAAGGGAAGGAAAGACCATTGCTTCAACCACTGGTCCCTTTCCCTTTAAGCTCAATGAGGGTGTAAGGCAGAAACCTATTCCTTCAGATCAAAGTAATAAGTATGAGCCTCCTATTCCATATGATGATCCAGTTAACAACCCTACTGCATGGAAGGCTAGGATGGCTGAGCTTGCTGCCCTAGACCTAATTAAGAAGAACAAAGAAAGGGGACTGGACACATCCAACATAAGCACAATGTCAGACCAAAGAAGACAGGAATTAGACAAATATCATTCTAGCAAATTCTTTGATGCTGATAGATACATGGAGTTACATCCTGCTGCTATTCCTCCCTCTGGAAAGAGCATAACTTCATTGGGGACTTCTGAAGATTACAGATCAAAGAAAGACATTGCCAACCCTCAAAGGGAAATCAAATTCAAGAAAGGCTCTGAAGAAGAGCCTAAGAAGAAGTAAATGTAAGATGGCTTATCTTCTATGCTACTGCCATAAACATCTTTGATAGTTGCTTATCTGCTCCTGCTTCCATCTGTGTTCTTGATTTTCAGTATTTCAAATATCTGTATGCATTTTTAATTTCCTTAAATTCATGTAAATAGTAATCCTAATCCAAATAGGGGGAGATTGTTGGAACACCCTTTTTATATTTGGGTCAGGATAACTATGCTAAGGATGTTGACCTAATTGTATAGCATAGGTCATTGAGTGTGAGTTTAGAACTTAGGTTATTTGAGATTTAGTTCTGCTCAGCTCGACGGAGAGTCGACCCCAGCTCGACGTAGAGTCGTCCTCAGCTCGACGCATAGTCGACCGCTGCTCGACGCACAGTCGATCGCAGCTCGACGCAGCGTCGTTCTCAGTTCGACGTAACGTCGAGTTCTGCTCGACGTTTTGGCGTGTATCTCTCTGCTTCAATTTCACTCTCTGATCGACGGTCAGTCGAGCTCAGATCGACGCTTCAGGATGAGTTCGACGTTTTAAGTTCTCCCGTCTGTCGACATTTGAAATTCAAATGAGAGATTTTTCAAGCAGTTATTGCAAGAGATCCCCTGGCCGTTTCAAGACTTAATTGCTCCATATCTCAAGGAATTTTCAATGGAAATCAATTAAGGCTTTCCTTCTAGGCATGGACAGTTATGGAATACATTAAATGCCCTGCCAACGGCTATCAATCAAAGAAAAGTAATAATCCCATTACTCAGAGATCTATTAGAGAGAGACAAGGAGAACAGGAAGAACATTCATTCTGATAACACAGAGAACATTTATCTTCATCTCTCTCTCAAGAAATCGGTCTGCAGAGAATTTACAGAGAAGAACTGCACTCAGAGAAACATCTTGGTCAACATTCTCTGAAACCTCTTCTGCCTCTGCATTCAACTCTTCTCAATTTGCTTTCTACCTTCAGACATCAAACACTCAGTTTCTGAGTCATCTATTGCTGAAGAAGGACAAGCAGTGAAGAGCCTGTCACCCTTGTGCAAAGCTTCTTCTACCTGAACTTCTATATCTCAGGGGGAGCTTTGACAACATCTACATCCACTAGCTTCTTTCTGATTGTTGACAGAGAAGCAAACTCAACCCTTCTTATCTTACCTCTTCTGTACAGGGTTTTAACTCCCTTCAAAAGTTACCTTTTGGTTAGCTGAGACCTTGTCAAAATCAGTGGTGGCAAGACACCTTATCAAAAAATCTGGTGGTGCCCAGGACACCTGATCAAGCATCCTGCAGTGGATTCCTATCAAGGGGTGATAGAAGAGTGGACTACCCAAGTTTGGGGAACCACTATAAATTTCCTTGTGTCTTCTGTGGATTGCTTTTCTTCTTGCTTGTGTGCTGTGTGATTTTACTTTAAATATATTTATCTGTTTGCATCACTCACTACCTACACTAAGTAAATCTAAAGGTTTTAAATATATCAATTTATTTGAACTTACTCTATTCACCCCCCCTCTAGAGGCTGTTAGATCTTATCACCTAACTTTCAACCCGCCCTCAGGCTCTCACCTAGCTGACTGGCCCGGTGGTAGCACCCGGGAGAGGCAAAAGTTCCCAAGTCTTCTCGCTCTGGGGTTAGGTCTCGATTCTCCCGCTGTCAGGCTCCCACCTAGCTGGCACGGCCGAGTCTCGATGGACATCGTTATGACCCTGGGGCTGAGCCCGGAGGATGTTCAACACCCGCCCTCAGGCTCTCACCTAGCTGACTGGCCCGGTGGTAGCACCCGGGAGAGGCAAAAGTTTCTAAGTCTTCTCGCTCTGGGATTAGGTCTCGACTCTCCCGCTGTCAGGCTCCCCCCAAGCTGGCAGGGTCGGGGTCTCGATGGACGTCATTACTGACCAGGGGGTGGACCTGGGAGTTGACACATGACAAACGAGTCCGAGCAAATCCGCCAGTTAGAAGGGCGAGCTCAAGGGATCCTGTCCCCTTGGATTTCTGTTAAAAAGGGGGTTCTTCGATCCACCTCCGGTTGGTGGAAGAACATACCCCCCCCCCCCCCCCCCCCCCCCCCCCCGTGGGCGAGCCCGTTCTCGCGGGGTCTGCTCGGCAGAAGGCATTCCTCGGTATGACAAGCGGGCGCCGGCGGCAACCGTTCTCGCGAAGATCGCCTCGCAGGTAAGCGAAGAGTTCGCGAGCCTGGTCGCCGCCAACGCCCGAGGCCTCTCGCCGGAAGCGAATCCTAACTCACGTACATTCTAGCGCGGAAGATAAAAAAAAAGGAGAAAAAAAAAAGTCAGAAGCAAAGTTCCTTTCATTATAATCGCAAAAGAAGGAAGGGCTCGCCTCGGCGAGATTACAGGAAAAGAGGGGGGATGATTACAAAAAGATAGAAAAAAAAGGGGGAAGGAGGAATTCTGTCAGCTCTCGCCCTCCTCTCCCGAATGGCGGTCCTCCTCGCCCCCAAGCGATCGTTCCTTGCCCTTCGCCCAATCAAAAAGGGAGCCGAAGCTCTCCTCCTTCTCGCTGGGCGGAGACGGCGGGAACAGGCTCGGCAGAAGATCCCGGACCGCCACTTCCTCGCAGCCCTCAGCCAGAATCCCCGACCCCTTTATGGCGTTCAACAGGCATTCGGCAGACTCGATCGAGTTGACTCGCAGCCGCTCCATAACCTCCCCCTCGCCGAAGACCCGGGGCCGCTTGTAGGGGAAAGGCGGCTCGGCACTGTCTGGAGGGAAGAGGGATTCCGTCAGCCGGCTGACCTCGCCTTGGAGGCGGCGGTTCTGCTCCTTTAGCGACTCCACCTCGGCCGCCGACCGAGCAGCAAAAGCCTCCTGCTCGCGCGAACCGGCCTCCTGATCCGCGAGCCGGAGCCGCAGCAGGGCAGTCTCGCCCTCCAGCTCACTGGCGCGAGCTTGGAGCACCTTGGCGGACTCGGCATCCTGAAAAAGAAAAAAAAAAGAGGGTCAAACTCCCTGAAAAATATTCTCCAAGTTAAGACAAGGGTTGGTCGACTCTTACCAGCCCGCCTGAAGCCTCATCGAGTAAGCGCTCGGCGATGCCGAACCGCCGCTCCGCGTCAGCAGCTTTCTCCGTCGCCAGGTCGCGCTCCTGCTCGGCTTTGATCAGGAGCTGGCTGAGCTGGAAGCCACGGCGGACCATCATATGATGGAGTTCAAAGGCCCTCAGATGCGCCTGCAGGCCCTCGTGACCTATCTGCCGGGGGGTCAGGTTCGTGTAGGCGTCGACGCCCTCCCGGCCGTAGAGGCCGAAGCCAAGGGCAAATGCGTGGCCCGTGGGAGGCCGGCGAGCTCCCCAGGAAGGAGCGCGAGTGGAGACGGAGACGCGATGGGCTCCCTCGTCCCAGAGCAGCATCGGCTCGCCGGCCGCGTCCTTGCTCCTTCCCCCCTTCCCAAAGTGGGGGTGGTCCTTTGGAGCTCCCGAGCCACTGGGGGGAACCTCCTCGACGGAGGGAGGAGAGGGGGACTCGCGCCTCTTCTCGCGAGGGGATGATATCTCCTTCAGTGGGCTCGCCGGGGCTTCGTCGGAGAAAACCTCCGGCGAGCTCATGAATCTGACGGGCGACGCGGGCTGCCGAGGAAGGCTCCGCGAGACCACCTTCGCCCTTTTAGGGGCCGAGGGGCGGTGGACCGAGCTCGGCCCCCCAAGCTCCAACCGCTTCTTGCTGGAGGATTTCCCCTTGGCCTTCTCTTCCCGGCACGCCTCAGCCGCGGCCCGAGCCCGCTCAAGCGGATCCGAAAACACCCCCGGGTCGGCAAAGGGAGGGTTCACCGGGATCAGTCGCTCCCCTGCAAAAAGACTTAGATAAAGAATGAGGTTCTGAACGGCTAGGTCAAATGGCGAGCGGAAGGTAAGCGAGACAAACCTTCACCGGGAAGGACGGGTGGCAGGGATTCGAGGCCGCGACGGAGGAAGGCGACCTCGAAGTCCTTGTACAAAAAGAACTTGTGGAGTTCGGCATCATTACCGGACACTGACGGCGGCCGGTAAACCTCCTCGCTCTTCTGCAAGGGCGAGAACGGGATGTTGCCGAGGTCGCCCCGGATGAAGGCAATCTTCGACATCCAGTTGTGGTTTTTGTTGGCGACCTCGCGGATCTTTATGGATGTGCCGCCAAAGAAGGCGACCCCGTCGGCGTTGGCTTTGTAGGAGAAGAGCTTGCGGAAGACGGTCAGGTTGAACTCGATCCGCTCTCGGCGGAGGTAGCAGGCAAACCCCACTATCATGGCGATAGCGTTGGGGTTGAGCTGCGCGGGCACAGCACCGTAGTACTTGAGTACCTGGCGGACCTCCGGCCAGAGCGGCAGGCGCAACCCCACCTCAAAGTGCGAGATGGGGAAGGCGAGCTCGTCCTCGAAGAATGAGTTAATGGCCTCATGATCCGCCGGGAGGCGGGCCACAAAGCCAGCGGGAACGTAATCCGCCACAAACTCGGCGAGCTCGCTCGCCGTGGTATTCCCCTCGAAAAAACAGTGATCCGCGAAGTTCTGGGCGCACTTGGAGCGGCCCTCGGAGTCGGGGTTTCCTTTACCCATGCTCGCGGAGGAGACGAAGGCGCGCGAGCGAAAGGTAGTAAGGGCAAGGAAAGGAAGGAATGAGAAGGCAATAAAGGCGTAGCCGGGGGTAGGTGGGGATCCCTATTTATAGAAAAGGAAGGGAGAGCGAAACCGACCGACCAGCTCGGCTCGCATACCCCACTTCGCGTGTCCCGTCTCGACACTCTGTACTCGCCGACCTAGGCGAACCCAGCCCAGGAATCCGAAAAGGCACGCACCACTCGAATAAGAAAAGGCCTGCTCGCGCGATAAAATTTACACTTTATTTAGCATTAAACAGAAAATTGTTCAGAACAAAGAAAAACAGAAAAGCGCGCGCATAGACCAGGCGGCAATGGGGGCGAGTACCAGTCGGCTCACAAGAGAGCCGTCATCAATTACCCCGGCCTCGTCGGCCCGATGCCGCCAGCCGCTGCGCAAAGAGTTGCCGAAGCTGCCCCAGGTTCTTGTTCGCCGCGCGCAGGTTCTCGTCAATATCGTCGAAAAGCGTGGAGGAAGATGTGGCCGCGTATGCCGAGCTGATCCTCGCCTCACCGGCAAGCTGCGCGCATTCGTCCTGCAGCCGGGTGTTGTCTTTCTTCAGCTCCTGAAGCTCGCGCACTAGTTTCTTCAGGACCCGCTGGCTTCGCCTCGACCGTTCGGGGCTGTCCATCTCCGAGTCCAGAAAGATGTCCAAGGCACGCGGCGATGGAAGAGGCGAATAAACGGCCTGTTCGGCGGAGTTATCAGTCGCGGCTGGGTCCGGTAGGCCTGCACAGGAAGGTCGAGACAGCAGGTGGGAGTAGCGAGTGCCAGTTAGAATCAGACGCAAAAGGGGGAGGTCAGGGGCATACCTTCAGTATTCTGGGGGAAAGCAGGAGCGGATGTACGCTCGGCGTCCACCCCAGTGACCGCAGGAGCAGGGGAAGGATGCTGAGAGTGAAGGCGGGCCGGCGATACCGACCCCCGCGAGTCTGGCTCCCCGATTTTGGTGACAAGGGGCGAGTCTCGCAGGCGCAGGTCAGGGGAGGACTCGGGCTCCTTGGCGGGTGGACTCTCGACCCTTGGTGTGGAAACCTCGCCGCCTTGATCCCGTTCGGTGGTAAGATCCACGAAATCTTTGTCATGAGGGGCCGGGGGAGAACGATTGGAAGAATCGGAGCCATGGACTAAAGTATTCTTTAGGTCGGCGAAGATGTGCTCGGCCTCGGGAGGAAAGGGCCTCGCCCTCTTGGCCGAGCCGAATTCAGCAAAGCGCCGGGCCGGGACGCTCAGATCCGTCAGGGCTGCGGCACGAAGGGCGGTCTCCTCGCGCGATTTCGCGAGCCTTTCCATGACTTCCTTCCGGAGTGGCATCTCGGCAGGACTTAAGTAAAGAGAGGGGCGGGGGTCAGTCGAGCAGGCAGGGCAAGTATATATAGCCATCGGTGGGTCCTACCAAGAGATTCCTTTCGGCTCCTGTCGCACTCGCAGGATCCTAGTGGGTTGGATGTTTCTTTCCGAGTTTGTGCCAACCTCGCAAAGAGCGGGGATTGTGTACAACCCCGTATCCAGCGAGTGGGCTAACAGGAGCCGACCCGGCCGGCCCAAACCATCCCCGAGCCCCATGCGAGTTCAGCAGGGTACGCCGAGCCCAGCATGCCGAGCCCGAGCTCGGCAATAGTCGAGCTGAGCTCGGTGATGGCCGAACGAAGCCCGGCATGCCGAGGCCGAGCTCGGGTGCAGGAACAGAGCTCGACGATAGTCGAGCCAAGCTCGACGATGCCCGTGCCGAGTTCGGCTTCTGTTGGAGCTCGACGATCGTCGTGCCGAGCCCGAGCTCGGCAATGGCCAAACCGAGCTCAGCGGTAGTCGAGCACAAGTCTGCCGAGTACCTGCCCGCCTAGGCCCAAGGCGAGGCGAGTCAGGCCTCCTGCCAAGCGAGTGCCCCCTCAGGTCCAGCTCGCCCCTCGGCCATGGCATACTTTTACTATGTGGCCCCTTTTGGTTTGCCTGTAGTCCTCGAAAATAGTGAAGGTTGTATATTAGCAGGCCATCTTTTCCTATAAATAGGACCCAAGGGGTACCTCAGAGGGCACGCTTACTAATTCTCCGGCCTACTAGCGCTTTCTGAGGTACCTTAGCTCGGCATTTGGCTAAGGAGGGGAAGCGCTCTAAGATCTTCCGGGTGTGTGGGGGGACCTCCACGCCGGGCCCTTGGTCTAGTCCTTAGTTCTTCTTTCTTCTTGTCATTTTTTTGCAGGAGCGAAGTAGGTGCGCGGCCACCCCTTCCCCAAGGGTCGAACTCCACAGGAGACCGATTTTTCGGTTTCAACACAGGTGTTTTGCTTTGGCTATCTCGGCTACTACAACTCCCCGCACTTACCAAGAGGCTCTTGTTATTCCTTATTGGAAATCTGCCATGGATGAGGAAATCGCCACTCTTAATGAAAGGGGTACTTGGACCCTTGTTCCTCCTCCGATCGGTACTGATGTGGTTGGCTGCCGCTGGGTGTTCGTTGTGAAGTTTCGCCCCGACGGCACTGTGGATCGTTACAAAGCCCGGCTGGTGGCCAAAGGCTTTACTCAGACTTATGGAGTTGACTACTTTGACACTTTCTCCCCGGTTGCTCGCCTCAGCACCATCCGGGTTCTTCTTTCAGTGGCCGTCAACAGGGAGCGGGCTATTTCCCAGCTTGTTGTCAAGAATGCTTTTCTGTATGGGGATCTTCAGGAGGATGTCTATATGGAGCAATCTCCTGGGTATGTTGCTCAGGGGGAGACACGAGTATGCCAGTTGAAGAAGGCCATCTACGGCCTAAAACAAAGCCCTCGAGCATGGTTCGACAAGTTTAGTGGCATTGTGGCTGCCATTGGCTTTACAAGAAGTTCAGCCGATCACTCATTGTTTATTCGCAAAACCGCATCGGGCCTTGTGGTTTTGGCGGTGTATGTGGATGATATTCTTCTTACCGGCGATGACCAAGCTGGGGTGGACTTGACAAAGAAACATCTCCGTCAACACTTAGTCACGAAGGATATGGGCTCCCCGAAATATTTTTTGGGGATAGAAATCTCTCAGAAGCCTGACTCGTTGGTTCTCTCCCAACGGAAGTATGCTCTTGATCTTCTACAAGAGGCAGGATTGACCGGTGCCAAACCGGCCAGGTATCCCATGGCCACTGGAGAGGACAAAACGTGGACAGATGACTCACCTCTTATATCCGATGCCACTAGGTATAGACGTCTGGTGGGCAAACTCATTTATCTCACGGTGACCAGACCTGACATCGCCTATGCAGTAGGCAAGGTCAGTCAGTTCATGCAAGCTCCCAGGGAATGTCATCTTCAGTCTGCCTTAAAGATACTAGAGTATGTCAAAGCAGCACCAGGAAAAGGGCTACTCTTTCAGAAGCGTGGACATATGAGAGTTGAAGCCTACTCAAACTCAAGCTATGCGGATGATAAAGGTGACCGTAAATCTACATCGGGTTTTTGCACATTTGTTGGAGGTAATCTTGTGAGCTGGAAGAGCAAGAAGCAGTCTGTTGTCTCAAGGTCCAGTACAGAAGCCGAATACCGGAGTATGGCGTCAACCACGTGTGAGTTAAAATGGTTGCGGGCTCTCATGCTTGACCTAGGAGAGGTCTACGACTATCCTCTGCCTATGTTCTGTGACAACAAGACCGCTATATACATATCCAAAAATCCGGTCTTCCATGAGAGAACGAAACATATAGAGGTCGACTGCCATTTCATCCGAGAAGATGTCTTGAAGAGACAGATTTGCACTCCGTTCGTCACCTCCGACAAAGAGTTGGCAGATATCTTCACCAAGCCGGTTTCTACTTCCTTCTTCCATATCTGTGACAACCTGGGCATGATTGATATCTATGCTGCAGCTTGAGGGGGAGTGTCGAAGTATGAGACCGGGCGGTCTGGCGGTTTGAACCTGGCGGGTTGTAGACCGGGCGGTCTGGCGGTTTGTGTCCGGCGGGTTGATATCCAGACTGTTGCTGTGGTGTCTAGCGGTCTGACGGTTCATCTCCGGCGGCTTGGAAACCGGGCGGTCTAGCGGTCTCCAACCGCATCTCTCTCCTGCTTCTGGTATAGCCGGGCGGTTAGAATATTGTCTAACCGCACGGCTTGTTCCGGTCTGTTGTTCTAGCCGCTCGGAACTGTTGTATAGCTTTAGTCCCACATTGTTAGTTTGTATTCTATCCTCTCTCCTCCATTCTATAAAAGGGAGGCCATACATTTGTAAATGATATCTTTTTGGATAATAAAAATTTCAATTATTCAAAGTTCTGGCTTGTTTTCTAGTCGTTTGTTCGTTACTCTAGTTGTTTGTTCGCTACTTTTAACAGACTGCCTACCTTCTCTCAACACTATTAGCTGAATGGTGTTGAGTGAGCTTGTCTCACTCAATGCTTTTGGACTTAGGTAGTTTTCTGAGTTTCCAGCTCCACCTTGAGTCCACCTGTCATTTTCTCTTGAACTAGTTGTCCAATCATTGTGACAAAAACTAACCTGTATGCATGAACTTAACCATATATCAAATATAACTATGTCTATCTCATTGATATGATTGACATCATCAAATCAGGGCCATTTGGATCAATGGACCCAACAAGCAGCAACATCCCATCCTAATAGTCAAGCCTAAAAAGTTCACACACCAGTTGGGGAACAACACCGATCGGCCTGAGAGTCTGTATTCAAAAAGAGGTCGACCGAGGAATCCAACGATCATGCCAAATATGAATGCACGTCCTCATCCCAATCAAAAGTCGAGAGCCATCAACAAGCAGGGGCTTGACAACACAAAAACTATGCCAACAGAAGGAGGGACGAATACCCAATGCAGTCGTAAATTGATCCCCATGTTGGTAATAACACATGCCCGAAAAAGCCGAGCAACCAAAGAGTCAGGCCGCGTGATGAGGATCCAAACCTGTTTCGCTAGAAGGGCTGAGTTGAAAGCCTCCAAATGGCAAAATTAAGCCCAAACTGCCCACTGATTTTGATTTACATAAGCAACGCCATGATTTCCACTGGGCCCTTCGACGCCCACTCTCATTCCACCAAAAAGTGGCAATAAGAGACTCTATCTCCCGCAAGAGCCTATGCGGAAGTCGGAAACAACACATAACAAAAGTAGGGATGACAATAAAGACCTCCTTAATAAGAATTATATGGCCCACCTGGGAGAGAAGACGAATTTTCTACCCCTAATGACGTCGTCAAACCCTTTCTAAAAGATATTTAAAACAATCATAGCTAGAAAGCCTAATTATAGCTAGCATCCCCAAGTCTCATGGTGGGTATACTGAGTCACCCCTAAGATGACTGAAATATCCTACGCAACCACCACAGGAGTTGTATGACTAAAGACCACTGTTGACTTCTGCAAGTTAATCATAAGACCAGACGCCTAAGAGGAGTCCAAAATCCCAGATATAGCCAAAGTCGCCTCCTATACGCATGAGCAAAAACCAACATATTATCGACAAACATCAAATGAGATCTGAGGAGCAAGTGGGCACAGAGCCACTCCCCGCAAGGTACCCAACCGTTCACCCCCCTCAATCAATTTACTTTAAAAATTCATAGCACGTTAGAAAATTCTAAGTTTTAAATTTTGAACCAAAATCAATTCCTTTCTACCAAAATCTGAGAAAAGAACACACGCTAATAATTTCATATGAAAGCAATCGTGTACAAAAAGACCGAGCCTAGTGGGCCGGCCAGAGCCCGACCCGGAAACAGCCCGTCTAGGCCTGGCCTGGGAAAAGCCCGGCCCAGGACGGGCTCAGGGCTCTTACAGGACCCAAATATAAGGGTAATACCCAGCCCGATATCCGGGCCGGGCAAAGCTCGATTTTCGGGTCGGTCCTGCAGGCCGTTGGCCTAACGACTCTTATAAGAGCCGTTAATCAACGACTCTTATAAGAGCAGTTTAAGTAACGGCTCTTATAAGAGTCATTGTTAACGACTCTTATAAGTGTCGCTGCTGCTGTACAGCAGTACAGCAGCAGCTGTTTTGCAGTACAGCAGCAGCTGTACTGCTGTGTTGCAGTTGTACTGTTGTATAGCAGCAGAGCCCTAGAACCATATTTAAAATAAATAAATATAAAAAACTATTTTTTTTAACCCTCTACCCAGCCCGACCCCTTCTCACTCTCTTCTCTATTTCACTCTCTCTCTCTCTCTCTCTCTCTCTCTCTTAGTTTAAACTTTTTAAAATGCCCCGCTAGCGTCCATCTCAACGCTAGCATGACATCGTCCTCCTTAACACTAGGATTGTCTACTCAAAGTATGCCTGTAGTGGTGGAGCGTAATCGTACAACGCCAGTTTGGGAGCATTTCGATAAAGTTCAAGTTGGTGCCGAATTCAAGGCGCTATGCAAATTATGTTCAAAGCTGCTGATCATTACCGGCCACTCGACACTAACAAGACACCTTAAGTCTTGCGTTTTAAAACAAACTCTGCAACATAGTTAGGCCCAAATTTCAGGATCAGAGCAAATTTGGACGTACGATCAACTTCATCAACGAGACCTGTAGATAAAACATGTCATCAAACGTGGATTGTCATTCATGCATTACAACAACGACGATGCGATAGAATATATACATGTAGGACTTCAGCCCAAATATCAACATGTAAGTAGAGTTTCTCTTAGACGCGACATCATTAAAGTCTATTTAGAATCAAAATAATTGTTAATAATTTTTTTTAAACTTTGGAAAGTCGTGTAAGTTTAACGAGTGATATTTGGAGCAGTGACATAAAAGTAGGATTATCTTATATTTGTATCACGTGTCATGGGAGCTAAATAAGTATGTAATATGTTTTGAACGTTTCGAATATCCACACACAGGTAAAGCTATATATAATGTAATTATTAATTGTGTGCGGGAATTTAAAATAAAATATAAAATAATGAGTATTTTTTTGATAACGTCTCTAACAATACCGTAGCTATTAAGTGGTTAAAATGCGACTTAAATCCAATGCTAAGCGGTGTGTTTTATCACACTTGGTGTGTTTGTCATGTTTTAAATTTAGTGGTACAAGATAATTTAACCGTCATTGTTGCGGACTAACTCGACGTCCCGGTCGGACCGGAATAAACTGGATCATCTTAGCTCTCGGAACGGTCGAGCGCGCACACAGTCAATGAAAATAGAGAGTTGACACAAGATGTTTTAACGTGAAAAAACCTCTCAACTGGGTAAAAAATAACATGACCGGATATGTGCCGGTCAAAGTCCACTATCAGGTTGCGATTACAATATGTTTAGAGAATCAAGGGCGACAAGCCACTCCTCGTTACAACTTGGAGGTGAGAGAGAATTTCTGACTTGCAACGGGCAATAGGCTGCGCCGAGGGAGTTCTGGATGCTAACTTGGTGGATGGTGTGATTGAGCGCTAGCGGTGGTCGCCTTCTTCCCTTCTCCGCGCACTTGGGGACTTGGCTCGTAGGCGGCTTGAAGATGACCCGAGGGAGGAGTTCGACGGAGCTCTGGCTTGAGGAAGAAGAAGATTCCGGGAGCGAAAAGGTGAGAAATGAGTAGGCCTAAGCCTCCTTTTATAGCCTCCAGGAGGTGGTCATGGTGGGCCCCCACTAACCTGGTGGTTAGTGGGTGGTTACCCGCGGATCGGTCGGCGATGGAGGCCTCGTAGAGATCGGATGGTGGTCAGCCTACAAGCGGCGGCGGCGGCGCCCGTCTGCGACAGTGGCAGCGGTTGTCGTCGTCGGCGGTCGGCGTTGGAGGCGGTCGGCGGCAACGACGTCGACGGCTGTCGGTGGCGGTCGGCGCTGGCGGTGACGGCAGCGACAGTGGTAGTTTTGGCGGATACGGCGGCCGTGAGGTCTGAAAATAATGGCGGCGGCGACCGCGGCTTTGGGAGATGACGGCAGCGGCGGAGGCCGTGAGATGATGGTTGGACGGCCACGTGCGAGATTAATCCCGCGCGTACAATCCCGCGCGTACAACACGCAGGATTAGTTATTAATCCTGCGCGCGCAGGTTTATTTATTAATCCTGCGCGCGCAGGATTATCCGTTAATCCTGCGCGCACTTCGCAGGATTAATCAGGCGCGTGCATTGTGCGCGTGATTAATCCCGCGTGCGCACAGCGCGCAAGATTAATCTCGCAGCGCACTATGCTCGGGATTAATCTCGCACGCACGGTTCCAGGGATGAATCCCGCGCACAGCGCGCGAGATTAATCTCGCGGGCGCACAATGCCCGGGATTAATCTTGCACGCACGGTTCCAGGGATGAATCCCGCGCGCGGGGGGGGGGGGGGGGGACTCCCATGCACGACCTTCGCCGCGTAGGGTGATTGCCGTGCGGGAAGCCCCTACAAAGCGGCTCGGACGGTCGTGTTGCGGGGTCGCTCTTTGCGGGAAATTACCGCGATTGTGCTCACTGGATCCACGGTTCGATCGAACCCGTTCAGGGGAACCTCATCAGTCATGAAACCTTATATTGAGAAAATTCATTTAATGCAAACAGTCATTTATAATTTTAGGCAACGATCTCAAGATTTTAAAATATTTGTAAACGCACACGATAAAAAATATTTGAAAACTCAATTTGAAATGTCTATTAGATGAAACTCAAAATATAAAATGCTAAAAAAAGTGTATTAACAAAGATCACTTCTTATGGAATATTATAATATAATAAATACTCTTGATTTGAACGATTCGGATTGAGACGTATTAGCAAATTATATGGATTTATTAAAATATTTTTATAGAACGATTGTTTTTTAACTGTCGTGTACTATCTGACTAACTCACTAGTAATTGAAAATTTTATAAATAATATACAAAAATTAAATTATTATAAGCAACATGATAGATAGCTTTCATTAATTAAAATAATGGAAGGAATTTTTTAAAAATATTATAGAGAAATTTCTGCTATGTTTTCATGCGTCACCGCTTTAAATTCGTTATTCGGCATAAACGGCTTAGAAAATTTGATATATGAAATTAATAATAATTTAAATTTTAATTTAAATTTAGATGATTATGATGATGTTAATACCCTAAAATTTACTTCTCTTTTTACCGAATGTTATAATTATTATAATAACTTATACGACTCGCAATCTCAGGAAGAAATATCATAACCCAAACCAAATGATACTTTTAAAAATAAAATTTTAGAATTAGTTTTCAAAAAAATGCACACATCTAGTAGTTTAAATGAATTATGATTGTACACTAAAAACACAATTCTGTGATTTTATGAACATGAAAGAGATTGAAAATTTCGATCTCTTAAAATAGTGGAAAAGTAAAGTTAATACATATCTTATTTTGACCTATATAGCCCGTGATTTATTAACAATCCAAGCTAGTACGGTAGCTTCGGAGTCCATTTTTTCTCTTACTGTCAGGGCTTTGAACGAACGGAGGAGCCGGCTAAACGAAAAATCTCTGAAAATGTGCAACTGCTACAAGTACTACTTGGATGCTATAAAGAGGAACAATACATTATAACATTAGATGATTACTCAGAGGAGATAAAAGACAAGATGAAGACAATAAATTTAAGAGATGATTAAACGCGTCTCACATTCATCCATGATTAGTCGTGCACAAAAAGCCCGATCGGGCTCGGGCTTTTGTGAAACCGGGCTCGGGCGTCCTCCAAAAGAGGGGGCGGGCCGGCCTGAATTCAAAATTGCAGGCGTGATCGGATTAATCCCGCCTAATCAGGCGGGATTAATCTCGCCTGGCGCCTGGCGGGATTAAAATCCCGCCAGGCTTTCGCTTAGCCCGGTGTCGGGCTAAGGCTAGCCCGACGCCCAGACTTTGCCCGGACCGGGCCGGGCACCGGGTCGGGCAACCGGCCAAAATGGGGGCCCGATAGGTCCCCAAGCCCGACCCTGGGCCTGGCTTTTCCCAGGTCGGGCCTAGCCGAGCTTTAGCTAACCGAACTCGGGCGGACTTTCCGGGCCCGAGCTTTTTGCCCATGACCATCCATGATGGATAAAAAATATTATTTTATGTGTTTTGTTAAATTAATAAATTTTATAATTTTTTTATTTAAAATTTATAATGATAATAAATTTTATTTTATTTTCAATTAATATGAATTGTAATTATTATTTATTTTTGTTCAATGTTAATAAAAATTCATTTTTCATGCCTTCATGAGAGATTTTTTTTTATTATCATAATAAAATAATAAATATAAAAATTTAATGTATTTTTTAAAGTAATAATTCAAGATTTATAAATATTTTAATTAATTAATAATTTTAAAAATAAACCCTAGCTCGGCCCTTGGGGCCGGACTGGATCAGGCCCCTTCCCGGAGCAGCTGCCCGACCCCAGCCCGGACCCGATTTTAAGAAAGATTGGCCTCTGCCCGGTTGACAAAAGCCCGAACTCATTGGGCCCGGTATCAGGCCGGTCCCAGCAGGCTTTATGCCCAGGACTACACTAAAGCATAAATATATATATATATAAACCTACTTTAGAGTTTAGAGGCAATATACACTACCACACGGCGCAGCAGCCCCCAGCCAAATCCTCGCCCCGCAAACCGCGCCGATTCCTCGCCCACACCGTCAACTTCTCGGTCAGTGCGTGCTCAACTTTTGCACCGTCCCCACCTTGCCCCCTCTCTATCCCAACAGCTGCATTTTTTAAAAATTAGTATAATACCAGCGCCGGAGACGTGGCGGAGCCGCAGCGGCACGATTTCGTGCGGACCCCACAAAAAAAACGTCGACGACCAACGCGCGCGCACACTGCCTTCCTCCATTGCGTTGGTGGGGGCCCACATGCCGGTCAGCATCGAATCCGTACAACATGGGCCCCCCATCACGCCGTCCACCAATGTTTCAGCGCCACATACATTATCAACTCATACAAGATACAGCCTCCCATTTAAGTTT
Organism: Platanthera zijinensis; assembly: GCA_039513925.1. Taxonomy (NCBI): domain Eukaryota; kingdom Viridiplantae; phylum Streptophyta; class Magnoliopsida; order Asparagales; family Orchidaceae; genus Platanthera; species Platanthera zijinensis. The sequence goes on from CM077096.1 coordinate 27,243,244, forward strand.
CCTCTTTTCCCCCCACCACTGTTCAGCCAATAAGACGCACATCTTCTCCGCGGATTCCGTTGTGGGCCCCCGCCTCTGCTCCCCGGCCGGCAAATACACAGCTACATTAATAAATCTCTTTCCAAAAATATTATTATTATTTATTAATTAATTATATTTTTTTTAAACACCGCAGTCGCCGCTTTTAGACCGAAAGAGCATCGATAGGACCTCACACGTGTCCGATATCCGCACCGGATCTTCGATGAAGTCGTCCACACGCTTGTCCCTCACCTGTCCACCTCCCCATCAAACCTCTCACCGCCCCTCCTCTCCCGCTGTCTTGTCACGCCTCCCGATTTATCATCTCCCGATACGCCCCCCTTTTAAAATAAATTATTCCCGCCGGTACCGGCGACCACCGCCGGCAGCACATCCACCAGATCAAAAACGTAAAATTAACATAGAATCAGGATGCCAGAAAATGAAATCAAAGGATGTTGCATCGAAGGAAATTTGACGATAATACAATAACAGAGCAAGGATCCTTATAACAGATCTCGAAGCTCTTTAAAAATAAAAATAAAAACTATTTACAGGAATTTTTGCTATCCCAAATCCAACCTTAGCGCTCACGCTAATTTCGAAGAGATTGGGAATAGAATTAAAAACAAAACGGACGGGATCATGGAGGAAATTTAGTAGAGCGGCTGCTATTCTAATTTTCTCAGTTAAAAAAAACGATGAAATAATTCAACAACAACAGTTGCATCCGGGATAAGGGGGATCAAGCCGTCTCAGATGGGGGAGGGAGATTTAAGTCAAGATCAAAAGTGCGGAATCTCATAGACGGTGAAGATGGTCGGAGATCGACGACAGAAGATGAATCAGAGTCGCTTTGTAGGCCGGAGTTTACAAGGGCGTTGAATTCGACCCGCGGTTTTAGCACACGTAGATGATGATTGCGGTGATGTTCGGCAATGGTCACGGTGCCGGCCAACGCGGCAGCCTTACCGGATCTGATGAACGAATCCAAAAAGAACAACGGCTGCACCAGCGCCGCTGCAGCCCCCTTCGGAAAGGCGGTCGCCGGGAAGTGCTGAAAGGGGAAGCGGGATATGCCGGGATGCAAGAGATCAAACTCTTGGGGAGAGAGAGGGGTTGCCAGGGGCGGCAGAGATGTGATGACCTCCCTGACGGAAGACTCCACCGTGCTACTATGGCTGCTGGGGCTGCCGGCGGCACCTCCCGCTCCGACAATGATCGCCCCCTCGCTCTTGTAGCTGTCCGAGAAGGGGAAGTTTGTTTTAGCCTTGGATCCCCGGAACTCCCTCGCGGCTGTATCATAAGCTTTTGCAGCCTGCTCGGCCGTGTCAAATGTCCCGAGCCAAACACGGCTCTTCTTCCCCGGATCCCTAATCTCGGCGGCGTATCGGCCCCATGGCCTCTTCCTCACCCCGCGGAAGTGCTTCTCCTTACCCACGCCGTCGCAGGGGGACGGGATCCCGACACCGCTGGATCTTTCAGTGCCGGCTCCCTTTTCCCTGGGCGTCATCGCCATCGTCAACTTCCTCCTACAAGTTCGGGAGAGAAGCTCGGAGAGAAAAAAGGGAAACTAAAACCGTCTGGAAGACAAAATTAGTTCAGAAAATGAAAGAGGAGCGAAATGCGACCTGGTTGAGGAGAAAGAGGGATGTGAGTAATTTATAGAAAGCGAGTGATCCGAATGAACGGCCGGATGAGACGCTCTCACGGGCGAATGAACGGCGGTGGAGCGGTGTAGTTGAAATTATTCGGCGCAGTTAATGTTCGCTTTGACTGCACGTAGCCGCCGTCTTCCTCCACAAATCTGTGTCCGTCCCTCCAACGTCACCCAAAGCTGCACCCAACACGGAAGCTGCGGGTACGGTGTGGTGTTACAAAAAAAAATATTGCAGGCGTAGCTGGATCCACGCAGACCACCGCAGACTAGGAGAGGTCTTAACGGCCGTAATTACGGCGGATGGGGACCCACGCTCACCGTCCGATCTCGCGCCGTGCGGCTCGATTCGAGCGGCAGGCGCCGGCCCGCACCGCTTGAACCGCCCTGTTGGGCCGACAATTATTAGCCGCCCTAGCGAGCGACCGGCAGGTGTCGGAACGGCAGATCGGCCGCGTGACGAGTGGGCCCACCGGGCGGGCCTAGCATGTGTTCCCTTCGAGGAGACGTAATTATTTGAGTTTTTTTTTCGAATACGTCGACATAACCCCAAATCAATTTACCCTTAAAGTTTTATATAATATTATATTTTTTATCATATGCTCTCATTTTTTTTGTTTCTTTGATTTGTTATTGGTTATTTTATTTTAACTTAAACTATTTTTAATTATATTATTTTAATATAATTTCATCAAGTAATATTTAGAAAATAAAATTAATTATAAGCATATAATACTTTTATTTTCTAGTTTTAGATTGCTAAGAAAATACATTGTAGAATGTTCATTAATCATATTTTATTTTATGTTCATTGCATTTTTTTTGGTCTATTAAAAATGTAAAATTATATACTATAATTTAATTTAGTTTATATGTTTTTAATAAAATGACATGAATAAATAAAACAAAAATTATATAAAATATTTTCAAAAATAATAATATAATTTGCTACCGTGTAAGAAACGTTTCAACTTTGTATATATGGGATATTTTTTAAAATAAATAATTTTTCAATATGTATTAAATTTTGTATTTCACAAAATATTTTCAATAATAATGCAGTTCGGTAGGGGCATGAAAGTTCATGTGGACTTTGCACCGGCTTAGCTCGTTCTTTGATGACCAAACAAATATTCATTTTAAGAAAAGCCGTGTTATGTACAAATCATTTTTAGTTATGTGCAGACCACTCAAAAAAATTAAAATCTTTCAATCTCATTTCTAAAAAAATTATAGTGCAGATCGGCTCCCGTGCCCTAGCGACCCGCGACGCCGCTTCTTCTTTCTCAGTTTGCCCTGGCGACCATCGACTCCACCTCCCGAACGCCTCTCGCGAGCCGATCTCCTCCCCGCGAACCCCATTCGCCGGTGAGTCCTTAACCCCCTGTCCCTCACGCCTCTTGCCGGTGAAGCCATTGCCGTCATTCCCACGGGAGGATCCACGGCTAGACACGCTCGGGCATGTGCCGGAGCGTGTTTTTCGCGAAACCCCTAAACAGCGATGCCCTAGCCTTTTTCCCTCTCATCATTTCCGGCAATGTAGAAGTGCAAATGAGCATTCTTCTTCAGTTGTTCTTCGACCTGTAGTTCCTTCTTAGTTCTTTCCTGATTCTCTGCTTCCAGGACCGAGTAAATGAGCAGAACACTCTTCTTAAGTTCTTATGTCGTTATTTTTGAGTACTAATCTTCACTCTTCATCCTTCGAGGAGGACGCTACCTGCGACGGCGAGAAGGTGATTGGAGAGTTGGGAGTTCTTTCGGGCTCTATTCCATATTTCTAGGCTAAATTTCTAGCTTCTCGAAGCTACATCCTGAGTTCTTTATTTTGCAGCTCTTTCGACAGTTCCTTTGGCCAACGAGCAGGTGATTGGAGAGTTCGGGGTTCCTTCAGGCTCTAGTCCAAATTGTCAGTCCAAATTTTCATATTTTTAGCAAGGTATTGCACAACAAGCCAATGCATGTATTCCGATTTCCAGATTTTCGGACTCAATTTGGAGAAGATATCGGGAAGAAAGTGCAGCGCAATGAGACAAATTTATTGTAAATCTTACGGTTACTATATCATAAATTAGTTCTAAAGGTACCACTTTGTTGTGTTTGCCAAAAAATTGTTAAATTTTACATTCCATTAGCATACGAAATTTCAACAAATATTTTGTATTGTAAATTGCAGTTTTTGGGCTCTATAGTACAACTGGAATCAAGACTTATATTATGGATATTGAATGCTATGGTGCGTATATTTAACATATTTTATTTTATGGTTCGAAGTTATCTATACTAACATAAATTTTTAATTTTCATGCAAGTTGATTGATTGATTGAAAATTCACAATTAGTGTTTTGGAACTCAAATTTTAGTATCAAATTTTGTCAAAAGAGACTCATAGTTTGTATTAAATATCATGAACTTTGTGCTAATTAATATAGACTTATGGTAGAATGAAATTTTTTTGTTTTTTTAATTGATCTGCACCTAACATTTTGATTTGTACTTAAATTTTTTGAATTTACACTTAATCGTGATTTGCAAATAGTCAAAATAGATTTGCACTTAACATTATTCTTTAAGAAAGAAAAAAATATGAAAAATGAATATTTCACCATATAATCCTCTTTATTGACATAAGAAAAAAAAAAAATATATTATCTGAGCATGAATGGCGGCCGTGATAAAGAAGGGAGGTCATTTCATCTTGGATTTTTTTTTAAATATATCGTTTAATGTGTCTCTTATATAGTTTTAAATTTTAAAACTTCTAGTTTCTTGATATTTATTATATCTATTATAATAAGTGATTTGAACTCCGATAATTTATATGAATTTCAGGTTGTAATTAGTCAGAATTCCATAACTCTCATTAATTTAATTGGGAGTTATGAGAGAAATCATCCCACATGTGATCCATGCACCTGATCCCCACACGCGGGATCCCACCACTATGCTAACCGCCTCTCGCCACGCCTGGCCGCCCACCCTCCCACCACACTCGGTCGGCCCCTCCAAGGAGGCCGCTGCACGGGGCAGCCCGCCCCTAAGTCGGCGCCCTCCATGGGGGTCGGCGCCAGGACGGTCCCACGCCGCACAGGACCGACCGCTGCACAATTTTTTTTAATTCTGGGTGCGGTTAGGCGAAGACAAAATGCGGTTAATAATCGTCTACTTTTAAAATAATTTATTGTCACGGGTTGCTCAAGGCTCTTGGTAGATCAGACTAAATGAACTTCTTAGCCCGTAGAGCGGTCAAGCGAGTAAAGCTTAAACAATCACACAAAAAAGGAGAGTTGGCAATACAATTTTATTACGTAGAAAAAGGGGGTGCGATCTTGTGTCGGTAATCTCAACCAAAAATTGGGTTGCAGACTTGTTGATAACATTCAGGTTGAAATTAACATTGGGCGCGACAAGTCAAATACGAATTGCATGGGGATTCATTGCTCGCCGAGCTGTGCCCGAGCACCTCAACACCATGTTCAAGGATGAGCTCGTCATCCCTTTGGAGGAGTTCGAAATGGGGTTCTCCTCCCCTTCCGGCTGGTGATTCAACTGATGTTGAATCATTTCAGCCTTGACACCGCTCAGATCAACCGGATTGGGGTTGTAGCGATAGTCACACACATCTGCTTCTTGTGCGAGGCTGAGGTCCTCGTTGATTTCGTCAACTTCAGGAAGCCGATCTTTATGAGGGCGAATGCAGAAGGGGTTGCCATCTTTAGTAGTGTCTTCTTGAAGGTCAGGAACTCTAAAAAAAGGATCCATCCCTGACATGACAAGTTTGTGATCGTGCGATGTCCATTCGGATCGGCGCTCCTCCGACCGATCTAGAGGGACAGCGACTATTACAAATCACAGCGCATCCCTGTAAGATCAGGGGATTTTTACCTCTCTACATACCAGTGGGAGATGGACGCCGTCCAACTACAGCAACGGGTTAATGAGCTCGCCTATGTTGACCCAAAGATAGGCATGAATTCGCATATATCGATATCTTGCGCTTCATTTTGTCATCGCGGGGCTCCTAACTCATTTTTCTTCTTCTCGCTTTTTGTAGAACTTCACGCCCTCCTGACTGAGGGATAAGCAAGACCGAGCCCACACTTGGGTAACACAAGCCACCCCCTTCTAATGCCAGGTGCATCGAGGTTCTATAGGATAAGCTTAGCGATGCCAAAGGGCAAAAAGCCTATAGACGCGAAGCGAGGGGGTTTTAGAGGCCGCCCAACTGCAAAAAAAAGGCACTCGCGCATCGCGATTAGAGAGACTCAGATCTCACTACCGGAGCAAATGAATATTGGACTTCAAGGCGACGTGGAGGTGTTGAAGCTTGATCTCGCTCCAAGAACAAAGGAACAAGGAACTCAAGTGCCGACATCCGCTCAAATATTGCATGCGTGTTTGTTCGGGGCAGTAGTAATTTGATTCCGTTTCACATAATGGAGATAGGAAATCTGGTTGAAGACGACGAGCCCTTGTTAGCGGAGTCGCTTCTCTCAAAGATGTTTGATCCAGTGAATCTATATTTGGCGAGTTCGCTCACGGGCTAGAGGGAGACTACAACTATTATTTGAGTTAGCTTTCAGGCGACGACGGCTTGATAGGTGGGTTTAGTGGCTAGTATTCACCTTCAGGTAGTGTGTCTTTGCGCTAGTATCAGCCAGATGCCAAATCGCCAGGCGATGCCGAGTATCTCGCTTGCGCAGGCGAGGTGATATTTTTTGAGTGAGGTTTATTTTGAACGACTTTCTTTTTGATGTCTATATGTGTTTATATATTTTTTGAAAGAGGGAGGACTTTCTTACCCTTTTTACCCTTTGTCTGTTATTTTCTGAAATTGTTTTGTTGTGGCTGAAGTGTTCTGCTAATTTTACAGGACGAGGAGAGTGAGAACACTTAGGCTCATAGGACGAAAAGAGCGAGAGCGTTTAGGTTCATAGGCCGAAGAGACTGAGAGCATTTAGGCTCATAGGCCAAAGATAGTGGGAGTGATTAGGCTCATAGTCTGAAGTGAGCTTTTTTACTTCTAGGAATCGTATCTCAAGGAGTTAATGGCTAGCCCTAAGGGCTAGATTTAGAATGATTCACGTTTTCAAGATTTAATTCATTGATGTTCGAGGGATCAATGACCAGCCCTAATGCATGGACTTAGATCGACTCAGCCTTTCGAGACGTATGTCGACGATGCTTAAGGGGTCACCGACCAACCCCTAAGGCTTGGACTTAGATTGACTCACGCTTTCGAGACATAATTCAGTGATGCTCAAGGGGTCAACGATCAGCCCTAAGGCATAGGCTTTGATCGATTCACTCTTCTAAGGCTTGTGTTGGCGATGCTTGAGTGGTCAACGACCAACCCTAAGACCCGGACATAGACCGACTCGCACTTTCAAGGCTTAAGTCGACGATGCTTGATGGGTTAATGTCCATCCCTAAGACCTGGACTTAGATCGACCCATATATTCGAGCCTTAAGTCAGCGATGCTCAATGAGTTAACAGCCAGTCTTAAGGCCAATACTTAAATTGACTCACACTTTTGAGGCTTAAATCAACGATGCTTGAGGGGTTAACGGCCAGCCCTAAGGCCTGGTCTTAGATCAATTCACCCTTTGAGGCTTAAGTCGGCGATACTCAAGGGTTAACGACCAGCCCTAAAGCCCATACTTAGATCCAATCACACTTTTGAGGCTTAAATCGATGTTGCTCGATGGGTCAACTACCAGTCCTAAGGCATGGACTTAGATCGAGTAATGCTTTTGAGGCTTAAATCGGTCCAATCTCTCGATAGACCTTCTAGATGATGACTCCATCCTCTATTTCGTGGACCAGTAGGTAGGCAAGAAGAATGAGCACTTTGGGGGGGGGGGGGGGGGGGGGAGTCGGCCAACTTATAATGAGGGAGCTGATCTCAGTTGCACTTAAAGAGGCATGGTCTTAGGAGAACTCAATGTACCCAAGGTACCACCCCCTTACTCAACAGGAGGTCCCAAATAGGGAGGCAAATGTTCATTGTAAAACCCCGTATTCGCTGAGTGGGACCTCCCAATGATGTCAGGGACCCTCAGGTTCCAGCTGGTCAAGGTAAGCGAGTGGGGTGTAACACCTCCCCTGTAATGACCATATAATATGGGTCCGTTCGGGGCCCCACAACATATAGATGCCACAACTTTAGCATTAAAAAGTGATATAAAAGAACTACGTATCTCAAAACTCAGAACACAAATATCGAATACCCACAATCACTAGAAGTTATCCACTATCACAGGAGTATCAAAACGGCCTTAAGGCCTTACAACATACATGAGTCCAAAAACCGAAACAACAACAAACATAGCAACGTGCTTTAACACTCCTTAGCTACCTCGGCATGCAAGTCGGATTACAATTCATGGAGTAAAGCATTCAACAAAACATAAGCCGCTTGTACAACCCGTATTCGACGAGGGTGGGTCCTACCACCGCCAAGTCATTAGGAGTCAAAGTCAACAAGGCAAGACGGGGATCCAGATCAGCACCCCAGGCCGCAGGAGGCTCGGGCGGGTATGGCGAGCTCCCCAGGCCAACTCGCCAGGTGGCGACTATGGCCAGATGCTCGCTTCTTCTAGGCGAGCTCCCCAGGGAAGTCGCCAACTCGCCAGGGTGGGGGTATAAGTAAGACCCCCCCTCTCCCTAGGATTTCCCTATAAATAGGACCCCAGGGGTACGAAGGAGGAACAAGCAAATCTCGGCCTGAGCCCTCGCGAGTTCCAGCAATTTCCCTCGACTCGCTACTGCTCGAGCTCATCTCCTTCGTACCTAGCTCGGCCAATCTGGTTGAGAAGGGGTTGCTCCTAAGCAACTGGGTACGTGGTGGGACCTTCCTGCCGCAGCAACCTGGGGTCTTGTTCGAACAGTTTGCTTCTGTTTCCTGACCACAGACCGTCTTTCTGACCGCTCGACCAGTAACTTCAGGTGGCCTAGTCCGATTTCTGAGGTTGAGATATTTCTCGGCTTCAACACTTGGTGCGGTGAGCGTGGATAGCGACCGAAGAAGAAAGTCGTGGTTGGAAGATGGCCGATGGTGGAGACCGGGGCGAGTTGGGAGGTAACTCGGCGGGAGTTGGAGTCCCGGGGCAAGGTAGCGAGTATGTGATAGTGGCGGCTTTTACAGAGTTCGCGAGGAGAGTGGAGAAGGCGATACTCGTCGGGTTGTCCAACCCGCCTGAGGTGACGGCGACTTCTCCCCGCCGCCGGACACCCCCGGACGAGGAGATACCAACTCGGCGAGCAGGGAAGGAGCCCGCTTGGGCGAGTGGAGAGCAGGTGATCCCGCCGCGACATCACCCGGCGAGTAGTCAGGGAATCCGGTTTCGAGATCCGGAACTCTCGGCGAGGTATGGAGATACTCGCCGATGGAGCGAGTATGACTGCTCGAGCGGGGAGGATACTCGCCGCCGCCAGGAAGGGAGGAGCCCCTTTTGCGACGAGATCCTCGCAGCCCTCGTCCCCGACAACTTCAGAGAGCCGGTCCTCTCGTACTACTCCGGCAAGGACGACCCGGTGAGACATCTTCAGTGGTTTGAAGATGTGGTGTCTATTCGCAACATGTCCGATGCTCTCAAGTGCCGGCTCTTCTCCATTACCTTCAAAGGTAGCACAAGAGATTGGTTCCACCAGCTGCCAGCAGGGTCAGTCTACTGCTTCTCAGATCTTCGACGGGGTCTATTGGCAAGGTTTGCGACGTCCAAACAGAGGAAGAAGGAGGCAACCGCCCTCTTCAAGATCGTGCAGGGGCAGCACGAGAGTTTGGGCCGTTCCATCGATCTGTTCCAGGAGAAGGTGCTGGAGGTGGAAGAGGTAGACGGGTTCACCTTGATGGTGGCCCTCAAGTTTGGGCTGAAGCAGGGCCTGTTCAACATGGAGCTGGGGCACAGGCCGCCCAAGTCGTTCGAAGAAATGGTGGAGCGAGCCAATGTGTTCATCCAAGGAGAGGAGAGGAACAAGGAGTTCCTGACACGGTTAGACGGAGACAGACCGCTGGGGAAGGACAGAGGAAGGCTGCTAGAGAAGGAGAGGGCGCCGGAGGGGCGCAACGACAGGAAGCAGGAGAGGCCGCAGAGGAAAGAGGAAGAGAAGAGAGAAAGGGGAAGGGAGCTCAGAAAAGCGGAGAGGCAGGAGAGGCCTCGAAGGCAGGAGGATAGGAGGCCCGTCGGGGGTCGAGAGACGAGGAGTGAGGAGAGAAGATTCCAGTACCCGAGGGATCTCCCCCAGTGGAGGCGACCGTCCATCAGGAGGAGAGGAGGAATTACAATCCTCGGGAGCATGGAGGAGGAAGAAGGGAGACCATGGCCATCACCCAGCGAGCCGCTAAGTGCCGGCGGAAGGAGAGGCAGTAGGAGAGGAGGCAGGGAAGGCAGCAGGAAGCGGCGATTCCCCTCTACTGCGATATCCATCGAGTGGAGGGGCACAGAACCTTGGCTTGCCCTGAGTTCTGGGAAGCAAGGAGGAGGATGGAAGCGACGGTGGCCGAGAGGGAGCAGCCGCAGCAGGAGGCCCAGGTTGGGCAGGTAGCTTACCAGGTACCTCCGAGGAGGAGAAACGAGGACAGGATCGACCAAGGAGGAAGAGGGAATGTTATCCCCAGTCCGGGAGGCGGACACGTCGGAGTAATCACCGGAGGGGCTGGGTTAGGAGCTTCCCGCAAGGGAAGCCTCCACCAGATCTACAAAAAGAGCGTCGCCTCGACGTCTCAAACCCCCCCTCCATTGAACGAGATCACCTTCTCGGAGGAAGACATGCTCTGGAACGAGAACCCCTTCCATGACGCTCTGGTGATCCAGGCCGTGATCGAGGACTTCACCGTCGACCGAATCCTCGCGGATAACGGTTGTTCGGTAAATGTCATCTTCAAGAGAACATTCGTCGGTCTTCAAGTGGAAGCGTCCCGGGTTCAGGCAGCGGACGGACCTCTCTTTGGTTTCTCGGGAGAGAAGAAAGAGGAGGAAGGAGGGGTAGAGCTGCTGGTCACTCTCGGGGGAACTTCGATCCGATGTCGCTTCGTCATCGTCGACGCACCCAGCGGCTACAACGCCATCTTCGGATGGCTCCTCATCAACTACTTCAAGGCCATTCCGTCGTCATATCATCAGTGCCTGAAGTACTGCCGGGACGACGTCCAAGTTAGGATCAGAGGAGATCCCAAGGCCTCCAGGGAATGCTACCTGAATGCGGTCAGCACCATCAGCTGGATGGGTGACGCAGAAAGGTTGGAGAGGATGATGGAGCAAGAGGAGGGCCTGCAGGTTGCCGAGGAGCTGGAGGAAGTAGAGGTGATCTCCCCGAGAGGAGAGCCTGAGCTGCTGAAGATCGGAGGAGCCTTGCCCCCGGAAGGGAAGGTGGAGATAGCTGCTTGCCTATAGGAGAACGCGGACATCTTCGCGTGGAACGCTGCCGAGATGCCAGGGATCAATGCTGATGTTGCCTGTCATCGCCTCAACTTGGATCCAGCAACGGCCCCAGTCCGTCAGAAGCAGAGAAAGAGCGCCACCGCGCTGGCGGGACCAATCCGGGAGTAAGTGGGGAAGCTGCTGGAAGCGGGTTTTATTTCGGAGATCCAGTATCCAGGTTGGGTCTCCAATGTTGTAATGGTGAAGAAGTCGGGAGGAGGCTGGAGATTATGTATCGATTTCTCTATGCTCAATAAAGCTTGCCCCAAGGATTGTTATCCCCTGCCCCAAATCAGCGCGCTGGTTGATTCCGCCGTCGGGTTTTCCGTAATGAGCTTCCTTGATGCCTTTTCAGGATATCACCAGATCCGGATGCACCCCCCCCCGATTGCCGCGACGTTTCCTTCATCACCAGCGACGGATGCTATAACTACAAGATGATGCCCTTCGGGCTCAAGAACGCCGGTGCGACGTATCAAAGAATGATGGATCACGTCTTCAGAGAGCAAAAGGGGCGGAATCTGGAGGTCTACGTGGATGACCTGCTCGTCAAGAGTAAGAGCGCCGCAGAGCACGTATCGGATCTGGCAGAGACCTTCGCCACCCTGAGGAGGTACAAGATGCGGCTCAACCCGGCCAAGTGTGTTTTCGGCGCGGGAAGGGGGAAGTTTCTAGGGCACCTCCTTACTCCCCAGGGGGTGGAGCCTAACCCCGACAAGGTGAAAGCCATCGTGGAGATGGCGTCCCCGAGAGATTCCAAGGAAGTTCAAAGGTTGACCGGAAGGCTGGCAGGTCTTAGCCGGTTTCTCTCCAAGGCCGGAGAGAAGTGCTCCCCATTCTTCAAGGCCCTTCGGGGCAGCAAGAAATTCGAGTGGACCCCGGAGTGCGAGGAGGCCTTCATAAAGCTCAAACAACAGATGACCCGAGCTCCTCTCCTTCAGGGTCCGGAGGGCGGTAAGGATCTCTTGCTCTACCTAGGGGTGGGGGCTGAAGCAGTTAGCTCGGTGCTGGTCCGAGAAGAGGGAAAGAAGCAGCTTCCAGTTTACTACGTGAGCCAGGTGTTGAGACAAGCCGAAGCAAGATATCCGATCCTCGAGAAGTTGGTTTTCGCCTTGGTGGTTTCGGCCAGGTGACTCCGTCCGTATTTCCAAGCCCACTCTATCAAGGTAGTCTCTGACCACCCCCTGAAGAGTATCTTAGACAGAGTGGAGCACTCCGGCAGACTAGCCAAGTGGGCTGTGGAGCTGAGTGAGTTCGACATCTCCTACCCCCCAAGGGTCGCGATCAAAGCACAAGCCGTGGCGGATTTCCTGGCCGACTTCTCGGCCGAGGTCGAGGTGGACATGGGCGTCCCTCGGCCAGTCCCCTGGAAGATGTTTGTAGACGGCGCGTCAGGAAGGCACTCCGTGGGAGCCGGGGTGGTGCTGGTTAGTCCTCAAGGGACTAGGATCGAGCAGGCCATTGAGATCCTTTTCCCAATAACCAACAATCAGGCGGAGTACGAAGCCATTGTGGCTGGCTTGCGACTCGCCAAGGAGCTGGCCATCAGAGACATCCAGGCTTTTACCGACTCCATGGTGGCCGCATCTCAGATTCGGGGAGAGTTCGAAGTTCGAGATCCCATTTTGCAGCAATATCTGGTTAAGGTCAAGGGCCTGATCGGGGGATTCCGATCCTTCCACGTCGAGCACGTGCCCCGAGAACGCAACTCCGAGGCAGACGGCCTTGCAAAATACGGCCCTCGGGCTGGGGGAATCGCCGTAGAGTTGTTTCGACCATCCATCGAAGAAGGCGAGCTGATGGAGATCGATCAACAAGCCTCGTGGAGGGATCCGTTCATTACGTTTTTGACAACAGGCCGACTACCATCCGACGGGCCAAATCAGAGAAAGTTCCGGTACAAGGCCGCATACTACTTATTGCAAGACGGCGAGCTCTATCGCAAGACCATCTCAGGCCCTCTGGCCCGATGCTTGTCAGAGCTCGAGATTCCCCGGGTCCTCGAGGAGATTCACTTAGGAGAGTGCGGCAGCCACTCTGGGACCCGTACCCTGGAGCAGAGGATTTTGAGGCACGGTTACTTCTGGCCAACCATCCGAAAGGACGCGGAGGCCTATTCCAGAAAATGCTCCCAGTGTCAACTCTTCGCGCCACTCGCGCTCCAGCCGGCTCAGCAGCTTCGCTCGATCACCGCTCCGTGGCCCTTCGCAATCTGGGGGATGGACTTGATCGGCCCGTTCCCTCAAGCTAGCGGACAAAGGAAGTTCGTGCTAGTAATGGTCGACTACTTCACAAAGTGGATCGAGGCCAAGGCGCTGGCCAAGACCACGTCGCAAATCGTCAAGAACTTCATCTGGGGCGAAATCGCATGCAGGTTCGGGATCCCTCTGGCCATCATCACCGACAATGGGCCGCAGTTCGCCAGTTTGGAGCTAGGGACTTTTGTAAGCAGTTGGGAACCGACCTTCGATTCGCCTCGGTACACCACCCTCGGAGTAATGGGCAAATGGAAGCCGCGAACAAGCTCATCATCAACCTGCTGAAGAAAAAGATCACCAACCTCAAGGGAAATTGGGCCGAACAACTCCCTTCGGTCCTATGGGCTCTCAGGACCACCCCAAACTCAGCCACAGGGGAAACACCCTTCAAACTGTCACACGGGTCCGAGGCACTTATCCCGGTCGAATTTGAGGTGCATAGCCCAAGGGTCATCGCAGCCAAATACGGAAGCGAGGAATGGCGGCTAGAGAATGAAGAGGCTCAGAGGCTCTCCCTAGATTATGTGGAAGAACTTCGGGACTTGGCCTCCATGCGCCAGGAAGAAATCAAGAGACGCATGGCGAGGCATTTTGACAAAAATGTCCGCTTAAAAAACTTCCTCGCAGGAGACTTGGTCATGAAGAAGGTGGACGCCGCTGGGCGGGGAGCCGCCGTAGGCAAGCTGCATCCCAACTGGGAAGGACCTTTCATCGTCCAAGAAGCCTTAGCCACAGGAGGCTATTACCTACAAGATCAAGCGGGGGAGCAGCTGACTGGGACCTGGAGTGGGGATGATCTGAAAAGATTCTACCCATAGCGGTAACCCATGTATCTATTTCTGTAAACATAGTTAATATATAAAGGATGCGGGATTTTATCTCTTTTGTGTTGAACATGCCTCAAGGCTTCTAGGTGTTTCCATGGCCCGCCTCGTAGTCGACTTCGGGAGGCAGTGGTCGGTTTGTTCCTCATACATAGCCCAGTACGGATGATGGGACGATGCTTCGGGATTTTAAGCGCTCTTGTAAGACCGGGCCTCTGCATTGTCGGCCGAGATCAGCTCCCCCCTTGCATGTCGGCCTATGTCTCCCCGGGTGCATCTCTCTTCCGTCTGGAGGAACTACGAGGAACAGATCCACACCCTGATCCCCCGGACTCGAGGAGAGGACGGCCTCGTAAAGCACCCAGAAGGAAAAAATCTCAAGAGAGCAACAAGGCAGGATAACCTGCTGAAGGGAGGGCGTGGACGAGCCCAGGGGTGTGCTGATTCCGAGTGCGTCCGGAGAGGACCCTCGATGAACACCACCCCCGTTCGAATCATAGCTGGAAGCGATCTTCACTATCAAATCGAGATACGTGCCTTCAACCCGTTCTTACTAAATAGCCTAGTACGGATGATAGGATGATGCTTCAGGACTTTTAAGCGCTCTTGTAAGACCGAGCCTCTGCATTGCCGGCCAGATCAGCTCTCCCCTTGCATGTCGGCCTAGGTCTCCCCGAGTGCATCTCTCTTCCGACTAGAGTAATTCTTAGGAACGGGTCTGGACGCCAACCCCCCGATTGGGCAGGGTCAAGAGCATCTCTCCGGAGAGAGTTTCTTTCTTATCAAGATGTCTCTAGGATTAATCTCCAAACTATGTAAGGATGCAGGATTTTTTCAAGACTTCGAGTTGAGCAGCGTCGTAAGACCGGTATCCCCACGAGCTCCTCTCCTCGGGAATCGGCCGATCTCCTCGATTGTAATCCAAGACTTCGAGTTGAGCAGCGTCGTAAGACCGGTATCCCCACGAGCTCCTCTCCTCGGGAATCGGCCGATCTCCTCGATTGTAATCCAAGACTTCGAGTTGAGCAGCGTCGTAAGACCGGTATCCCCACGAGCTCCTCTCCTCGGGAATCGGCCGATCTCCTCGATTGTAATCCAAGACTTCGAGTTAAGCAGCGTCGTAAGACCGGTATCCCCACGAGCTCCTCTCCTCGGGAATCAGCCGATCTCCTCGATTGTAATTCAAGACTTCGAGTTGAGCAGCGTCGTAAGACCGGTATCCCCACGAGCTCCTTTCCTCGGGAATCGGCCGATCTCCTCGATTGTAATTCAAGACTTCGAGTGGAGCAGCGTCGTAAGACCGGTATCCCCACGTGCTCCTCTCCTCGGGAATCGGCCGATCTCCTCGATTGTAATCCAAGACTTCGAGTTGAGCAGCATCATAAGACCGGTATCCCCACGAGCTCCTCTCCTCGGGAATCGGCCGATCTCCTCGATTGTAATTCAAGACTTCGAGTTGAGCAGCGTCGTAAGACCGGTATCCCCACGAGCTCCTCTCCTCGGGAATCGGCCGATCTCCTCGATTGTAATTCAAGACTTCGAGTGGAGCAGCGTCATAAGACCGGTATCCCCACGAGCTCCTCTCCTCGGGAATCGGCCGATTTCCTCGATTGTAATTCAAGACTTCGAGTGGAGCAGCATCGTAAGACCAGTATCCCCACGAGCTCCTCTCCTCGGGAATCAGCCGATTTCCTCGATTGTAATCCAAGACTTCGAGTTGAGCAGCGTCGTAAGACCGGTATCCCCACGAGCTCCTCTCCTCGGGAATCGGCCGATCTCCTCGATTGCGAGAATGAGAGGCCCGCAGGTTATGATTCGATAACTAAGCCAGGTTCGACTTGCGTCACGCGCAGGTGGGCGAGCAGGCCTCGCGCGAGTAGGCGAGCTGATCTCGCGCAAGTAGGCGAGCTGGTCCCACGCGGGTAAGCGAGCTGGAACTGCGCGAGTAAGCGAGCCCCGGAGGGCATGCGAGTATGTCCCACGCGCCGACCCGCGCGGTGCGCGAGGTTCTCCCAGCAGGTCCACGAGTACTCGGGCGCAGGAGCGAGTAGGTCCCGGCGAGCGGATGATCGATGTCGGGACCATCCCCCCGCGATCTAGCGAACGCTCCTCTCCGAGCCTATGAGTCTAGCGAGCAACATGTCAGAAAAATGCAGGAGCAAAAATTTGCATAAATCACAAGTCAAAAATTGATTTACAAAAGGAATATCGGCGAGCAACTAGGACTCCTCGTCGCCAGTATCTGGCCGATATTCGTCGTCTCCGATATCACCGATATCTACAGATTCACCGCTCTCGCTCCCGTCGCTGCTGCTTCTGCTGCTGCTGCTTCCGCTGCTGCTGTCACCGGAGCTGGTCGGCGGCGAGGCGCGGTACGGTGGGATGGTCCCCTCGGCGAGTAGCTCGGGAATGAGCTCGTCGACAGTGAGCGGCTTCTCCCCCTCGATGAGCTGGCCCCCGAGCCTGAGGCGCGCTAGTATGACGTTCCCCGCCGCCCGCACAATCTCGCGGCAAACAGAGGATCTCTCCTCCCAGAGGACGCGTGATTGCTTCACCACTCGCGCTGGGTCTTCGGGTAGCGGGGTTGAGGAGCTCGGCCGTCCTTCAGCAGCGACCAGCCTCGTCTCCATCACCGCTGCGCGAGTTTGGGCCGCCTCCAGCTCGGCCTGGGAGGCGGCGAGCTTCTCCTCGCACTCGAAGAGCTTCTTCGCCGCTTCTATCTCGGCAGCCTGCGAAATGATCGACGTCAGGACCTATCAACGAAACAAATCGAGCAACCCGCCCAAGGACAGCTCACCTCGAAGTCCTTCCAGCGGACTGACTGCATGCCGAGGTCGATGGCCTTCTTGGAAACAACCTTGAGGGCATCGGTCATCTCCAGCAGCTTCCTCGCCGAGTAATGACCCAGCTCGGCAGACCGCGCGAGCGCGCAGGCGACTGATGGGCGAGCTCCGTCGGGGTCAACTCCAGGACGGACTCTGCATCGACTCGCCCATACAGGGCGTGGAGGACGGCGAAAGCCTCCCCCTTGTCCTCCCAGTCGGTCTACCAGGACGGGAGATTGGTGCTCAGCGACACCGAGTTGTCCTCCGTCGACCATGTCACGAGCGGGCGGCCGTAGGCGTCCACCACCCCCTGCCCGAGGCCGTAGTTGGGGTGGAAGTGGGGCGACTGGGCGCCCGTCGGCGACCGGCGATCGACGGATTGTGGCGACGAGGTCTTCGCCCTCTTCCTCGCGGGACCCTGCGAGCTGGCCCGCGACTTTCCCTTGGCCGCCTTCTTCTCCCCAACGTTGGCAGGAGGGCGAACGTCCGAGCGCGTAGTGGCGACTTCCTTCGCCGAAGGAAGAGGCTTCTTCGGAAGCTCGTTGGAAACTGCGAAACGCGCGACAAAGTTAGCTTCAGCGGCAAAAGGGCGAGCGAGTAACCAGGACGCATTTCGAGCTCGGCTTACCTTCATTAGGGTGGACTGCCTCGAGCACGTTGACGTTTAGACGCCAGAAAATGACGTCAAAGCGCCGACCACGGAAGTATTCGAAGAGCTGTTCGCGAGCTCCTTCGAGGATGGGAGGAAGGAAGGCGACGTCGGCTGGTTGGTGCGGCCTGCCGAGAATCCCGCCGAAGTCGCCGTGGACGACCACCAACTGCTCGCTCCAGCGGTGGACCTTATTCGCGGTCCCGACCAAGGTGCAGACGTGGCTGCTAAAAAATATGACCCCCTCCGAGGACACCGCAAAGGCGAAGATGCGGCGGAAGACGGAGAGGTCGAAGGCGATCCTCTCTTCCCGGAGGAAGCATAGGAACCCCATGATGATCGCCACGCCATTGGGGTTGATCTGCGCGGGGACGATCCCGAAGTAGCGCAGGATCTCGCAGAACTCCGGCCAGAAGGGTAGCGGCTGGCCGGCGTCGAAATGCCGCAGCGACAAGACGAGGGCGCCCTCAACATATGTGTTGAGCCGCTCGCCGCGAGTAGGGAGCCTCGCCGAGTAGTCCTCGGGCAGCAGGCGCTCCCTGAAAGCCGCCAGGTCCTTCTCTGAGGTAATCGACTTCTTGAAGGCCGCGTCCGCGAAGTTAATGGCGTGAGCTTGTCGGCGAGCGCTGGCGTCATCGCCGACCATGTTTGCGAGTTGTAAAAAGAGCGAGAGAGGGCGAGCTGGATGTTCGGATACTCGCCGATACGAAGAGAAGATCGCTGTAGCATACACTTTATGACCCACCTACCCCACCTATTTATAGATATGTCAAGGCAAAAAGGGGGGGGGGGTCTGCCCGGCTCGGCGAGTATCGAACGAGCTCGCGCGGTGAAGAAGAAGAGGCAACATCGCCAGAAGTCCTAGAGCTCGGCACACCACAAAGAAAGCGCACACACGAAGGATCAGAAGGCGAGAATACTCATACACGCAAAATGAATTGATCAAATAAAAAATATATATAGATGTCCGAAAGGAGTTCAAAGTCGCGCGTGGCGAGCTACATTCAAAAAGCAAAGATACTATGGCGCCCTAGGTCGCTCAGGGGGGTGAGCATGTCGCCCGGCCCAGCCGATCTCGCGTGCACGCCGGTAATGCTCTGTCGCCAACGCTGTCGCATCGTCGCCAAGCCGGAGCTGCTCCTCCATCCTCGCCAGACGTCCAGCAGACCCCATGCTCGCCCGGATGCCGGCCAGCTCGTCAAGCACCAGCTGCAGACGGTGGTTGTTCAACTACAGCTGGCGGTCATTCTCTTTAACCACATGGAAGCGAGCTTCATAGTTCTCCAAGGTCGCCTGGAGCCCTTCGACCTTGGCCATCCTCGCCTCTAGAGCCGAGATGCGTCGGTGAGGGTCGCAGATAGCGAGCTGGTCGAACTTGCTCTCCAGCTCCATGTGGGCGCGAATGGCAGCCTGGCGATACTCGCTCCCGGACAGCCCGATGACGTCAATGAAAGCCGCCCCAGGGGTCGCCGGGCGATCTGACAAGGCAGGAAGGTAGATCGTCAAGACAGGAAAAGCAGAGCAGTAGTCAAAGTAGTAGGAGGCTCACCGCGGCGAGGAGATCGGGATCGGCGCGGCGAAGGAGGTCGCCCGGAGGTATCTCGCCTCCCCGAAGAGCTGCTCGGAAGATCGGCAGGCCTGCCCTGCCCGCGCTCTCCAGACCCTCGGCCGACGTAGTCGGGGTCTCCAACCCGCGGAGGGAAGTAGGACGGCCGCTGCCTCTCCGGCTTCTTCAACGGCAGCGGAGCTTGAGATGAGCTCGCCGGGTGGAGTGGAGCCCTCGGCGCAGGAGGTGGAGGAGGTCGCGGAAGATCCGACCTCTTCGGAGCAGACAAAGGCGGCGGCGGGGGCAGGACGGTGCCCGGCGTCTGGCCAGGAGTGACGACCAAGGGTGGCGGTGGCGGCAATGAGGCACTCGCCGAGACTACCTTCCCACCACTCGCAACGGTGGGGGCCGCCCTGCTCGTCGGAGGATCCTCGCGCGCCGACCCGGACAACCCTGCGGGAATTTCTTTCACCGGCAGCTCCTCGCTCGCCGGGGGGGTTCCCTTCACCAACGTCGCCCCCGACGCCTTCCCTGAGCTAAGACCCATCTGGACCGTGTAGGCGGTCCTGGACGGCCTATCGGCCGCCAGGGCGAGTAGGGGGGCCGAGCTCAGCGGGACTACGTCAAGAGTCGCGTCCGCGACAGTCGGAGAGCCTGCATAGAAAAGTCAGTAAAGAAGAAGCGGCGACAACCTAGCAGGAAAGATTTCCAGATGGCGACCTGGCACGGTGATGACCTCGACCTGAGCCGCCGCGGATTCCTTAGCAGCCGTGAGCTCCTCGGCCACCCCCGGGTCCTCCGGCGGGCTGTCCCGAACAGATCCGAGGAGGTCGTCAAGACCGAGATTGCTCAACAGCTTCTGGGTGCTGGAAGAAGCTACGGAATTTCCAGTCGCTGCGGCTACTTGCTTCAGCGGTGGAGGCGAGTCGACCGCCGTAGTGGCGGACTGCTTGACCTTCTTCGCCTTTTTCTTCTTCGGCGGGGTCAAGGCAGTGGAGTCTTCCTCGCGCGACCTTTTCTGTCTAGCTATGCCGAGGAGGCCAGATAGGGCGGCGAGATTGTCCATCAGCAACTTCTCAGCATCTGACATTTTCGGCGAGCTTCGGGGTCCGTCTCGAAAATCAAGCCCCCCTATTTATAGAATACTCTACCAGCAGGTGACGATGCGAGCTGTCCAGATACTCGGCAGAGGTACTCGCCGAATAAGCGTTGGATGATTCTTTCTGGGCTCCTACGTCGCCCAAAAAGAGCGGGGATTGTGTACAACCCGTATTCGACGAGGGTGGGTCCTACCACCGCCAGGTTATTAGGAGTCAAAGTCAACAAGGCAAGACGGGGATCCAGATCAGCACCCCAGGCCGCAGGAGGCTCGGGCGGGTATGGCGAGCTCCCCAGGCCAACTCGCCAGGTGGCGACTATGGCCAGATGCTCGCCTCTTCTAGGCGAGCTCCCCAGGGAAGTCGCCAACTCGCCAGGGTGGGGGTATAAGTAAGACCCCCCTCTCCCTAGGATTTCCCTATAAATAGGACCCCAGGGGTACGAAGGAGGAACAAGCAAATCTCGGCCTGAGCCCTCGCGAGTTCCAGCAATTGCCCTCGACTCGCTACTGCTCGAGCTCGTCTCCTTCATACCTAGCTCGGCCAATCTGGTTGAGAAGGGGTTGCTCCTAAGCAACTGGGTACGTGGTGGGACCTTCCTGCCGCAGCAACCTGGGGTCTTGTTCGAACAGTTTGCTTCTGTTTCCTGACCAGAGACCGTCTTTCTGACCGCTCGACCAGTAACTTCAGGTGGCCTAGTCCGATTTCTGAGGTTGAGATATTTCTCGGCTTCAACACCGCTAAACAAAGAGTTCACTTCATGAGACTTAGGCCTTTTTTGGCCGGCGAGCTTGCTCCTGCTTGTGATCCTTGCCCTGTAGAAATTTGTTATAACAGGGGTCAGTAAAGTCTGACCTCAATAGTGTAACCAACACATCTCCTCCCGGCCGTCCCTAGCGGACTCCAAGGCACTCCATCACCCTGCAGGTCAGCACTTCATATGCAAATATACATGAACTTAGAAAGCAATAAAATAGGTTTGGATGACTCATACAATAAATACGCTTCTATGTTGAGCTGGTAAAATAAAAGGGTCTACAATGCAACATGTATGTTATCCTGGGTTTCACCCAAGACACTCTATAGCGCATGAATCTAACACATCATCACGCATCATCAAATGAGTACATCCAATTTCCCCATCGGCGTTTAAGCCGCAAGCATATGGGTACTTCCAATTTCCCCTAACGGTATACACGCCGCCACATGGAACTCTTGCCAAGGCCCCATCCGCTCGTGGGTCTCAAAACTCGGGGTTGCCTACAAGCTCTGACTTCTCACGTCAGGATTCCATCTCATAAACAACAAACCGATGCTAAGAACCCTTGCTTGACCCCACCCGCTCGTGGGCTTCATTGTCCGGGTTTGTCAAAAGTTTGGCGTCCTCGTCAATTTCACAGAAGGGGACTTGTCTCGCCGAGACACTCTTCACACATGACTTACACGTCACGGGCTAACCAGCTGACCACAGAGACAAAGCCGCGCCTTAACACATCACAATCAATAGCTTTTCCCACCATAATCCACCATTCGTTCTCGCACGAAATAAAGGCGGGACGAACATCACGAATGGCTTCTTGACGCAAACGGATTTCTAGCAGAATCCTTAAGGCTTGTTATGCAGTATCACCGAGTCGGACTAACGGTCACGACTACGACTTCACCCACAATGCCTAATCCACTAGTGGAATAAATTTCTAATGCAACAACATGCCAGGGACGGACACAATTGACCCGGTGGCTCCTCTTGGACCATGGCAACCCGAACTCCTCTCATTTGCGAGATCTGGTTCCTAAATGCTTGAAAGAAAGCAAGATTAAAAATAGATGTCATATACGCATCCTAAATACTGAAAGGAGAAGTGTCGTTATCTTACGACTCCTCTTCCTAGCCATGGAAAACTCGATTTGCTCGGATGAAAGGGTGCGCCTTCAAGTCCTCTCCACGGATCTGGCCTTGGATTAACGATCAGAGACCCAATGCTTCGTTAATGGCAGAAGATGCTCTTCCTCTTCCTCCAAATCATCCCTCCCCAAAACCCTAACTTCAATTCTCAAATGAGAAGAAATGAGGAGAAAGAGTGTTTTAGCCCTACTTATGCCCCTTGGACGGAGTGTCTTCGGCCATAGGATCAAAACTGAAGCAAAATCGGAAGGTCTGAACACAGATCTACGGAATTGCTTATGACCGCTACTGCCGGGCGGTAACACCTACCGTGCTGCGGTAGCTTATCGAGCCCTCAACTGTGCGGTAGCTCACTCAATGCTTCCGTCTCAACGCAAAAAGGCTAATGCCAAGCGGTAACTAGCTAATGCAGCGCGCTAGCACTTAACGCCTCCACTCAACGCCTGCTACTCAACACACTCAACTCCAGGATATCGCCGAGCAGTAGCTATCTAATGCCTCGCGCTTGCTTCCAGAGGCTCAAGTATAGAACCTGGGGTGTTACAACTCCTCGCCCCTTAGAAGAATTTAGTCCTAGAAATTAAGCATGTACTCAAACAAAAGGCATACCTGAAGCAAAAAAAGTTATGGGAAGTCCTCTCGCATTGCTTGCTCACGCTCCCAGGAGAATTTGTCTTGCCCGCAATTATCCCAGCGCACTTTCACGAGCTTAACCTCTTTATTCCGCAATTGCCGAACTTCTGAATCCTCTATGCCAATCGGATGAACTTTCGTCCTCAAGTCCTCTCCTACCGGCACCGCCGTTGACTCAACCACAACGCTCGTCTCCACCAAGGCTTTCCTTAAAACTGAAACATGGAAGACATCGTGTAATCCACTAAGATCTGGGGACAATGCCAACCGATAGGCTGCTTCTCCAATTTTTTCCACGACTTCGAACGACCCCAAAAACCTCGGACTCAACTTCTTGAGTCGGCGAATCCGCGAAACACCTTTGAACGACTTAATCTTTAAATATACCCAGTCGCCTACCGCAAACTCCACGTTCCTATGGCGCGCATTATAATACTTCGCCCGCCGATCCTGAGCAACCTTCATGCGCTCTTAAATCGTCCGCACTAACTCACAAGCATCGGCCACCACCTATTTTTCCAAAAGTTTGGTGTCTCTTGCCTCTATCCATGGCATCGGTGTTCGACACCGCCTTCTATATAAAGCCTTGTATGGCACCATCTTGATACTCGCCTGTAAACTGTTATTGTAGGCAAACTCCACCATGAAAAGGTGATCTTCCCACCTCTTGTAAAAATAAAGGATACACAGTCTCAGCATATCCTCCATAGTACAGTTTGTCCTTTTGGTTTGACCATCGATTTGAGGATAGAACGTCATACTAAATTATAGCTTTGTGCCCAGAATTTTCTGTACCAATCTCTAGTCCTTGGACGTGAACTATCCATCACGATCACTAACGATACTCTTGGGAATTCCGTGCAACCGCACAATTTTGCGAACGTACATTTCTACCAGCTTCTCCACGTTGTCCTCCTTCTGATTCGGGATGAAGTGAATCACTTTGGTCAAGCGATCCACGATCACCCAAATCGCATCGTTACCCTGCTGAGATTGAGGTAGGCCATGCACAAAATCCATGAAGATGTCATCAAATTTCCACTCAGGGATTGAAAGAGGCTTCAGGAACCCGACCGGTTTTTGACACTCAGCCTTCACTAAGACACAAGTTTGGCACCGACTCACGTATAAAGCTACATCCCGCTTCAAACCAGCCAACCAAAAAGATTTCTTCATATCTAAGTACATCTTTGTACTGTCTGGGTGAATAGAGTACTTCGTGAAATGAGCCTCAAACATCAACTTATCATGGAGTTTGCCGAACTGCGATATACATACCCTTCCGTCCTTCCTTAAGATTCCATCAATCATCTCCCAGGTACTACCCTCACCTTTTTGATCTTCCACCACAAATGGCTGAAACTCTACATCCATATTGGTCACTTTCCGGATACGATCGGACAAGTCGATCTGCAACTCTATCCAGTTCAACTGAGCCATGCTAGACTCGCATCTTGCTACACACTCAATGTCAAGGGACTCAAAATCCCACACCAACCGCTCATCATGAGCTTCAATCTAATTCTTTTGTCCTGAATACTTTCTACTTAAGGCATCTGTCACCACATTAGCCTTGCCCGACATATACTGAATCGCCACGTCATAGTCCATAAGGAACTCGACCCACCACCCGCGCTGCCGCTTGTTCAAGTCTTTTTGATCTAGAAGATACTTCATACTTTGGTGGTCCGTAAAGATCTCCACTTTCACACCGTGCACATAGTGCCGTCACAACTTCAACGCAAAAAATACTGCCGCCAACTCCAATTCATAAACGAGGTAATTCCTCTCATGAGACTTCAACTATCTAGATCCAAATGCTATCACACTGCCATATTGCACTAGCACACAACCCAAACCGCAACCTGATGCGTCACTGAAAATCTGAAATCTCTCAGTCCATTTAAGAAGACTTAGGACTGGAGCCGACATCAACATTTCCTTCAGGGTATCAAACGCTTGATTGCATTCCTGAGTCTACACAAATTTTTGGTCCTTACGAGTCAGAGTAATGAGGGGAAGAGCTATCCGCGAAAAGTTTTCCACAAACCTTCTATAGTACCCGGTAGTACAAGAAAACTATGGACTTCCGCCATGGCGCTCAGAACTGACCAATCCCTGATGGCCTCAACTTTTGTTGGATCCACCGCCACCCCATCACCACTAATCACATGGCCCAAAAATGCTACATTCTCTAACCAGAACTCGCACTTCGTGAACTTTGCATAAAGCTGGTTCTCTCTCAAAGTCTGCAAGACTACTCTCAAATGAGCCTCATGCTCCGCCTCCGATTTGGAGTATACCAAAATATTGTCGATTAAGACGACCACAAATGAGTCTAAGTACTCCTGAAACACTCGGTTCATCAGATCCACGAATACCGATGGTGCGTTCGTCGACCCGAACGACATCACCGAGAACTCAAAATGGCCATACCTCATACCAAATGTTGTCTTGGGTATGTCCTCGTCTCGAATCCGCAACTGGTAGTACCATGACTTCAGATCTAACTTAGAGTACACCACCGACCCTACCAACTGGTCGAACATGTCATCTATCCGTGGGTTTGAATACTTATTCTTGATGGTTAGTTTATTCAACTCTCGGTAGTCTATGCACAATCGCATACTACCATCTTTCTTCTTCACGAACAGCACTGACGCGCTCCATAGCGAAGAGCTAGGTCTAATGTACCTCTGCTCCAACAGTTCCTGTAACTGTACCTTGAGCTTGGCCAAATCCTTCGGTGTCATCCTAAAAGGAGGATGTGACACTGGTCTGGCTTCTGGCACTAACTCAATCGAGAAATCGATCTGCCGTCGAGGAGGTGCTCTAGGAAGCTCCTCAAGAAACACATCCTCGAATTCTTCCACTACCGACACTTCTCCTCAGGATAGCTTGGAAAGTTGAACTTCCAACAATGCTACTAAAGCTACTCCTCCCTGGTTAACTGCCGACACCAATTGCATGATCGAAATCAGGGAACATGCCACTCCACTAAGGCCCTTAAATTTGACTTCTTCCTTTCCTTCGCATCTCAGGGTCACCACCTTAGATAGGCAGTCAATACTGGCGCGCTGCTCTTCCAGCCAGTCCATCCCCAAGATCACATCGAACTCGGCTAATGGTAGAACCGCTGCTACCAACATAAAGTCAACTCCGTTTAAACTCCAACCAATGCGCCCATTCGTCCCGGTGGTCATGAAAGACCCATTAGGCATGCACACCCTAAGCTCTGTGTTCGCCGAAAAGTGCTCGACTCCAATTCTCCGGATAAAGCTTTTCGCAAGAAATAAGTGCAACGCTCCCGTATCAAACAGTACCCTAACGGGGTTACTGGAAACTAACACGAAGCCTAAAACACAGACAATACACATAAAAGTATCGAAAGTCTAAAGCCAATAAACAAACTTAAACTTTCTCATACTTGTCACCACATCAGGTTGTCGAATGAATTCATGTTGCCTAAGGTTGTAAGCCCTTGGCTGCACGGGTTGGAACTGTGAAGCGCTCAACTCTGCCATCTTCCCTTTCTCTATAGCGCTGGGACCGGAACGCACTGACTTTTCCTGCCCTGGCTCTTGCTCAGCATCACCCTCTGTATAAAAACGGGCTATGTGGCCTGACTTGCCACACTTATAGCACGTTGGTGGTCCGTTGAAGCGAGATCCCTCTGACGTTGTACTGCTCTTCTCCCATGACTTGAAGGGATGAGGCATCTTCCTCCATTTACTCCCTTCAAACTTCCCTTGCGATTGAGAATACTTTCCTTCTCCTCGCTTTATTGTCAGTCCCTTTCGACGTTGGGTTCGTTCCATATCACTTTTTAATGTCCTAGCAGCCTCTATCAATTCGTTGAAACCCGCATTCTTCATAGATATAAGGGGTTGTCTATAATTCTCTCTCAACCCATGGTAGAAGTGATTGTCCCTCTCCTCATCGTCATCCATGGTCGTTCCATCATAATGACCCAATTGAGTAAACTCCTGAACGTACTCATCTACAGTTTTATCCCGGTGCACCAAGTGTAGAAACCTCCTCTGAAGGGCTAACCTTATTGACGAAGAGATATACTTCTTTAGGAAGTCATTCCCAAACTCTCTGATGGATGGGGTGCATCCAGGAAACTGGCGGCCGCTATGGCTCAACCAACACAACTTAGCGTCACCTTCTAACATGAAGGTCACAAACTAAGACTACTTCTCCTCTGGTGTCTCTGTCACCCTCAGAAGTTCCTGAATACTCGCCCACCAGTCCTCTACATCGGTCGGTGTGCTGACTGCTTTGAATATTAGAGGATGAAAACTTAGAAAATACTTCATATATCGGTCTCCCTGCCCAACTACCAGTCTCTCAGCCAATGGCTCTGCCTGTCTGGCTCCTTCGCCCAGTATGACCAGTGTCGCGTTCGGGTTAACAAGAGTCATTACCTGTGCAACATGGGTCACAACTTGCGCTGCCGATGTTTCTTGGGCCGATATCATTGCCTCTGAAAGCATGCAACATAAATCGGCCGGAGTTACACCCTTGCCCATAGGACTCGGAGCAATAGCACTGCTCGCCGAAGGCTCCTCTTGCGGCCTCGACGTCCCCGCATTGTTCCTTGCACCCTTAGCAAAAGTAAGGTAAAACAAGAATCAACTTCTAATCGTAAAAATTAGACACTAGGACACTCATGGTCCCACGATACTCCTATGTGGATAACTTCTTTATGCGATCCGATTATGTCAAATTGACCACTAAACCTTACTTTGGACACTAACCCGGCTCTGATACCAAATTGTAACACCTCTCCTGTAATGACCACATAATATGGGTCTGGTCAGGGCCCCATAACATATAGACGTCATAGTTTTAGCATTGAAAAGTGATATAAAAGAACTATGTATCTCAAAAATCAGAACACAAATAATGGAAACTCACAAACACTAGAAGTTATCCACTAGGGTTTGCTCCATGAACTCTTTGTGGGGCCTCGGACGGACCCATATTATATGGTCATTACAGTTCATGGAACAAAGCATTCAACAAAACATAAGCTGTTAAATAAAGAGTTACTTCATGAGGCTTAGGCCTTTTTGGTCGGCGAGCTTGCTCCTGCTTGCGATCTTTGCCCTGTAAAAATTTATTGTAACGTGGGTCAACAAAGGTTGACCTCAACTGTGTAACCAACACATCTCCTCCCGGTCATCCCAAGCGGACCTCGGGGCAATCCATCATCCTGCAGGTCAGCACTTCGTATGCAAATATACATGAGCATAGAAAGCAATAAAACAGGTTTGAATGTCTCATACAACAAACATGTTTCTATGTTGAGCAGGTAAAATAAAGGGGCCTATAATGCAGTAAGTATGCTATCCTGGGTTTTATCCAAGGCAGCCTATAGCGCATGAATCTAACACATTATCACGCATCATCAAACAGCTACATCCAATTTTCCCATCGACGTTCAAGCCGCAAACACACGGGTAATTCCAATTTCCCCTAACGACATACAAGCCGCCACACAAAACTCTTGTCAAGGCCCCACTCACTCATGGGTCTCAAAACCCGGGCTTGCCTGCAAGCTCTAACTTCTCACATCAGGATTCCGTCTCACAAATAACAAATCGTTGCTAAGAACCCTTGATTGACCCCACTCGCTTGTGAGGCTTCATTGTCCGGGCTTGTCAAAAGTTTGGCATCCTCGTCAGTTTCACAGAAGGGAACTTATCTCGCCGGGACACTCTCCACACATGACTTGCACGTCACGAGCTAGCCAGCCGACCATAGAGACAAAGTCGTGCCTTAGCACATCACAATCAATAACCTTTCTCACCCTAATCCATCATTCGTTCTCACACGAAATAAAGGGGGGACGAACATCACAAACGACTTCTTGTCGCAAACAAATTTCTAGCAGAATCTTTAAGGCTTGGTATGCAACATCACCGAGTCGGACTAACGGTCGCGACTATGGTTTCACTCACAATGCCTAATCCACTAGCGGAGCGAATTTCTAATGCAACAACATGTCGGGGACGGACACAATCGACCTGGTGGCTCCTCTTGGATCATGACAACCCGAACCCCTCTCATTTGAGAGATCCGGTGCCTAAATGCTTGAAAAAAGCAAGATTAAAAATGGATGCCATGCACGCATCCTAAAGACCAAAAGGAGAAGTGTCGTTACATACGAAAGGAGTAGTGTCGTTACCTTACGACTCCTCTTCCTAGCAAAGGAAAACTCGATTTGCATGGATGAAAGGGTGCGCCTTCAAGTCCTCTCCATGAATCTGACCTTGGATTGACGATCGGAGCCCCTAATCTTCGTTAATGGCGGAAGATGCTCTTCCTCTTCATCCAAACCCTCTCTCCCCAAAACTCTAACTTCAACTCTCAAATGAGAAAAATGAGGGGAAAGAGTGTTTCAGCCCTACTTATGCCCCTTGGACGAAGTGTTCTGGGCCATAGGATCAAAACCGAAGCGAAATCGGATGATCAGAACACAGATCTACGGAACTGCTTCCGTCTTCTACCGCCGGGCGGTAACCACCTACCGCGTCGCGGTAGCTTCCCTAGCCCTCATCCAAAAAATAAAGCCGCGCTACCGCCGGCGGTAGAAATACCGCTACGCGATAGCTCACTCAACGCTTCTGTCTCAATGCAAGAAGGCTAACACCAAGCGGTAACTAGCTAACGCATCGTGCTAGCACTCAACGCCTCCCACTCAATGCCTCCACTCAATGTCTGCTACTCAACGCTAGGCTACCGCCGAGCGGTAGCTATCTAATGTCGCGCGCTAGCTTCCAGAGGCTCAAGTACAGAAACTGGGGTGTTACATGGGGTAGGCAGATCCACACTCGCCCAGAGAGAGTGAAGGCCTTCCGCCAAGTCGGGCGAAATGGTTTTTGCGCAGGCAACCGGAAGGACTATAGTGTTAGGCGAAAAGGCTCTCGCCAAATCATGTGGATGGCATGAGGATCCCGCACTCGCCCTTTTAGGGGTCACGTGGGGAAATGCTCGGCTCACCCCAGCATTCGCTTCTTCATGCGAGAGGTGCTTTCACGGGTCACTCGCCCAGTGGGGTTCAGAAGTAAAATTAACTAGATGCCCCTGAGAGTTTGCAAATAGCCTTTCAGAACAGCAGATTTACGTTGTTGGCAGACTAATTTGGGCAGCGTATAATATTTCAAGAACAACGGAATTACGTTTTTTCCAGACCATGTTTGGAATTCTAGAAATAGGCAATGTGGGCACCTTTGGAGGGATCTAGTTCATTCTTGGGCTTCTTCCACCTTGAGTTATTTTGGTCTGTCTGCATAATCCCTCCAA
The DNA here is from genome assembly GCA_039513925.1 of Platanthera zijinensis. NCBI lineage: Eukaryota > Viridiplantae > Streptophyta > Magnoliopsida > Asparagales > Orchidaceae > Platanthera > Platanthera zijinensis. The sequence goes on from CM077096.1 coordinate 27,273,395, forward strand.
GGTGCCCAAATGAACTTTTGGCTTAGGAGGGGAAGCGCTCTAGAGATCTTTCAGGTGTGTGATGAGACCTTCACGCTGCAGCCCAGGGTCAGTTTCTTAGTTCCTAGCAACTGACCAGGGGCCTAATTTGGGGAGAAGTAGGTGTAAACTACCCCCCTTTGATCCGAACTCTCGTTGAGACCAAATTTTGGCTCTAACATTCATGATCTAAGGCATTTGTGATGACTGCGCTCTCCTTAACTTGTTTATTATTATCACAAAGTCGAGTAAAAATAAGTTCTTATTTGAAATATGACAGCTTGTATTGAAAATGCATAAAAATATGTGTGTATTGTTATAACTTATAAGTCTCATGCTTGACGCTAGCCCTGAGACATCAGCTTAGGGGAAGAAGCTTTTCTTGTCATCGACATTCCAGGTATTTCTGAGCGTCTTGTCTTCTTGATTCTGTATGCGATAACCTCATGTTCTTAGATCTTTCAGGATCATGTACGGTCCCTCCCAATAAAGATTGAGCCCAAATCCTTGGAAGTGTTGACAACTAAGGGCGGTTCTTTTAAGGGCTGCGACCATGAATATGGTGAAGCTTTGTGTCAGAGGAAGTACTGTTGGTGCACTTACAGTGGTTGTGGTAGCAACAAGTGTGACACTCAATTTTATTGGTACGTTAAAATACTTCTATCTACCTTATACTCTCCATGCTAACAAGAATTAAATTGTTATTTTTGTTAGATGATATTAACTCTTTATTTTTGTTTGATAACCACAACTATCACACTAAATATTTCCCTCTATGATGAAACAAATATAATGTCAGTGTTGGTATTGACCATCTCAGTTGATATTTTGTTGCTACATGTGTTTTGATTTTACTATATTGTTTACACATTAAACTTTATTTGTATAACGAGAGAAAATTTAACACATGTTGGTTTATCTCAAAAGTGTTAGGATTGGGTTGCTTGGCCTTGTTATGCTTAGAGCTGTCACGGTTCCGGTTCGGTTCCGGTTCTATTAAAATCATGAACCGAACCACTAAAGCAACGATTTTTCAAATTAGAACCAAAACCTTATTTGGTTTGACCGGTTCCGGTTCTGATTCCGGTTCCAGCTTAATTTTTGGAATCGTCGTGTCAACGGTTCCGGTTACGGTTCAACAAGAACCAAAACCAAACCGGCCACTAACGGTTCGGTCCGGTTCCATGCGGTTCGGTCCGATTTCAATCGGTTTCAACTAAAACCAAAATCAAACATGACGGAAGGAAATAAAAAAGGGCTATAAATAGTAAAATTCAAAACAACATCGAAATAAAAATAATTATGTCGACCACTTCTCGACGGTCATTTCCACGATCGGTGGGATAATATTTATCGCATTCCTACGCGTGCAGACTTGCCACGACGTCTAGTTGGCTTTGCACGTCCATGTTCAATTGTAACAATCAGCTACATTTAGTTGTCATTTATGATTACTAATAAATAGTAGTTGTATATCTTTTATATTATTTAAATAAAATATTTCAAAAAAATATGTACGTAAAATTGAAAATACATTATATAAATATATAAAAATCAAAATTGCACTGCAAAAATTAACTTCAAACCGCATCAATGTCAAACCAAACCACACGGTTATTATGCAATGAAGTTTTGTTCGGTCCAAAATCAACCCCCTTTAGTGCGATTGCGATTTGGGTTCAAAATGAACTAACTTCACTCGTGATAGTAAGTATAAATATTATAGATAAATTATAAAATAATAACAATATAATAATAATAATAATAATAATAATAATAATAATAAACGGGTTGTGGTTCGGTTCTACTTCGGTCCGGTTCGGATCGGGTCTAAAAAACTTGAAACTGCTTGAGACTTGTATGTTGCGGTTCCGGTTCCGGTTCCGGTCCGGATAATGAAATGTAAGAACCACACCCGAATCAATATTGTTCACGGTTCCAAAATTCAAACCGGAACCCGAATAATTTGCGAACGGTTCGGTCTGGTTCTTTGCGGTTTCGGTTCCGGTTCGATTTGCGGTTTTCGGTTTTAAGTGACAACTCTAGTTATGCTGGACCGGCTCTGTTATTACTTATTACTTATGTAAATTTATTATGGAATTCGTTGAGTGTTCTCGTGAGGCGGTGGAAAGGGGGGAAATAAAAGGAGGAGATACGTATTTTTATATCAATTTCTGCGACCGACTCTCTCTTCTCCTCGTTTGTATCGGAGCTAGGGCTAGCGAGCTGTTCTTCCCTCTTTACCTCCTCCTCTCTTCAGTCGTAATTTCGCACGAGATTCCTGAACCGCTACTGGGATCAGTTGTTGGCAAGGCTCTACTTGACCCGAGCCTTGTTGGACCCGCGATTTGGTACTAAATCAGTACCCAGGTTTTCTAGATTCACTATAAGCATTCTTTTCTTCTAGTGTCATGTTAGTTTTTGAGTGAAAGTGCATGAGCACACAAGTTAGGGTTTTTCTATTTGTGAAATCTATAAGTATATAAGTTGACTGGTTAGTGTAGGAGATGTGCCCTTTTTCCTACTAATGATTGTAAGCCTAGATTCAGTCGAATTTTACCGTACGCATATTTTTCGTCTTGTTCCTATGAGTTTCTTCCTGATGGAGTTGGATACGACGATGAGTCATGTTCGACTTTTAGTTTCATGTCTGAAATTGGATGACTTTTATTTGGTCAGTTGGTGGCCCTAAACTGCTTTGCTGAGGAAGAGTGTTATGGGAGATCCTTTCCTTTATTATTGACCGATTCTGGCTTGGGTGTAGCTATGTTCTATGTTAGTTATTCTTTCCTACCTTTATTCTTGATTTACATGCTTGATCTGGAGAAACAAGATGGTTATAATGTAGATGTCTATATGTTTGCGGCTGGTCGGTTATGTAGTTGTGATTGGCTATTACTCCTCTTTTCCCTATAATGCATGGGTATGATTGTGAAGTGATTAAGGCTTCTTTGCCTGCTGCCCGATTTTGTTCATTTTGGGACTTTTGATTATAGCTGATTTTACAGTGCATGAGCATTTTTGGTATGTTGTTGATCTGCTATTCAGTCTAGTTGTAGTTGTCTTTTGATGATGTTTCCCTTGATAACTAATTGAGTTTTTCTTCATTTGTTTACACATGTCGTCTTGCATTTTCAGTTTTTCTCCTCAGACAAACCCTAAAGAGTCTAAGGCTTCATTTGCTTCGGCAGTGGCAGATCGATCCGGCGGGTGGAAACGGAGTGTTCGAATCGGAAGGGGGAGGTGGCTGCTCCAAACGGAGCTTTTTTGGGCATTTCTCAAGGCGAGCGGGTGAAAACGGAGCAAACGCCGCCGGAGGTTCATTTGTTTACCCTCCTTCCGGCGGCGTTTGGCCAAAACGGAGTATCCAAACGCTCAAACAAATAGAGCCTAAGTCAATCCTAGAGGTCAGCATCATAGTTATAATGTGATGCATCTCTGATAATAATGACCTATAATGATATGATTCCTAAACAGATATCGCGAAGGATGACATCCCATAATAGATATGGCAATGACGTGGGGCGTGACACTTGGAAAGAAAAAGTGATGTTGAGCTTTATATTTTTATGTATGCATTATTTGAGTAATTTCATTTACTTGCATGAATACTGAAAATGGAAATAATATGACATGTGACACAATGAAGTTTTATATCACTGATAATGTTTCTCGCTATTATGTATGACATTGACAAAGACAAACAGGCGAATGAAATTCTGAGGGGATAAACAACTCAATAAACAATCCTATGAACAAGTAAACGTAAATGTGTTGACACGTAGTAATGTTAAGAGTATGACAGAAAGTGAAAGTACATAAATGGTGTTGACGGATGCCAAATCAGTCGGCCGAAAGGTATAGACGCGTGATGAACGTACTGAATTGAACATTGAAGCCCCGAAGGGGTCAGACCCAAAGACTGGAAAACTGATACAAATACTGCTATTGTATAGATACCCTTAGCATTACCGCAAACAAAAGAAAATTTTATTTAATGATTGTCATACAGATATGGACATTCACACCGTTTTTACTGTTTTACCGTTCTTTTACACTTATATAATGTTAGCTAGTTTTTATGTATATATACACTGCTCCATGTCAAATTTGAGCAAGTTATTACATTGTGATATGAATACTGATATTGCTATGAATAACATTTCTTGTTTTCTTGTACATCAAACTAAAAGGATAAGTGCTCGTTTAGTCTTTATAAAAGATTAACGGTTTATATTTCTAACATTTTTAGGCACCGAAAAATTGCAAGCAACTCAACGCTAGTAATCCTATTGGCGTATACGGAGACATGTAGCTACTTTGGTTGTGATGCTCTTACTCTCATAGTGGTTTTACTCTATGTTTGTACATAAGAACATATTAAGAAGAAACATTATTTCTTGTTTTGCTTATGGTAGAAAGTAAATACTATAGATGTTGTGTCGAAAATTGTATAATGTGGGCTTGGTTGCATGTAATTTCTCGTTGCGAGATTGCGATTAGTGTATAGAATTTTGTTTAACTACGTCATGAAATATTGTTAAGATATTACTGTTGATTGTGGCGGAATTCAGGCCGTTACAACTTGGACATCGATGCTGCATCTTCTGCTGAAGTATTCGTTGTCAATGTGAAATCCCCTCCGCGCGCGCGCACTCTTTCAACTCTTGCCTGTTTTCATTCACTAAGAATTTTTAGTAGAGTTGTGCACATTCTAGCTAGATATTCATTTGTTGTCTAACAAGGGAGGGTTGGTTGACATTCCCTAGCATGCTTGTATTCTATTATCACAAGACTTTGAGATTCCATAGTAAAATTTTCTATCCGCAAACCAAAATTTTCTCCTATTATTTGACTTCAAAATTCTACTGTAATCTATTTTCCAGATAGTATTTTACTTCAGTTTTTTATTGTTAGTTTTATATAATTATTATTTAATTTATATTACATTTAAAGTTTTTTCTTGAGACAAATAGTTTATATAAAATATACATTAAGATTCAAATAGTTATATACTGAATTTACTAAATTTGGTCTATTTTTAAATTTCATTCTTATAATTGTTGTGCATGAATGTTTCTAATAATGATGCATCAATTAAATTATTTTCTTGGATCCGATTTATTGGAATAATTATTAGTGGATATGTAAGAATATTTATGTAGGATATTAATGGTTTAATTTATAATTATTCTCATGGATATATTTTTAAATATTTGTAATATATTTTGTATAGTAGGATATTATTAACAAATCAGAAATGACTTTTATCATACAAAAATACCCTTTATTCATTTATTTGAAGTCTTTTTTTTAAGCAAATCCCATCAAAGATTTTGATCTCAGTAAGAACGAACTCCGTAGCAAGAATGTGCCGAGATTCTCACCACAGCAACAAAACTCGACGTCTTGGCTGAAGATTTTGGTTTTATAGTTCCGTAATGGGCGCCTCAGATCAAGGTACTTGCCAGATTTTTGATGCACTATTGGTGGAACTCGAAGCTGAAGAATGTGGAGCATGGTGTGCCAATAATAACATGACTGTTGTTTGCCGAACAAATGATGAACACCATGATGCTCATTGAGTCTGCTAAGATTACAATCTTGCGGAAGCCCGATGAGGGCACCGTAGTCAACCGGGAGGAGATTGTGACGGTTGTGTGGGAGTTGATGGAGGGGGAGTAGGATAAGGCTATGAGGAACAAATCGAAGGGTCTGAAGGAGGCGGCGAACATTGAAGGCCGTGTATAACCCGTAATTCCTTGAGACCAAAGACGACCGAGGAGGTCCTAGAGGACCTTACTTACCCAGGGGAGAGACCAGACCCCCAAAGACGAGTTCAGCCCTCCAGGGGCGAGTGCAGGCTACCCAGGGGCAAGACCAAACCCCCATAGGCGAGTTCAGCCCTTCAGGGACGAGTGCGGGCTACCCAGGGGCGAGACCAGATCCCCAGATGCGAGTTCAGCCCTCCAGGGGCGAGTGCAGGCTACCCAGGGGAGAGACCAGAGCCCCAGAGACGAGTTCAGTCCTCCAGGGGCGAGTACAGGCAACTCAGGGGCGATACCAGACCCCAGAGGCAAGTTTAGCCCTCCAGGGGCGAGTGCAGGCCCCCTTAGGGAGAGATTAGCTCCCTAGGGGAGAGATCCAAGATAAGGGTGAGTGGCGAGTGCTCGCTTCACCAGGCACTCGCCACCCCCATGATGCCCATTTTGGCCTGCTAATAGTCTCTATAAACAGCGAAGTTTGATTGTTAGCAGACTACTTTGGAGTGCATTTAGTAAAACTGAAAGACGGAATTCCGCTATCAGCAGACCAGACTCAAAAAATTATAAATAGACCCTTAAGGTACTTGGAGAAAGGAGGAGATTCAAGCTTTCTTCTTCCCCCCAAGATGCCTAGCTCAGCATTGACAAGGGAGGGGAAGCGCTCTAAGGTCTTCCGAGTTTGTGGTGGGACCTCCGCGCTGCAGCCCATGATCTAATCCTTAGTTCCGCGAGACCGGGCAAGTGCTCTCGCTTGGGAGAAGTAGGTGCAAGTTCCCCCTACTCGGGTCCCGAACTCCACAGAGACCGATTTTCGATTTTAACAGGCCGATCATCGCATGCAAAGACTCAGTGGCGACGATACAGATCCAGGGATTCATAGTGCTTTAGTAGGAGACAATGGCCTTGAAGATGCGCTTAATTTTTGGTCACATCACATGCATTAAAAAACAAATTAAAAAATTATCTATTTATAATGAGAATATGCATTTGGGGTGTCTTGATCTCCATACTCATTGATGAATTTGCATTTTGGGTGTCAACCCCCTCTGCCATCGACCCCTGCAATCGTAAAGATTTCGCCGTCAGCACCCGTTTGCCGACCTCACCGGCATAAAGGGGCAGCAACCTCTTCGCCGGCGGCCATTCTAGAGGCCCTATCCTTGGCTGTAGATAACCCTAAAGTCACCTGAAATCATATTCGGTCACTCCTACATTCTGCCAAAGGATAGCCTAAATCTGCTGGAATGAAGTGCTCAAATACATACTCGTGCTTTATAGCTGCAGGTAATGAATTTGAAAATCAACATCTCCTTTACCTCCTATTTTACTCAATAATTTCCCGATGAATGCTACACTGATGTGCAATTAATTAACATTGAATATGTTCAGCAATCCAAAAAATTTGAATTCTATTCATTGAGTCATTGACTAAGTAAGTCCACGAAACTTCGATTACAGCTCGAAACCAAAAAAATATTTGAGCGCTGGACGACGAGTAAATAGATCGATGAAATCTTGAAGACTATGCAGCAAAGGCGGGGTAAATCTATTTGTGAGAATCAATCTATGATCATTAAAAATATTTAGCGCCCCACGTAAAACCAGACTCAAATAGACTATAGACATGTTGCATTGTAAATCGGGAGAGATATTGGATCCCGCGCAATACAACGATTGATCAAAGTGTTAGATATCCGAAAATCTTTATGAGACGATCACCCTGAAAAACAAAAACGACGAAAGAAGTCGGTTCATCATTAAATTTTTGTGGAAACTTCTTATACTAATAGTTCATTGATCCAATTGTCAAACCTCCTAGTAGTTCATAAACCACCATTTGATTAATTATAGCAATGCATTAATTATAAATTTAAAAGTTTTAAACCTCCTCTAATTTTCTTAAAAGAAGTAAAATAAAATCAGGGTTTGCCACAACTTAATAACTGCCCACAAAGCAACTAAGTGAGACATTAAATGTAATTTAAGGGGTTACAATTAAAACTCATAAAAGAATAGAAACAGAGCAGAGTTCATAACTTATTGAATAATTATGAAGCTTAAACATCAACAAGTATACATAATACAACAACACTAAGCCTTTATCCCACTATAGTGTGATCCGCAATACGAATCTTTTGTCGCCATTGTGCCCTATTGTGTCATAATCTCACTAATGTCTATGTACATCATGTCTTTCCTAATAATTTCATTCAAGTCTTTATTATCTATAAAAAAATATTAATTAATATTTTTGTCATGGTTTAATTTAAAATAATAATAATTGAATGATAATGATAATTGCATAACCATGAGAATTAGTTTGGACTCCATGTGCATTAATTAGCAACGGAGTTAATTGGCCGCAAATATCTGATCACACACAGTAAGTCACCCCACCCCCTTTAAATGGGCCCGTAATTGGCTGCAAATTTCTTATCCGAAACAATTGTGGGCCTACAAAGAGGCTAAAGTGGACCTCTACTTATTTTAAACTGCAAAGAAATGGAAATAAATAATTATAAATAAGACCAAATCCCCGATTATGATTTTTTTCTCAACACATCCTAAGTATTTTTGTATATTATCAATGGGCAAGGAACGCATTATCACAAAGGAGCTCTATTTGATACTGCGCGGTGGTTGTGAACACAATGGTTATGGGCGGATTTAGGCTCCGTTTGGGAGGACTTATTTTCACCGGTCAAGCGGCTACGACCGAATGAACCGGATCTCAATTACCGGTTCATGCGGTCGTAACCGCTTGACCGGTGAAAATAAGTCCTCCCAAACGGAGCCTTAGGCTTCATTTCACAAGGTGGTGGCAATCGAGAACGTGATGGTTATGAATTGTCATTCGTGAACATCCTATCTAACCAAAACAAATTCATGCATTTTATAGTGAAAAACAAGTTTATTTTCTTGATAGCAGTCATAACCTTTGTTTCGGGAAACATGCATTCTTTGATAAGAGCGTTTTTTGACCAAACCTGCCGGAGCAAATAAGCCATGTCAAACGAAGTCATAGAGAGGATCATAGGGACATTGATACCCTCATTTTGTTTTAACATTTTTTTTAAAAGCAGACAAAAATTTAGCTATTCATATATCAAATTTGGCTATTTGTAGGCTAACATTGGCTATTCACACACCAAACACAGCAAATTGCATCCAAAATTTTATTTCTAACCTATGACTCGCAGCCAAGCCCGGCTACTTACCCCATTCAGTTGCAAAATAAATCACGGTTGACAGACATGGGCGGAACTAGCCCTGGGCACGGTAGGGCACGTGCCCGACCGCTTTTTCCGCGATCTTCAACGGGGGAGAAGAAATCCCCCTAGCCGTCGCTGCCCGCTGCTCCCGTGCCCTAGCTTCCCGACTGCTCGTGCTGCTCCCGCTGCTTTCGGCTGGTATTATCTTCTTCTTCTTCACTGATTTCTTAACTGATTATCACTTAAAACCATTCATTTCTGGACTGATTATCAGTCCAGAAATCTGGAGATTTCTGGACTGATTATCAGTCCAGAAATCTGGATATTTCTGGACTGAAATCAGCCCAGAAATCTCCAGATTTCTGGACTGAAATCAGCCCAGAAATCTCCAGATTTCTAGACTGAAATCAGTCCAGAAATGAATATACCCAATCCTGCCAGAAAGCAATGAAGATTTTCTCTTCGATCTCCACATTAAAGGTACCAAATAATCTTTCCCTTCACATTGATCGATTAAACTTGAGTGTTTCTCTTCTGTTCAATCCGATCAGAAAGCGATGAAGATTTTCGATGCTACTCGAGTTTTACCATTTCGCTGGTGTTCGTTTGTTGATGAAGATCTGTTTTAGGTTTTGAGAGTATTAGGGTTTGAAGTAATTGAATTCTTTTTCAGACAACTGTTGTTCTCTGCAAGAAGGGTGAGTCATGGGTGATGTAGGTCTAAAGATCGCAAAGGATTTCACCGAAGTAGGTTTTTGGGATTATTAGGGCTCCTTGATCTTGCTTTCCTCTTCAGATAAATCGAAATGAGCATTTCGCATTATATTTTTTTTTTAGTTGATTGAGAATACTCCTCTGGTGTATCTGAACAATATTACTAACGGTTGTCATGCTCGGATTGCTGCTAAATTAGAGATGATGGAGCCATGCTCGAGCGTCAATGATAGGTGATTCTTCTTCTATGGCAAAAAAAAAATCCGGGGTCGCTGCCCCCAAACCCCCGCTCAGGGGGCGCTGCCCCCCCGAACCCCTTGAATTGACAGTACGCCACTTACGGTGGTTATGAACCGTCGTTTGTGACTGCCCGACCTAGCCTAAGAACTTCATCCAATTTGATGGTCAAAACTATTTTTTTCCATTTTATAATGAAGAGAAATTTCATTTTTGTCAGGGGAGAATCTTCAAGGAAAAATACTGAATATCGTGAACGAATAAATTGCGATGTAAAAATCAGCGGTTAAAAATTAAAATAGACAGAGAATTCATCCACCGCGCTGCAGCCCACGACGACGTCAGGCTCACGTGGGACGGTCCCGAGCGGAGCAGTTACCGGCAGTGCGGGGCCCGCCGGCACTCATGTGGCCCTGCCGGAGCGGTGCGGCAGCCCCACGTAATCGCGGAGGCGGACTGCTGCTGCCGCCGGGGACCACCAGCGATTCTTTTCTTACCGCCAAATCTCCATCCTGTGTAGTGTGTACACGGCGACGACCGACGACGATGACGCCTCACGGTCTCCTAGGCTACGCTGTAGCCACCATTCTTCCACACGGAGCCGTTACTTTTTGGCTTTCGGCCCACTATTACGGGAGACGTTTTTCCGTTAGTTTCTGTCTATTCTGAATCCTGACGTGGGGCTATGCTATAGGTATATATTCTCATTTTTTGCAACACAAAAAATACTTTCTACAATTTTAAGCCTATGCTATTTAGGCTGGATCCGGATCCCCTGGAGTTCCTATTTGAACTCCAGGGGGTGGAGTTCCTCTTTTGCGGATTAACGGGACGGAATCAGGAAAAATGATGAATATGAAAGTTGTAGATATCCCTGAGACGAATAACTTTCATGTTGAACACTTTTTGATTTGAAGTCGTTTAGACCCCCGATTTGAGCCCCGAAAAAATTCTGTCCGAAAATAATTAATTTAATTATTTTCGGACAGAATTTTTTCGGGGCTCAAATCGGGGGTCTAAACGACTTCAAATCAAAAAGTGTTCAACATGAAAGTTATTCGTCTCAGGGATATCTACAACTTTCATATTCATCATTTTTCCTGATTCCGTCCCGTTAATCCGCAAAAGAGGAACTCCACCCCCTGGAGTTCAAATAGGAACTCCAGGGGATCCGGATCCATTTAGGCTACTGCTATGTTTTTTTTAAAAAATATCAATTTTAAAATTTAAACTGTTTTTTCCTTTTCAATTTTATTCATATTTTTTTAATTATATATAATTTATATGTATAATTAGTGGGACCTATTAGACATTGTGACTTGTGAGAGTCTAGTCACTAGACATATTAAATCACGAAGAGGTAGATCAATAAAGATTTGGAATGAAACTATAAGGAAATACATGATATACATAGGTATTAGTGAGATTATGACACAATGACGACAAAGGATCAATAAAGCCGACCCCACTATAGTGAAATAAAGGTTTGAGCATTGTTGTTGTATACATATTTTATAACAATTATAGATATGATAAAAATATATAAACAAAAGAGAATTAAAAAATAGAGCAAGTTAGACAAATATAAAAAAGAATGAAAACGAAGTATCATATGGCACCAAATTACTGTGATTGAATGAAAATTGTTGTCACACAATACTTTCGGACAACACGTACCAAAGTCGACTGAAATTCTAACTTCGCAAACTGATACTGTGCTCCTTAACTAGTAGAATCACAAAATAATATTATGCTTATGTTCCTAAAAAATGACACCAAATTTAGAAATTTCAACTAAAACATGCGTGCAATTTCTATTGCGATCGAAAATCATTAAGATTCCGTTTGAGAGGACTTATTATTTTCATTGGTCAAGCGATTACGTTCACACGAACCAAATCTTAATTAAGATCCGAATTAAGATTTGGATCATGCGACCCAAAGGGAGCCTAAATCCCCAACTTGCATAAAACTTCTCCTCGTTTTCTTAGGTGATTGTTATCCGCACTGCAGTTTTGGTTATTCGCAAATATTTTTTTTCTAATTTTTCGCGTCTTTTGGAAATACGTCTTGTACATGCATTTTCAGGAAAAGTGTTCAACATCAAAGTTGTAGATCTCATCGAGATCTACAACTTTCGTGTTGAACACTTTTCCTGAAAATGCATGTACAAGACGTACTTTGGAAATACACCCAGATTTCGCGCCTTTTAGAAATACGTCTTGTACATGCATTTTCAGGAAAAGTGTTTAACACGAAAGTTGTAGATCTCGATGAGATCTAAAACTTTGGTGTTGAACACTTTTCGTAAAAATGCATGTACAAGACGTATTTCTAAAAGGCGCGAAAAATTGGGAAAAAAAAGTGCGGATAACCAAAACTGTAGTGCGGATAACACTCACCTTTTCTTATATTGGTTCTCTTTAGAATTAATAAATAATTAAATGAAAACTTAATGAATATAAGGGTATAGAGCGGTGAGAGATAAAAGCCAGTGAATGAGGCTTAAAATAGCGGTAACATTTTTAAATAAAATTAAAAAAACTTTAATAATATAAAGTAAAAAGACGGCTGATGGCATCATTTTGAACAACCAGCAAATAATACGCCTTCTAGAATATGGAGTTGACTTTGGCTGGTAGCAAGAACTCCGGAGTGCTTCTAGACGACCGTGATTCTCATTTTTGTTATTCAAGCTCTTGATTCCATTTGACTCGTTCCGATGGGAGATGGAAATTTGACCGAATGCATCCACTACCACTATGAAAGTCAAATTTAAGAATTTACAAACGGGAGCGTGCGCATAGTGACAGTGCACGGGCCCCCTGTGCCCCGCACGATAGTACCCGGCTCGCAGCGGGCTTCGTCCCCCCCCCCCCCCTTCGCCCCCTCCTGACTTTTTTTAAGGGTGCAGATATTTGTACACCATAAATGACTATTTATAACTCATGGATATTCGTACATCTCAAAATTATATTTGTACCTACTATTTATACTCCAAAATTATAGTTCATGTATGTTTTGATTCATAATTAATAGCATAGTTCAGGTCAGTTTGCATGTTCATGTATGTTTTGATTCACAAATCTGCTAGTTATTCATGTGATATAATATTGATGCAACCATAGATTTCTGTCATCTATGGATCATGTTTTTCTCTGTAGGCTGCCATCGGAATCCCGACTTATGCTCCGTTTGGAAGGACTTATTTTCACCGGTCAAGCGGTTGCGACCGCATGAACCGGACCTTAATTAAGGTCCGGTTCATGCGGTCGCAACCGCTTGACCGGTGAAAATAAGTCCCCCCCCCCCCAAACGGAGCCTTACTAACTGCAGCATTTGGACGTTCAATTGAAGGAATCTTGGTATTATTTACGTGCCCTTTTAATGTTATTCATGAAAATTGTATGTTTTTCATGTTTATTGGTTTCATAAATACTGGATCGGCTTTAAAAATCAGGAAAAAAGATTTTGTGAAAGGTAATGTGTTTAAAAACAAGGGAGTTCTTATGGAGATTATTCATAAATCTAAGGCTGAAAAAGCAAGGGAGAAGACCTTGTTGGGATCACCGGACTGCTGCTGGAATGTGGTAGCCGGCGAAGTGCAGGGCGGTGATGTCTGGATCGGGACCGGACGGCTGCTGGAATGTGGAAGCCGGCGAAGTGCAGGGCGGCGATGTTGGGATCGGGACCGGACGGCGGCTCGAATGTGGAAGCCGGCGAAGTGCAGGGCGGCGATGTCGGGATCGGGATCGGGACGGAAGGCTGCTGGTAGGTGGAAGCCGGGGAAGTGCAGGTCGGTGATGTCGGGGTCGGGACCGGCGGGATTCAGCAAGCGCGAACACGATGGAGCGAGGGTGCGACTGTTTAGGGTTTCAGAGAAATTGAGGAAATGCGGGAACCAGGTTTATGATTTTGGGGTACAAATATTATATTTTAGGTTTATAAAGATGGAGTTTTATTTTGATGAATGGTGTATGAATAGCCAATAAAAGTGAACAAATATAAGCACCCTTTTTAATCATGTCATTTTTTAATTATTTAAAAATAAAAAATATTATATTTATATTTTTTTATTAAATAAATTTTTAATTAAACAAAATTTTTAATTATTTGTTTTTTAAATTATTATCTATACTATAGAATATATTATTGCCGTCGGTACAGTTTTCAACACCCGCCTGTGCAGTTTTCTTGAACGCCGCCGGCGGCCTGCGCGGCCCTAACCGGCGGGTTCGTTGGGGACCGACGAACCCGTCGGCCTGATGTCCATATATTGCCTTTATAGTTGTATTCATAATTACACAATTATACCTAACTTTATATTAGTATATTATAAAGACAATATCTTTTTAGGTAATTACACAACTTCACAATATTAAAATACAAAAAATGAAAACACTGGATTCCTTAAACCTATTGTCTCTAGCTAGGAATGACAAGAGAAAATTAATGTTTTAACGTAAAAATATAATTTATTTTACAAAATAAAAATTGTATTCTTGATTTATATTTTTTACGGTCATTTTGAGTACTCATATGTATATGTTGCGGGTCGGGCGGAGCCCGCCGGGAGCGGGCGGAGCCCGGCGGGCGGGTACCGTCATACGAGGCCATAGGGGCGGGTACTGTCCACGACAAATGTCGCCGCCCACGACAAATGTCGCATCACCGGCGAATGTCGCATCCCGACGAATGTCGCATCCCGACGAATGTCGCATCCCGGCGAATGTCGCATCCCAGCGAATGTCGCACCCCGCTGATTGTCGCAGCCCGCCGAATGCCCCCAGGGCTGAAGGCTCGTGCCTGTCATATTTATCTATACTATTCTAAAAAGATTTATGAGATGACTTTTAAAAGCCATGAATTTAAAATCCACTAAACTAATCCCAACTCTTCATTTCTAAGATCCACGATCCTTAATAAAACACCCTTTCTCAAGCCAATTTTATCAGCATGCCAACCCTACTTTTCACAACCCTCTCCTCCCCGATCTTGAGCTGCGTCAGTCCAAAACATCACCCCTTCCACGGCGAAAGCCCGACGATCCTACCTCCCAATAGCTCTCCTGCACTCTCCAATCGTCGCCGCCGCTGGTGTCTATTTTTGGGATCGGCGACCCCTCATTCGACACTCCTTGGCCGACAAAGACTCAAACGAGTCTTCCCCTTTGTGAAAGCCACATCGAATCCTCCCCGATTCGCTTCTCGCTGAGTTCGATCAGAGGAGTTTCTCTTCTCCCCGCAAGTTGTAATTATCCAGTGTTCGCTCCTTCCACAGCTCTGCTTCCACTGGAGACCTGCGGCCCTGCACTCCTCCATCGACTTGGGCGCACTCCTCCATCGGTTTCGACATCAGAATCCACTTGCCTTTGCCATAGGGCTGATGAATGGGTGAGAGATTGAAGAAGAATGCGGCTGTATGGAAATTTGAAGCAAGAAACCTAAGGTTTGTAATGATCTTCTCACCTTCCCCTCCTCTATACCTCTACTTCCCCTCCATCACATATCCTCATCTTCACGCCGCAGTGATTTTTCTAGGGCATGGACTGTAACCTCACTCTTCTTCTACAATCTCTATCACACACCCACTTTCTTAATAATATATATATATATATATATATATATATATATATATATATATATATATATATTAGTTGGCTCTGCTAGACCATCACCGAATTTGCCTCCTCTTCATGCCTTTGGCATCTCCATCTCACAAGACAGCACCCAAGCAGGGATCTCCTCCTTGCTGATTACCTTATTGAGGTGGCGTTTGGCGCGGCTTATCCACTCCGGTGCGGTTGGACCGCACCACCATTTTCATCATAAGCTGCGTTTGGCGCGGCTTATGATGAAAACTGCGTTTCTAATGTTTCGGCGTTTTTATTAACCCCTCATCCGCAGTTTTTAATTGCGTCCAGCCGCTTGTTTCGCGAAATCCATCCCCGATAACCCTAGCGCGATCCTTCTTCCGCATCATCGACCACCACCGGCGATTCTTCTTCCCCATCGACGACCACCGGCGATCGTTCTTCCCCATCGACGACCACCGGCGATCCACTCTACCCTACATCGACGACCACCGGCGATCCTTCTTCCCCATCGACGACCACCGGCGATATTTCTTCCCATCGACGACCACCGGCGAAATTTCTTCCCGTCCTGCCGACGCCGCCTTCGCAAGGGCGTCCAGATCCATCGACGACCACCGGCGAAATTTCTTCCCGTCCAGTCGAAGCCGTCTTCGCAAGGGCCTTCTTCCCCATCGACGATCGGAGGGACGTGCTTCCTTCTTCCCCTTCCGTTTTCGATTTTCTGAGGTATAACACATGTTTTTCAATTTCTTCATGTCAAATTTCTGATTCTTGTTATGAAATGTTGGATTTTGTAAAAAAAATTTGTGTATGTGTGCTTATATGTGTGTGTGTGTTCTTTTTTTTGTGTACATGTGTGTGTATGTGTGTGTATATGTCTGTGTATGTGTGTACATGTCTGTATATGTGTGTGTGTGTTCATTTTCTGTGTATGTGTTGTGTGTTGTATGTTGGTGTGTGTTGTGTTGTGTGTGTGTTGGTGTGTATTGTGTTGTGTGTGTGTTGGTGTGTGTTGTATGTTGTGTTTATGTTTGTGTGTGTTGTGTGTGTGTGTGTGTGTGTGTGTATGTGTGTGTTATGTTGGTGTGTGTTGTGTTGTTTGTGTGTTGGTGTGTGTTGTGTTGTGTGTGTGTGTGTGTTGGTGTGTGTATGTGTGTGTTATGTTTGTGTGTGTGTTGTGTTGTGTGTGTTGGTGTGTGTTGTATGTTGTGTGTGTGTGTGTGTGTGTGTGTGTGTGTGTGTGTGTGTGTAGTTGTGTGTGTATGTGTGTGTTATGTTGGTGTGTGTTGTGTTGTGTGTGTGTTTATGTGTGTGTGTATGTGTGTGTTTATGTTGGTGTGTGTGTTTATGTTGGTGTGTGTGTGTGATTGTATATTGTGTTAAGAT
Organism: Platanthera zijinensis; assembly: GCA_039513925.1. Taxonomy (NCBI): domain Eukaryota; kingdom Viridiplantae; phylum Streptophyta; class Magnoliopsida; order Asparagales; family Orchidaceae; genus Platanthera; species Platanthera zijinensis. The sequence continues at coordinate 27,290,323 of CM077096.1, forward strand.
TTTTTTGAAAATGTTTTTAAATATTATTTTCATTTCTATGTATTGTCTTATAAAGATGGGCAAAACAAAAGATGGTGGGGTAGCCGCAATGTGGGACAATTCCGATGTTTTCCTCTTTTGTGATATCTGCATAAAAGAGATAGAACGTGGGAATCGTCCTACAACACATTTTAGTAAAGAAGGGTGGTCCAACATATCGAAGAAATTTGAAGAGTCGACTGGAAAGAAATACGATAAAGTGCAATTCAAAAACAAATGGGATCATCTGAAGAAGGAGTGAAAACTTTGGACGGAGTTGAAACGAGGTGAGACCGGCTTGGGTTGGAACACATCAAGAAAAACTATAGATGCCTCGGATGAGTGGTGGGACGAGCGATTGAAGGTATTCAATGTTTGAATTCAATTAATTCCCTTAATTAATTAGTGTATGCCCGTTTTAAATAATTGAGTAATATTTCAGGTTGTCCCTGCCGCAAAGAAATTTCGTTATTCCGGAATACAACCAGAATTAGAGGAGAAACTGAACATGATGTTCAGCTCCGTTGTTGCGACTGGACATCATGCGTGCACCCCTCGTTCGAGGAATGTTGGCCCCGAGTCTACTGGTGATAGAGCATTGTCAGATGGTGGACAAGAAGATGTTGACGTCAGTGGAGTTCCTCCTGTAACCGAGAACACAGCTACATCCGAGGTTGGCCAAAAAAGGAGGAAAGGACAGAAGAAAGATATTACATCAGTGTTAGAGGATATGACAGAATCTTCTAGGAGCATGTGTCGATTCATACAGGAGCCACCTAAGAGCAATTCTTCCTTCACCATTGCCCAAGCACTTGAGAAGTTAACAACTTACCATGAAGTGCAGTCAGATATGGAATTCCATTTCTTTGTCATCACCTATCTGATGGACAAAAATCATAGGGAGACTTTCATGTGCCTGCCAGAAAGTCTGAATGTTCAGTGGCTTCGTAGTCGCTATACTAGTGGCGTGTAGTTGTGCCTATCTTATTTATTTCTGTGTGTGTTTTGTCATGTGGATGCTATTATGTTTTTTACCGCACTAGTATGGACATTAACATGTTATCTGCATTATTATGTTTTTTACCGCACTAGTATGGACATTAACATGTTATCTGCTTTATTATGTTTTTTACCGCACTAGTATGAACATTAACTTCTTTTTTGATATCTTTACTTGTTTATTCCAGAATATGTCGAGCGAGGACTCCGATAATGCGATAGAGCAGTACGAAATAGCTAGAAGAAAATGTGTTATTGTTCAACAACACACTATAATAGCAGCATCATGTTTGGCCTCTGCACACACCTCTATATTAAACAGTCGAGTCCCACGCATGACTTCGAAGCAGACAGGTGATAAATGGGTTGGAGAGATACTTCGTGGATCTACTGTGAGATTTCATGACTCTTTCATGATGAGTCAAGAAATATTTCTCGATCTACTGCATTATCTGGAGGAAAGGTGTGGACTCCAGGGAACAAGAAGGACAGCCTCCAGAGAAGTGTTAGCCTTGACAGTATACATATTGTCGCACAATGAATCGATGAGAAAAACAATTGAGCGCTTTCAGCATTCAACGGAGACAGCTAGCCGATTTTTCTCTCAGGGTATTCGTGCTTTGTTGCGGCTAGGGGAGGAAGTTATCCAGCCATTAGATAGGTCTTTCGGGAGCACTCCACCAGAAATTATGTACGACAGACGTTATATGCCTTTCTTTAAAGATTGCGTTGGGGCTATAGACGGGACACATGTTGACGCGTGCATAACAGTTGGACAGCAGGTACCCTATATTGGGCGACGGGGCAATCCAACTCAAAATGTCATGGCTGCTTGCGATTTCAACATGTGCTTCACTTTCGTCATGGCGGGTTGGGAGGGATCTGCACACGACAGCCGGATTTTCAATTATGCGTTAAATTACCCTCAATATAATTTTCCTCATCCGCCTCGAGGTAATGTTAACAATTATGTTTATCTATTTCTTACTTTAATTTATTTGAGTGGTTAATTAATTTTTAACACATTATCAGGAAAATATTACTTGGTCGATTCTGGATATCCTTTGCAGAGAGGGTATTTGAAACCATATCAAGATACAAGGTATCATTTGCCAGACTTCGCACGCGGTGGTCGTCGAGCGGAGGGACGTCGAGAGATGTTCAATCATGCTCACTCATCGCTAAGGAGCGTGATAGAACGATCGTTCGGCGTTTGGAAGAAGAAATGGGCCATACTGCGGGACATGCCGAGCTATAGCTTTGCGAAGCAGACAGATATTGTGATGGCCACGATGGCTTTACATAATTTCATTCGCCGACACCCTTCCCGCAATGATATAGATTTCAATGAGTGCGAGCAGGAGGGTCAAGATGATAGGGTGTCCTCACAAGGGCGTCAAGAAACCTGCTCTGACACTGCAGGTGGAGTAGAGGAGATGATCGCGCTACGTGATAATTTAGCGGATCAGTTGTATGAATCGAGAGCATAGCTCGAGATTGCGGGTGTACCTGGATTTCTAGTGTTATGTGTTTATTTACTCTGTTGATTTTTTTTTTGGAAAAAAAAATTTAATTCCAAACAACTTATTCAAAACTCTGTTTTCAAAACTCCATTTCATCCAAACAGTTTTTTAACAAAACTCTGTTTTCCAGAATCAGCACTTTTTCCATCAGCAGCTTCTCATCAGCAGCTTTTCATCAGCAACAGCCCAACCAAACAGAGCCTGAGTGAGGTTTTAATATGGTTTACATTGCTTTTAAATTACGGCCAAATGGAAAAAATTCTATGCATATTATACTACTCCTTGCTTGATATTGCATTCATTCAAATTAGGGATTCATTCAGCCTTTCGTTTCTCTCAATTTGATTTTGCAATGATAGTCTAATCATCTTTTTTTATTAAATTGGGATTGAGTAGGGAACTGTACTTGGCAGCACTAATTCCTTTTATCCCAACAGAACCTAAGTGATCTCATCTATTCTCTTTTGATAGGTTTGAAGGGAAGCCATAGGATGTTGTATACCAAAAGAAGGAACAACTGCACAAAATTATAACTGTATGTGAACTCTGTCCTACATTTTGCTTCATAAAAATTCTCTATTTTATTTTGTGAATCTTTTAGTAATGCCAACTCATTACTGTCTTGCTGAAATATAATCTTAAGATTGACGCTACCAAAAACATATGAATTCATTACTTTTTTTTAATCTTGCCATTACTTTTATTTTTTTATTAGATTTCAGGATGGGTTTATATTTGTGCACTCATTAGATTTCGGTTGACTATCTTGAAGCCCGCCGTCAATGGTCGGGTACTATCGCACGGGGCACAAGGGTCGGAGGCCCGTGCCTGTCACTCGTGTGTGTGATATATATAGTTGTTATGGACAGACCTATTTTGAATAGTAGTGCAAAAAAACTTTTAAAATAAAAATCTTTAAACAATTATTTTAAATGTTACGGTAAAACTGATATGGACAAACCATTTCCTTATCACGTCGACAAGAGCGATCCATACGCGACAACATTGCCACTGCCGCCGACGCCTCTATCTTCGTCGCCGCCAACGTTGCGGCCGACGTCTATCTTCGTCGCCGCCAACGCTGCCGCCGACACCGCCGCCAACCGCAAGCAATATATGATGGCACCTATCACACATCCTCGTTTCAGATCACTGCAGGAGCTCCATATTTATTTGTGTCAGACATTCTCGCTCACCTTTAGCTTCTTTGTCTGAAGCAAGACGGAAATTTAAACCTTTATTTTTGATTTTCACATCTTATTATTTCTTTTTGTATTTCTCCGGCAAAGAAAAAGTACGTCGAAAAGTTGCACTCATCACTAAAAGAAAATTTCTACGATAAAATTGAAACTTTTGTAATACGTTAAAATTTATAATATTGATAATATACTATTTGTTCATATTTTGCTAAAGAATTAAGAGAGATTTTATATTGATTTGCACGTAATAATTTGATTTGCACGTAATAATTTGATTTGCACATATATATTTTTGGTTTGCCTGTAAAATGGGTTTGCATAAATCGAAAATTGATTTATGTATAACAATCACACACATACACACACGAATGACAGTGAACGGACCCCCCATGCCCCGCTCAACAGTACCAGGGCTGTAGCGGCAAGCTTCGCCCGCCACCGGTGATTGTTTAATTTTAATGTTGTTTTTTTTGTTTATTTAGGGTATTTCTAAAAATTATATTTATTTATTTAAATTTTTTAAAAAAAATTTATTAAAAATTCTATTGTTTTTTTTAGAAATCACAAAAATAAAAACATTAAAAAAAAAAACAAATCCCACATGGTTGCCTTCGCCACCACTGCCGGAACCGCCGCCGGACTGACCGGATCCCACCTTCGGGTTCGCCGGACCTCGGCAAACCCGCCATGGGTTGTCCGGCGGCGAGCGGGCAGGGTCAGGGCCACCGCGGGCGGTGGCCCTGCCGGAGTGCCGCCGAACTACCCCCGACAGGTTCGCCGGGGGCCGACGAGTCTGTCGGTGGGCTTCGATCAAGCCGGCGGCGGCAAACGTGTTCAGTGTTTTTTTGAAAGAAAATGTTGTCGGGAGGAGCAACGAACCAATTGCGGACGACGAATGATTTGAAAGACCATGATCTATCGGACGGACCAAAATTGTTACACCGTGCAATCGCAACGACTACTCATACTTGTGTGTGTGTGTGTCTATATATATATATATATATATATATATATATATATATATATATATATATATATATATATATATATATATATATATATATATATATATATTTGGAGGCACGCCATAGAATGAATATTGGTCATTGGAACATGAGATGGGGGGAGAGAGTTGGGAGAGAGAGAGGAGGGAGAGAGAGAAAGAAAGAGAGAGAGAGAGTGGAGAGGGCAGCGGGGTTTCTTTTATATATCTTATCTTATCTTATATATATAAGGGAATATAGGTATTTGGAGGCACACCATAGAATGAATATTGGCCATTGAATCATGAGAGAACATGGGGGGATTTGGAGAGGGAGAAAGAGAGGGGGCGGAAGAGAGAAGGAGAGAGAGAGGGTGGAGTGATAAAGAGAGAGGGAGAGAAGAGTAATAAATTATTTTTATAGATAAAATAAAATTAGGAATAATAATTCATATTTTTTTGCGGTCATTTTAAGTACGCATATGTATATGTTTTGAAAAAAATAAGATTTCGGGTGCGTGCGCAGGCCGCTCATAGGTGGGCGCAAACCGCAGCGACGAATCGAGCACGGGCGAAGCCCGTGCGCAGGCGGGCGAAGTCCGTCTGGATGCGGCTGAAGGCTGCCCGAGAGCTTCGAGCACGGGCGTAGCCCATGCGAAGAAGCTCATATATATATATAGCCTTGCAAATTATCATTTTGTGTTTTTTTGTATTGTTCATCACTCCTCAAAAAATAACTCTTGAATCTTGATCGTAGTCAACAAATATCATTACAAAATCGAGAAACCATCTGAAAAATTGTATTTGCAGTGTTTGGTGAAGTAATAGTATCTATTAATATTGATAGGGTCTCGCTCAACCTAAAAGAATTTTGGCCTGCAAAGAGCTGGAATTCCCAAGACCCCAACTAACTTAATGAGGGATTATGGAGGAAACCACGAAACTACCAAACGCACGATCCGCACACGCGATCTGCATGCCCAACCGCCACTGTGCCCGTGGCCGGCCTCCCGAGAGAACGAGGCCACGTTTGGCGCCTGCGCGCCCATGAGGCCCGCAGTCAGCCTTCTGGCCCGCCGCTTGCCCGCAGCTGGCCTCTCGGTCAGTCGTGACCGCACGACCGCAGCCACACGGGCCTGCAACCGGCCCCGGCCGACCTCCGCTCCCTCCTCCTTGGACGGCCGACCTCCGTTGGGGACTCGTCGCCGACCAACACCGCCAGCCGATCCTCCGTCGTCCGATCGTCCCCACACGATCTCCACTGTCCAATATACGAGTAACCACCGCATAATCACTGATCCAACCACCCAATATGAGGGTGTGAATAACCGTATGGGTATGCACGTAATAATATTATAAAAATATTCGTCTTAAATTATAAAGTTCCGGTCCGCAAATAGCAATTAAGGTGATTACGAACTGCAGATAGCCGCGTAACCACAGTAGCCACCCATATGACCTATAAATAAGACCACATGGTCTCCTTCATTTCCATATTTTTCCTCCCGCTTCTTCTATGCGCTTGAGAGCTCCACCAGAAATCTCTTTCGCTCCACGAAGATCTTCATCCATCAACGTGTGCCCTCACGAACGTTCCATTCCGTGCGCAAGTCTGCCGCCGCAACAAGCAACCCGCAAGCAACGCTCTCAAGTTAGCGCCCGTTTGCTTGCTATACCAGCTACTCCCATCTCACCTGAAGGACGTCTCTTATCTAAAATGTGAGGCTAGTCAGTATGGCAAACATCACCTCTCTTCCTTTCCTACCAAGATCGATCGTAGTTTGGCCCGTCTGTTCGATCTAGTTCACTCTGACATATGGCGTCCTAGTCCTACCAAGACTGTTGGTGGGGGTAGTCTATATTTTGTAACTTTTATCGATGACTTCTCTAAATGTTCTTGGGTGAATCTTCTTAACGAACGCTCTGAATTTTTTTTTATATTCACTATTTTCTATAGTGAAATTCGCATCACGTTTGGTGTTTCTTTAAAAATTATTTGCACTGATAATCCTAAATAATATATTAGTCATCAATTTTCTAACTTTTGCATGTATAATGGTGTTATCCATCAAACAAGGTGTACCTACAAGTCTCAACAAAATGACGGCGAATGAAAGAATCGTCATCTCCTTGATGTTGCGCACACGCTTCTCCATCAAATGAATGTTCTTCGTTCCTATTGGGGTCATGTCCTCATATCATATTATCTCATCAATCATCTCCTCTCAACAATTCTTTATGGACAAACCACATTTTCCATTCTATACCCTAGTGTTGACCCATTCTCCTCACTCCACGAGTGCTTGCCTGTACAACATTCGTTCACACTCCTTTGCCAGATTGTCAAAAGTTATCATCTCCTGTCATCAAGTGTGTTTTCATTAACTACTCTCTCACTCAAAAAGGATATCGTTGTTATGACCCTATTCTTAAAAAAACAATATGTTTCAGCCGATGTCATCTTCTTCGAGTCCACTCCACCATCTTGGATTCCACTCTTGCGGAACCTCCTCCATCTCCTTCTTCTCTTCCCATTTTGCATGCTCCTCCACCAGATATTTCTACTCCAGCACTTCCACTCTTTTCAACACATGTACTTTCTCCAGATCTTATCTCCCATCCTGCTAATCCAGGGCTCTCGCTGCTAGTTCTCAGGCCAGCTCTCTCTTCTTCGAAAGGATCATATAACGATGGTGTATCGGACCTATATCTCCCTATTACTCTTCGCAAAGGGGGCTGAACATGTACTCAGCATTCCATTAATGAGGTCGTGTCATATGCTCGTCTTAGCACTTCTTGCAGGAACTTTGCTCTCGACAATTCAGCTACTGTCACCCCAACAACTTATCAAAATGACTGATATATATGCTCTAGCTTGGAATGTCTTAGTGACCGGGTGATTACTACTCATGATGTAACTGCCCCTGCTTGTTTTTGTACTGTAGTCTGGGCAGATACTAGTGGTGCAACCGCACAATCTCTCTGTCAACAATTTGTTGTATTTAATTCCACATCACCCTCTTCTATTCTATATAAAAAGAGGTGCTCTCATATAAAAATTCGATTTTTTTTTAAAAATAAATATTTTGTTATTTTCATTTTCTCACATAGGTGGGGAAGGTAACTCTACCATCTGGGGGATCATGCGAGGTCGAGGAAGAAAGGGGAGGTGGCTACTTTCAGATGCTGTTGCTGTTATGTTATCATAAAATATGATAGGTTTGTCTTAGACATGAGAATAAAAAATATATATAAGAATTATAAAATAGAAAAGACCAAATAAAAATTATAATTTACCTCAGGTTATAATCTGGAAAGCTTGAAATTTCAACTTTTTTTTTGAAAAAATTGCCACTTGTTGAATGGGTATCATTCATCTGTTGATTCTGCCCTGTAAAGAATTCTTGTAAGCTTGGTGATGAGTTTCAATTGGTTTAGTATTGAAGTGCGTATTGGTCTCTTCTTCTTCTTTCCTTTTGGGCATCATGTTGTTGTTGCAGCATCATTTGCCTTCTTCGTCGGGCGCTCTTATGACTTATTTCTCGCCTTCTTCCATGTTGTTCAAGTGCCATGCGCGCCCTTCTTTACCTAGCGCAAATTCGATTACTTTCTCGTTGTGCTACACGTTCTTCTATCATGCTTCGTCTTCTTTCCCTTGCATGAATTCTATTAATTTCTTGTTGTACTTCATACTCTTGTTCCGTCATTTGTTGTCTTCTCTCTTCAGCAGGGAGTTGATTTACTTCTCTTTGATTCAGTATCTATATTTTAAATTTTTAGGCCCGTTCAATAACATTTTTAATGTAAATGCCGTTGTTATATAAATCAAGCAATGTTAACAGATACAATAAAAAAAACGCTATCGCCAAAAAATGTGTTTAACACGACAACGGTTATGCCTGCCACCGAGGAAAAAAGAACTAATTTTGAACATAAAAGTGAACGAAGTTCCTCATGTGAAATTGGGCATTTATGAACGACGGTTCATACACCGTACACACGACCGCCACCACCGCGCCAAACAGACCCGTCTTAGCAACATGTATTCCACGGGATGACTGGAATACAGATTGCTAAGAAAAATTCTATTATAGCACAGCTACTAATCAAAACATGAAATAAACTAAATTGGTCCTTTTAGACAATATAATCGTTCGAAAGAAAATAGAGTATGGATTTACAATGTTTCTCCGAAAGAAAAAAAACAAAATAAAGAAGCAGAGTATGGATTTTTACAATGTTTATTCAGTATGAAATGCAATCAAAATTCACCAGCAGAGATTTCCTATTCTCCCACCCTTTATTTATCTAGTCACAGCGTATCTGTTGCATTATATTCCTTTATTCACTAGTCATAAGCAGGAAACACTATTAAATGAGACAATTATAAGCATATTATAGATGCAAAAATGAAAAGTGGAAACTTAAAAAGCTATCTAATAAAAATAAGGAAAAGTTTTAAGGAATGCTTACAAGTTGAAAATCCCCCTGAAAACTAATAATATTAATCCCAACTTTAATGAATCTGTTATGACCGGAGCAGGTTCGGTGTGTTTTATCCTCCTAAGTGAACCGTGCGGGCCCAGCCGGTCTACGGCTGGGTATATGAGGGGTGCGGCGGCACTCCTAGGGCAAAAAAGAAGATTAATCGCAGGTATTTTTCCCGTTTTCTGTCGTAGGAGTAGTGTAACCTACCATCTGGTATCAGAGGATCGAACCTCCCCCGTCGAGCTTGGCGACCCACGAAACACACCCCGCGGCGTTGAAAGAGGGGCAGCAGAGCTTACGGGAGTTCATGGAGGAGTTGATGCAGGACCTCGCGCAAAAGCTCAACGACAGTGAGGAGCGATCGCGTGCGGCAGTCCTGCAGGAGACGAAAGTTTTGGGAGAACAGCTCAGCCACATCGAGAAGGCGTCGGATCGCGGCAAGGGGTTAGCGGCGAATGAGGTTGTTGATATTGGCGGAGCTGGCGGGGATTCCGCCGATCGGAGGAATGTAGCACGGATTCCGCCGACTGCAGCGGACAGCGGGCTCGAAGGGAAGTACGGGGCTAATGGGGCCATCGTTCCCGGCCAGCGACAGCAGAGCCAGCAGCTGCGCGGCGTATGGGGGGTTTCTGCGGCTTCACCAGGGACCCGGGGGGGCTTCCACCAGCAACGACAAGTTCGACGAGAGGATACTAGGAACCCAAGGGAGGCGGAGGCAGGACGAGCTAATGGTCAGTACTACAAGCCGCCACATGTGATTTGGGGGGAAGGAGAAGGGAGCAACGGAACCGGCCCAGGAGGGCGCAGGGGCGTTCAAACCCCACATAGAGGGGAAGGAGAGGCACTAGCGAAGGATCACTGGGGCCCGGGGCCCATCATGCAAGGCAGGGGAAGACCAATGGAGAATGGGGGACCGTGGAATCAAGGTTGGGGACAACCTCCAAATTTTCCGGAGGTGCGGGCACCGCAGCAACACCGCTCGCCACTGCAGCCCCGACTGACGAGGATGGAGTTTTTCAAGTACCAAAACGGAGACCCACTGGAATAGATCGAGAGGGCCAAGATGTTTTTTTAGTACCAGGAGCTTCCCAAGCACTAGTGGGTGCACATTGCTTCTTTTCACCTTGAAGGGGATACCTATCAGTGGCTGAGCTGGTGGAGAAAGCAACGACCCTACCCCACATGGGAGGAATTTTGTGATGGGCTCCTCGCGAGGTTTGGGCTGACCGAATATGAGGACTTCGACATGATGCTGAATAAGCTGAGACAGACAGGGACCGTCAATGAGTATAGAAAGGAGTTTGAGAGATTAGCTAACTGGGTGCAGTGGACAGAGAAGGCGCTCCTGGATGGTTTTATGGCCAGACTCAAGGAGAAAATCAGCGATGAGGTGTATGCATTTCAGCTCAAGAGCATAGCACAGGCCATCGTGATGACACGATTGCAGGAGGAGAAACTGGGAAGACGCAAGGCGACAACAATCCACCGTTGGGGCAGCAAGGAAGGAGAACACGGAACGACCAAAGGAACCAGCATCTCATCCTTCCGGAAGGAGGCAGCGGTGAAGCGATTGTCATGGCAGGAGATGCGGGATCGACGGATCAAGGGGTTGTGCTACACTTGCAAGGAGTAATTTGTTCCTGGGCACAAGTGTAAGGTGGTTCAGGTTTACATGTTGTAAGAGGAGGAGGAACTCGAGGCTAACGAGGACAGCTCGGCCGAGGAGAGGGAGGTCCTCGATTTGGAAGAGATTGAAGTATCCTCCGTTCATGCTTTAGGGGGGGAGGGCAACCCTTCACAATGAGGATGACAGGGAAGGTGGCGGATCAAAAGGTCTTCATATTGGTGGATAGTGGGAGCATCCACAACTTCATTAACACTGAGGTCGCCAAGAAATTTGTCATCGCACCGACGGAGGACAAGGTGTTCAAAGTGCTCGTAGTAGACGAAAATCTCCTACAGTGCATGGGGGCAGTGAGAAAAGTGCCACTCACGATACAGAAATTCAGGTGTTATGCGGAGTTGTATATACCGCCGATCCGGGGATCGAATGTCGTGTTGGGAGTGCAGTGATTGAGACAGCTGAAATTAGTTACGAACGATTGAGAGAACATGATCATGGAGTTCACACATAAGGGGAAGAAGCACTAGCTGCAAAGCAATACAAGCCCTTGGGTGAGAGAAGCCACTATCTTATCTCTGGAGAAATGGGTTGAATAGGACTGTCCCATGGCCTGGGTCCTGACTGGTGGAGGCTCGGGGGTACAGAAGGAAAGGATTCTAGAAAATTTGCACGAAGTCTTGGGAAGATTCGATGAGGTCTTTGAGACACCAAAGGGATTACCACCACTACGAGCATACGATCATCGCATCGTGATCAAGGAGGGTGTGGAGCCAACCAGTGTACAACCATACAGGTATCCCCACATACAGAAGGAGGAGATTGAGAAATGCGGTCGAGAAATGTTGCGGGAAGGTACCATTCGACACGACACGAGTCCTTTTTTTCCCTGGTCCTATTGGTGAAAAAGAAGGACAAAACGTGGAGATTCTGCATAGATTATAGAGCTCTCAACGGGATCACAATTAAAGACAAATTCCTGATTCCGGTCATCGACGAGCTTTTGGATGAATTGCATGGAGCCCAGTATTTCACGAAGTTGGACTTGCGGTCAGGGTACCATCAAATCCGCATGGGAGAGGGGGACGTAGAAAAGACGGCTTTCCGGACACATGAGGGGCACTACGAATTCCTTGTGATGCCTTTCGGGTTGACAAATGCGTCGGCTACTGTTACGGGCCTACTTCCGTAACAGTGGTAACTCATCGAAATGGTGGCCGGAGGTGGAGATGACGATGGCGGAGATACCATGGAGCCCGAAACCGCGGCTGCCTAGGCAGAGTTGTTCGTTGGAGGAGAGAGCCACCAATATCTCACAACAAGGGATAAGGAGAAACTAGAACTTCATTTCATATCCCTCAACATACACTACCCATGCCTTTATATATAGGCTACAACATATAAAAAGACAAAACACTAATGATGACACCTAAAACTAGACTCGGGGCTCGAGGCTCCCACATAATGATAAATAATAATGGGTGCTGTTATTAGCAAACCCTATTTGGTTTCTAGCAAACCATTACTATTAGCAAACCCTCATTTTTCAAAATGGCTATTTGAAAACCATTTTGTTACTAGCAAACCAACTTAATTTTTTTTGAAAAAAATTTAAAATTTTGTTTAAAACATTTATTCTTTCAAAATAACTCAGTACATATAATGACATTATAAATGATTTCAAAAGTATTCATTCAACCACTTATGTTAGCATTAGAAATGAGTCAAAATGCCGCAAAATTTTATTTAGTATGTCCAAAACTCTTTTTTTTGTGTCAAAATCTTTAAACAAAATATTGTCCGGTTTAGAAATATATTTGATTTCCAATTCCTATAAGGATGTGTTGTGCTATATATATGAGTTAAGTGCATATAAGAATATACACGTCTTTTTGAACTGCGTTTTATACGTGCATTTTCATAGGAAGTGTTCAACATGAAAGTTGTAGATCTCAACGAGATCTACAACTTTCATGTTGAACACTTTTTGATTTGAAGCAATTTAGACATCCGATTTGGCCCCTGAAAAAAGTCATGCCGAACATATGCACGGAGGCGTGATTTTTTTCGGGGGACAAATAGAGGGCTTAAACTGCTTCAAATCAAAAAGTGTTCAACATGAAAGTTGTAGATCTCGATGAGATCTACAACTTTTATGTTGAACACTTTTTGATTTGAAGCAGTTTAGACCCTCGATTTGGGCTCCGAAAAAAGCCACGCCGAAAATCTGTACGGACGACTCGTTCCGTGAGTGTCTCATTTCGGGTCAAAATTGGAGGCCTAAACGGCTTCAAATCAAAAAATGATCAACATGAAAGTTGTAGATCACATCGAGATCTACAACTTTCATGTTGATCACTTTTTCAAATGAGAAACATTTGAGACTCAAAATTCAAAAATGAAAAAAATGCAAAAAAATAAGATTGGTTTGCTAGTAGCATTTTTTGGGAAGAGATAAAAATGCAAAAAATGGCAGAATCTGTTTTTTTCTGGTTTGCTAGTAACCAAAGTGGGTTTGCTAATAACAGCACCCATAATAATACGCAGCATGACACCATCAAAACTCATAACATATAACTCATAACATCTCATTCTTCCTCCAAAAAAAGCTTGACCGCAAGCTTTATCTAATGCCCCTGTCGTCAGAATCCTCAACGTGCAGGTAGAAAAGCCGGTTGCATTTGTGGCCGCGAGTGTATTGCTCGTCGCAATTGAAACATAATCCATGAGCGCGGCGGTGCAGCATCTCAGCCCGAGATAATCGACGGATCGGCGGGGGTGCGGGACCCTCGATACGGCCTTGTTGAATAATGTTGGTGGCAGGTGGATAGGCTTCCTGGGCCAACTGGAGGCGACGGTGGCAGAGCCGGGCCAGACTCATAGCGGTCACTAAGTCCGGAGGGGCCTCAAACTCAACATTCAGTCGCAGTCGCTCGCGAATTCCAGCGGTTAAAATGTCGACTTGCATATCTGTGGCAAGAGGGACATGCACTAAGAGAAGCTGAAATTATTCCAGGTACTCGTCCACGGTACCGGTTTGGCGTAGAGAGGTGAGTACGCCAAGGGAGTTACTGCAGATAGTAGGTCTGAAACGCAAGTTGCAGAGTCGCTTGAAGTCGTCTCAAATCAGATTCGGCCGGTCGGTGAGAAGTCGAGGAGCTCATAAAACAGTGGCGTCGAGCATATGGACAGATGCTAAATGGATCCGATCAGCCGTCGGAGTTTGCTGGTGGCCGAAGAATTGCTCACACTTGGTGAGCCAACTCAAAGGATCGCTTTTCCCATCATAGGTTAGAAATTCCAATCTGACATAGTATGATACAATCGTTGCGTCGAGGTGCGCGAGGACTGGCGGCGGTGGGTCGTGGACGGTCAGGGGCGGCGGGGCAGTGCAAAGAAGTGGTTGTGCCTGACTGCTACTGGCATGATCGTGTGTCGGGCGGTAGACAGATCATTGATGTGCTTGGAGAGCGCAATAATGGCCTCATGCTGACGGTCCCCGAGAGCAGTGTGGGCAGCTTGTTGTGCCATGATGGCCTGGAGCATGGTCATAATCTGATTGAGTTGTTCAGATGAGTCACCCATAGTGCGAGTGGAGGAGCGAGAAGAAGAACGGGTGGCCGACCGGTAGGATCGCGTCGAGTCGGAGGACTGAGAGTGACCACGGGAGCTGCGGTGACGCCCAATATTGGCACTGAAGGAGATGAGCCCGCTGGAAATAATAATTTGTGGCTTGGAGAGCCGGACACTGGCGGTTTTTTTTAAACTAAAGTGGGGCTGCTGGTGTGGAGAGGGAGTGGGACCCACTGCCAATTAAAATAAAATTAATGTGGGAGGGCTCCAAACAGTGATAGCTGCAGCCATCGGGAATTAATAACATGAAAAGGAAACGGGGCTCGATGTAGCGTCACAGGGCGGGGGGCTCGAGGTCGGGAGACGCTGAGCTCAAGAGCAGTGGAGGCGACGACGAATACGCGAAGCGGTGGCTTGGTGCAGAGGTGACGACGAGGGACAGGAGTTGCAATCCCGGGATGGAGATCGACGGATGCCTGTCGGGACGGGAGCGGGTTTGCCAATGTCGGCGACCAGTGGCGATGCTGGTGTGCGCTGGGGCTGGACCGGCGGTGGGTTTGCAGATGCCGACGACCGGTGGCGATGCTGGTGTGCGCTGGGGCTGGACCGACGGCGGGGAGATGAGGTACTGTGGTTGACTCAGTGGAGAAGATGATGGATCTGATACCAAGTTGTTATGGGTCTACTTCCGTAATAGCAGTAACTCGTCAAAATGGTGGCTGGAGGTGGAGATGACGATGGCGGAGATACCGTGGAGCCCGAAATCGCGACTGCTTAGGCGGAGTTGCTCGTTGGAGGAGAGAGCCACCAATATCTCACAACAAGGGACAAGGAAAAACTAGAACTTCATTTCATATCCCTCAACATACACTACCCATGCCTTTATATAGGCTACAACATATAAAAAAGACAACACACTAATGATGACACCTAAAACTAGACTCGGGGCTCGAGGCTCTCACATAATGATAAATAATAATACGCAGCATGACACCATCAAAACTCATAACTCATAACATATAACTCATAACTCATAAGAGCTACCTTTCAAGCGGTCATGAACGAAACATTCAGGCCGTAGTAGCAGAAGTTTGTGCTGGTCTTCTTTGATGACATCTTCATCTACAGTCCGAGTTTGGAGGCACATATGGAGCACTTGCTGATGGTGCTGCGAGTTCTCAGGGAGCAGAGATGGTACGTGAAGAGGTCAAAGTGCTCTTTCGGGATTTGTTTGTAGTGGAAACTGATGCGCCCGGGGGCCGGTCTGGGGGCGGTGCTGATGCAGGAAGGAAGGACGCTAGCGTACTACAGCAAGGCGATTAAGGGAAAGGCGTTAGGGCTTTCAGTTTATGAAAAGGAAATGTTGGCAATCTTGCATGCGGTGGGGAAATGACAGTCATATCTCATCGGAAGGCACTTCAATATACGAACCGACTACCAAAGTTTAAAGTACTTCCTGGAGCAGCGGGTCTCGTCATTGGAGCAGCAAAAAAGAGGGACAAAGATGCTGGGGTATGACTATGAGCCGCAAGAGAAGGGAGAATAAGGTTGTCGATGCCCTTTCGCGCTTGCCTCCGCCGAGTTCTATGTCGCTATTTCAACGCCTGTCTTGGGCATAGTGGAGGAGGCCCACCAAGAGGTGTTAGCCAATGAAGAGCTAAGTCAAATCTTGACAAATATTGCCGAAGGTAGAGGGGTAGAGGCGGGCTATCATGTCATTAATGATCATTTGTATTGCAAAGGACGCTTGGTGGCGGCACCTGGATCCCCATTAAGGTAGTAGTTACTCCACGAGTTTCACGACACCCCCAACGGCGGGCACTCTAGGATGTTGTGGACCTACCAACGGATCAAGAAGAACGTGTATTGGAGGGGATTGAAGGAGGATGTCACACATCACGTGAAGAACCGTGAGCAGTGTCAGAGGCACAAGCACGATACGACCGCCCTAGCAGGGTTATTGCCTTATTGGTGTCGCTGGACATTCCAGAGCTCACATGGGAGAGCATTGTGATGGACTTCATTGAGGGGTTACCCAAATCACAGGGAAAGAAGATCATCCTGGTGGTGGTGGACCGCCTCTCAAAGTATGGACACTTCATTGCACTTGTGCCCCCTTGCACTGCAAAGTTCGTGGCGGAAGCCTTCGTCCGGGAGGTGGTGCGACTGCATGGGATACCGACCTTCATCATTTCTGATCGCGACACCGTGTTCACCAGCAAGTTTTGGAAGGAACTCTTCCGTCTCATCGGGACAACCTTACGCATGAGTACAGCCTTCCATCCCCAGACGGACGGGCAGACGGGCCCTAAATAGAAGCGTGGAGACATATTTGAGGTGCTTCATTGCGGGTAAGCCCCGCCAGTGGAGTAAATGGCTTTCATGGGCAGAATACTGATACAATATGACGTACCAAACGACGACAAAGATGACACCGTTTGAGAGCTTGTATGGGAGAGCACCACCGACACTTCGGAATTATGAGAAAGGATCGTTCGTAGTGCCGGAAGTGGAGTCCGCGTTACAAAGGCGAGACGATATCTTAAAACAGTTGAAGGAGAATCTCTAGATTACACAATATCGCATGAAGGCCCAAGCAGACAAGTACCGGCGAGGGAAAAATTTTGAGATAGGGGAGAGGGTGTACCTCAAGTTACAATCGTACCAACAATTGACAGTGACAGGAGTGAAGAACCAGAAGCTTGCACCCCGTTACCACGGGCCCTTCCAAATCCTCAAAAAGGTCGGGACCATGACGTACACCCTGAAACTCCCAGCGGGCTCCCGGATCCACCCAACCTTTCATGTGTCGTTGCTCAAAAGGGTTGTGCAAGGGTGTGTTCCAAATGTTAGCCCATAGCTAGATGTGACAGAACTGGGCGAAGTTCGGACAATACCAAAAAATGTTCTTGAAGCGAGGATTAAGACCGTGTAGGGAAAATCCATCGCACGACTGCTGATCCACTGGAGGGGCATGGGGGAGTCCGAACAAACTTGGGTGGGCTACGATGTGCTTAAGGAGATATATCTCGAGTTTCAGCTTGAGGGCATGCAATTTTTCGAAGACGGCGGGAATGTTATGACCCGGAGCCGATTCGGTGCGGTTTATCATTAGAAGGGGCTGAAGATTACGGAGACTGAACCCACTGGTTCAGTCTCGCCTTCCTCCGAAGTGAACCGGGCAGGCCCAACCGATCTACGACTGGGTATATGGGGGGTGCGTCGACACTCCTAGGGCAAAAAAGAAGATTAATTGCAGGTATTTTTCCTGTTTTCTGTCATAGGAGTAGCATAACCTATCAGTATTCGATCTAATTCATATTATGAATCAATAATTCATGTTTGGGACTCTCATCTCTTTCCACCTCTCCGAGTTTCATAGCCAATATATCATGCACAATCCTTGGACATTCGTACTAATTTTGTTTGTGAAGCATTTGTTGGTGATCGCAGAGCTTACTGATAAAATAGAAAGATCTACAATTGGTGATTCATAATTTCTATGAGAAGTACAAGAGTTCTAGCTAGATCTATATGAAGCTAATCAACAAAAACTTTTTAATCAGAGTCGATTCCAAGTCAAGCAATACAAATGTGGCTACTTCTCCATGACGACTATTTTAAGGCTTTATGATGGCGTGCCGCGCCCGACACAGGTGTATTCCTACAGGATACGGTGATCCACTGCCCAGACAGACGATCAGAGTCTGTGGTTGCGTCCGAATGATCGATTCGAGTCGAGTTCATATATTACTTTTTATATTTTGAGTTGTATTAGCCCCCAATCGGTCCGGACAGTTTGAGTTGTCCGATTTGGGTGGTTTTATTTGATTTTATAGTTATTGCAGCAATTATGAGTTAGAGTTTTATTCATAGCCGGCGATTCAAGGACTAGAGGCATCGAAGGTTTTGCGAAATTGTGCAATCACCGGTCCTCTGTTCTTTTGGTGCGATGCCAGAAGGTTACCCGTCCCAAGTGCGACTCCTGGGAGTGCCACCTCCGCCTCCCTACTCCCCCCGACCGGCCACCGTAAGCCCCTGCCCTCTTCCCTGCCGACTCCCCTCGTGCTCCCCGCGCCACTGCCTCTATCACCCCTCCACTTCCACCTCCTTTCCCGTCTAGTCCGCAATCCCCTATAAGCCGCAACCTCTTCTTCCCCTCCCGTATTCACAACCGCCGGCCTTCCCCATCAAACCCGACGATGTCGAACCCCGTCCGCCTGCCATAATCTATCGTGCCACTCCCGACTCCCCTTCATCAACCTCAAACCCGACTCCTCCCTCCCCGCTTTAATCCCTACTCCTTGTACCTAGCTTGTCTCTTACTCCCAACCCCACTGTGAGCTCTTCTTGTAAAATTCCTCTCCTCTAACATCCACTACAAACCCCTCCATTAGCTCTGAATTCCACTCCTGGCGCATTGCCCATTTGTTGTGATCTTGGATGCCCTCCACACCCGCTATTGTCGCCATCTACACACGTAAATTGTGGTATGTGGTTATTATTTTCTATTGTGAGAACTTGGAAACATATATTTGTGGATGTTTTTATTGTTTGTTATTAGTATTGGCCCTCATATAGTATGCAAGGCCGATTTTGTTCACGTTGGATATATTTGCGCCTCGATTGTTTGGTGGGATTGAAATTTGCTGTCTTTAATTAAAATTTTGTGATCGTTTGTGCCTCTGTTATTTTCTTAAATTAATTAATTATTGTTGCAATTTTCGAGCGGACCACTTTCTGCATTAACATTACATTTCACTGCATAGAGGATTACATTTAGAGTATCCACCACGAGTCGTCCCTCCAATGCATCAAATTGGTATCAGAGCCTAAGTTAGGGCCACTTGTATGTTACGTAGTGGTAGGGATTATCGTCAGTCCATGTCGACTCACAATCACACCGACAATAGGACCGCCAGTTCACAGTCGGACATGACATCCGCTGAGTTTCAAAAAATGGTTCTCGATTGATTTGATTGGATGGGAGCCCAATTCGAAACCCTTAGGGGTGATATTGTGAGGGTCAGAATGAGGGTTGATCAGTTAGAGACACCTAGACGTTGGGTGACTCCTCCCCCAGATGAGGAGCCTCATGAGGATCCATGAGATGCTACACCGCCTCCTAAGAGACGTGGTAGAGATATTCCTCGCCGAGACCCCCCTCCCTTTGCGAGAGGGAATTATCGTCGTGGTTACGAATATTGGCGAGATCCAAGGAGGGATCACCTGTTACATGCCTACTTTGTTGTGTTGTCGGAGAGCGGAGGGTGGAGGATACAAGGGGTTGTTAGCCCTAGAAATGACGGAGGAGATGAGAGAGAGTTTGAAACCCTATAAAGGAGGAGGTGAGAAGGAGAAGAACTTGGGAAGAGAGAGAACTTGCTTTTTTTCTTGCATAAGAACTACAAGGCCCTATAAATATAGGCACTGATGACAGTGGCGGAACTAGGATTTTTGCCCTACCCGGGCACTAACTAAAAGCTAATTAAAAAAATTTAAAAACCATTAAAAAGGTCAAAATAGAAAAATATTCAATACATACACTAATTCTTTAGAGGGGGAATAATGCATAATGATAGTAGACTATTAACATTACATTACAAAATGATTTAAAGTTGCAATGATAAAGTGTAAAAAACTTACAATTCAACAAGCTAATTTTCACGGACAAATCTTCTGAAAACACTGAATAATTTCTTCATTAGTAACTGTCTAAAATATCTTTCTCAATATATACTATAAGACAGCCATTCATTAATTCATCCCCTATTCTATTTTTCAGAAGGCTTTTAATGATCTTCATAACAAAAAACATCCTTTCCACACTAGCAGTTGCAACTGGTAGAACACAAGCTAGCTTCAAAAGTCTGTGGAAATTTTTCTAACTGCGGTTGCCAAGGGCCTTTTTGTAGCTAATATCTTCTAATTCTATCTTTGTTGAAACTCGGAGACCGGTTAAATTGAGATCAAACTGGGAGGGAACAGTTTTAGTTAGTTGGCCCGTCGTCAGGAGCACGAGGATGGCCTGTTCAAGCCGGGATTCGACCCTAACTGGTTCAAGTGTTTGCCCACGAATAGACCCGACGAGCTGCAGCGTGGAGGTCTCACCGCTCTCCCAGAAGCGCTCGTCGCGTCTTCCCCTCCCAAAGCCAAAAGCTGTGCTCGGCACCATGGATGACAAAGAGCAAGAGTTCACCGAAAATAGGGATCTCTATGAGGCTGGGTCTGCCTCTCCAAGGTGCTTTGGGGGTCAATTTATAGGCAGATCCTAAACCAGGGGTAAAATCATCCTTTTTAGCCTGCAAATTGCGGCATCTGCCTTTTGATTTTTGTTATTAGCACCCCTGATTGGTCTGCGGATAGCGAAATCCCATTATTAGGGATGGTTATGGGCAGATCTGATTAATCAACGAATAGGCAAAACGTCATGTTGAAAGTTCCTTCATCCGAGGCGAGCTGGAGATGGGTTCGCCTCGCTAACCGAGGTTGCCCGTTCCGCGAGGGCTAATCCGAGGCAAACAGGAGATGGGCTCGCCTCGCTAACCGGGGCTGCCTGTTCGAAGCTTTCTTTGGCGAGCTGATCCTGGCCGGGGAGGCCGACTCGTCGTGCCTCAGCAAGGCGTGAGCTCGCCTAGCTTGACTTGGGTTCACCCGCCCGGTCCATCCTTCGAGGTTGGGCTAGCCTGGACCGGGGTCGCTAAATTAGGGTTGTACACAATCCCCGCTTCTTTGCGAGCTCGCTAGAGGTCGGAAAGAAATCATCCAAGCCTGATTTGGCGAGCTCGTTTGATGCTTTCACAGGTCGGACCGCACTACCCCCCCCCCCCCCCCCCCCCGCTCTATAAATGTAGGGGGAGGGGTGTGACCCTTCCTCAACTCCAACTCCTGGCCGTAACGTTGTTCGCCTATCCTCCATGAACTCGCCCGACCGAGATGACGATGAGGTTGCCACCCTGCTCGACCTAATTGGAGGTCCTCCGAAAACACCTCGTGATCTCTGGATCGGAGAACCAGATCGACCTCGTGGTGGTCAGGCTGGCACGAAGCCGGCGAGCTCCTCGAAATTGGCCTCCGCCCCTCTGTCGCCGTGGCGCACGCCGCCTCAAGGGACAGGGGCCCCTGCGGGTGACGCGGGCTAACTTCCTCCCAACGGCCGTCTTTCTGCCATTTTGGTACACGACTTATTCGTTTATTTGCCTTGATCACACGCCTCTGATTGTGTTGCCCCTTTGAACCCTTAGGTTGACGATGATGTTGCGATCGTGGTGGCTCTGACGACCTCGAAGGAGGGAAATGACCGGAAATCAGAGAAGATTAGGATTTCCAAAGGGATGAAGCACCCTCTCTTGTCCGTGAGGGATGAGGACTCTTCTAACCCCCAGTGTTGACCCCTGATTGACGAGACTCATTCGTCTGCGGCGGCTTCCTGCAGGGATTCACTAGGCGAGCGCGTCGCCTCACACCATACTAACCTTACTCGCCTAAGGTCTCCATCGCCACTGCCCTCTGCTGGGGCTAACGCCGCGCCTCGCCACCTCGAACCTGACGGGACAAGTCGACCCTGGACAGACGGGAAGACCCTAATAATGAGGCCGCCTCACCTCGCGGAGGATGACGTCTCGTCTTCTCAGGGTAATTTCTAGATTTCTTCTCCTTCCTCTATCTCTGTTCTGAGCTTTCTTCCTCAGGTGACGAGTCGCCCCTGTCGCGTGACCTATCATCGCTGGGCACGCCGCCCGAGCAAACGTCACCTCCGATGTCGAGCCCGCTGCGCGAGTTGATGGTTGATCCATCAGTGGATAGTGATGATTTCAGCTCGCGCCTGCTCAGGGTGCTCGCATTCCACGACTCGGCTCTTGCTGCTGCGAACTACCAAGGCAACAGGCAGGATTTTGGCGAGCTCCGAGGACTCGTGAAAGTGATGGAGAACTACTATAAAACGCAGTTGGAGGGCAACAACGAGCTCTTTCTGCGGATGCTGAACGCTGAGGAGAGGATATACGAGTTGGAGGCTCTCCAGAACGCCTCTGAAGATCATTTATACAAGTTTGAACAGGTCGTCGGTACTGTCGGCGAGGCGGGTAGGCACGAGGATCATTTGCGCAAGGGAAAGAATCTCCTTCGGCAGGCGCAGGATCACTTCAACGAGGCTAGGGGGGTTTCGTGAGCAGCTCGTCATCCCAAACGTCCACGTATGCGAGGTGGAGGGGTTCCGCGACGCAGGTAGGGGTCAGTCCTCCCCCCCCCTTTTTGCTTCATCTGATGTAATCCCTCCGCGAGGGTTTTATTTTTCTTTTTGAATCCTGTACTCTTACCATATTTTGATCATTACGCCATTTTTTGTGCTCGCCCAAAATCGCGAGTAGAACTTCGTTAAGGAAATTCCAATGCCATGGTCTTCTCTTTTTCCTGCTTAGTGTGCCTTTATTCTGCGACGGTTTCGGGGTTGCGAGATGAGTGGCGACATGGAGGTAGTTTGTGTCGTGTGTTGGGCTGTGGTAGCATGGGCCAGGGCCCCTAGTTGGCCGCCTCTGAAGATGCTGTAAATAGTGTGTGTGTGTGGGGGGGGGGGTTGGACAATCTGTTCGCCTTGCTTCCCTTCCAGCACTATTTTCCCTCTTTCAAGTCTTATACTCGCCTCACATTACAACATGGTTCGCGTCAAGGGCAGGGAGAGTCGAGTGTATTGCGTGGCCAACTTCGCGGATCATTATTTCCCGCAATCCAAGACGACGTTTCAAGAGCTAGCGGAGTTCAGGTCGTGGTATCTCCCAGACAGCTGCACGGCGTGGCGACCCCAACAGGACGAAGGAATCAACACCTTCTTCGAGAATGAACTCTCCCTACAGCTGGCTCATTTTGAGGCGGGGTTGCGACTTCCCCTTTGGCTTGAGGTGGTGCAGGTGCTCAAGTACTTTGGTCTCGTCCCAGCTCAGAAGAACTCTAACGACATCAGTGTGTTGGTTGCCTATGCCTGTTATATGCGCGAGGAGGGGGTCGAGTTCGAGCTCGTCGCCTTTCGAAAGATCCTGAACCTGAAGGAGACCAGCGACGGGGTCGTGTTCTTCTCCAGCGCTTGCGTTAAGCTCGCGAAAACGCTAAACAAGGTCCACCACTGGACCGACAAGTTCGTTTTTGTGTGAGCCGAGTTTGGTTCGTTGCCTATGGCACCGGTCCAGCGAAGCGAAAACACGTTTAAACCACCCAAAGTGGTGGGCGACGCGCTCTCGCTCTACGAGATGCTGAAGGGTCAGAACTTCGATGTCGTGTTCCAGCGGCGGCGCCAGGATCAGTTCGCCTACATCACGCCCGACAATGTTTAGTCCTCGCCCATATCTCTCTGGTCACCACGTTTCACGCATTGTTTGACCCTTCCTTTCTCAGGCTCGCACTCCCTTCCTTTAAACGCTCCGTCTGCTCCACCCCGACCGCTGAAGGGTCATGTATTTTCTAGTTGTTTATTTCGGCACCCATATTGTGGTGGATGCGTTTTATTTATTAGTAGTATATTTGTTGTGCGACTTGCTGAACTTATTTCGCTTGTGCTTAAAATTATTACGTCTCTTCCGCTTGCTAAATTAATAGTTTGTTCTCTTTAATCATTTATTGTGACTGCATGTGCCCTGCTGATAAATTTTTAAAAAATTAATTATTTGCTGCAATTTTCGTAACGGGCCACTTGTGCACTTGCATTACACCTCATCGCATTTAGGATTGCATTTAGAGAATCCTCCCGAGTCTATCGACCTACTGCTGCATCACATTGTCATGTCAAACATACATTCTGTGACGGTAGCATTTTTGTCCAAACTCAATACAGTGAAAACCTGTATCTTATTGATGGAAATTCTTTGACCTTGGGAGAAGGTAAAACATCAATTTTCAAATGAAATCGGAGTGCAAACACAGAATCTCTGCATAAAGCTTCAATCACAAATCGACCAAAGTTTACTGTAGAAGAATGCGTCTCTTTAATTTGGGCAGTGGAGAAAAATTATAGCATAGAAACATTATGAAGGAATCCCATGGAAGGTAAGCAATTATAGCACAGAAACATTTGATAAGATTTAAGTTAAAATTTCAGCACTAATTTCATGTAAAATAAATATAAGCATATAATTAAGAATCTCATGGAGTGGTTCCATCTGAATTAGATTTTAACCCTAAACGAAGAAATCTGGTGAAGCCGGAGGAGAAGGAATCTCAGGCATTGTCAAGAAAGCTCCGGCATGCCTTTCGTCTTCCATTGCAGGACTAACGTGTGTACAAGTCTATATTTAGTTTTGAGTTCCCCGACTGAAGGAAATAAGAGCAGCAAAGAGGACGTACGGATGAACCTAGGGTTTTTGATCCTGAACCCAGGCTTATGAATTTCTACGGTACGACAAGTGGAAATTGAAGCGATTTTTCTGACCTGGCGATATAATGGAATTTCCGCCGTCCGCCGGAGATGGAACGACTGGCTACGGCGACTATGGTCGGAGGTGGAAGACTTCGGACGATGATCGCCGCTTTCTTTGCTAGGGATTTGACTCAAAGCCGCGAAATCCACATGGCTGAAAAAAAGTGGCGATTTTAAAAGCAGTCATATTCTATTTATTCGAAATACATCTCTATTTAAAATCCGAAAATATTTATTTGCATTCTATTTTGTTATCGGCGCTCATATTTATACATTAGAAAGGGCTATTCATATCTCATGGATATTCGTTCACCCATAAAATTATATTTGTATCCCAAATGATTATTTATATGTCAATTTTTGAAATTTTAAAACTAACAGTAAAAAATAATTAAAAGAAGAATTACTATATGATTGTCAAAATAGCTTGTTACATAAAGCAAATTTTCCAATTTTATAGTACTCTCATTTTCTTGCATGAAACTAATATATCCGGATTCGCTAATGCACTTAAACAAATGTTGGATTGGAGTTTCACCCTCAAGTTGTGTTCTGTACAACTTTGTTTTCACATTGTAGATTGTTCTAAGTGATGTTGAATTTTCCGGTTTTCTTTTCTTCAATGCGGTTAAAATTTTGCGTGGCTTACATCCGGCATTGAACATCTTCTCCACTATCTTGTACTCAATGTCGTATAATCTACCGACATATGGATGTGCTTCAATATGAACGAAATCATGATTGTGTATACCATATTTAACTACAAGTTTCCATTCATCATTCGCATCTCGTTGTCCTTTTAATGTAAACTTACACCCACAACGTTTCGAACTTGACTTTCTTATGTTTTTCTTGATGTATCCTTTGTTGTCATAAGGTAACCCAGCTCTATCACAACCTAATGTTACTCTTGATGATGCTCTGGATGTGATGTTATCGGCTCTCAAAATAACTATAACAAACCCCAAATTTTTGGTTATTTTTCGAGCTCATTCAATTAACGATTCTTTACTTTCAAAACTCAGATTAGTGCAAAAGTGCATTCCAACATCGAACTCGGTATCTTTAGAGAACTCGTCATTACACAACAACAACACATTTTGTGAATCCATTCCACAATCTACACAATAATAAAAAAAAATCATGAGCTCCAAAAAACCATGAACTCATTCCACAATCTACACTATAATAACACAAAAAATCATGAGCTCATTCAATCCAAAAAATCATTAACTCATTCAATTCAAAAAACCATTAACTCATTCCACAATCTACACTATAAAGAAAAAAAATAAAAAACATTGCAACGTTATACCTTGGAGTTGAAGGTGAAAATGAAACCAAAGTATTCAGTACAAGAAGCTTCTGGCTTCTCCCAAAACTGTAGCTTGGCCAAGCCTAGCAATCATAAAAAACAGTAAATTAGAACAAAAATTGAACAAAAATGGGAAGTTCCAAATGAGGCCGTCGGCCTGAGACTTTGGAGCAAAAGCACGGTGGCCTGAGAACTTCGACGGAGGGAGAAGCTACTCACACAAGTTCTTGGAGCTCGGTGGCGGCGGCCTGCGAACTTCGTCGGAAGGCTCGGTGGGTCGGGAAACACAAAAAACCAGCGACCGGAGGGAGAAATGCGGAAGGAGAAATGCGGAAGGGTGGTCGAGGTCGGGAAGGGCAGGGAAAACAGAAGGAGAAATGGAGAAGGAGGCGGCAGCCGGAGGGGTTCGCCGAACAGCGCGGCGGCCTGGGTGCTTCGACGAAGGGCGCGGCGATAGGGTCGGCGGGTTAGGGCTTCAGGAAAAACTGGCGAAGGCTTGGGAATGAAATCGGGATTGGGCGTACAAATATACATTTATGCTGTTAAAAAAGGCGAGTTTTTTTTTTGGTTGAATGGGGTGTGAATAGTTATTTCTGATGTATAAATATCAGCATCATTTTTTATTTACACTCTAATTTATTAAAAAAATATAAATGCAAGAGAGAATAGAGATCAACAATATATTAAAAAAAGTTCACATAAAGTTCAATATTTTCATACAATTTTTTGAACATGGTGTGCTATGATCACGCCAAGTGGTGATCATCCAGCATTTTTTTGTGTATCATTAGAAGAATATCGACTTTTGACAAGTGTTTTCATCACAGGTGTTGCGGTCAAATTCGGCGCTCCTAAATTAGTGTAAATTTGATCGTCTTAGCTCGGGAGCGGTCGAGCATGCAATCAGTTAAAGAGTAGGTACACAAAGCGGTTTTAACGTGGAAAACACTTCAACTAGATAAAAAAAATCATGCGATCGAGTCTGTGCCGATCGAACTCCACTATCTGTTTGCGGTTACAACTTTCACTGAGAATCGAGAGCGACAGGCCGCCTCTCGTTACACTTTGGAGGTGAGAGAAAGAATTGCTGGCTCGTGGCGGGCAACAAGCTGCACGGTACGATACTTGTCTGTTTGGAGGACGTGGACGAAGGGAATGCTGGTTGTCGCGGGACTTCCTTCTCGATGCTTGTCGCGGATCTAGGCGGGTTTTGACGAGGCAGCGGCGGCTTGAAGATGGCTTGAGGGGGCTTGAATGCGACTTGAAGATGGCTGGAATGCGGCTTGAATGCGGCTTGAAGATGGTTTGAAGACGGTTTGTAGGAGGAATCCGGCAGAGCTCTGGCCTGAGGAAGAAGAAAGCTGTGAAGCGAAAATGTGAGAAATGAGGAAGTCTGAGGCTTCTTTATAGTCTTCATGAGGTGGTTACAGTGATTATGCGGCTACCCGCACACCGTAACCACCAACATAATCATTTTTTAGTATAGTTAGGGATGCGTATATTTGTCATCAAATCTGTTATACGTAGACCGATATTTTAATTAAAATATTCTCCCACTAACCATGATGGTTAGTGGATGATAGCGCATAAGATGGACGATGATGATCGCGACGGAGAGATCGAACGACGGGGAAAGGCCGTCATGGAAGGATGACCAAACCATCGACGAAGGGAATTGCGGTCGGCAAGCCATTCGGCAATGACGAGAGGGCTTTCCGCCACCAAGGGCGCCTCCGCGCTCCGCCATCAAGATTGTCCGAGCGCGCCTCCGCGTGCTCAGTCGTCAAGATCATCTAAGCACGCCTCCACGTGCTCCGCCGGGACCACCTAGTCTCCTCAGTGTCAGCAGACCAAGCCCGCAAGAGCACCTAAAGTCTGTGTGCCCTGCACCGCTAGCAGTTTGTGACGATAATTTCAGAGTCCGCCAAAGACCGCTCAACTGCAGCCTCACACGCAAAACACTCAACATTCCCAGCACTCTCGACTTAGTAACAAGCTCGTCCACTAAGCGCAACATGGGACAAACCACAGAAGATAAGGCGCGCGAAGTGCGCCGTCCGAGCTTCCAAGCCCCTGACGCCAGAACGCAAAAAATTGTTTCCGCCTTCAAGCTAAAGTCAAAGACCTCAAAGTCTCCACAAACACGAAGCTCCTAATTGTAACGGGAAACAATTATAGCTCCGTGAAGGGTGGTTTGTCACCCTCCGAGCATAGCTTTCTCTCTCTCTCAAATTGTAACGAGAGGCGGTCTGTCGCCCTCGATTTCTTCAAAGAAGCTCTGTACAACTGTAACGACTCTAGCCGATCCAACGTGACAATGTCACGGCTCCGCTCAAGGCGACGTTACCGGGCTACAACCCAAGCACCCCAACCCCTCTCCAGCCCACCGACGGGTTGTTGGTGGTCACAACCTCCCTTTAACGAGCGAAACTCTCCGGTTAAGCGAGCAGCACATGGACTTCCCAGGAGGTCACCCATCCCGGTACTACTCCAGTCCGGGCATGCTTAACTATAGAGTTTTCCAACAACTCATCACCAATTTAGCTGCAGCTCGAAATATTTAGCTCGAGCTTGAGAATTTTGTCAAGCTCGACTCCAGCTCGACTTGTTTACACCCCCACATTCAATTGATAGAAAATCCCAACCACCTATAGTATTTAAACCGAATATCATTGAAATACTTATATTTTATTTCATTTCTGCATTTTTTACTTTTGTTCATACTTTTTTTACTCTCACAAATTTATCTTCGCCATATCAATTTCTATTATTCAAAAGAAAATTTTGAACATATAATCAAACATATCTATTATTTTTCTATAATGGTCATCAATTAGTAATTCTAAGTGATAGAGAATCTCAGCTATCACTAAACATTTAAAACGAACATATTTGATATATTATTTTATTTTAATTAATTCATATATATATATTTAATTATTCTTATTTTTCCTCCTACAAATTAATTTTCACCACTATGAATAGCATATGTTATAATGTGAATTTGGGCATGGGTCAAAGCTTACTAATCCGCATCTTAAGATCATTAGAATCATTTGTCCGAATTTATTTATCTTATAATGCCAATTTATGCCCTCAATATTTTATCTTACATTTCTAAAAGACCAATTTATGGGCCTACATGTAGAAATAATTGATTCCTGCAACTAGAATATAATAGAATTAATAGGCTATAATTACATTCACCTTCAAGTATATGTAAGTAACCGTGAATGAAAACAAACTTTGGCGCTTCATTTGGCGTAGCGGTGGCGGGAGCAGCCGGAGGGTCCAAACGCAACATACAACTAGAGGGGAATGGCACGGAATCAAAACGGAGCCTCCATAGTAGCTTTTCCTCCCAACAGCGGGAGTAGACGCAGCGTTTTCAACCGCCTGCCATTTGAAAACCCGTCTTGCAATGGCATTTGCCCCAAACGCCGCCTGAAAACACCGCCCCAAAATGAAGTCTAAAGGGTCTGTTAGGGATCAAGCATGTATTACTATTGAATACAAACTCTATAATGCTAAGTTATTACTATTGAACACAAACTCTATAATGCTAAGTTATTACTATTGAACACAAACTCTAGAGTATGTCTCCAAATTTCTCTCAAATTAAGTCAATGTTTTTTTTAAAAAAAACTATCAACTGAGCACCTGCTACCATATTATACTATATATATTCAATGAATCATCATAGTTGGGTTTGGGACTAGCAAACTAATGGAAAAATTGTTCATTTGTAATTAAAGATAAAACTCAACTGTGGCGCCACAGTTTCTCAGATCTCCTGTCTTTATACTAAAACACGTGCACAAGACCCATGCTCTTTATAAAAACTTAGAAAAAAAAAAGAGGGAGATTAGAGTTGGAGCAGTTTGTGAAAGGGTCCCGGATGCCGGCGGGCATCCGCCGTGACCAATAGCAATGCACCTGCAAGGCCAAAAGCTGTACAGCGGAGCCCAACAACAGCGGAATTTCATTGGTCCTGTTTTTTTTTACAGGAAGAGGACTGAGAAATTTCACCTAGAGTTGAGTGAAGGGGGTACATCTGCAGTAAGTTCCAACTAACATTGGAAAACATAAATACTATCGATCCATACATGCGATATAGGATCCGTTTGGGGGGGGGGCTTATTTTCACCGGTCAAGCGGTTACGAAAGCATGCACCGGGCCTGCGGTCATAACCGCTCGACTGGTGAAAATAAGTTCCCCCAAAGGGAGCCAAAAACTGTAAAATCCTGCTTACTGACGCCCAAGGACACATGAAGAGCGCCACCGCCAATATCGGAAAAATTTTATTCGAAAAACTAAGCCATAAAGCTTCGGCGAGAACAACATATAATGCACAATGGCAGTGATTTAATGAATATATACTTCACCATTGCAGCAGAAGAGGATCTCAGAAAACTGGAGAACCTGGGATTTCAACCCAGGTCAACTGAAGCTCAACTTCACCGGTCTCCACATTTCTCAGTCTGAGAACCATGTCTTGGGTCACTCTTCCGTCTCTCCACACGATGGGGCTCTCCCCCGCCAGACAATTTTGTCTGGACGGTTTCGCCGTCGTGATTATCGTGCCGCTCGGGATGTTGCTCAGATCCATTTTAACGGCTTGGATGAAAGGCTGAATCTCGAAATCTGCATCCCCCATCTCGTCGTCCCGACTGAACGTGTCCTTGTCAAATACTTGCTGAATCAAGCGGAAAGACGCCAACCATCAAACACAATTTCAACCCAATGATTTAAGCCTACGAAATCAAACAACTAGGCATTTTCATACAGTTAAAAATAACCTAGCGTGGAGAGAAGAAAAGCCGAAAGCACAAAATCACACAACAGAAATATACATCTGGTTTACACGAAAATTAGACTTGCATTCATGGTAAAAAGAAAATGTCTCGCATGGAGAAATAGTGTAGCAGAGAAGCCAAGAGAAAGAGAAAGACAGGCTATCAACTCAACACTCACAAACCCTACAATTATCGAGGTTTTATTTCATAGCAGGCTACATTATAAGTGAATTTCGATGAGAATCCAAAATGAAAAATTCTGTAATAAATTTGGGAAAAAAATATGCACCACAACATATACCCGCTTCGATTGGGGCTCCGCCCCCTCAACCCTCAAGAGGCTCGACGCCCACAACTCCACTTGACCCCCACCGCTCTTGTCCCAACAGGGATACCTACAGTGAAGTGTTTCTTGGGGGCCATAAAAGGAAGTTGATAGAAGGAAACAGGAGCCTGAACAATTGAGAAGAACTATAACATTGATATTAATTTGAATTACTGCAATGTTCTGAGGTTTTCATTCTTTAGCATTTTCTTCGATTAGAATTTGGCTGCAATCTTTTCAAGTCCTCACTTTGTCATATTGCTTGTATTAATATACATCTCACGTGTCTGTTTAATTTTTATGAATTTAACCCTTGCAAAGTTTAGTCCACCTTGTTTATAAATTTGAAGTAAAAGGCATTAATTTTTTTGTTTGAGTTTAGGGCAATGAATTATGCTCATGTGGTGCAGTTTGGGCTCAAATAGCAACTGCAAAGTTTAGTCCACCGTGTTTTTAAATTTGAAGAAGGCATTAATTTTTTAGTTTGAAGTTCAGTGCAATGAACTATGTTCATGTGATGTAGTTTGGTGTGGTTTGGGCACAAATCGCAACCACAAAGTTTAGTCCCCCCGAGTTTTTAAATTTGAGTCAAAGGCATTAATTTTTTAGATTGAAGTTGAGTGCAATGTGTTATGCTCATGTGGTGCAGTTTGGGCACCACTCGCATCCGCACCACCTTTCGGGATGGTGCACTTGTGAGTAAACATAATTTACTTGAACTTGTAAAGAGAGGCCTCAAACCTTGTATATACTTCTTGAATACATAATTACAAGTATGAATACATTTATATAGGAAGAGAGGAAGAAGAGAAATCCCAATCCAAGATGTGAGACAAATACAAAGAGAGAGAAAAGAGAGAAAAATGGGCCCTTACTAAGGCTTTTCTAACACTCCCCCGCAAGCTGGAGCGTACAAATCGTAGGCACAAAGCTTGGATAAAAATTGGTAGCATAGCGGCCGGGAGAGAGCTTTAGTCAGGATGTCAGCAACTTGGTTTGTAGCAGGAACAAGCTCCAAATCTATCTTCTTTGACTATACTTTTTTCCGAATAAAGTGGCAGTCTACTTCAATATGCTTTGTGCGTTCGTGAAAGACCGGATTCTTGGCAATATATATTGTTGCTTGACTATCACAAAATAGGGTTGCCGGTGATGAGAGACGAACACCCAAGTCTGCCAGAAGGCTCTCAAGCCAAGTTAACTCGGAAACAACAGCAGCCATAACCCGGTATTCGGCTTCAGCAGAAGAGCGAGCAACCACAGTCTGTTTCTTGCTACGCCGGGTTAGGAGATGTCCACCGAAGTAGGTACAGAAACCAGTTGTGGAACGCCTATCATCAATGGATCCTGCATAGTCAGCGTCAAAGTACACAACAAGGGATAGAGATGTGGATGGCTTGTACACAAGCCCATGTCCTGGAGCGTTCTTGAGATATCGAAGAATACGCTCGACAGCTTGAAGATGAGATGTCCGAGGAGCATGCATAAACCGACTCACGACTCCCACGACAAAAGAGATGTCTGGTCGAGTAACCGTAAGATAGATCAGCTTTCCAACCAAACGTCTATAGTATTCCGGATTTGTAAGCGAATAGCCGGCATCATGAAGGAGGTCCACACAATACTTCCTTTGGGATAACACAAGACCATCAGGGCGTCGGGCAACCTCAAGCTCAAGAAAATACCGAAGGTTGCCAAGATCTTTGGTCTGAAAGGTGGAGTTCAAATGTTGCTTGATATGTTGTATCCCTGTAGTATCATCGCCAGTAATGAGGATATCGTCAACATAGACAAGTAGGATCACAGTTTCGGTAGACCGGTGTTGAGTGAAGAGAGAGAAATCGGCCGAGCTCCGATTGAAGCCAATATCGCAGACAACCTTGCTGAATTTTTCAAACCAAGCGCGCGGGGACTGTTTGAGACTATAAATAGATTTCCGAAGATGACAAACCCGAGACTCCTCCGTGGTCTCAAACCCGCGAGGTTGGTGCATATAAACAGTCTCCTGCAGATCGCTGTTGAGGAAGACGTTCTTAATATCAAGCTGATAAAGAGGCCAATGACGATGAACAACCAAGGAGAGAAGAATGCGGACCGTGTTCAATTTGGCCACCGGAGAGAAGGTTTCCTCATAATCAAGACCATGTTGCTGAGTAAAACCCCTTGCTACTAGGCGGGCCTTTAGATGTTCAACGGTGTCATCCGCCGCATGTTTAACAACAAAGACCCACTTGCAGCTAACACAGGATTGCCCGGCAGGAAGAGGAACGAGATCCCAGGTCCTGTTGGCCCAGAGTGCCCGCATTTCATCGTCCATGGCCGCCCGCCACCCCGGATATTGAAGCGCCTCCTGCACAGTGTTAGGAATAGAAATAGAGGAAAGAGAGGTGGCAAAGGCGTAGAGAGGTGGAGTGAGCCGGTGGAGAGAAACGTAGTTGGCCAAGGGATGAGTTGTAGAAGCGGGAGACGGATCCGCCGTTGTCGGAGTGTCGTTGGGAGCAGGGAGCTGGTGCAGTGAACCATCCTTGGAGCCGCGATGAGTGTAGACACGGATAACAGACGGAGGAACCTTAGGGGGGCAGGGAGAGAGGAGGAGGGAGATGGCAGAAAAGAGGGCTTGATAGGTACGGCAGGCCGGGGAAGAGGAGGAGAGGAAGACGGGGTGGGGGAAGGTAAGTGGAAGGGCTGGTCTTCACAGAATGTGACATTCGCTGAGACGACCAGCTTGCCATCCGAAGGAGAGTAACAAACATACCCCTTTTGAGTACGGGAGTAACCAACAAACATATATTTGGCTGCCCGAGACGCAAATTTGTCAGAAGGGGGGCCAAGAAGATGAACATAACAAACACACCCGAAGACCCGTGGGGTGAGAGAGGTGGGATTGGTGGAAGGATAGAGGAGTTGGATAGGGGAGGCAAAGTCAAGAACAGACGAGGGTAGGCGGTTGATGAGATGACAGGCTGTGGAGACGGCAAAATTCCAATATTCGATCGGAACGTTCATTTGAAACATGAGGGACCGAGCAACATCGAGTAGATGACGATTCTTCCGTTCGGCCACCCCGTTTTGCTGAGGGGTATACGCACACGAAGTTTGATGGATGACGCCAAATTCGGTGCAGAGATTGGAGAAGGTGCGGCCCGTATACTCGCGGGCATTATCAGTGCGGATGATTTTGAGGGGGTGGCGAACTGCGTACGCATCTCAGTTAAAAAGGCACGAAAGACAGATGTAAGTTCAGTACGATCATGTAGTAAATATAAGCATGTAGTACGCGAGTAATCATCAATAAAAGTTACAAAATAACGAAATCCAAAGATACTAGGGACTTTATAAGGGCCCCATACATCAGAGTGAACTAAAGATAAAGGAGTACTACTCCTGGTACATGCAGGGGGGAAGGTAGAACGATGTTGTTTTCCATAGATACAAGATTCACAAGAGAACTCCCGTAAAGGAACATCAGGAAGAGCCCGCTTAAGAATCGGAAGGGGAGCATGCCCAAAGCGGCGATGTCAATCGACAGTTGAGACGGCAGAGAGAAGAGTGGGTGGGATATCCAAGATGTAGAGCCCATTCAACAGCTGCCCCTACTAATGATACTCCGGGTGCGACGATCCTGCATAAGAAAAGAAGAAGGAGAAAAGGTTATGCAACAATCAAGGTCGTGCGTCAGACGACTAACAGAAAGTAAATTGAAAGGAGACCCCGAAACGTGAAGAACCGAGGAAAGAGAAAGGGCCGGAGTGAGCCGGAGAGCAGCGACGCCAGAGACCGGTAGGGTGTCACCATTGGCCACAGTGATACACGAAGGATGAGTCGTCTGGAGATACTGGGAGGGATTCTGGGAGGTAATATGGTGAATAGCGTCGGAATCGACGATCCAGTGGGGGCTAGGGGAGAGACAGGTTATACCTTCCGCAGAGAAAGACGCAACCGAGCTGGAGGAGCGGCTGAGGGCACCTTGTAGCTGATGGAGTTGGGTGCGGAGCTCATCGATATCTTGGCGGGTAGTGGATGCCGGATCCTGGGTAGAAGCCCTAGTGGGAGCAGGAGCAGCAAAGGAAGTAGCAGTGAGGTGGGGAGGGAACCCATGCTTGTTGTAACAAGTAGCCTCAAGATGACCACCCTGGCCACAATATGTGCATTTCATAGACGAACGACCACCACGTCCTCGTCCCCGAGACGGAGGTCGGCCCCCTCGGGTGGAAGATCCACGAGCAGGAGGGGGGGTCGAAAGGAGAGGCTGTTGAAGAAGAGCAGGCGCAAATCCGGGAGGAGCCTCAGTAGGAGGTGTAACTCGAAGCAACATTGAGCAGACATCAAATAATGAAGGAGTCGTCGTGGAAGAAAGGATCTGGGCCCGAACACTATGCAGGTGGGGCGGAACACGGGACATCATCATCGCGATGGTGACAGCCTCTTTCTGGGCCCGTTGAGTAGCTAGATCAGTAGTGGGAGGCTGATGTTGAATCCAAGCCTCAGCCAGTCTTTTCCTGGGCGACGAAAGTGATCATATCGTCGGGAGCACCAGGAGTAAGGTTCTGAAGGTCGGAGAGAATATCATACAAGTGCTGAAGACTGTTGTGGCCAGAGTAAAAAGAGTGAAGCTCCTCCCACATGGCCTTGACCGTGTCATGATACATGGTCATCCTGTAGGGCTCGGTGTCCATAGAGTTGAGGAGCCAAGACTGGACCCCACCATCATCGCGAAGCCAGTCATCGGAAGGAGCATTGGGGGTAGCTCGGGTCAAGTGGTGAAGAAGACCCTTCGTCTGCAGAACACGACGAACAGAGTGAACCCATTCGAAGAAATTTCGTTTCCCAGTCAGAGAGATGGTAGTAATCTGCAGCTCATCACGGAGTTCGAAAGCCGTAGCAGCCGCACGGGCTGCAGAGCAGAAGTAGCCGCGGATGTATCGGAAGCCATGCAGCTAACAGAAGAGATCGGGCTTCTAGCAAGAGAAACCAGGCGGCTAGCAGGAGAGGTCGGGCGGCTTGGCAAAGAAGGCCTGACGGCTTGGCAAAGAAGGTCGGGCGGCTAGGAGGAGAAGAAGCCGAAGAGAGAAGTCGGCAGAGGAAGTAGTCGCACGGTCACGGAGGACACACCAGCGACAAGGAAAGTCGCGACCAAGATGCGGCTAAGGGAAGAGGAGAGGCCGCTAGCGACAAGACAGGTCGCAGTGACTAGCGGGAAGCGGTTAGAGGAGAAGTCCGCACGATCTAGGTGAATCTACCAGCGACAAGGAACATCACGACCAGGATGCGGCTAAGGGAGGAGGAGAGACCGCTAGCAACAAGAAAGATACCAGCAACGACTAGCGGTGAAGAGGTTAGAAGAGGAGTCCACACGTCACGGTGAGTCCACCAGCGGCAAGGAGAGATGCCACGACGTAGATGCGGACTGAAGCGAGTAAGAGAAAAAGAGGAAGAAACCGCAGCGAGCAAGAAGCACTGTGTACGGCTAGAGGGGAGAGACCGCGGCGAATTGAGAGAGGTCACGACAAGCGGGAAGAGAGGTCGCATGGATAACAAGGGAGACCGGGAGGTCAGAACAAGAAGCAAGAGAGGGTGGACCCCACGTGTGAGAAAAGTTTATAAAAGGGATGGTATGAGGAGGAGGAGGAGACGTGGAAGCCACGAGGGAAACATAGAAAAGGAGACAACGGCTAGAAAAAGGACAGGCCGCTCGAAACTGCGGCTAAGCAGGAGAAGGAAGGGTCGCGCGGTCAGCCAGGAGAACAGCTGGTTTGCAAACGGACAGGCCGGCTAACCGAGCTTGGGCGGTTGGAAAAAAAAAGACCGCGAGTAGCCGCAAACAGAAAACCGAATACCCAAGGAGGAGACCTGCCTTTGATACCATGTAAAGAGAGGCCTCAAACCTTATATATACTTCTTGAATACATAATTACAAGTATGAATACATTTATATAGGAAGAGAGGAAGAAGAGAAATCTCAATCCAAGATGTGAGACAAATACAAAGAGAGAAAAGAAAGAAAAATGGGTCTTTAGATGGGCCCTTACTAAGGCTTTTCTAACAGAACTCATAATTTATCATAAGAATGAAAGTTAACTAGATGGCCTACTTCACGCCTCCACACAGTGGGAAAGGGAAACACTATCTGTCACAAGGCTTAGGTCTTCTAATAATGAAACTCTTAGAACCACTAAATTTTCATGAGAGATTCTTAGATCCCTTATAGAAGAAGATACAAAAATTAGTTTGTTTTTCCACAGGACGGATATCAAATGAAACTTGAGATACTTTGCAATATTCTTCGGCGCGGATTTTTGTTAGAGAATAAGATTCTCTTTCTGTCTTCTCTGAAAATCTAGAAAAAGATTTTACTTGCTAGAGCTTTTCATATATACTATCTACGTGTGTAACCTTATTATTTGAAGGACGAAGAGAAGTATATATACTACTATTCAAATCGGCAGAATAGACAAGAGAGAGAGAGGAGATCAAATGCGAATAAACCCTGTGCGAAGAGAATGTGAATAACCTTCCTGCACAGTGGCGGCCGGCTCGCCGGCCGCCGGCCTCCCGGGGTTCGCCGGCCGCCGCCGATGCAAATAACCCTTCAAAGCCCTGATTTTTTGGCATGCCGGCGGCGCACGTAAGGGCCAGCGCCGCCGATAGGGCGACCTCCGCCGGCCCTCAGGTTTCGCGGGTGTCACCGCCGGCCGCAGCTGCTGGAGGTCGCCGTCGATGCCGCTGGATTTGGATTCGACAGTCCAGATGAACTATTCGCATATTCGCACACAACTCTTCTTCGCACCTGATCAGTCCTCTCTCTCTATATATATATATCTACATTCTATAAATGTTTAGGCCAAATTGAAGGTGAGTTTCGTTCATTAATCAAATCTTAGCCGTCAGACAAAGGAATTGTAGACTGCAAATAGCTATTTCCTGAAAATCTTCCTCCCTCCCATCCTCCCAAAAACAGCCTGATAGCACTGTTCTCCTAACGCCTTATCCGCAGTTTCCCTTCGCCGCCGCTGGCCTGCCCGGAGCGCCGCCGATGTCCTGTTCGGCGGTGCTCCGGCAGGGCCACCGCCGACGGTGGCCTTGCTGAAGCACCGCCGAACTACCCCCGACGCGTCCGCCGAACTACCCCCGACGCGTCCGCCGAACTATCCCCGGCGGGTTCGCAGGGGTCCGGCGACTCCGCCGATGGGCTCCGGGCAGGCCGCCGGCGGCGGCGGAGGGAAACCGCAAGCATGCATTTTTTCTTTTATAAAATTATCTAAAAAATAAAAAAAACTGTTCAAATAATTATATATATATAGATATAAATAATAAGTATATATATAATTATATATTTATAATTTACAAAAAAGAAGAAAACTACAAATATGTATACATATAATTTACAAAAATGAAAAAAATAAAAAATAACTGGGTGCGTGCCGGGGGCGGGCAGGGCACTGTCGCGCGGGGCACGAAGCCCCCCCCCCCCCCCCGTGCACTATCGCTCTTGTGTGTGTGTGTATGTATGTATACAAATAATTAAATATTGAAACTCAATATTTGTAATATCTCCCCCGGCCTAATAAAACCGATGCAAAAAAACTTAAACCAACAAGTTCTCAACATTTGACACCTGTAGTCATCGGCAGGACGAATCTACATGTGACGAACATGCGATGTCCTAATCCTAAATGAATTTATTATGGTCCCGAATTCAATCGCGTATATCGCCGGCGCGATCGCGCGGCCCTTACCTAGTTTCTATTTTTAATTGTGCGCATTTTGATCCTTCGTGCCTAAGCCCATGGAGGGGGCATTTTGGGAACCATTGTGACTCTTATTAGGGCCCGGTTGGGGCCAAGATTATTATGCAAGATTTATTATCCAATTATATCTCTCTATTCCTCTCCCTCTTTCTAGTCTATCGTAAACCCTACCCGACGCCTCCCGCTCGCTCGGAACAGCGCCGCATCCCACATAACTCGCACAATGCCGCCTCCCTCACCTCTCACCGGTCGGCGTCCTCTACACCATTGCGCCTGAGGGTTATAATAAGGGGTCCGCCTCCCTCCTCTAGGACTTCCCTCTTCGTCATCCTTGCACGAGATCGCAATCTAGGACACGTAACAACTTGGTATTACAGGGAACGGTCCTCCCCGACGCCAATCCAGCGCCGCTTGCCTCTTATGTGGCCGACCACACCCTCACCGACGACATCCGCGCCCAACGTCGCTCGAACATGAACCTTCTACGCCCGCCCGCACAGATCCAGTCGCCTCCGCCTTTTTCCGCATCTTGCACCAACTGCTCAGCACCCAATACTCCCGGGCTCCTCCATTGACGGCGGATCCTTGCTCGATACCTCTACCGGGCTGCTACCTGCACCGGTCCTTCCTTCCTCAGTTCCTACAGCCCCTTTGGCGCCGACAACCCTCCGTTTTCTCTTCCGGCAATGGCCAAACCACCCGCCCTATCTCAGATTTTTGAGTCCTTGGCAAAGCTCCTAGCGGATAACAACACTGCCCTCATCAGTGTCATCACTGCCCAACTAGCGGCTAACCGACCGTTACAACCGGAAACGACCTCCTCCCATGACGGACTGATCCTGCCAACTCCGGAATTTGTACCCCCGCGACACGAGGGCAAGAGTGTACCACGATACGTGCGGATGGTCTTTCCAATCTTCGACGTCCACGAGGACCCCTTGGTCTGGCTCTCTCGCTGTGAGCAGTTCTTCGCCAATCAGCGCACCTCATGAAAAAAATGGTTCAATGTCGCTTCTTTCCACCTGATGGGATCAACCCAATTTTGGTTTTCCTAACTGTAATGGGAGAAACCACTCCTATCATGGGGGAATTCAAATTCAACTGCAACCTCCGTTTCGGCCCACAACTCCGCAACAATCCCTTGGGGGATCTAATTTCTCCGGCAGAGCGGCCCGATCGACGAATACCTCGAGCAGTTTTAGGTCCTCCTGGCCCGGACTCCCTCGATTTTTTCTACCCAGTAGGTGGCCATCTTCACTGCGGGCCTCCATGAACGCCTCCGCGTGGATGTGGAGTTTCATGCCCCCACAGATTTGATGGTCTCCGTGAGCTTGGCTTGCATTTGCGAGAAGCGTCAGATGTTGGATCGCCCCATCTCCATATCTTAGACAACGAGGGGTCCACCCGTGGCCCTCCCCCGTTGATGTCACCCACAACCATCCCTCTAGCTCAGGACCGTGATATCGACCGTCCATCCACCGTCCGCCGACTGTCTACACAAGAGATGATCAACCGTCGTGCCAAGGGCCTCTATTACAACTACGGCAAACCATATTTTTGTGGTCATCGCTGCAAGCATCTCTTCTAGCTGGAGGTGGATGACTATTCTGCGGAGAGGGATGCTAACACGTACACGGGGATCCGAACACCTCCGCCAACGTAGAACAAGCTTGACGGCAAGCTTGCCACAAAGGAGGGTCGTGATATTATGGTCCCGCATTCGGTCGCGTATATCGTCGGCGCAATCGCACGGTTCTTATCTAGTTTCTATTTTTAATTATGGGCATTTTGATCCTCCGTGCCTAAGCCCAAGGAGGGGGCATTTTGGGAACCATTGTGACTTTTATTAGGGCCTGGTTGGGGCCATGATTATTATGCAAAATTTATTATCCAAATATCTCTCTCTATTCATCTCCCTCTCTCTAGTATATCGTGAACCCTACCCGACGCCTCCTGTTCGCTCGCAACAGCGCCGTATTCGGCATCGCTCGCACAACGCCATCTCCCTCGCC
This sequence comes from Platanthera zijinensis, assembly GCA_039513925.1. Classification (NCBI taxonomy): domain Eukaryota; kingdom Viridiplantae; phylum Streptophyta; class Magnoliopsida; order Asparagales; family Orchidaceae; genus Platanthera; species Platanthera zijinensis. The sequence goes on from CM077096.1 coordinate 27,331,328, forward strand.
TCTCACCGGTCGGCGTCCTCCTCCTCTCCACCATTGCGCCCGAGGGTTACAAGAAGGGATCCACCTTCCTGCTCCAGGACTTCCCTCTCTGTCCTACTTGCACGAGATCGCAATGTAGGGCACATAACATAATCCAAACAATCATGTGACAATGTGAATGGAAGTACAAACCGACTAAACTAAAGATGTGAACTGAACTGATGATGGCTAACCCTAAACTCTAATGTCGTGCTCATGAGTCAACATGTAAATAATTCGGATGAGCAAATAATTAAAGAGCAAGATTTAAAACTCATGCCTTCAATCACAATTAATCACAAACATTCAAATTGGGTACGGGACTAGAAATCATAAGTTAAATGAGATTGCACTGAATATAAATGTAAGGCTATAAATCTTGGACACGTACTAATGTTTTGGTTGATAAATCTAGGATACACACTGAAATTTAGGCTAATAAATTTAGGACACACATTAAAATCAATGCAACCAAGATATTTGGAGCAAAATATTTATAGCAATAAAGGTACATCTGTAAAACGGGAAGAAGTGAAAAATAAATGTAATGGCTCATCAAGTGATTGACACCGAGAGTGGAGGATGAGGTGGGCGGGCATGAGACGGTCGTAGGAGTGTTAAGAAGGTTCCGATGTGTGGTTTTGCGAGGAAGTGGAGAATGCAAATTTTAGGACTTCATGAACTTGGGATTTTAGCGGGGAGGGGTATAGAGGAGGAGGCTCGACAAGGGAATAAAAGGGCTGGAAGAGCTGGTTAAGCTCTAGGAAGGTGCTTGGCGGTTGTTTAGTGGAGCAGTGAGGGGAGATTGTTAGGGTGGCGTGGTCAGTAAGGTGCTGGGATTGGAAGGAGTGGTTGGAGGTTTCTGTTGGAGGGGGTGGTAGGGTGCTGGAAGGGGTAAACGAGGGAGACATGGGAATTGTAAGGGAAAAATAAGGGAGGAACGTCAGCAGGAGGGTAATGAGATGCCAAGAAGGCTTGTCGGAGCTGAATGAGCCAGTGACGAGTCAGCATGCAGATGGAGAAAGGGTGGCAGAAGCATCATGAAGTTGGATGAGGCAGTGGGAGGTGGGGTATGCAGTGTAATTTTAGAATGTTGGAGGGCGTTGTAGAGGCCTCGATGTGGATGGAATAGAGTAAGATGGAGGCATTGACACCCTCAAAGGCTGGGCTTGGCGATAATGGCATTGTGTGGGATGGTCGACGTCATACTGAGTGGCTATATCGTGAAGTATCATTAATACTCCCTCGGAATTTGTCTATAAATAAGACCTCAAGGGTACCAAGAATGGTACCTTGAATCCCCCATAAGTCCTCTACTCATCAGTTTGTGTCTTCCCAATACCTAGCTCAGCCCTTTGGTTTTGAGGGGAAGCTCTTTTCGACTTCCGATTACATGGCGGGGCCTCCTCACTGCAGCATACGAGTTGTATTTATAAACAGTTCATTTCTCTCTCTTGCTCTAGCCATTAGATCTGTGACGTTCGATCGCAGGATCAGTAACCTTGGGTTGCCATTGGTCCGAACATTTGGAGCTAGGTTTTTCTTGGTTCCACTATTGAAGGAGACTCCTCGCTTGCAGATTCTTCTTCTTGTACCGTCCTTGGTTTGGTGAATCAATAGTGGAGGAAATTTCCTTCACTTCCACTGATGTTACAGATCCACTCGCCAGGGAGGATCTCATTATTGATAAACTCCCTTCATTTATTATGGAAGATGAAGAGGTGGAGCCTCCTTCCACCACTCCCACTTATCAAACTCATAATTTCTTATTTCCTGATTTTGCTATCTCCCCTGTGCAGAAGGAGGTAAAGGAGCACGAGATCCCATTTGTTTCTGAGGCTTTCTTTTTGTAGGAGTATGATGGACCAAATCATCAATCGCACTTCAAGTCATGGAGGTTAGTTTTCTCCTTCATCCTTTTATATTTTGTATCCCCTACCTGCAAAACATAGGTATTACTATTCAGATAAAGGTGTAACTGTCTTATCTCTGTATCGGTACCTGATACCGACATAGATATTATGGGAGTTACTTGTTCATTTTTGTTTTTCTACTCCAATAAGTTAGAATTTTATTACAACCCGAATAAGTCGTTTCGGGTGACAATAAACTCAGTAATTATCTTTAGTTTATCTTTGTCTAACTTTTGAAAATTTTAGTTTTTATTAAATTAGTTAAAATACCTAATTTCGATAAATAAATAATCATATAACGTGATCCTTGCATATTATTGGGTGACCGGGATTTTCCGTGTGTGTCGCTGCTGTTCTGGGCTATGTTGCACGGACACGGACACGTGCCACACGATACGACACGACACGCGACTCGTCAATTCTAAAAAAATATCATATTCCAACACGCTGGGACACGTATATTAAATATTTATTTTTGATAGCAATCTCATAATCTAAATGTTCCCGTCGACTCATGTTAAATGCATTCTCAAACAAACATTTCCCCCCACTTTCAATCTTCCTTTTTCTAAAGAAAATATTCACTCCACTAGTAGATCCACCTTCACTACTTGAAATGCTAGAAGAGGGCAAAGACACTTTTTAGGAACAAGACTCGTTATTCTTGCATTCAAAAATCATTAACAAATGTGCTCTCACTCTTGTATATGAACTTATAAAATTTTTTCACAAAAATTGCACTTCTAAGACAAATTGCATCCCACCTCACCATGAGTAGCTAGCTTGTTGACAAACCTTTATACTGGTTTATTTGGATCATCATCAATAGATATAGGCTCTTCTGGACCACTATTACTACCCTTACTTGAAGACATTCTACAAAATAAAAAAATAGTCACAAAATTCTAATAATAGAAACACCACAAAAACAACAATAAGATTAATAAAAAAACAACAAATAAATAAATCACAGAGCGCCGGAGCCTGGAGCAGAGCCAGCGAGGAGAGTGTCGAAGAGTGTCGGAGAGTCCGAAGAGTGTCGGAGAGTCCGACACCGACACGCTGGGCATTTTGTAGTGTCGATGCTTCATAGGTTCTGGGATAATTTTAGAGGCCCGAATACCAATTTTGCGAGTGCAAGCCCGTGCATTAAATTCGCAAGCGCGTGCGTCTCTTCCGGTTAGCGTACACGAACAAGCGAATAAGATCCGCATGTGCATGCGCCCTAGACCTTATTAAGGTACGTCGACCCGAACCCCTTTTTTGCACATTTGCTTCATCCGCATGCGTTCGCCTCCTCACCGTGTGTGCGCCATTCTTCTCGCCGGTGGCCACCACTTTTTCTCTCTGAAAGGTGATCTAGGGGCGGTCCCCTACCTCCATCCTTAGATAATTTCTCAAATATTTCTTAGTTTTTTCTTGAAGGGTTTTTCCCTAGGTTTTCTCTTCCCTCTTTGCAATCTTAGTGTCAAACATGAATAAGATTTTAGCAAGGAAGAAAAAGGAAGTGGCCTCGCTATGATGAAGAAGCTTGGGTCGCAATGCTCACTTTTGAGGACCCGCAAATGCACAAACGTCAGTCACCTCCGTGAGCAAGAGTTCGTAAGACACCGCTATATCGAGTGGGAGGCCTTCCGAGCTCTCCCCTTACGGCCGCAGGTTGAAGCATTGGTGATGCATAGCAGGTGGACCGGATCACTAAGCTTTTGAAACATAAAATAGAAAAATACAAAAAATTGAAATATTCCAAAGAGCGCAAAGTTGGTCTCCGATTGTCAATTTGATGATCCAAATGTCATCAATCCTATAAATTGCTCAAATGAGACTATCGATCTCCATTAAACGGATTCCAAACCAAAATTCTGAGATTATTACTGACAGGCTAGCTCCATATTCATAAGGGTGACTAAATTTTATGCTAGTCGTCTACCAAACACAATCCTCACCATTTTTCATCCGGGCATGAGACTGGCATAGGCTGGAGTATATGGAGCTTAAATTTAGCAGTACAAGAAGGACAGATGACCTCATTATTAAGTTGGGTGATCAAGATATTTCCCGTAGCGAGTGTTTTAAATATCTTGAAACGATAGTTCAAAAAGACTGAGGTATTGATAAAGATGTGACACATAGAATCCAAGCGGGTTGGTTGAAGTGAAGAGGCGCGTCAGAGATCTTATGTGATCGTAAAGTACCACTAAAATTTAAGGGCAAGTTTTACCATATTGCAATTAGACCCGCGATGCTCTATGGTTCTGAGTGTTGGGCAACGAATTGTGTACATGAGCAAAAAATGGGAGTTGCGGAGATGAGAATGCTTAGATGGATGTGTGGACACACGAGATTGGATTAAATTAGGAATGAAAGTATCATGGATAAGACAGGAGTAGCACCAATTGCAGAGAAGATGCGAGAAGCTCGTTTAAGATGGTTTGGACACGTACAAAGGAGACCATTAGAGACACATGTTAGTCGTTGTGAGAGTATAGTCACTAGCCATGTTAAACATGGGAGGGGTAGACCAATAAAAACTTGGCATGAAACTGTAAGGAAAGACATAATGTACTTAGGCATTAGTGAGATTATGACAAAAGATAGGGCACAATGGTGACGAAGGATCCATATAGCCGACCCCACTATAGTGGGATAAAGGCTTGAGTGTTGTTGTATTACTGACAAGCTAGCTATGATGAATATTTGCTCTCCTGCAACTCTTGCAGATTTATGATTGTAAATAGTTTCCATTTTGCTGGTGTTATATATTTGGATGTGCATAAAGAGATATGTAAGAGAGAGAAAATCACTCCTTTTGTATTATTCATGAAAGTATAGGAATACATACACTTATATAGAGGTAGATAGAGGGAGAGATATCTACTTTTACAATGTGAGACTAAAGGAGCTATACATAGGCCAATACACATGAGCCTCCCAAATGAGCTAATTCTATTTTATCTTTAACACTCCCTCGCAAGCTGGAGCGTACAAGTCATAAGCGTCAAGCTTGGATAAAAACTGATAGTACAAAGTCCGAGAAAGAGCCTTGGTGAAGATATCAACAATTTGACTGGAGGACGAGACATGTTCCAATACTATCTTCTTTGATTGAACCTTCTCCCGAATGAAGTGACAGTCAACTTCAATATGCTTTGTGCGCTCATGAAACACCGGATTCTTGGAAATATGTATGGCCGCTTGACTATCACAGAGCAGGGTAGCAGGAGAGGAGAGTGTGAGACCCATATCGCTGAGGAGGCCCTCTAGCCAGGTGACCTCAGATACGACCGCTTCCATAGCACGATATTCAGCCTCAGCAGACGAGCGAGCAATAACAATCTGTTTCTTGCTGCGCCAGGTAATAAGGTGTCCACCGAGGTAGGTGCAAAAACCAGTTGTGGAATGTCTATCATCAAGTGACCCTGCGCAGTCCGCATCAGAGTAGACAACAAGAGATAAAGAAGACGAAGGCTTATAAACAAGTCCTTGTCCAGGAGCCTTCTTTAAATATCTGAGGATTCGCTCGACGGCTCGGAGATGAGAAGTCCGAGGAGTATGCATGAATCGGCTTACCACTCCAACAACGAATGAGATATCAGGCCGCGTAACTGTGAGGTAGATTAATTTCCCCACCAAGCGTCGAAAGTACTCTGGATTGGTCAGAACAGGGTCATTCCCAGAGTCATGATTCGACAACTGATGATTCATATCCATCGGATTATCTATAGGTTTGCATCCCGAGTAGCCCGCACTTTGTAGAAGATCTATGCAATACTTCTGTTGAGATAAGACTAGTCCATCAGGTCTCCTTGCAACCTCAAGTCCAAGGAAGTATCGCAGAGTACCCAGATCTTTTGTCTGAAAGACGGAGTTCAGATGTTGTTTGATTTTCTGGATCCCGATGGTGTCGTTTCCCGTAATCAGAATGTCATCAACATAGACAAGAAGAAGAACTGTCCTTGTTGCTTGATGACGAGTAAGAAGAGAGAAATCAGCAGAACTCCGAGTGAATCCCATCTCGTGAACCACCTTACTGAACTTATCAAACCAAGCGCGAGGGGATTGTTTGAGACTATATATAGACTTCCGGAGAAGACATACACAAGACTCCCCCGTGGTCTCAAACCCAGTTGGTTGGTGCATATACACAGTCTCTTGAAGACCGTCATTGAGAAAGACATTTTTGATATCCAATTGATGAAAGAGCCATTGGCGGTGCATAGCAAGAGAGATTAGAACCCGCACAGTACTTAGTTTTGCCACCGGAGAGAACGTTTCGTCATAATCGAGGCCATGTTGCTGAGTGAAGCCCCGGGCCACCAGACGGGCTTTGAGACGAGCAACTGTTCCATCAGGAACATGTTTGATTGTAAAGACCCATTTGCAGCTAACACAAGACTGATCAGGAGGGGGAGGAACAAGGTCCCAAGTCTGGTTAGCCCAGAGAGCTGTCATCTCGTCGTCCATGGCCGCACGGCAGCCCGGATGTTGTAGGGTATCCTGCAAGGAGTTAGGAATGGAAATAATGGAGAGAGAGAGCAAAAGTGTGAAGAGGTGGAGAGAGGCGATGTAGGGATACATAGTTTCCAATGGAATGAGCCGTAGAGGGTGGTGTTTGATCGTCAATGCGCAGAAGATTATCCGTAGTAGGGGGCTGCTATCGGCCTGCAATCCTGCACGAGCGGCGAGTATAGACACGGGTAGGTGGAGGAGCGGAAGAAGTGGGAGGCAGTGATGTGACGGGGACAACCGGACGAGGAATAGTGGTCTGAGGTGGTAGAGTGGAGGTGTGAGAGAAGAAGCTTTCATCTTCAGCAAAGGTAACATCCGCGGAGACGAGCACCTTGTTGATTGAGGGAGAGTAGCAAACATACCCCATTTGGGTATGAGAGTAGCCAACAAATATACATTTGGTGGCGGGGCGGCAAGTTTGTCACTTGGTGGTCCGAGAGAGTGAACATAACAGGCACATTCAAATGTTCGAGGCGTGAGAGAAAAATGGGACTTGGAAGGAAACAGGAGACTGAATGGAGAAACAAAGTTAAGAACAGAGGATGACATACGATTAATGAGATAGCAAGCAGTAGAGACAACAAAGTTCCAATATTCAGCGGGGACCTTCATTTGAAGTATGATTGACCGAGTGACATCAAGGAGATGATGATTCTTCCGCTCGACCACACCATTCTGCTGGGGTGTGTACGCACACGAAGTTTGATGAATTATCCCAAAGTCGGTGTATAAGTTGGAGAAGCTGCGACTAGTGTATTCACGAACGTTGTCAGTGCGAAGCGTTTGTACGGTAGTAGAAAATTGCGTACGTATTTCAATAATAAATGCACGGAAAACAAAAGTTAGCTCAGTACGATCATGAAGCAAATAAAATCATGTGAGGCGCCATCAATAAAGGTTACAAAGTAGCGATAACCAAAAAGACTGGGAAGTTTATAAGGACCCCAGATATCATAATGAACTAAAGAAAACGGAGTACTACTCCGGTTACATGCAGGAGAGAAAGAAATACGATGCTGCTTGCCAAAGATACATGACTCACAAGAAAATTCCTGTAAAGAGATATCAGGAAGGGCCTTCTTGAGAATCTGAAGAGGAGCATGGCCAAGACGACGATGTCAGTTGATGGAGGGAACAACAGAGAGTGAAGTGGGAAAAGCGTCCGGGAGATAAAGCCCGTTTGACAGCCGTCCTTTACCAATGATAGTCTGTGTTCGACGATCCTGCATGACAAAAGAAGAAGGAGAAAAGATTAGACAGCAATCAAGATCTTGAGCAAGCCTACTAACAGACAGTAGGTTGAAGGGAGATCCCGGAACATGAAGGACCGAGGTTAAGGAGAGAGTGGGAGTAAGTTGCAGATCAGCAGCTCCAGACACAGGAGTAGTATCGTCATTGGCCACAGTGATAAACTTGGGATACTCAGTGTGCATGTACTGAGGAGGTTTCTGAGAGGTAATGTGATGGGTGACTCCAGAGTCCAGGATCCACTGAGAGCTGTAGGAGAGACAGGAGATACCTTCAGTAGAGAAGGAAGCAACCGAGCCAGAGGAACGGTTGACCATGCCTTGAAGCTGCAGTATCTGTAGGCGGAGGTCATTGATATCCTTCTGAGCAGTAGATGAGGGGTCGGTGGGAGAGGATCCTGCAGGAGCAGGAGCAACAACAACAGCATGATCAGTAAGATGAGGAGGCAAACCATGTTTGCGATAGCAGGTAGCTTCAAGGTGGACATCACGACCGCAGTAAGTACACTTGAGAGTAGAGCGTCCAGCACGTCCCCGACCACGAGACGTGAAGCGGCCTCCCCGAGTAGAAGATCCCCGACCAGAGAGAGCAGGAGTAGGGAGTAGGGGCTGCTGGAGCAAAGCCGGAGAAAAGGTGGCTGGAGCCTCGGGAGGTAGTGTAACCTCAAGCACCATTGAGCAAACATCAGACAGAAAGGGTGTAGTAGAAGAAGAGAGAATCTGGGTCCGGATGCTGTGAAGATGACTAGGAACACGGGCCATCATCATAGCGATCTCAACAGCCTCCTTTTGTGCCCGTTGAGTAGCAAGGTCTGCAGAGGGAGGTTGGTGTTGTATTCAGGCCTCTACCAGGGTTCTGGTCATGGCAACAAAGGAAGTTAAGTTGCCAGTGTAGCAAGGGTCCAATGATTGAAGAGCAGAGATGATGTCGAAAAGGTGTTGTAAGCTATCCTGGCCAGATGTAGAGGGAGTGCAACTCATCCCACATTTCCTTAGCAGTTTCGTAATACATTGTCATTCGGTAAGACTTTGTGTCCATAGAGTTAAGCAACCAAGATTGGACTCGGCCGTCATCGCGAAGCCAGTCATCAGAGGGATCAGCAGGTTTGACCCGAGTAAGGTGAGGGAGTAGACCCTTAGTCTGCAGAACATGACGAACGGAATGAGTCCATTCGACATAGTTGGCCTTTCCGCTGAGAGAGATAGTGGTGATGCGAAGTTCATCACGGACCTCGGAAGGCAAGGCAGCAACACGGGTGGGCAGAGAGGAGGTAGCCGCAGTTGAGTCACTGGATGCCATGGCGGAGAGAAGCAGGACAGGCGGCTAGCGGTAGCGGACTGAAGCAGGAGCTCGCAAGAAAGAGAGGGCGAGCAAGAACCCGGAAGGGCAGGTCGTGGCGACTAGAAAAAGGCCGTGACTACTTAGAGCAGGTCGCGGTGACTAAGCAGATCGCAGGCACGACGACAAGAAGGGCGCAGTGACAAGGAGAAGAGCGCGACAAGGCGCAATTTGAGAGAGGCCGCGGCGACCAAAGACAAGTCGCAGCGACTAAGAGCAGTTTGCAGTGGTCTGGAGCAGTCCGCGAGAAGAGAGCTCGCAGCGGTCTGGAGCAGTCCGCAAGAAGAGAGCTTGCAGCGGTCTGGGGCAGTCCGCGAGAAGAGATCTTGCGGCGGTCTGGAGCAGTCCGCGGGGGGTATATCAGGAGGTCGCGAGCGAGAAGAGAGCTTGCACCGGACTGGAGTAGAAACTCGCAAGGTATAAGAGAGCGAGCTCGCAGCGGACTGGAGAAGAGAGAAGCAAAGCAGTGAGAAGAGAGCTCGCAGCGGACTGGAGGAGCGAGGAGCTTGCAACGGACTGAAGCAGAGCAACGAGTAGGTAGGGAAGAAGTGGACCCCAAATGACAGAGAGGTGAGGTTATAAGTAGCCCTGAAAGGAGGAAGGTGGAACCACGGAGAGGAGAGAGGTGGATAGATAATGGCAATCCGCAGGAGCCCAGCGGTCAGTGAGAAGAGGCAGATAGATACGGCAGCCCGCAGGAGGCCGGCGGTCAGAGAGAAGAGGCGGGTAGAAACCGGAGTCCGCTGGAAGCACAGGGAAGGAGGAATTCCTCTGATACCATGTAGAAATAGATATGCAAAAGAGAGAAAATCACTCATTTTGTATTATTCTCCAAAGTATAGGAATACATACACTTATATAGAGGTAGATAGAGGGAGAGAGATCTACTTTTACAATGTGGGACTAAAGGAGTTATACATGGGCCAATACACATGGGCCTCCCAAATGAGCTAATTCTATTTTATCTTTAACAGGATGTAATGGTATGGGTTTTATTTACTTTCTTTTATTTTGAGTTTGTCTTAAATTTGTTTCTTAGTTATACAACTATAACTCTTTATAACTCTGCTTAATAAATGATGAAAAACACTTCCGAACCATATTCTACTTCTTACTACATTTAGGAAGATTGCTGCAGGATGTTAGACCGTTGGTAATCTACAACACTCCAGTTGAAAAATATTTAAAAGATTAGCAGGACAGCAGGAATATTTCTATTCAAAACGCAACACTTAGATTGGAGAAAGTTGAATCAGAAAGAAATTTCAATAGTTGGAGACACTTCAGATATGGCAGTGTCGGGGGTGATGATATCCAAATATTTAGCACAATAATGCAAATTCCATTAAAGTATGATAACTATAAGATAAACATACAAGCTTAATTGGGGCAAGGGGCTCTGACACTGAAAGTGTTAAATCTTCATTCCATTCTGGATTGGTATTCTTCTTCTTTACACTAGTCTTCAATTTCTGCACCAAAAATGAGGCATAGGGATACGGCAAGATTATGAAAATGTAAGGCAAAACTGCTACATCTTGTACTATAAACATTAGTGCACCAGGTACAAGAAATGGTTAATTCAATTTATAGCTACATCATATAAAAGGAATGGGGCCATATGAAGATTTTGAGCTATATGTCAAGTTTGTCAGATCAAAAGAACAACTTTCTTGATACTTAGGTTGCTCATGGACCATATCAAGATTTATAGTAGTATATCTAGTTCATCTGTTCATAAGAGTTGCATCCAATGAAGCAAAGAAAATATGAATTGAAAAATGAGTCTTTAACGTCATGATGTGGATGAAGGATCAAGATATTCTGACTGAGAGGCAATGTAATATTGTAATATTAGCTCATAAACCAATAGGCACTCCATTAAGTTTGGTAAAATCTAGAAAAACATAAATGGCGTAACCAAAAAAGATAAGAGAGACAATTACAGAAGTACTCTAGGCGCAACTACAGAAGTAGTCTAGGCGCACTAGCAGGGCAATTGCATTTTACCATAATCAGATAACCCGAGGATAATAATCGACTTAACACAGAAACGCAGATTTCATTGAGCTTCAGACATATTAATAAAGGATCATTATTGCCAAAAATTGTCAATGATCAAAGAACATTGAGACAAATAAATATCTTACATAATGCAAATAACAAGTATGATGTAGCTATGAGACAAGGAATGAAAGATAGAATATTTGCATGAAATAGGGAAAAAAGGCTAGTGTTGTGCAGTTTCTAGTAGAGATGATTTTCATTTCTTTTGTTGAATCACTAGAAGTCTATGTTAATACAATGATAGTTGTAGAGAAGTGTACGAGCGATGAAGGAAAAACAGTAAAACTTGTATATCCTTGTTGAGTATGTAAATACAATGTATGAGTACACATATATAGGGAGAGGAAGGTGAGAGGAGTCTCATATACACGGTGTGGGATTAATACAAGAATAGGAGTTATACTAAATGGGCCAATACATGGGCCTTTATATGTTCTTTTCTAACACTCCCCCACAAGTTGGAGCTAACAAGTCGAAGGCACCAAGCTTGGACAAGAACTGATAAAACAGGGTACTCTGTAGGGCCTTAGTGAGAAGATCAGCAACTTGGTCAGTACCCGGAACATGTTTCAATTCCAGCTTCTTCATTTGAACTTTCTCCCGAACGAAGTGAAAATCAACTTCAATGTGTTTCGTTCTCTCGTGGAAGACCGGATTCTTAGCTATGTGTATAGCAGCTTGACTATCACATAGTAAGGTAGCTGGTGAGGGAAGTTTTACTCCTAGATCAGCGAAGAGACTTTCAAGCCATGTAAGCTCAGATACAACAGATGTCATCGAACGGTATTTAGCTTTAGTTGAAGATCGAGCAACCACATCTTGTTTCTTACTGCGCTAGGTAATAAGGTGACCTTCGAAGTAGGTGCAAAATCCGCTGGTAGAGCGCCGATCATCCAAGGAACCAGCATAATCTGCATCTGAATATGCAACTAATGTTGGAGTAGAGGAAGAGGTTTTGTATACCAGTCCTTGACAAGAGGTTGTTTTAAGATATCTTCGAATGCGTTCGATGGCCTATAGATGAGACATCCGAGGAGAATGCATAAACCGACTGACAATCCCAACAACAAAAGATATGTCTGGTCTCGTGACTGTTAGGTAAATCAGTTTGCCAACGAGACATCGATAGTATTCTGGATTCGGAAGAAGTAGATCATCCGAGTCATGTGAACAAAGCTTATGATTGACATCCATCAGAGTATTGGTCGGTTTGCATCCAGAGTAGCTGACATCCTGAAGGAGGTCGAGGCAATACTTCCGCTGAGATAGAACGAGGTCATCAGGACGTCTTGCAATCTCAAAGTCGAGAAAGTATCGAAGGTTCCCCAGATCTTGTGTTTGAAAAACAGAGCTTATGTGTTGTTTGATCATTTGTATTCCCTTTGAGACATCACCTGTGATTAGGATGTCATCGACGTAGACTAAAAGGAGAACGATATATGTTTTGTGATGTCGAGTAAACAGAGAGAAATCTGTCGAGCTCCTTGTGAAACCAACCTCTCACACAACCCTACTAAATTTGTCGAACCATGCCCGAGGGGATTGTTTGAGACCATAAATCGACTTCTAGAGGTGACAAACCCGAGACTCCCCCGTGGTCTCAAATCCCGGAAGTTGTTGCATGTAGAATGTTTCTTGATAATCACCATTTAAAAAGACATTCTTGATATCCAATTGATGTAAGGGTCATTGGCGATGCACAACCACTGAGAGGACACGAACCTTGTTGAGCTTGGCCACTGGAGAAAACGTTTCCTCATAATCAAGACCTTGTTATTGAGTAAACCCACGAGCCATCAGTCGGGCCTTAAGACAATCAAGTGTCTCATCAGGAGCATGTTTGATGACAAAGACTCATTTACAACCAACAGTATTCTAGTATGGAGGGAGAGGAACTAGATCTCACGTTTGGTTAGCCCAGAGGGCTGTCATTTCTTCATCCATGGCCACACACCAGCCCGGATGTTGGAGAGCTTCCTGCATAGAGTTAGAGACAGAAATAGAGGATAATGAAGTAGCAAAGGTATGAACCACTGAGGACAGGCGATGTAAAGATATATAGTTCGCCATGGGATGAGCGGTGGAGGTCGGTGTCGGATCAGCAGGTCGCAGAGTGTCAGAGGTCAAAGCCGACTGCATCGGGCTTGCGGAGCGAGGAGGGCAGCGAGTGTAAACACAGATAAGAGGGGGCTTGTGGAGGGCGGGAGCCGGATCAAGGAGGAGTGGTGGAGTGGTAACTGGGATGACAGGTCTTGGTAAGGATTGTGGTGGAAGAGGTAGGTTTGGAGCGGAAAAGAACGGTTGATCTTCCTGAAAGGTAACATCAGCTAAAACGATTATCTTGCAGGTAGTAGGAGAGAAGCAAACATAGCCTTTCTGAGGACGGGAATAACCGACGAACATATGTTTGGTCGCCCATGGATCCAACTTGTCTGCGGACGGACCTAGTAAGTGAACATAGCAGGTACAACCAAATATGCGGGGTGTGAGAGAGAATGACGGAGTAGAGAGGAAGAGGAGACTAAACGGAGTAGCATTCTGGAGGACGGAGGAAGGAAGACGGTTAATGAGATAACATGTCGTTGAAAGTGCAAAGTTCCAATAAGCCTTGGGTACCTGCATTTGAATCATGAGGGAGTGAGCAACATTAAGAAGATGTTTTTTTTGTTGGGGGTATAAACACACGACGTCTGGGGAATAATTCCAAATTCTGAGCAGAGATTGGCAAATTCATGGCTAGTGTATTCGCGAGCATTATCTGTTCGGAGAGTTTTAATTTTGTCGGAAAACTATGTGCAAGTTTTAAGAACGAAAACCTGAAACACACGGGAAAGCTCAGAGCGATCATGTAGTAAGTACAACCATGTTGTTCGAGAATAATCATCAATAAAAGTGATAAAATAACGATAACCAGATACATTAGTGATTTTATACGGACCCCAAACATCAGAATATACTAAAACAAAAGGAGCAGAACTCTGAGTACAATGAGTAGGAAACGATGAACGATGCTATTTTCCCAAGATACATCAATCACACGTAAAATCTGGAAGAGAAATATCAGGAAGAGCATTCTTGAGGACCGGAAGAGGAGCATGCCCAAGACGCCGATGCCAATCAACAAAGGAGACTGAGGAGAGGATAATAGAAGAAACATCAAGAAGGTAGAACCCATTTTGCAGATGTCCTTTACCAATGATACTCTGCATCCGTCAATCCTGCATCAAAAAAGAAGAAGAGGTGAATGTGACAAAGCAATTCAAATCGGCAGTGAGGCGACTAGCATAAAGTAATTAAACGGGGAGCCCGAGACATGAAGAGCAGAGCGAAGAGAGATAGAGGAATTGAGAGGGATATTAGCAGAGCCGAAGACAAGAACGGTGTCTTCATTGGCCACTGTAATACACTTAGGATGTGGAGAATCCAAGTATTGATGTGGCTTCAGCGATGTGATATGGTGAGTAACACCTGAATCCACTATCCAACACAGACTAGTGGAGAGACAAGCGATACCTTCATTAGAGATGGAGGCAATGGAGAAAGAAGGGTGGCTGAGCATCTCGTGAAGTTGTTGGAGCTGGTGGCTGACCGTCAAGATCAGCACGAGTGGCAGAGGGACTGTGGGTAGCAACAGAAGCAGTCGGACGAGGAGGAAGACCATGTTTGCGGTAGCAGGTCGCCTCAAGGTGTCCATTCTTACCACAAAAAGAACACTTAGGTCGTGGCCGGCCACCTCGACCACTTCCCCAAGAGCCTGAACGTCCTCCACGAGCAGGGGGAGGGAGAGGTAGTAATGTCGCAGAAGAGTACCGGAGAAGGGCCGGCGAGGGAGGTCCGATAGTATCAGGAGGGGGGAACCTTTAGTAGCATGGAACACACATCAGATAATGAGGGAGTAGCAGCAGACGAGAGGATCTGAGCTCGAACACTCTGAAGATGAGGCGGGAAACATGCCATCATCATAGCAATACCGACTGCTTCCTTTTGAGCGCGCTGGGCAGCGAGATCTGTAGTAGGGGCTAATGTTAAATCAAGGCCTCAACCAGTGACTTGGCCCGAGCAACAAATGAGGTTAAGTCGGCAGCACTGCCAGTGTCAAGAGTCTGAAGATCTGTGATGATGTCATACAGGTGCTGGAGACTGTCCTTGCCGGAGTAAAGGGAATGGAGCTCATCCCATATCGCCTTGGCAGTCTCGCGATACATGGTCATGCGGTAAGGTTCAATATCAAGGGAGTTGAGAAGCCAAATCTGAACGCGGTCATCGTCACGCAACTAGCCATCAGTATGTGTAGGAGGATCCTTGGTGAGATGATGCAAAAGTCCCTTGGACTGAAGTACCTGTCTGACAAAATGCACTCATTCAATGAAGTTCTTCTTCCCAGTAAGGGAGATAGTGGTGATCCGCAACTCGTTACACAGTTTAGGAGCAGGGGAACCAAGTGGGCTAAAGAAGAATAGTCAGTAGAGGAACCCATGGCGTGGCGACCTGATGGCTAGGAATAGCGGACGGGAGCTTGGCTATTTGGAGAGGCGACTTCAAGCTGCGAACAACGACAAAGATGAAACCGCGGATACTAGAAAGACGGGACTGAGTCTGCGGCAAGAGAGGACGCAACAATGACTAGCGAACAGAGAAAGAAGCTGCGCAAATAAGAATACTGAAGGCGAAGAGCCTGCTGCGAGAAGCCAGTAGCGGCCAGAAGAAGCGGACAAGATAGGCGGCCTGGAGCTGCAGCAAGAAGAAGCGGCTAGACAACACGACCTGGCCGAGATAGGCAGCCTGGGGGTGCGGCAAGAATAAGCAGATAGGCAGGCACAACAGACTGATTAATGCGGACTAGGACAGAGGTCGCGGCAACAAGGTTTGGCAAAGCATGCAACACAAGCTATAAGAGCAACAACGAACTAAAGACAAACCGCCGACGAGCAACGGACAGGAATCCACGAGTGCAGCGGACTGAGGAGCAACGAGTAGAGTGGAGATCACGGCAAAAGCAGAAGGCCGACAAGCAATGCAGAGGACAAGGCACAACGAACATAATCCAGCAGCAGTCGACAAGGCACAACGGACATAGCAACGAGCAGAGAAGAGATTGTTGTGGGCTGAAGAGCAGCAAGCTGAGATAAGACCGCGGCGGACTGAGTGACTAATAGAGAGAAGACCGCGGCGGGCTGAAGGGAGGCCGTGCTGCGACTAAAGAGACAAACCGCGGAGGGATGAAAGAAGGCCGCGTTGTGACTAAAGAGACAAACCGTGGCAAGGGATCAAGCTCGCGGCAAGGTATCAAGAGGCAAGGAAGATCGCGGTAAGGAATCAGACCGTGGCGGACACAGAACAGGCCGCACGGTGGGTCCCAACAGCGAAATCTATAAAAGCGAGGAGGAGTGGGTCCAAAAGAGGAGGGAGTAGCACAGGGAGAATCGAGCGGCCAGACGATTTTTATTCGTTGAGGATGCGGATAGAAAGTCACACAGAGGTTTGCGGGTAGAAGAAGTCTATCCGCCGAGAAGGTGCGGTTTAGCAAACCGCACAAAGTGCTGCGATTAAAGAATTAGAGACCGGTCAGAGGGATCACAAGCTCTGATACAATGTAAAGAAGTGCACGAGCGATGAAGGAAAAACAGTAAAACTTGTATATCCTTATTGAGTATGTAAATACAATGTATGAGTACATATATATAGGGAGAGGAGAGTGAGAGGAGTCCCATATACACGGTGTGGGACTAATACAAGAATAAAAGGAGCAATACTAAATGGGCCAATACATGGGCCTTTATATGTTCTTTCTAATAATAGTACTAACTACAATTGTCAAGTTCTTTCTTAAACAGAAAGACTATTCTTGATGGCTCCTAGAAATAACCTCCTCTCTTACAAATACGGTGTTGTGGTCCCAGTATTCTCGGGGAACCTAGAATAAAAAACAATTGCTTCAAGAAAGAGTTGTGAAATGTGGAGTGGTAAAGACTTTATTAATTATTAGATGAACCACATTATAACTATATAACAATACTCCTCAAGATTGAAGAAAGATATTCACTAACCCCATCTTGTCACATCCTCAAATCATATCCTCTGAGCCGAGTCCCTTGGTCAAGCAATCTGCTGTCTGACTCTTGGTCGAGACGTGACTCAGTTCGAATAGCCCACAATCCAGCTTCTCCTTTATGAAGAACCTTTTGATCTCAATATGTTTGGTTCTAACATGTTGCACTGGATTATTTGCAATATTGATGACTGACTGACTGTCACGCCACAACTTCATCTTATCTCCTCAATCCAGCTTCAACTCCACCAGGATGTCTTTCATCCACAGGAGCTTTACAACCCCCAATGTCATGGCTCTATACTCAGCCTCTATTGTTGATCTGAACACCACTGACTATTTCTTACTCCTCCAGGAAACAAGGTTACCTCCCACAAATATGCAACAACCCGAGGTGAACCTCCTATCATCTGCAGAGCTTGCCCAATCAGAGTCACAGTAGCCCTCAATCTTCATGTGCTCGTTCCTTCTAAACATTAACCCCTTTTCCAGGGGAATTCTTCAAGTATCGAAGAATCTTGCATCCATATGGCCTTTCCTTGGGTCATGCATATAGCAACTCACCACACTCACTACAAAAGAGATATTTAGACGTGTGTGGCTCAAGTAAAACAACTTCCCAACAAGCCTCAGATACATCTCACGATTAATTGGTTCTCTAGCCTCGACACCCAATTTGCACTTCTGATCGATTGGTGTCGCAATAATCTTGTACCCCAGTATCCCCGTGTCTGTGAGGAGATCTAAGGCATACTTCCTTTAAGAAAGAACCATTATCTCTATCTCGCAAGCAATCTCAATCCTAAGAAAGTACCTAAGAAGACCCAGATCCTTAACCTCGAACTCTTCGCCTAGAACCCCTTTGAAGCGGCCAATATCCTGCTCATCATCCCCTATGATGATCATGTCATCAACATACACTGCAAGCATGATGATGTGACATTTCATCAGGGTGTAGAACACTGTGTGATCAACATTGATATGTTGGTATCTCATCCTAATCATGACCTTCCTGAACCTGTCGAACCACACTCGGGAAGACTGCTTCATCCATAGAGAAACTTCTTCAACCTGCAGACGTCCACTTGAGGACTGATCTGGGGAAGGTTATCCACTTGAAGACTGATATGGGGAAGGTTATACTCAAGGATGTCAGGCATATTCTTGAATTGAGGATGAACCTCATTTCTGTTGGCAGTCTGGATGATTGAGGTTTCACGAGCATTGAAGACGGAGGTGCCTGGAGGTTAGTGAATGTGTCCTTGGTGGTGGCCCGGGGCAAAAAGTGTTGCAGTTTGTACTGAGCAAAGACCAAGATTTACAGTCTGTGTGAATGCACCTGAAGACAACTCTATGGAGTTGTGACACCACAGACTTGGCTACATTAGCAAAAAGAAGATGTTGACTCCCAGAGGTCCACATCGGGGTTTGCGGTCACATTTGCAGGGGGAGATGTGACGTGACAACCAAAGTTACAGAAGTGTGGCACTGCTGGCGACAAAGACGGAATACATCGCTCTGACTGAGGCGTCAAATGAGATCTTACGATGAAGTTCATGCTTGAACTCCAACAAGAGGTGTTCACTATTTTCAGTGACAGCCAGAGCGACATTTTTCTGGCCAAGAATCCCGTATACCACTCTAAGACGAAACACAATGATGTGAGGTATCATTGGATACAAGATGCCGTCGAGGAGAAGCTGTTGAAGGTGGAGAAGGTCCGCACATAAGAAAATCTTCGGATATGACGATGAAGGTCGTGCCAAAGGAGAAGCACGGGTTCTGCCAGTCGCTGATCAGCATGACGACTATCTGAAGATGTCAGGTATAAAACTCCTCTTTATGGTCTGGAGGGGGAGTTTGTTGGGGTCCAACCCCTAAGTAGAAGGAAAATAGATCAGGTTCTGGATCTATGTTGTTGGGGGAGTCACAATTACAGTTTTGCTGCTACTGGTGCTATCATCGGGAGATATTGTTGGGTTTTCCTTAAGTGGTTACATATCACATGTGCGCAGCGGAATAATTTACTAGAAAACCTTAAACAGTAATAGGATCTTGCGGTAACTATGAATCAAGAAGTAAAACACAGAAAATGCGAAGTTATTTGTGCGGAATCGAGATTCTACTCGAACAAGAAGCTCCAGACAAGCTTTGCTGAAAACGGATTCCAAATCCAAAGGCCCCTTTACTGGTCTGTGGCGGAATCGGCACCGACAGCTTCTTGAGTTCATGCATAAATGGATGCGACTCTAAAGTAGTCCACACGAATGGTGGAAAACCCAACAGTCTCGTCCAACAAGATCTGGGTTAGAGAAGGAATGCCTTCAACGTCTCCACGAATTGCTAGATCCGTTCCAAGAGAGGCAGCGACGGAAGCGACAGCCGGAAATGGGTCTCGCGGAAGGAGAGCAACGGATTCTAAGTTTCGGGAAAACTCTTTTCCCGTTTAAGCTTCAAAAGCCTCTCAAAAAAACCTAATCACATGTCTATTTATACCCAAGGATATAAGACAGACACGTGCCTTTGCAATCCACATACCTGCGACTTTAAATTGGAGTAAATAGAATGTTGTTGTGTTATCACGATGCTATTCAAAATAGCGTCTTGTTTACACTACGATATCATCGTGAAGAGCCGCATCAACAATGTCATCTTGTCAACACGACACTATTCAAAATAGCATCGTGTCAACATGACGCTATTCACAATAGTGTCTTGTTAATTCGACGATAAAATCTTTTGAGTGTCATTTTGTCTAATCGACACAATTCAAAATAACGTCTTGTCAACACAATGTTATTCACAATAGCGACTTGTTAACTCGGCGACATACCACCCGATCAACCCAACTCCAATGAGTCACAAGATTGGTCATTCACTCATATCTAATATAAGTAAGCCCAACACAATTCTTCCTCCAACTTCTTCAAACGTTCTTATGTGCAATCCTATATGTTCATATTACGTTGTCAGTGAGACTAACTGTTTGACTACTTCCAAATCACCCTGGAAACTCCAACAGATATCACTATCACCGGGTGATAGCATATCGTTGTGATAATGAGCCATGACGTCGTATGATGGTAATATGGCATCGCGTAATGGCCATTGCATCGTGTGATGGTAGTATGACGTCGTGTTGAGCTTCAATAGCGTTGTGATGGTCTTCTTGGGTGTTGATGCAGTGGCGGACAGAGTCTGTTTTGTAATAGACGCAATTTTAGTCGTCTGATCATTTTAGGGCTTGATCCAAAGGCCAAGATAATCTAGCCTTTTTGCCCTAAATAGGTCACGACCTATTCCGGCAGTAATTACTTCAATATTTAGAGCTGTCAAGTGCAGAATCAGAGTTCTCATTTTTTAGAAGAAACTCTTGTCATCATTGTTGTTGAAGGAAGTTCTTTAGAAGGAAGAACAAGTTTTCTTAATCTGGTGTTGTCCGTCTTCACTGTAAGGAGTTTTTTGCTCAGATTTGAGCTTTGTTTTCTTTCTTGAAAAGATTTTTTACTATGGGGAAGAAGGGGATTCAATCTGTGAATCCAGAGGGATCTAGGTTGGGCAAATATAGAAATTTTTGTTGTAATCCTTATTCATTTTTTTATAGTGGATTGTTTGTGTGTCCCTACCCGTGATTTTTCTCTCATTAATTTGAGAGAGGGTTCTCCACGTAAATCTTGTGTCCTCTGAGCTGTGATTATTTTTGTGTGTTTGCTATTTTTATCTTCTGTGTGCACGGTTATGCAAGTGCAGCGGGATATTTTATTTCCCAACAAAGACCCCTTGGGTCTCTTTTCACCCATGATGACATAATTATAAATACAACACATACGCGAAAATATTAAAATACTACACATACGCGAAAATATTAAAATACTACGACTCTACACATACGACACGGCTCATCACAATAATAATATAAGATAACTAATGGAGGACCCGTAAGACTCCATCTGTCCTTCATAACGAGCTTGCCCTCAAGCTCGTGCACCATACGGGTGGCCAGATCATCTGGTACCTTGACCTCCCTCTAGAAAAACATGCGGTAACACATAGTGGCGATGGTGGCGTCAACGAGGAGCAGCGGCGGCATCAACGAGGAGCAGCGGTGGCGTCAACGAGGAGCAGCGGTGGCGTCAACGAGGAGCAGCGGTGGCGTTGGCGGGGAGCGGCGGTGGCATCAACGAGGAGCGGCGGTGCCATCAATAAAAGGGGAGGCATATGAAATGGCTTCATTGGGGGCGCTGGAGGGGCTGCGAGCAGCAGCCACACGGAGGTCGGAGATCCGACATGCGGCGACAGGAATGGATCCGTCGGGGTCGGCAGAGCAGGCGCCGGTCGAAGAGGTGGCGATGCGGCTGGTGGGAGCGGCATGACAGAGGTCGGCGGATCAATAGACGGCAAAGGCGGCGACGAGCCGGCCGGAGGAGCCGGTGGAGGAGACAATGATGAAAGTTGTGGAATGGTGGCAGCTGTGACAGGCAGAGGCGGCTCAGAAAGAGGCACTACCACCCCTAGATGACGGGGCGATGACACCAACATGGCAAGGATCGGCAGAGCATGTAGCGGCGATTGCATGCTCAAAATTGGCAGAATCGGCAACAACAATAGTGGAGTTATCGTCCTCCACCCATTGTGGATGTCGGCAATGAGCTGCATCGAAGGCGGCCTAGAGGAAGTCCCAAAGATAGCCCAGGAGCGCGACGACCTGAGCGGGGATGAAGTTCACGTTCTCCATAATTAATTGATTATGTAATTAATCCTATGCAGAATTAATACAAGTAATTAATTTAAAAAATAGGTTTTTTGCTGTCGCTGCTGCTTGCTAGTTGTGGGTATGGGACTCAAAAGAAAATAAAAGGATATTAAGAGGGGGGAGTGGTTCGAGGAGATAGAAGGGAGTGATGAGCTCGATGGAGCGTGACAGGCGACTACGGATGGGTGCGCGAGAAGGGACAGAGGATGGGGTCGGTGGAGATAGGGAGGCATGGGGGCTCGAAGAAGAAGACGGGGTAGTCTGCTCGAAGTCCGCAAACGAGCCGACGGAGAGGAGAATGAGCGTTTGGTATGGGAACGCTTGCTGGAGGCATCGAGTGGAAAATGTGGGGGAGATGATGACGTTGTGCTGGAGTCAGCGATGACGGAGTGGCGCCTGCTGGAGTAGAGGAAACAGAGAGGTGTGGGACGCACTGCGAACAGGCGGAGCAGGGCTCGAACAGCTCGAAAAAGACAGAGGACGGCTTGCTTGGGGAAGAAGATGGAGAAAGGGCACTGAGGGTTTCCGTTGGTGTGAGGCGAAGATGCAGGCGATAGGGGGGTTGATGTCGAAGCTAAGTAGCGGCTGGCTGGAAGAAGGAGGGTGCGGTTGTGGTCGACTGGCGACTGCTGAAGGAATGTGGGTGTGTGAATGGAGCAGGGGAAGGCGGTGCGGAGGGTGAGGTTGTCAGAACTAATCGTGGTCGTAGGCGGAGGAAGGGTGGCTCTTATACCAAGTTGTTACGTGTCAATGGTTGCAGAGTGTGTCAGGAACACGAGGGTAAGCCACTGGAAGTTGGGAGAGGGGAAGAGGAAAAGATGAAACTTAGAGGGTGCTTAGAGAGAGAGAAAACTAGAGAGAGGAAGAGAAGTTTGGATTAATTCCTTCATAACATACAGAGGCCTCTTGGGTTTCCCTTAAATAGGACCCATGATGACATAATTGTAAATACAACACATACATAAAAATATTAAAATACAACGACTCTACACATACGACACGACTCATTACAATAATAATAATAATAAACTAATAATAATAATAATAAACTAATAATAATAATATAAGATAACTAATGGAGAACCCGTAACACTCTGCTAAATAGATTAGATAAATCTATAATATATCTCATTATCCTCTTCCAAAAAAACCACTCCTTAAAAATCCATTTTAATTTCTCTCTATCAGTGTCATCTTTCTTTGTTGTCCTCGTATTTAACTAGATGCTTTTTTTGCTTCTACTACAAAGAACAGATTAGTGACATAAAAAACAAGTACCAAAATTGCATTAACTCTAACCTAAACCCTAAAATTTGCCCTTCTCAATGACTTATTTCTACACATTTATTCTCCAGTGTCACCATTCGCTTATGCTTCACTGTAAGGTGGTGAGAATCTTGGTGATATATTAGTAAATGAATTGTTAAGGTAACAGACGTTGTAATTAGGATAGAAATATACGGATCCCATTAGTAAATCCAAATAAGTAAAAATACATTCTCTTCCATAATTGAATGTCATCAATCAAGAATGGTCTATCAAGATGTTGATATCCACTAGCATAGTTTTAAAAAGGTACAAATTTAATTACTAGTACCCCACAGCTTACTATTAGTTAGGTCAGCATTAATTTCATTCTTTTGCATCAAGACAAAAAAGATGAAGACTAGAATAACAAATAGAACCATTTTGGTAGCTGACAATAGGTAAACTATTTGAAATGAATTGACTATCATGGAAAGTTGTGGTGGGAAGAGAACGGTGGGAAACTAGTGATGTCAGAAAAATCAGAAATAGGAAAATAGTAAACGGAGAACGGAGATGAGTAAAAACGCATGAAAACACAGATTCTTCTACCTTTTCTAGAGTTTAATGTTTTCCAAAAACATTTGAAAATGGGAGGGTCCACTATCATCCAAATCTAGTCAACTCTTAAGCTCCGTTTGTGACAGTTGTAGCGGGAAGAGAAGCAACAGTGGTAAACTAGTGATGTCAAAAAAATAGTGACAGGAAAATGGCAAACAGAGAATGGAGACTAGTAAAGAAGCATGAAAATATGGAAAACTCCTTTTACTTTTTTTGGAAATGGTAGGGTTCAATGTTTTCCAAAAAGATCTGAAAAATCTTTTTGACACAAGTACTTTTCC
Source organism: Platanthera zijinensis (assembly GCA_039513925.1). NCBI lineage: Eukaryota > Viridiplantae > Streptophyta > Magnoliopsida > Asparagales > Orchidaceae > Platanthera > Platanthera zijinensis. The sequence goes on from CM077096.1 coordinate 27,355,370, forward strand.
CACCACTGGAAAATCAAACGCTTGTAAAACAACAGTGCTGGTGGGAATAGAACTATTTCGTCTGACACCACCGTCCCAAACAGAGCATTAGTTTAACTATTACTTGAGTAAAGATGAGTTACCAACCTGGATACCCAAACCATGTCTTCCTAGATCACATGTTGCCTGGCACTGATTCAACAAAAATCAAGTTAAGATTGCCAGCTTAAATCAATCAATTTTTATCCCAAGTTCAGATATGAACACCAACAAAGCTTGGGATAATGAATCATAACTTCTGCTCTATGATAAAACACTGTAAACATCAATAAATCCATTGCCCCCCACCCCCACCCAAATCAGAGCAAGCAAATTTCATATCAAAGAGTGTGGTAAGTAACAACAGAAGCAATCAGCTGTATGAATCAATAAGACACCAGAAACAAATAAATTTTTTTCTCCAAATCAATTATAGGGCAAAGGCGACAGCAAGAAAGGACCAGCCATTCATCAAACTAACACCCACCATTCCATTGATCAAAAACCAGAGTCCATTGACCATCCTGTCTGTACCACTTCAAAGCAATCTGTTTCCCATCATCAAAAACAACATCAGACAAAAAAATATACTACGCCATCAATCTGATTCCCTGTTACGATCCCCTATCCCGTTCACATGCACTCTTGATCGCTATTCCTCGATTGATTACACATATCGCGTCTTGCATATAAACAAAACGGAATCAAAACAGGAAGAGAAAGGACTACGGGGAGAGATATGGCGACCCAGGCGGAGGGCGACAAAGGGTCGCTTCCGCGGGCGTTTCGGAAGGCGAGGTTGACCCCTTGGATGATCCGAACCCTGAGAAGTCCAAGCAGTGAATCCATCTCCCGTCGACCCCCAAAACGCTTCTGTTCTCTACCATTTATGGTTGAAATAGGAGAAGGCCCCCATATATATATATGAATGAATTAGAGTATAATGAAAACTAGAAATGGAGTTATTAGTATTAAAAGACAATGCAGGTTGTTTAGCAAGTTGACAATGCAAATCAAAATTTTCAAATTTGGTAGGGCCTAACAAACCTCAAAGGAGTAAAGAACACAATTTATTGGAAGAGGCATGCCCTAAACGAAGATGCCATTAATATACAGAAGGGTGTGTAGTAGCTGCAGACACAAATTTTGAAGGAATCTTAAGTGAGATGAGCTCAAATAATCTCCACATCCTGTGTCCTGTCCCAATGACCAATCCCAATGACCTGTCCCAATGACCTGTCCCAATGACTTGTCCCGTGTGTGGATCATACACCTGGTATCCAAATTAATAAAAAATAACGGTGAATCCAAGTTCACATATTTGTCCAATAGAAATGAGGTTTAATGCTAAATTTGAAGCAAACTACGTACTAGAAAAATTTAGATTATGTGCGATGCATGTCCAATATGAGTGTTATTCATCTTGGTGCCACTGGTAGTGTGAATAGGAAGGAAGGGAAGAAACTGATGTTGGAGTGGTGAGGGCAGTGGAATCATAAATCATATGATTGCAACATGCTTAATCGAAAAACCATGAAGTTTTACCTGGAGTTACAAAATGGCAGTGGGAGATATGGAGTTGGAAGTTATAACCTGTTTAAGTAGACCCTCAAGATCGCTCATGGTAATTGGTAGAAGATTTTCATCATTGGCGGTAGCAACAATAGAAGAGGTTCCGATCTTGGAGAAGTTCGCCTTGGATTTTGTGTACATTCCCTTTTTGGGTGGTCGTACTGGGCAGTGCTCAAGGATGTGTCCTTTCGCACGACAATATTTGCATTCAATAGTTGGGCATTCAGAAAAAAGATGTCCACTTTGGCGGCAATTTTTGCAATATGATGGAGTTGATCGTGGACGGGTGGTTGCTATAGCAACTTCACTTTGCGGAATTTTATCAAGATTTAGTCTTGTTTCCTTGAACAAAATGTCTTTTATGGCATTATCAAAGGACGATAAAGGATCACGATGAAATATGGCAGCATGAACAGTATATAACACGCAATTTGTCGAGAAGGAAGATGTTGCAGGATAGTGCTCGTCGGGAGTGCTCGTCGAGAGTGCTCGTCGGGAGTGCTTGTCGGGAGTGCTCATCGGGAGTGCTCATCGGGAGTACTCGGCGGGAGTCCTCGTCGGCCTTCAGGAGAGTGCCCCCCTCCCCCTCTTGGTCCGGTAATAACATTCTGGTTAAGGCGGGAGTGACTGTTGGCAGACCAAACCCACATTCCCCTTGAATTTGCCTATAAATATGACCTAAGGCACGAGTTGAAGGGAGTTTGACCCCCCCCCCCCTATGATGGGCGAGTTCAGTGTTCGTCTCCCTTGTGTCGAGCTCAGCAATGACTTTAGAAAAGGAAGTTTCTATAGACTTTCGAGTGTGTGGCGGAACGTCCTCGCTGCAGCATGCGGTTCTTGTTTGTAGGCAGTCCAGAGCTATTCTTTGTGCTCGCTAGCTTCTTTTCGCCGAGTCTCACGTGGATCGACTACTAAGCTAGTAACCTTTAGTCACCCCTTAGTCCGACCAACAAGTATCAATTTTTTTGGTTCCAACAAACTTCATATTAAGGGCGGAGTGCCATAAGAACTTGAATGAGCCATAGGTGTTCGTCATTGATTTCGGCCTGAACTAATTGGTTCCAAATTGGCTGAATTTGTGCCAAAAAATCATTTACGGACTGTCCATATTCTTGTTTCATATTAAAAAGGATTGTTCGTAGTTGAAAATAATGTGCAAGCTCAGTTGTTTCATATCGGTTGGATAAAAAATCCATACCTGCTTGGCAGTATCATAATTAGCAAACTGAACATGAATAGTGGGTTTAGAGGTATTGCAAAATCATGTTATGATTTGATGATTTTTGTTATCCCAATCTTCAAGACGTTCAACATACTTAATGTCGGGCTCGTCTTTACCTTTGATATGCTCAATAATATCATTGGTGACAATGCGCCAAAGTTTTTTCCCGATTAAGAAACTCTTCATGCTTTGAACCCAAAGATTATAATTGGATCCATTCAAGATGGTGAGAATAGGCCTAGACACCTCCATTTTGTCCATTTAGGGGGTGGCAGAGATGACGGGATCGGGAGCGGAAGCGGCAGAGAATGACAGGATCAGAACAACAGAGGCTGTAGGTGAGGGGATCGGGCCGCTGGTGGCTGGTAGTCACGGGATCGGGAAAAGGGGTGGTGGCAGATGTCTGGATCAGGAGCAGTAGTTCTGGATCTAGATGCAGAGGAGAGATTGAGCAAGAAGGTAAATCAGAGTGATTGGGCTTCACAGAGATAGTTCCGATACCATGTTAGTTTCAAGGAAATAACTCATAATAATTTGATTTTCTTCTTGATCTTTACATCAGATTTGTACAATATTTATACATGCAATATAAGACTCTAGAATACATGAATATTTCTAGGTATTTTACAAGTACCTACATGACTGTAGAAATATCATTGGAATATTCCCTTAACAACTCTAGAAATGTCCTTAGAATATTCCCATAACAACTCTATAAATACCCTTGGAATATTCCCTTTACAGGTCGAAAACTAGTGATGTCAGAAAAAATTAGTAATAGAAAAATAGTAAACGGAGAATGGAGACGAGTAGAAAAGCATGAAAATACGGAAAGCTTCTTCCAACTTTTCTGAAAATGAGAGGGTACAATGTTTTCAAAAAATATTTGAAAATGGGAGTGTCGACTATCATCCAAATGTGGTCAACTCTTAGGCTTCATTTGGGACAATTGTAGCAGGAATAGAAGCAACAGTCGGAAACTAGTGATGTCAGAAAAAAATAGTGATAGGAAAATAGTAAACACTAAACAGAGAATGGAGATGAGCAAAAAAGCATGAAAATACGGAAAACTCCTTTTATTTTTTTAGAAATGGGAGGGTTCAATGTTTTCCAAAAAGATATGAAAAAAATATTTTTGACACAAGCACTTTTCTCACCACCGAAAAACCAAACGCTTGCAAATCAACGGTGGCAGTGGGAATATAACTATTTCCACCAACACCACCGTCCCAAACAGAGCATTAGTTTAACTATTATTCAAGTAAAGATGAGCTGCCAACCAGGATACCCAAACCATTTCTTCCAAGATCACATGTTGCCTGTCCACTGATTCAACAAAATTCCAGTTAAGATTGCTAGCTTAAATCAATCATTTGTATTCCAAGTCCAGATATGAACAAGAACGGGGCTTGGGCTAATGAATCATAACTTCTATTCTATGATAAAAACACTGTAAACATCAATAAATCCCCCCCCCCCCCAATCAGAGCAAGCAAATTTAATATCAAAGGATGTGGTAAGTAACAACAGAAGCAATCAGCTGTATGAATCAATAAGACACCAAAAACAAACAAACAAAATTTCTCCAAATCAATTATAGGGCAAAGGCGACAGCATTCCATTGATCAAAAGCAGAGTCCATTGACCATCCTGTCTGTACCACTTCAAAGCAAACTGTTTCCCGTCGTCAAAAACCAACATCGGACAAAAAACATACTGCGCCATCGATACGATTCGCTGTTCCGATCCCCAATCCCGTTAACGTGCGCTCTTGATCGCTATTCCTCCATTGATTACTCATAACGCATCTTGCGGATAAACAAAACGGAATCAAAACGGGAAGAGAATGAAATAAGGGGAGATACCTGGCGACCCAGGCGGAGGACGACGTAGGGATCGCTGCCGCGGGCGTCTCGGAAGGCGAGATTGACCCCTCGGATGATCCGAACCCTGAGAAGCCCAAGCAGTGAATCCATCTCCGGCCGACCCCCCAAAACGCTCTCGCTACGGTCTCCGGCGATCGTGCGAACCCTTCTTTTGTAACGGGCGTAATCGGAAAATAAACGCGAGATTTTTCAAAAAATAAAAAATAATGTTGAGCAAAAAAGTGAATAGAGACTTTAAAAAGCAAACATCCAAGGCTTCAGCTCCGTCTTGCAGATTGGCGCCCACAGCAGGAATTTCATCCAATTTTATGTTCAAAGGGATGATGTTTGTTAGGTGATCCTTAATGAAGGACGGTTTTACTCGAGCGTTTACCACCGCCACCACCGTGTCAAAAGGAGCCTTCGGCTCTGTTTGGCGCAGCTGTAGCGACTGGAGAAGCAGTGGTGGGAAGCAGTGGTGGAATAATCAGCTGTTTTGCAGAGTGGTGGTAGAATCTGCGAATCTGTTTGGAAGAATAGCGTTTGCAGAGCTGTTAATAATTTTATTTTATAAATATTATATAAATAATATTATATTCATTAATAATGTATAACTTATATAATTATATTAATTTAATAACATCAATATTCATTAATAATATTATATTAATTAATAGTATTATTTTATATAACGTTAATATTCATTAATAATATTATTTTATAATATTCTATTAATTTAATAACGTTAATATTCATTAATAATATTATATTAATTTTATATAACTTATATGCATTAATATTTATTATATCATTAGGTTAATATTTTAACTTTTTTAATATTAAATTTTTTAAAAAAAAAAATAAAAAAGTAGCAGCGCTGCAGCCAATGGCTGCAGCGCTGCTGCTATTTCGGAGTCGCGGAAAATTTCCGCGACTCCGAAATAGCGGGCCACCGCTATTTTTAGCGGTGGCGGCAGCCACTGCTGCCCGCCAAATAACTGTTTGGCGCGGCGGTGGCAAAATCTCCGGCGTGCCGCTTGAAAAACGCCGCGCCAAACAGAGCCTTCGTTTGGCACAATGGTGGCGGTCGTAAACGCATGGGTTAAAACGTCATCAGTTAACGATCACCTAAAAAGTGTCATCTGTTTAAACATAAAAGTGGATGAAATTCCTTAGGTGGGCGTTAACGAATGACAGTATAATCCTCATGTTCATGACCGCCACTACTGTGCCAAACGGAGCCTTAGGTGAGGTAGGACGTTCACGAACCACGTTTCGTAACTATCGAGTTCATGACCACAATCATCGTGGGCTTTAGGTTTCCCCCCTCGCTCGATTAGTGAATGGGCTCATCATTTTCCTCTGATTTTTAGTTTTGATCTCAGCCGGCTTTCTCCGCACGGTAGAAAAGCGGCGTCCCAATAATTTCTCGTGTCAAACAGGTCCTTAGACTATGGTTGACGCAACATTTTTGCTCATGTGAGTTTAGAGAAAACATCATTTTTATAGAACGTATGTTTGGTATGACAATGGTTATTAACACCACCAAAAAAATAATTAGTTTTGAACATAAAAGTGGATGAAGGCCGTTAAATGAGGTCTGACGTTCACTAACGGCAGTTCATTATCGCCACCGCCATTGCTGTGCCATAATCTTAGATTTTGGAACGGAGCTTGGACCCATAAATCTCTCATGTCAAACCGACCCTTAGGGTCCGTTTGACGCTACTTTTTTGCTCCGATGAGTTTGGACAAAACGTAATCATTATAGAATGTATTTTTGGCACGACAATGATTATTAACACCAACAAAAAAAATAATTAGTTTTGAACATAAAAGTGAATGAAGGCCCTTAGATGAGATCTCGCATTCACTAACGACAGTTCATGACCGCCACCGCCACCGATGTGCCATAATCTTAGATTTTGAAATGGAGTCTGATGGCGATGAGATCCCTATTAAAAAGGATAGGAGTGCACATAACCACGCCTCCATGACTTCCACCCAAAAATAATGAGATCATGGGTTTGACCGCACGCGCGATCACCGCGCCCGATCCCCCCGCACGACGATCCCATCACGCATGACGCCAGAAGGCCCAGAACCACCCACGCGCGTTGAAGATGGCAGCCAAGCCAACCGCCGACGCGCGGCTGGAGAGGCTGTCGGGCCGACCGTGTAACGCCCCCGGTTTTCTGTGTTTTGTTTGATCATTGTTTGGCGTTACGATGACGCGTTTCCGGCCTTTTGCCGTTGTTAGAGCATGGTCTTAGCTCTTTAGGTTCCTTTAGTGACCTGTTTGTAGCCTGTTGGCAAGATTCCCTAGCAAGCCGGGTCTGGTTTTGTGACTCGGTGAGGCTCTCGGGGAGTGCTTGTGCCTGGGCTTCGGGTAGTGATAGTCCGAGTTTTGATCGTCGGATGTTGTTTTCGACTTCGTCGTTGGTTTCGTAGCTTGGGTGTTTAGCTACGGTGCGAGTTTTGTCGAAATCCGAGATCATGTGTTTTTTCGCGTCGTTTCGACGTTTGTTTTGTTAGCCGGTAGTGATTACCTGTTTGTTGAGCATGACCTTGTGTGGTCGAACTTGGTAGGGTTGGTGCCTTATTTTAGGCTAAGTTTGATTAGCCAATTTTATATATATATATATATATATATATATATATATATATATATATATATATATAGGGAATAACATATATAAGCTCAAGCTTTTTTATGCCTAAAAAAGTTTGAGTTGGTTCTCCCATAATACATGTCTGTTGAAGCCGAGAAATTCTCAACCTCAGAAATCGGACTAGGCAACCTGAAGTTACTGGTCGACCAGTCGGGAAGATGATCTCTGGTCAGGAAACAGGAACGAATTGCGCAAACAAGACCCCAGGTTGCTACGGCGGGAAGGTCCCACCACGTACCCAGTTGCTTAGGAGAAGCAACCCCTTCTCAACCAGATTGGCCGAGCTAGGTACGAAGGAGGCGAGCTGAGCAATAACGAGTCAAGGGCAGTTGCTGGGGCTCGCAAGGGCTCAGGCCGAGATTTGCTTGTCTCTCCTTCGTACCCCTGGGGTCCTATTTATAGGGAAAACCAAAAAGAGAGGGGGGGTCTTACTTATACCCCCCCTGGCGAGTTGGCGACTTCCCTGGGGAGCTCGCCTGGAAGAGGCGAGTATCTGGTCATAGTCGCCACCTGGCGAGTTGGCCTGGGGAGCTCGTCATACTCGTCCGAACCTTCCGCGGCCCGGGGTGCTGGTCTGGATCCCCACCTTGTCTTGTTGACTTTGACTTTTGATGACCTGGCGGTGGTAGGGCCCTCCCTCGTCGAATATGGGTTGTACACAATCCCCGCTCTTTTTGGGCGACGTAGGAGCCCGGAAAGAATCATCCAACGCTTATTCGGCGAGGACCTCTGCCGAGTATCTGAACAGTTCGCATCGTCGCCTGCTGGTAGAGTAGTCTATAAATAGGGGGGCTTCGTTTTTGAGACGATCCCTGGAGCTCGCCGAAGATGTCGGATGCTGAACAGCTGTTGAAGGACAATCTCGCTGCTCTGTCGGGCCTCCTCGGCATAGCCAGGTCGAAAAGACCGCGCGAGGACGATCCTACTTCGTTGCTCCCGCCGAAGAAGAAGAAGAAGACGAAAAAGGTCAAGCAGCCCGCCACTACGGTGGTCGGCTCGCCTCCACTGGCGCACCAGGTCGCCGCGGCGACCGACAATCCTGTAGTGTCGTCCACCACCCAGAGGGTGTTGAACGACCTAGGGCTCGACAACCTCCCCGGGTCGACCCGGGGCAGCCCGCTGGAGAGCGCGGGAGCGACCGAGGAGCCCGCGGTCGTGAAGGAGCCCGTGGTGTCTCAGGCCGAGGTCGTCACCCTGACAGGTCGCTACCTCGAACTCTTCCCTGCTGGGTTGTCGCCGCCACTTTGCTGACTTCTTTCCTTATGCAGATTCTCCGATTGCCGTGGACGCGGCACTTGATGTCGTCCCCCTCAGCTCGGCGCCCTTACTCGCCCTGGCGGCCGACAGGCCGTTCAAGATCGCCCGCACGGTCAGGATAGGCCTCAGCTCGGGGAAGGCGTCTGGGGCGGCGTTGGCGAAGGACCCCCCGCCTGCGAGCAAGGAACTGCCGGCGAAGGCCACCCCTGCCGGGTCATCTGGGCCGGTGCGCGAGGTTCCTCCGGCGAGTACGGCGGCCTCTGCTGTTGCGAGCGGCGAGAAGATACCCCCGGTGAGCGCTCCATTGCCGCCGCCGCCGCCCGCGGCGGCCACTCCTGGCCAGACGCCGAGCACCGGCCTGCCCCCTCTGCCGCCTCTGTCGAAGTCAGACTATCCGCGACCTCCTCCGCCTCCTGCGCCGAGGGCTCCGCACCACTCTGCGAGCTCATCTCAAGCTTCGCCGCCGGTGAAGAAGCCGGAGAGGCCTCGGCCACCCTACTTTCCTCCGCGGGTTGGAGACCCCGACTACGTCGGCCGAGGGTCTGGAGAGCGCGGGCAGGGCAGGCCTGCCGATCTTCCGAGCAGCTCTTCGGGGAGGCGAGATACCTCCGGGCGACCTCCTTCGCCGCGCCGATCCCGATCTCCTCGCCGTGGTGAGCCTCCTACCACTGAATACCGCTCTGCTTTTTGCTTTCTGTCCTGACGATCCATCTTCCTGCTTTGTCAGATCGCCCGGCGACCTCTGGGGCGACTTTCCTCGACGCTATCGGGCTGTCCGGGAGCGAGTATCGCCAGGCCGCCATTCGCGCCCACATGGAGCTGGAGAGCAAGTTTGACCAGCTCGCTATCTGCGATTCTCACCGACGTATCTCGGCTCTGGAGGCGAGGATGGCCAAGGTCGAAGGACTCCAGTCGACCTTGGAAAGCTATGAAGCTCGCTTTCACGTGGTCAAAGAGAACGACCGCCAGCTGCAACTGAACAACCACCGTCTGCAGCTGGTGCTTGACGAGCTGGCCGGCATCCGGGCGAGCATGGGGTCCGCTGGACGTCTGGCGAGGATGGAGGAGCAGCTCAGGCTCGGCGATGATGCGACAGCGCTGGCGACGGAGCATTACCGGCGTGCACGCGAGATCGGCTGGGCCGGGCGACATCCGCACCCTCCTGAGCGGCCGAGGGCGCCATAGTTTTTTATTTTTCGAATGTGTAACTCGCCTTGTGCGACTTGTACTTCCGGACATCTATTTCTAATTTGATTAATTCATGTGTGTGAATATTCCTGCCTCTGTGTGCGCGCTGTTATTTTTTGACGTGCCGAGCTTTAGTTCACTTGATAATGTCGCAGGTTTATCTTCATCGCGCGAGTTCGTTAGATACTCGCTGAGACGGCTGACCCCCCCCCCCCCTTTTGGACTTGTCATATCTATAAATAGGAGGGGTAGGTGGGTCATAAAGCGTATTGTTGTAGCGACCTTCTTTCCTCCTGCCGAGTATCTGAACAATCAACTCGCCGCTCTCGTTGCTTTCGGATCTCGCCATCATGGTCGGTGACGACGCCAGCGCTCGCCGACAGGCCCATGCAATTAACTTCGCAGATGCGGCTTTTAAGAGATCCATAACCACCGAGAAGGAACTGGCGACCTTCAAGGAACGCTCCCTGCCTGACGAATACTCGGCAAGACTCCCCACTCGCAGCGAGCGCCTCAATACCCATATTGAGGGTTCGCTTGTAATGTCGTTGCGTCACTTCGACGCAGGCCTGCGGCTACCCTTCTGGCCGGAATTCTGCGAGATCCTGCGTTACTTCGGGATTGTCCCTGCGCAGATCAATCCCAACGGCGTGGCGATCATCATGGGATTCCTCTGCTTCCTTCGGGAAGAGAGGATCGCTTTCGACCTCTCCGTCTTCCGCCGCATCTTCGCCTTTGCGGCGACCTCGGAGGGGGTCATCTTTTTTAGCAGCCATGTCTGCACCCTGGTCGGGACCGCGAACAAGGTCCATCGCTGGAGCGAGCAGCTGATTGTCGTCCATGGCGACTTCGGCGGTATTCTTGGCAGGCCGCATCAACCAGCCGATGTCGCCTTCCTTCCCCCCATCCTCGAAGGAGCTCGCGAGCAGCTCTTCGAATACTTTCACGGTCGGCGTTTTGACGTCATTTTCTGGCGACTAAACGTCAACGTGCTCGAGCCAGTCCACCCTAACGAAAGTATACTGAACTCGAAATGCGCCCTGGTTACTCGCTCGCCCTTTTGCCGCTGAAGCTAACCTTGTCGCGTGTTTTTGCAGTTTCCAACGAGCTTCCGGAGAAGCCGCTTCCTTTGGCGAAGGAAGTCGCCGCCACGCAGTCGAATTCTCGCCCCCCTGCCGACGTTGGGGAGAAGAAGGCGGTTAAGGGAAAGTCGCGGGCCAGCTCGCAGGGTCCCGCGAGGAAGAGGGCGAAGACCTCGTCGCCGCGATCCGTCGATTGCCGGTCGCCGACGGGCGCCCAGTCGCCCCATTTCCACCCCAACTACGGCCTCGGGCAGGGGGTGGTGGACGCCTTCGGTCGCCCGCTCGTGACCTGGTCGGCGGGGGAAAATTCGGTGTCACTGAGCACCAATCTCCCGTCCTGGTCGACTGACTGGGAGGACAATGGGGAGGCGTTCGCCGTCCTCCACGCCATCTACGGTCGGGCCGACGCGGAGTCCGTCATGGAGCTGACCCCGACAGAGCTCGCCCATCAGTCGGCCTGCGCGCTCGCGCGGTCTGCCGAGCTGGGGCATTACTCGGCGAGGAAGCTGTTGGAGGTGACCGACGCCCTCAAGGTCGTCTCCAAGAAGGCCATCGACCTCGGCATGCAGTCAGTCCGTTGGAAGGACTTCGAGGTGAGCTGTCCTTGGGTGGGTTGCTCGATTTGTGTCGTTGATAGGTTCTGACGTTGGTCATCTCGCAGGCTGCCGAGATAGAAGCGGAGAAGAAGCTCTCCGAGTGCGAGGAGAAGCTCGCCGCCTCCCAGGCCGAGCTGGAGGCGGCCCAAACTCGCGCTGCGGTGATGGAGACTAGGTTGATCGCTGCTGAAGGACGGCCGAACTCCTCAACCTCGCTACCCGAGGACCCGGCGCGAGTGGTGAAGCAATCGCGCGTCCTCTGGGAGGAGAGATCCTCCGTTCGCCGCGGGATCGCGCGGGCGGCGGGGAACGTCATACTCGCGCGCCTTAGGCTCGGGGGCCAGCTCGTCGAGGGGGAGAAACCGCTCACTGTCGACGAGCTCATTCCCGAGCTGCTCGCCGAGGGGACTGTCCCGCCGTATGGCGCGTCGTCGGCGACCAGCTCCGGTGATTCTGACAGCGGCGGCAGCGGAAGCAGCAGCGGTAGCGGAAGCAGCAGCGGCAGCGGAAGCAGCAGCGGCGAGACCGCAGAGAGCGACGACTTTGCGGATATCGGCGATGTTGGGGATGATGAATATCGGCCTGATACTGGCGACGACGAGTCCTAGTTGCTCGCCGATATTCTTTTTGTAAATCAAATTTTTGACTTAATGATTTATACAAAGTTTTGGTTTTTCCTCTGACTGGATGTTACTCGCTAGGCTCATAGGCTCGGAGAGGGACGCTCGCTAGGTCGCAGGGGGATGGTCCCGACATCACCCATCCGCTCGTCGGGACCTACTCGCCCCTGCACCTGGATACTCGTGGACCTGCTGAGAACCGCGCAGGTGGCGTGTGGGACATACTCGCACCCCCCCGGGGGTCGCTTACTCGCGCGATTCCAGTTCGCCTCCCCGCATGGGGTCTGCTCGCCTACTCGCGTGAGATCCGCTCGTCTGCTCGCGCGCGACGAAAATTGAACCGGGCTTAGTCGTCGATCATAGCCTGCGGGCCCCTCATTCTCGTCATCGAGGAGATCGGCCGATTCCCGAGAGGAGCTCGTGGGGATACCGGTCTTACGACGCTGCTCAACTCGAGGCCTTGGATTGCAATCGAGGAGATCGGCTGATTCCCGAGGAGAGGAGCTCGTGGGGATACCGGTCTTACGACGCTGCTCAACTCGAGGACTTGGATTACAATCGAGGAGATCGGCCGATTCCCGAGGAGAGGAGCTCGTGGGGATACCGGTCTTACGACGCTGCTCAACTCGAGGCCTTGGATTACAATCGAGGAGATCGGCCGATTCCCGAGGAGAGGAGCTCGTGGGGATACCGGTCTTACGACGCTGCTCAACTCGAGGCCTTGGATTACAATCGAGGAGATCGGCCGATTCCCGAGGAGAGGAGCTCGTGGGGATACCGGTCTTACGACGCTGCTCAACTCGAAGTCTTGGATTACAATCGAGGAGATCGGCCGATTCCCGAGGAGAGGAGCTCGTGGGGATACCGGTCTTACGACGCTGCTCAACTCGAGGCCTTGGATTACAATCGAGGAGATCGGCCGATTCCCGAGGAGAGGAGCTCGTGGGGATACCGGTCTTACGACGCTGCTCAACTCGAAGTCTTGGATTACAATCGAGGAGATCGGCCGATTCCCGAGGAGAGGAGCACGGGGGGATACCGGTCTTACGACGCTGCTCAACTCGAGGCCTTGGATTACAATCGAGGAGATCGGCCGATTCCCGAGGAGAGGAGCTCGTGGGGATACCGGTCTTACGACGCTGCTCAACTCGAAGCCTTGGATTACAATCGAGGAGATCGGCCGATTCCCGAGGAGAGGAGCTCGTGGGGATACCGGTCTTACGACGCTGCTCAACTCGAGGCCTTGGATTACAATCGAGGAGATCGGCCGATTCCCGAGGAGAGGAGCTCGTGGGGATACCGGTCTTACGACGCTGCTCAACTCGAGGCCTTGGATTGCAATCGAGGAGATCGGCTGATTCCCGAGGAGAGGAGCTCGTGGGGATACCGGTCTTACGACGCTGCTCAACTCGAGGCCTTGGATTACAATCGAGGAGATCGGCCGATTCCCGAGGAGAGGAGCTCGTGGGGATACCGGTCTTACGACGCTGCTCAACTCGAGGCCTTGGATTACAATCGAGGAGATCGGCCGATTCCCGAGGAGAGGAGCTCGTGGGGATACCGGTCTTACGACGCTGCTCAACTCGAGGCCTTGGATTACAATCGAGGAGATCGGCTGATTCCCGAGGAGAGGAGCTCGTGGGGATACCGGTCTTACGACGCTGCTCAACTCGAAGTCTTGGATTACAATCGAGGAGATCGGCCGATTCCCGAGGAGAGGAGCTCGTGGGGATACCGGTCTTACGACGCTGCTCAACTCGAGGCCTTTGATTACAATCGAGGAGATCGGCCGATTCCCGAGGAGAGGAGCTCGTGGGGATACCGGTCTTACGACGCTGCTCAACTCGAAGTCTTGGATTACAATCGAGGAGATCGGCCGATTCCCGAGGAGAGGAGCACGTGGGGATACCGGTCTTACGACGCTGCTCAACTCGAGGCCTTGGATTACAATCGAGGAGATCGGCCGATTCCCGAGGAGAGGAGCTCGTGGGGATACCGGTCTTACGACGCTGCTCAACTCGAAGCCTTGGATTACAATCGAGGAGATCGGCCGATTCCCGAGGAGAGGAGCTCGTGGGGATACCGGTCTTACGACGCTGCTCAACTCGAGGCCTTGGATTACAATCGAGGAGATCGGCCGATTCCCGAGGAGAGGAGCTCGTGGGGATACCGGTCTTACGACGCTGCTCAACTCGAGGCCTTGGATTACAATCGAGGAGATCGGCCGATTCCCGAGGAGAGTAGCTCGTGGGGATACCGGTCTTACGCCGCTGCTCAACTCGAGGCCTTGGATTACAATCGAGGAGATCGGCCGATTCCCGAGGAGAGGAGCTTGTGGGGATACCGGTCTTACGACGCTGCTCAACTCGAGGCCTTGGATTACAATCGAGGAGATCGGCCGATTCCCGAGGAGAGGAGCTCGTGGGGATACCGGTCTTACGACGTTGCACAACTCGAAGTCTTGTAGAAGGAGGCGAGGAGATCGGCCGATTCCCGAGGAGAGGAGCTCGTGGGGATACCGGTCTTACGACGCTGCTCAACTCGAAGTCTTGAATTAAATCCTGCGTCCTTACACATTTTGGAGATTAATCCCAGAGACATCTTGGCAAGAAAGAAACTCCCCCTGAAGGGACGCTCTTGATCCTGCCGAATCGGGGGATTGGTGTCCAGACCCGTCCCTCAGAATTCCTCTAGTCGGAAGAGAGATGCATTCGGGGAGACCTAGGCCGACATGCAAGGGGGAGCTGATCTCGGCCAACAATGCAGAGGCTCGGTCTTACAAGAGCGCTTAAAGTCCCGAAGCCTCGTCCTATCGTCCGAACTAGGCTATTTAGTGAGAACGGGTTGGAGTCCCGCATCCCGATTCGGCAGTGAAGGTCGCTTACAGGTACGATCAGGATGGGGGTGGTGTTCATCGAGGGTCCTTTTCGAACGCGCTCGGAATTCACACACCTCCCTCCGGGCTCGTCCATACCCTGTCTTTGGCAGGTTCTTCTTCCGGGTGTTTTACGAGGCCGGCCTCTCCTCGAGTCCGGGAGATCAGGGTGCAGATCTGTTCCTCGCAGGTCCTCCAGACGGAAGAGAGATGCACTCGGGGAGACATAGGCCGACATGCAAGGGGGGAGCTGATCTCGACCGACAATACAGAGGCTCGGTCTTACAAGAGCGCTTAAAATCCCGAAGCATCGTCCCATCTACCAGACTTCGAGTTGAGCAGCGTCGTAAGACCGGTATCCCCACAAGCTCCTCTCCTCGGGAATCGGCCGATCTCCTCGATTGTAATCCAAGGCCTCGAGTTGAGCAGCGTCGTAAGACCGGTATCCCCACGAGCTCCTCTCCTCGGGAATCGGCCGATCTCCTCGATCGTAATACAAGACTTCGAGTTGAGCAGCGTCGTAAGACCGGTATCCCCACGAGCTCCTCTCCTCGGGAATCGGCCGATCTCCTCGATTGTAATCCAAGACTTCGAGTTGAGCAGCGTCGTAAGACCGGAATCCCCACGAGCTCCTCTCCTCGGGAATTGGCCGATCTCCTCGATTGTAATCCAAGGCCTCGAGTTGAGCAGCGTCGTAAGACCGGTATCCCCACGAGCTCCTCTCCTCGGGAATCGGCCGATATCCTCGATTGTAATCCAAGGCTTCGAGTTGAGCAGCGTCGTAAGACCGGTATCCCCACGAGCTCCTCTCCTCGGGAATCGGCCGATCTCCTCGATTGTAATCCAAGGCCTCGAGTTGAGCAGCGTCGTAAGACCGGTATCCCCACGAGCTCCTCTCCTCGGGAATCGGCCGATCTCCTCGATCGTAATCCAAGACTTCGAGTTGAGCAGCGTCGTAAGACCGGTATCCCCACGAGCTCCTCTCCTCGGGAATCGGCCGATCTCCTCGATTGTAATCCAAGGCCTCGAGTTGAGCAGCGTCGTAAGACCGGTATCCCCACGAGCTCCTCTCCTCGGGAATCGGCCGATCTCCTCGATTGTAATCCAAGACTTCGAGTTGAGCAGCGTCGTAAGACCGGTATCCCCACGAGCTCCTCTCCTCGGGAATCGGCCGATCTCCTCGATTGTAATCCAAGGCCTCGAGTTGAGCAGCGTCGTAAGACCGGTATCCCCACGAGCTCTTCTCCTCGGGAATCGGCCGATCTCCTCGATTGTAATCCAAGGCCTCGAGTTGAGCAGCGTCGTAAGACCGGTATCCCCACGAGCTCCTCTCCTCGGGAATCGGCCGATCTCCTCGATTGTAATCCAAGGCCTCGAGTTGAGCAGCGTCGTAAGACCGGTATCCCCACGAGCTCCTCTCCTCGGGAATCGGCCGATCTCCTCGATTGCAATCCAAGGCCTCGAGTTGAGCAGCGTCGTAAGACCGGTATCCCCACGAGCTCCTCTCGGGAATCGGCCGATCTCCTCGATGACGAGAATGAGGGGCCCGCAGGCTATGATCGACGACTAAGCCCGGTTCAATTTTCGTCGCGCGCGAGCAGACGAGCGGATCTCGCGCGAGTAGGCGAGCAGACCCCATGCGGGGAGGCGAACTGGAATCGCGCGAGTAAGCGACCCCCGGGGGGGGGGTGCGAGTATGTCCCACACGCCACCCGCGCGGTTCTCAGCAGGTCCACGAGTATCCAGGTGCAGGGGCGAGTAGGTCCCGGCGAGCGGATGGGTGATGTCGGGACCATCCCCCTGCGACCTAGCGAGCGTCCCTCTCCGAGCCTATGAGCCTAGCGAGTAACATCCAGTCAGAGGAAAAACCAAAACTTTGTATAAATCATTAAGTCAAAAAATTGATTTACAAAAAGAATATCGGCGAGCAACTAGGACTCGTCGTCGCCAGTATCAGGCCGATATTCATCATCCCCAACATCGCCGATATCCGCAAAGTCGTCGCTCTCTGCGGTCTCGCCGCTGCTGCTTCCGCTGCCGCTGCTGCTTCCGCTACCGCTGTTGCTTCCGCTGCCGCCGCTGTCAGAATCACCGGAGCTGGTCGCCGACGACGCGCCATACGGCGGGACAGTCCCCTCGGCGAGCAGCTCGGGAATGAGCTCGTCGACAGTGAGCGGTTTCTCCCCCTCGACGAGCTGGCCCCCGAGCCTAAGGCGCGCGAGTATGACGTTCCCCGCCGCCCGCGCGATCCCGCGGCGAACGGAGGATCTCTCCTCCCAGAGGACGCGCGATTGCTTCACCACTCGCGCCGGGTCCTCGGGTAGCGAGGTTGAGGAGTTCGGCCGTCCTTCAGCAGCGATCAACCTAGTCTCCATCACCGCAGCGCGAGTTTGGGCCGCCTCCAGCTCGGCCTGGGAGGCGGCGAGCTTCTCCTCGCACTCGGAGAGCTTCTTCGCCGCTTCTATCTCGGCAGCCTGCGAGATGACCAACGTCAGAACCTATCAACGACACAAATCGAGCAACCCACCCAAGGACAGCTCACCTCGAAGTCCTTCCAACGGACTGACTGCATGCCGAGGTCGATGGCCTTCTTGGAGACGACCTTGAGGGCGTCGGTCACCTCCAACAGCTTCCTCGCCGAGTAATGCCCCAGCTCGGCAGACCGCGCGAGCGCGCAGGCCGACTGATGGGCGAGCTCCGTCGGGGTCAGCTCCATGACGGACTCCGCGTCGGCCCGACCGTAGATGGCGTGGAGGACGGCGAACGCCTCCCCATTGTCCTCCCAGTCAGTCGACCAGGACGGGAGGTTGGTGCTCAGCGACACCGAATTTTCCCCCGCCGACCAGGTCACGAGCGGGCGACCGAAGGCGTCCACCACCCCCTGCCCGAGGCCGTAGTTGGGGTGGAAATGGGGCGACTGGGCGCCCGTCGGCGACCGGCAATCGACGGATCGCGGCGACGAGGTCTTCGCCCTCTTCCTCGCGGGGCCCTGCGAGCTGGCCCGCGACTTTCCCTTAACCGCCTTCTTCTCCCCAACGTCGGCAGGGGGGCGAGAATCCGACTGCGTGGCGGCGACTTCCTTCGCCAAAGGAAGCGGCTTCTCCGGAAGCTCGTTGGAAACTGCAAAAACACGCGACAAGGTTAGCTTCAGCGGCAAAAGGGCGAGCGAGTAACCAGGGCGCATTTCGAGTTCAGCATACTTTCGTTAGGGTGGACTGGCTCGAGCACGTTGACGTTTAGTCGCCAGAAAATGACGTCAAAATGCCGACCGCGAAAGTATTCGAAGAGCTGCTTGCGAGCTCCTTCGAGGATGGGGGGAAGGAAGGCGACATCGGCTGGTTGATGCGGCCTGCCGAGAATACCGCCGAAGTCGCCATGGACGACAATCAGCTGCTCGCTCCAGCGATGGACCTTGTTCGCGGTCCCGACCAGGGTGCAGACATGGCTGCTAAAAAAGATGACCCCCTCCGAGGTCGCCGCAAAGGCGAAGATGCGGCGGAAGACGGAGAGGTCGAAAGCGATCCTCTCTTCCCGAAGGAAGCAGAGGAATCCCATGATGATCGCCACGCCGTTGGGATTGATCTGCGCAGGGACAATCCCGAAGTAACGCAGGATCTCGCAGAATTCCGGCCAGAAGGGCAGCCGCAGGCCTGCGTCGAAGTGACGCAGCGACATTACAAGCGAACCCTCAATATGGGTATTGAGGCGCTCGCTGCGAGTGGGGAGTCTTGCCGAGTATTCGTCAGGCAGGGAGCGTTCCTTGAAGGTCGCCAGTTCCTTCTCGGTGGTTATGGATCTCTTAAAAGCCGCATCTGCGAAGTTAATTGCATGGGCCTGTCGGCGAGCGCTGGCGTCGTCACCGACCATGATGGCGAGATCCGAAAGCAACGAGAGCGGCGAGTTGATTGTTCAGATACTCGGCAGGAGGAAAGAAGGTCGCTACAACAATACGCTTTATGACCCACCTATCCCTCCTATTTATAGATATGACAAGTCCAAAAGGGGGGGGGGGTCAGCCGTCTCAGCGAGTATCTAACGAACTCGCGCGATGAAGATAAACCTGCGACATTATCAAGTGAACTAAAGCTCGGCACGTCAAAAAATAACAGCGCGCACACAGAGGCAGGAATATTCGCACACATGAATTAATCAAATTAGAAATAGATGTCCGGAAGTACAAGTCGCACAAGGCGAGTTACACATTCGAAAAATAAAAAACTATGGCGCCCTCGGCCGCTCAGGAGGGTGCGGATGTCGCCCGGCCCAGCCGATCTCGCGTGCACGCCGGTAATGCTCCGTCGCCAGCGCTGTCGCATCATCGCCGAGCCTGAGCTGCTCCTCCATCCTCGCCAGACGTCCAGCAGACCCCATGCTCGCCTGGATGCCGGCCAGCTCGTCAAGCACCAGCTGCAGACGGTGGTTGTTCAGTTGTAGCTGGCGGTCGTTCTCTTTGACCACGTGAAAGCGAGCTTCATTGCTTTCCAAGGTCGACTGGAGCCCTTCGACCTTGGCCATGCTCGCCTCCAGAGCCGAGATACGTCGGTGAGAATCGCAGATAGCGAGCTGGTCAAACTTGCTCTCTAGCTCCATGTGGGCGCGAATGGCGGCCTGGCGATACTCGCTCCCGGACAGCCCGATAGCGTCGAGGAAAGTCGCCCCAGAGGTCGCCGGGCGATCTGACAAAGCAGGAAGATGGATCGTCAGGACATAAAGCAAAAAGCAGAGCGGTATTCAGTGGTAGGAGGCTCACCACGGCGAGGAGATCGGGATCGGCGCGGCGAAGGAGGTCGCCCGGAGGTATCTCGCCTCCCCGAAGAGCTGCTCGGAAGATCGGCAGGCCTGCCCTGCCCGCGCTCTCCAGACCCTCGGCCGACGTAGTCGGGGTCTCCAACCCGCGGAGGAAAGTAGGGTGGCCGAGGCCTCTCCGGCTTCTTCACCGGCGGCGAAGCTTGAGATGAGATCGCAGAGTGGTGCGGAGCCATCGGCGCAGGAGGCGGAGGAGGTCGCGGATAGTCCGACTTCGACAGAGGCGGCGGAGGGGGCAGGCCGGTGCTCGGCGTCTGGCCAGGAGTGGCCGTCGCGGGCGGCGGCGGCGGCAACGGAGCGCTCACCGGGGGTATCTTCTCGCCGCTCGCAACAGCAGAGGCCGCCGTACTCGCCGAAGAAACCTCGCGCACCGGCCCAGATGACCCGGCAGGGGTGGCCTTCGCCGGCAGTTCCTTGCTCGCAGGCGGGGGGTCCTTCGCCAACGCCGCCCCAGACGCCTTCCCCGAGCTGAGGCCTATCCTGACCGTGCGGGCGATCTTGAACGGCCTGTCGGCCGCCAGGGCGAGTAAGGGCGCCGAGCTGAGGGGGACGACATCAAGTGCCGCGTCCACGGCAATCGGAGAATCTGTATAAGGAAAGAAGTCAGCAAAGTGGCGGCGACAACCCAGCAGGGAAGAGTTCGAGGTAGCGACCTGTCAGGGTGACGACCTCGGCCTGAGACACCACGGGCTCCTTCACGACCGCGGGCTCCTCGGTCGCTCCCGCGCTCTCCAGCGGGCTGCCCCGGGTCGACTCGGGGAGGTCGTCGAGCCCTAGGTCGTTCAACACCCTCTGGGTGGTGGACGACACTACAGGATTGTCGGTCGCCGCGGCGACCTGGTGCGCCAGTGGAGGCGAGCCGACCACCGTAGTGGCGGGCTGCTTGACCTTTTTCGTCTTCTTCTTCTTCTTCGGCGGGAGCAACGAAGTAGGATCGTCCTCGCGCGGTCTTTTCGACCTGGCTATGCCGAGGAGGCCCGACAGAGCAGCGAGATTGTCCTTCAACAGCCGTTCAGCATCCGACATCTTCGGCGAGCTCCAGGGATCGTCTCAAAAACGAAGCCCCACCTATTTATAGACTACTCTACCAGCAGGCGACGATGCGAACTGTTCAGATACTCGGCAGAGGTCCTCGCCGAATAAGCGTTGGATGATTCTTTCCGGGCTCCTACGTCGCCCAAAAAGAGCGGGGATTGTGTACAACCCATATTCGACGAGGGAGGGCCCTACCACCGCCAGGTCATCAAAAGTCAAAGTCAACAAGACAAGGTGGGGATCCAGACCAGCACCCCGGGCCGCGGAAGGTTCGGACGAGTATGGCGAGCTCCCCAGGCCAACTCGCCAGGTGGCGACTATGACCAGATACTCGCCTCTTCCAGGCGAGCTCCCCAGGGAAGTCGCCAACTCGCCAGGGGGGGGGGGTATAAGTAAGACCCCCCCCCCCCCCTCTCTTTTTGGTTTTCCCTATAAATAGGACCCCAGGGGTACGAAGGAGAGACAAGCAAATCTCGGCCTGAGCCCTTGCGAGCCCCAGCAACTGCCCTTGACTCGTTATTGCTCAGCTCGCCTCCTTCGTACCTAGCTCGGCCAATCTGGTTGAGAAGGGGTTGCTTCTCCTAAGCAACTGGGTACGTGGTGGGACCTTCCCGCCGTAGCAACCTGGGGTCTTGTTTGCGCAATTCGTTCCTGTTTCCTGACCAGAGATCATCTTCCCGACTGGTCGACCAGTAACTTCAGGTTGCCTAGTCCGATTTCTGAGGTTGAGAATTTCTCGGCTTCAACAGTTGTCTCCCGAGGTCGACTACGAGGCGGACCATGGAAACACTCAGAAACCTTGAGGTATATTTAACACAAAAAAGATGAAATCCCGCATTCTTTGTTCATTTAAGAGTTTTTACAGAAATTGATACATGAGTTACCGCTACGGGTAAAATCTTTTCAAATCATCCCCGCTCCAGGTTCCAGGCAGCTGCTCTCCCGCTTGGTCTTGTAGGTAATAGCCTCCTGCGGTCAAGGCTTCTTGGACGATGAAAGGTCCTTCCCAGTTGGGATGGAGCTTGCCTACGGCGGCTCCCCGCCCAGCGGCGTCCACCTTCTTCATGACCAAGTCCCCCGCGAGGAAGTTCTTCAAGCGGACGTTTTTGTCGAAGTGTCTCGCCATGCGCCTCTTGGTTTCCTCCTGGCGCATGGAGGCCAAGTCCCGAAGCTCTTCCACATAATCTAGGGAGAGCCTCTGAGCCTCTTCATTCTCTAACCGCCATTCCTCGCTTCCGTCTTCGGCTGCGATGACCCTTGGACTATGCACCTCAAATTCGACCGGGATGAGCGCCTCGGACCCGTGTGACAGCTTGAAGGGTGTTTCCCCTGTGGCTGAGTTCGGGGTGGTCCTGAGGGCCCAGAGGACGGAAGGGAGCTGTTCGGCCCAATTCCCCTTGAGATTGGTGATCTTCTTCTTCAGCAAGTTGATGATGAGCTTGTTCGCGGCTTCTACCTGCCCATTGCTACGAGGGTGATGTACCGAGGCGAACCGAAGGTCGGTTCCCAACTGTTTACAAAAGTCCCCCAGTTCCAGGCTGGCGAACTGCGGCCCATTGTCGGTGATGATGGCCAGAGGGATCCCGAACCTGCATGGGATCTCCCCCCAGATGAAGTTTTTGACGATTTGAGACGTGGTCCTGGCCAGAGCCTTAGCCTCGATCCATTTCGTGAAGTAGTCAACCATTATCAGGACAAACTTCCTTTGCCCGCTAGCTTGAGGGAACGGGCCGATCAAATCCATTCCCCAAATTGCGAAGGGCCACGGAGCGGTAATCGAGCGAAGTTGCTGAGCCGGCTGGAGCGCGAGGGGCGCGAAGAGTTGACATTGGGAGCATTTTCTGGAGTAGGCCTCTGCGTCCTTTCGGATGGTCGGCCATAAGTAACCGTGCCTTAGAATCCTTTGCTCCAGGGTGCGGGTCCCGGAGTGACTGCCGCACTCTCCTGAGTGAATCTCCTCGAGGACCAGGGGAATCTCGAGTTCTGACAAGCATCGGGCCAAAGGGCCTGAAATGGTCTTGCGATAGAGTTCGCCGTCCTGCAGCAAGTAGTACGCGGCCTTATACCGAAACTTTCTTTGATCTTGCCCGTCAGATGGTAGTCGGCCTGTCGCCAGGAACGTGATGAACGGATCTCTCCACGAGGCCCGCTGATCGATCTCCATCAACTCGCCTTCTTCGATGGATGGTCGGAACAACTCGATGGCGGTTCCCCCAGCCCGAGGGCCGTATTTCGCAAGATTGTCTGCCTCGGAGTTGCGCTCTCGGGGCACGTGCTCGACGTGAAAGGATCGGAACCCCCCGATCAAGCCTTTGACCTTAACCAGATATTGCTGCAAGATGGGATCTCGGACTTCGAACTCTCCCCGAATCTGAGATGCCGCCACCATGGAATCGGTAAAAGCCCTGATATCTCTGATTGCCAGTTCCTTGGCGAGTCGCAAGCCAGCCACCATGGCTTCGTACTCTGCCTGATTGTTAGTGACCGGAAAATGGATCTTGACGGCTTGCTCAATCCTGGTCCCCTGAGGACTAACCAGCACCACCCCGGCTCCCACGGAGTGTCTCCCTGACGCGCCATCTACGAACATCTTCCAGGGGACCGGCCGAGAGACATCCGTGTCTGCCTCGACCTCGGCCGAGAAGTCGGCCAGGAAATCCGCCACGGCTTGTGCTTTGATCGCGACCCTCGGGGGGTAGGAGATGTCGAACTCGCTCAGTTCCACAGCCCACTTGGCGAGCCTGCCGGAGTGCTCCACTCCGTCCAAGATACTCCTCAAGGGGTGGTCGGAGACTACCTTGATAGAGTGGGCTTGAAAATATGGACGGAGTCGCCTGGCCGAAACTACCAGGGCAAAGACTAACTTCTCCAGGATGGGGTACCGCGTTTCGGCTTGCCTTAGCACCCGGCTCACGTAGTAGATTGGAAGCTGCCTCTTTCCCTCCTCTCGGACCAACACCGAGCTGACTGCTTCAGCCCCTACCCCTAGGTAGAGCAAGAGGTCCTCGCCGCCCTGCGGACCCTGAAGGAGAGGAGCTCGAGTCAGCTGTTGTTTGAGCTTTACGAAGGCCTCCTCGCACTCCGGGGTCCACTCGAACTTCTGGTTCCCCCGAAGGGCTTTGAAGAAGGGGGAACACTTTTCTCCGGCCCTGGAGAGAAACCGGTTGAGACCTGCCAGCCTTCCGGTCAACCTTTGAACTTCCTTGGAATCCCTCGGGGACGCCATCTCCACGATGGCTTTCACCTTGTCGGGGTTAGGCTCCACCCCTAGGGGAGTAAGGAGGTGCCCTAGAAACTTCCCCCTTCCCGCGCCGAAAACACACTTGGCCGGGTTGAGCCGCATCTTGTACCTCCTCAGGGTGGCGAAGGTCTCTGTCAGATCCGCTACGTGCTCCGCGGCGCTCTTGCTCTTAACGAGCAGGTCATCCACGTAGACTTCTAGATTCCGCCCCTTTTGCTCCCTGAAGACGTGATCCATCATTCTTTGATATGTCGCGCCAGCGTTCTTGAGCCCGAAGGGCATCATTTTGTAACTATAGCACCCGTCGCTGGTGATGAAGGAAACGTCGCGACAATCGGGGGGATGCATCCGGATCTGATGGTATCCTGAAAAAGCATCAAGGAAACTCATCACAGGAAATCCGACGGCGGAATCAACCAGCGCGTCGATCTGAGGCAGGGGATAACAATCCTTCGGGCAAGCTTTATTCAACAATGAAAAGTCGATACATAACCTCCAGCCCCCTCCGGACTTCTTCACCATTACAACATTGGAGACCCAGCCTGGATACTGGATCTCCGAAACAAAACCTGCTTCCAGCAGCTTCCCTACTTCCTCCCGGATGGGTCCCGCTAGAGTGGCGGCGCTCTTCCTTTGCTTCTGACGGACGGGGGTCGTCGCTGGATCCAGGTTGATGCGATGACAGGCAACATCAGCATCAATCCCTGGCATCTCGGCGGCGCTCCATGCGAAAACGTCCGCGTTTTCCTGTAGGCAGGCAGCTATCTCCACCTTCCCTTCCGGGGGCAAGGCTCCTCCGATCTTCAGCAGCTCCGGCTTTCCTCGCAGGGAGATCACCTCCACTTCCTCCAGCTCCTCGGCAGCTTGCAGGCCCTCTTCCTGCTCCATCATCCTTTCCAACCTTTCTGCGTCGCCCATCCAGCTGATGGTGCTGACCGCATTCAGGTAGCATTCCCTGGAGGCCCTGGGATCTCCCCTGATCCTGACTTGGACGTCGTCCCTGCAGTACTTCAGGCATTGATGATAGGATGAAGGGACGGCCTTGAAGTAGTTGATGAGGGGCCGTCCGAAGATGGCGTTGTAGCCGCTGGGTGCGTCGACGATGACGAAGCGGCATCGGATCGAAGTTCCCCCGAGGGTGACCAGCAACTCAACTCCTCCTTCCACCTCTTTCTTCTCCCCGGAGAAGCCGAAGAGAGGCCCATCTGCTTCCTGAACCCGGGACGCTTCCACCTGAAGGCCGACGAAGGTTCTCTTGAAGATGACATTCACCGAACTCCCGTTATCCGCAAGGATTCGGTCGACGGTGAAGTCCTCGATTGCTGCTTGAATCACCAGGGCGTCATGGAAGGGGTTCTCGTTCCAGAGCATGTCTTCCTCCGAGAAGGTGATCTCGTTCAAGGGAGGGGGGGTCTGAGACGTCGAAGCGACGCTCCTTTTGTAGATTTGGTGGAGACTTCCCTTGCGGGAAGCTCCTAGCCCAGCCCCTCCGTTGATTACTCCGACGTGCCCGCCTCCCGGACCGGGAATGACATTCCCCCTTCCTCCTTGGTCGATCCTGTCCTCGTTCCTCCTTCTCTGCGGTGCCTGGTAGGCCACCTGCCCAACCTGGGCCTCCTGCTGCGGCTGCTCCCTCTCGGCCGCCGTTGCTTCCATCCTCCTCCTTGCTTCCCAGAACTCAGGGCAAGCCAAGGTTCCGTGCCCCTCCACTCGATGGATATCGCAGTAGAGGGGAATCGCCGCTTCCTGCTGCCTTTCCTGCCTCCTCTCCTGCTGCCTCTCCTTCCGCCGGCGCTTAGCGGCTCGCTGCGTGATGGCCATGGTTTCCCTTCTTCCTCCTCCCTGCTCCCGAGGGTTGTAAGCCCTCCTTTCCTCCTGACGGATGGGCCGCCTCCACTGGGGGCGATCCCTCGGGTATTGGAATCTTCTCTCCTCGCTCCTCGCCTCTCGACCTCCGACGGGCCTCCTATCCTCCTACTTTCGAGGCCTCTCCCGCCTCTCCTGCCTCTCCACCTTTCTGATCTCCCTTCCCCTTTCTCCCTTCTCCTCTTTCCCCTGCGGCCTCTCCTGCTTCCTGTCGTTGCGCCCCTCCGGCGCCCTCTCCCTCTCCAGCAGTCTTCCCTTGTCTTGCCCAAGCGGTCGGTCTCCATCGAGCCGTGCCAGGAACTCCTTGTTCCTTTCCTCTCCCTGGATGAACACATTGGCTCTCTCCACCATCTCCTCGAACGATTTGGGCGGCCTGTGCCCCAACTCCATGTTGAACAGACCCTGCTTCAGCCCGAACTTGAGGGCCACCATCAAGGTGAACCCGTCTACCTCTTCCACCTCCAGCACCTCCTCCTGGAATCGATCGATGTACCGGCCCAAACTCTCGTGCTGCCCCTGCACGATCTTGAAGAGGGCGGTCGCCTCCTTCTTCCTCCGTTTGGACGTCGCAAACCTTGCTAAAAGGCCCCTTCGCAGATCTGAGAAGCAGTAAACTGACCCGGCTGGCAGCTGGTGGAACCAATCTCTCGCGCTACCCTTGAAGGTAATGGAGAAGAGCCGGCACTTGAGAGCATCAGACATGTTGCGAATGGAGACCACATCCTCAAACCACTGAAGATGTCCCACCGGGTCGTCCTTGCCGGAGTAGTACGAGAGGACCGGCTCTCGGAAGTTGTCGGGGACGAGGGCCGCGAGGATCTCGTCGCAAAAGGGGCTCCTCCCTTCCTGGCGGCGGCGAGTATCCTCTCCGCTCGAGCAGTCATACTCGCTCCATCGGCGAGTATCTCCATACCTCGCCGAGAGTTCTGGATCTCGAAACCGGATTCCTTGACTACTCGCCGGGTGATGTCGCGGCGGGATCACCTGTTCTCCACTCGCCCAAGCGGGCTCCTTCCTTGCTCGCCGAGTTGGTATCTCCTCGTCCGGGGGTGTCCGGCGGCGGGGGGAAGTCGCCGTCACCTCAGGCGGATTGGACAACCCGACGAGTATTGCCTTCTCCACTCTTCTTGCGAACTCTTCAAAAGCCGCCACCGTCACATACTCGCTACCTTGCCCCGGGATTCCAGCTCCCGCCGAGTTACCTCCCAACTCGCCCCGGTCTCCACCATCGGCCATCTTCCAACCACGACTTTCTTCTTCGGTCGCTATCCACGCTCACCGCACCAAGTGTTGAAGCCGAGAAATTCTCAACCTCAGAAATCGGACTAGGCAACCTGAAGTTACTGGTCGACCAGTCGGGAAGATGATCTCTGGTCAGGAAACAGGAACGAATTGCGCAAACAAGACCCCAGGTTGCTACGGCGGGAAGGTCCCACCACGTACCCAGTTGCTTAGGAGAAGCAACCCCTTCTCAACCAGATTGGCCGAGCTAGGTACGAAGGAGGCGAGCTGAGCAATAACGAGTCAAGGGCAGTTGCTGGGGCTCGCAAGGGCTCAGGCCGAGATTTGCTTGTCTCTCCTTCGTACCCCTGGGGTCCTATTTATAGGGAAAACCAAAAAGAGAGGGGGGAGTCTTACTTATACCCCCCCTGGCGAGTTGGCGACTTCCCTGGGGAGCTCGCCTGGAAGAGGCGAGTATCTTGTCATAGTCGCCACCTGGCGAGTTGGCCTGGGGAGCTCGCCATACTAGTCCGAACCTTCCGCGGCCCGGGGTGCTGGTCTGGATCCCCACCTTGTCTTGTTGACTTTGACTTTTGATGACCTGGCGGTGGTAGGGCCCTCCCTCGTCGAATATGGGTTGTACAATGTCGGAATTAGATATATAATATATGCATTTTGTAGCCAAGAACAAGATCTACAACTTTCATGTTGAACATTTTTCCAAAATTTGCACGGTTAGGCCGGAATCTTGCCCGAAAGTTTGCTGACTCGAAATGAATATAATAATAATAAATTTCAAAATTCGAGCCAGCAACTTTTCGGTCCAAATTCCGGCTAAACCATGCCAATTTTGGAAAAATGTTCAACATGAAAGTTGTAGATCTCGTTCTTAGCTACAAAATGCATATATTATTTGTCTAATTCGGACATGTATTGTGGAAGAACCAACTCAAGCTTTTTAAAGTTTAAAAAAGTTTGAGCTTATATATTCCAAACCCATATATATATATATATATATATATATATTACCAATTATAAAGATATATGAAATGGTTTTAAAAACCATGCTTTTAAAAGCCATTTGAGTAATCTCAGCCGTCGGATCATGGATACGAAATTCAGTTGCCGTCTAATCAAATCAACCCTCTCTCCAGCTTTTTTTGTAGGGCTCTTAAACCTATTGTAAGACAGCCCTAAACCTACTCTAGGAGAGTCCTAAATCTAGGCAAATTAATTTTAAAAATGGCAGACCCGCAAGCCAGCCAGGTTGCTAAGTCCAGGCCGGCCAGACACATTTCGGTCAGCCAGTCCATCAAATATCACTTGACAGCTTTCAACCCATTGTCAACTTACAGCCCATTAAAGTTGAACATACTTTATATACAAACAAAAACAATTTACTTAGGCGATATGGGACTAATCAAAAGGCATGCGGGATAGCCCCACACAGGTGGGGCTTTCTTTATATTTTTTAACTTAATTATTATAAAGCAATTAATAAGTTATAATAATTAATCATTTCGGGGGCATAATAATTAATCATTTCGGGGGCAGCCACCCTTTGTACAGGCAGGGCATTTTTTTAGATTTTTTAAATTTTAATTATTATAAAGCAAATTACATAATAACAGTCGGAGGGGCGGGCGAAGCCCGCCGTCGCGCGGGTGAAGCCCGCCGTCGCGGGGGCGAAGCCCGCCGTCGCGCGGGCGATGCTTGCCGTCGGCGGCCGGGTACTGTGGCGCGTGGCCATCGGGCCGGAGGCCCGTGCCTGTCACTCGTGTAAAAGATATATATGTATGTATATATGTAATTAAGTATGTATTTGCATGTTTGGGTTGAGCTTGAGGTGTCGATAGCCATCTTGGTGGCTGTTTTCTTTTAAGCTTAAGATTATATGTTTGTATATACATATATATATTTGTATCTATAGATATATTATATATTATATATTATATATTGTATTATATATTATATATATTATATATAGTTGTATATAATAGTTTATATTTTTGCTTGAGGTGACGGTTTAGAAGAGACAGTCTGGCCGATTGCTTTGAGTGCTAGAATATTTTATTAGCTTTAGAGTAAGTGAGTGGAGGGTTATTAAAAACTCCAGCTGTTCTCCTCCTTCCCATTTCTCCACATTTCCCGAGCTTGCTGGCTTCCAGCGGAAGTAAGGAGGCGGTGGAGCTGAAGCTTTGGCCGGCGGTTTCTGGTGTGGTTAGTGTTCGGTTTTCTGAGGTGAAGGCGGATCCGGCTTGCTCTCGTCCAGATCTTCCTTCCTAGGTGGTCGATCTTGCCACCGGTGCCGAGTTTTGGAAGCAGCTACTGCATCTAGGCGGTGAGGCAAGTGGCTCCTTGCCCTTGCCAGGTTGCCCTCTTCTTTTACTTGTTAATTGTTGTAATTAGCTCGGTTTTGCTTCTAAGAGCTAGTGCAGCAGTGTTTCCTTGCTTTAGTTTTGTCCAGCTCTAGTGCATACAAGAGTTAGGTTAATTTCTCCTTTTTCGTTCTCGGTTGGGTGCCCCGTTAGTAGCTGAAGGTAGGGTTTGCTTTATTAAGCTTCAGTCCAGCTTGCTAGGTAGCTGTGGCCGGGTAGAAGGGGTAGGAAAGAGAGTGGGAATTATTTTTCCAACTCTCTGGATAGTAGGCGTTGAGTGGGCTGGGGTTGGGTTAGCTCCAGGCTTTTTTTCTGGAATTTTGGCTAAGTCAAAAGCGTTGAGTGAGTGTACCTCACTCAACGTCTAGACTGTTAGGCTTCTGGCGTTGAGTGTGGTGCACTCACTCAATGTCATGGCTGTTTGGCGTTGAGTGTGGTGGACTCACTCAACGCCAAAGCTTTTGTTCTGCGGCCAAGTAATTTGGCGTTGAGTGAGTCTATCTCACTTAACGCCATGGCTGTTTTGGCGTTGAGTGAGGGGGACTCACTCAACGCCAAGGTTTTCTCTTGCGGCTAAGTTGTTAGGCTTTGAGTGAGTGAACCTCACTCAACGCCGTGGCTGTTTTGGCGTTGAGTGAGGTTAACTCACTCAACGCCACAACAATTTTTCTGCGGCTAAGTTGTTAGGCGCTGAGTGAGTGAACCTCACTCAACGCCGTGGCTGTTTGGCGTTGAGTGAGGTGGACTCACTCAACGCCGCAGTTTTTCCCAGCGGTTAAGTCATTTGGCGTTGAGTGAGTCGACCTCACTCAACGCCGTGGCTGTTTTGGCATTGAGTGTGGTGGACTCACTCAATGCCAAAGCCTGTTTTTGCTCCAAGTCAAAAGCATTGAGTGAGTGGACCTCACTCAACGCATTGGCTGTTAGGTTTGGCGTTGAGTGTGGTGAACTCACTCAACGCCGAGGCTAGTTTTTGCGGTTAAGTCGTTTGGCGTTGAGTGAGTGGAGCTCACTCAACGCCGCGTCGAGTGGACTCGACGCCATCCCTGGCTAGCGTTCGGCGCTGAGTGAGTGAATCTCACTCAACGCCGTGTCAGGTTTGGCGTTGAGTGAGTGGAGCTCACTCAACGCCACGCCGAGTGAACTCGACGCTTTTGCCTTGGGTTGGTGTGTTTCCTTAGGATTGTTAGTATGGCTTTTTCCCTTAGGAGGGGGGTGTTCTGTGTTCGGCTAGTTTTTGCATGCCGACTCGTGGATTATGGCAGATGGTGTGGTTTTGTGGGCTCTATAAGGGGTGAATTGTGTGTGCTGAGCTGTAGCCACCACAACCTAGGCCGTGTTAGGGCTGGTATGGTTTGGTGTGTGGACCCTGTAGCTGTCACCGTCTGTTTTCACCCTTGAGTGTTTTTGGGTCTTGTTGTTGGTGAGGGCTCTACCACCCACTCCGACCCAAGGTTTTCACCACGGCCAATAATTCACAAAGTTTAGGACTGTTAGTTCCTTTCCTTTCTCATGGTTTTTTCTTTTGGCATATGTTTGTCTTGGTGCTGCTGCGGGTATTTAGCAAAGCTTGTTGTTATTTGTGTTCACACTTTGTGTACTTTTATTGCTCTTTGGATAGTGTTTCTTCTTACTGTCATGTCTTTTCTTCTACTGATAGCTTTTTGTTGCAGGGTTGGTAAACCCCCTTCTCTTATTGCTTATGAACATAACACTCCACTTCCTTTGTTTCTTTTTTTACTTGTTGATGTGTTCTTTTTTTGAATGCCTCAGGTTCAGGTTGTAGCAAGTTAGACGGCTAGTACTCTTGTGGAGCTTGCTTGTGGCCTCCTAGGTAGTTGAGGTTGTTGTTCTTCATCCTTGTGAGGTAGTTATCTTCCTTTCTGTATAGACATGCATACTCATCAGTGGGTTCAAGTCAGGTTGTTGACGCCCACTGGTGGCTTACTTATGATGCTGTGTATGAATTAAAACTGATACTTTTGCCTATTTGAGGTTGTTCACTTGTTTTCTTAGAAGGATTTATACTAGGTTGCATGTTAGGTATTTTAAAACTCTAAAGCATTACTATATGTATCTCATGCACGTCATGTTTCTAAAACTCAGACACAATTTTTCCTAATAGCGTAAAGACTGTATTTTTTTATATATACTGTACTAACCTCTAGAGTCGTGCATACCATAAGTCGTTCCTCAGGGACACTTTTGCTCATTCAGGGTGACTAAGCAACTTAACCAAAGTATTTTTCACTGCATATAAATATATATTTTGGACTAGCAGATCCATTGTGCCGAGGGATACGACCATTAAGATATATCTGGTTTTCTTTCATATTAAACTATAAATTTTTCCTTAAATCTAAAGTATGGAGTTTTGCCTGAGCGTGTGAAGTTATCCCCTGCATGACGTAGCATCACGACGCGTATTTTCTCTTACTCTGATACGATTTAATCGTTGAGAAAATGTGGGTTGTGATAGGTCGCCCTTCCCCGGCCGTCGGCGAGCCGCCGTGAGGGTGGCCAAGTCGGCCGCCCCTCCTCGGTCGCCCCTCCTCGGCCGCCGGTGCGCGGCCGAGGAAGCGACCGAGCCGCCCGCCCTTCCTCGGCCGTCGGCGCACAACCAACGGGGGGCCAAGCCGGCCGCCCCTCCTCGGCCACCAGCGTGAGGCCGAGGTAGCGGCCAGCCGACCCCTTCCTCGGGCGCCGGCGCGTGGCCGAAGGGGGACCAAGCCGGCCGCCCCTCCTTGGCTGCCGACGCGAGGCCGAGGTAGCTGTTGGTCATCCCCTCCCCGCCGCAGGCTTAGTTGTCGTGCGCTCTCTCGGCCTGCGGCGGTATTCTCCCTCCTTGCCGGCGAGTTTGCCGGTCGCTCATGGGAGCCCTCCCCCGCCGTCCGATCTTTTCGGGTCATTCCCTGTCGTCCTATTCACGGATAACCATCCACTAACCACCAGATTAGTGTGGGAATTTTATTATTAATTTAATTGGTGTACAAATAGCGAAATTAATTATCCTAATATGCGCCCCTAAACTATAACAAGAATATTTACAATGGTGGTTATGGTGGCGGATAGCCGCGTAACCGCCATGTTAACCCCCAAAAATCGACGACCCCTCCCAAGGTCTCTAACTCGCAAGTCGCGGTCCACTCAAGGGAACCCCCCCCCCCCCGAGGATCGCGACCTGCCTCGGCTTTCCCTTTTTGGCCCAAGCGTTTTGGCCAGACTAACATGCAGCATTGCTTTCTTGCAGGAGGCAAACCTATATCAGTTCGCAGGTTCGATCTGCCGGTGCCGGCACCCGACCGAACCATCGCAAGGCTCGGATCCCCTGTCCAGCCTGGCCCCAGGCTTCCGCCGTCAGGCCGCCCTTCCCTTGGGGGCGGCCTGGCCTCAGGCCGCCCCCCTTAGGGGCGGCCTGGCCTCAGGCCGCCCCCCTTAGGGGCGGCCTGGCCTCAGGCCGCCCCCCTTAGGGGCGGCCTGGCCTCAGGCCGCCCCCCCCCCTTAGGGGCGGCCTGGCCTCAGGCCGCCCCCCTTAGGGGCGGCCTGGCCTCAGGCCGCCCTTCCCAGGGGCGGCCTGGCCTCAGGCCGCCCTTCCCAGTGGCGGCCTGGCCTCAGGCCGCCCTTCCCAGGGGCGGCCTGGCCTCAGGCCGCCCTTCCCAGGGGCGGCCTGGCCTCAGGCCGCCCTTCCCAGGGGCGGCCTGGCCTCAGGCCGCCCCCCTTAGGGGCGGCCTGGCCTCAGGCCGCCCCCCTTAAGGGCGGCCTGGCCTCAGGCCGCCCCCCCTTAGGGGCGGCCTGGCCTCAGGCCGCCCCCCTTAGGGGCGGCCTGGCCTCAGGCCGCCCTTCCCAGGGGCGGCCTAGCCTCAGGCCGCCCCCCCTTAGGGGCGGCCTGGCCTCAGGCCGCCCCCCGTAGGGGCGGCCTGGCCTCAGGCCGCCCCCCCTTAGGGGCGGCCTGGCCTCAGGCCGCCCCCCCTTAGGGGCGGCCTGGCCTCAGGCCGCCCCCCTTAGGGGCGGCCTGGCCTCAGGCCGCCCCCCCTTAGGGGCGGCCTGGCCTCAGGCCGCCCTTCCCAGGGGCGGCCTGGCCTCAGGCCGCCCCCCCTTAGGGGCGGCCTGGCCTCAGGCCGCCCCCCTTAGGGGCGGCCTGGCCTCAGGCCGCCCCCCTTAGGAGCGGCCTGGCCTCAGGCCGCCCCCCCTTAGGGGCGGCCTGGCCTCAGGCCGCCCCCCCTTAGGGGCGGCCTGGCCTCAGGTCGCCCTTCCCAGGGGCGGCCTGGCCTCAGGCCGCCCCCCTTAGGGGCGGCCTGGCCTCAGGCCGCCCCCCTTAGGGGCGGCCTGGCCTCAGGCCGCCCTTCCCAGGGGCGGCCTGGCCTCAGGCCGCCCCCCTTAGGGGCGGCCTGGCCTCAGGCCGCCCCCTCCTCCTGCTCTTCAAGTTGAAGTCCTCCGAGGTCGTCTCAGGTCGCCGAGGTCGTCAAGGATGGCATCACTGGGCCCCGCTTCAAAGATTCTCCCCGGGCCTATAAATACCCCCCAAGACCTCTCATTCTGGATCGGCGGGAGGAGAACTGCAACCTTGATCAAAGGCTGCGGACTCAGTTTTCTCAGTCCGTCAAGGTTGATCAAGCAAGGTCTGCGGACTCAAATCTCCAGTCCGCCCAGGTCGTCAAGGGCTGTGGACTTAGCTTTTTCTGCTCTCAGCGGCTTGCGCAGCCTCCGCAGCCTCCGATCTCCAGTCCGCCCAGGTCGTCAAGGGCTGTGGACTTAGCTTTTTCTGCTCTCAGCAGCTTGCGCAGCCTCCGCAGCCTCCGATTTCCAGGTCTCCCAGGTCGTCAGGGACTGGACACTTAGTTTTTCTGCCATCAGCAGGCAGCTTCAGCAGCCTCTGCAGCCTCAGTTTT
Organism: Platanthera zijinensis; assembly: GCA_039513925.1. NCBI lineage: Eukaryota > Viridiplantae > Streptophyta > Magnoliopsida > Asparagales > Orchidaceae > Platanthera > Platanthera zijinensis. Next base: position 27,389,773 of record CM077096.1, read on the forward strand.
CCAGCTCTCTGCAGCCTCTTTTACTCAGTTTCTGGCATCTCCTTCCTCAACCGCCAGCTTCCCCCATTGTACCCTTTACTGCTTTTTCATGTAATGGTGCAATAGCAAGTTGTAACTCTTCTTGAATAAAGGAAAAGCCCGTCGCAAGAGTGGCATTCAAGCCACGGCGGGTGAAGTCTGCTGTTGCCGCTGCTAGCGGCCTCCTCTCTTCTTCTCTCCCCTCTCGGCATCAACCTGCAAAGCTAACCATTCAAGTAGCTGTCTGCTCGACAGTTCCAGATCAAGCTCCCTCTCTGCTCGAGCAAGCTTTTTCCCCCGCTCAAGCAAGCTTGCTCCTCCATCCCCGCAACCCTTCTTCCTTCATCTTTAGCTTGTGAGATCGAACACCCGTTAACTGGTCGGTGTCGCTTTTCGCGCATCAACAGTTAACACGCGACCTTCAGATCTCGATCAGATAGTGAAAGCAGTGGTTACTCATGACAGACCATCAACCAGCCGAGAGTCTTTCTCCAAGTCCCAGTGATGATCCTCTTTGGGAGGCCTTAGAGCAATCCCGCAGAGAAACTGCCCAACAGTTTCAAGCCATCAACCGAACTCTAGCAGCTCTCACGCAGCAATTGGCCGCTCAATCTTCAGCAGCGCCAATCCCTCCAATCAATCCAGCACCAACATCAGAGACTCCTCAAGTTTACCCACCGGCTTATCCGCCGGTCTATCCTCCTCTTTATACTCCAACTTTTTCGCAAGGACCTGCAGCTCCTTTGCGATCTCAAGATGATGAGTTTGCAGCTCGTCAAAACTTCTTCCGGGAAGCTGCCCGGGGAAGTCCAGCCAGATTTTTGAACTTTCAGGGAAGTCACCCCTCCTCTTCAGCTCCTGCCTTTGCTCCTCCCACAGCAACCTTTTACTCCTATCCTCCTGCTCCTTTTGCAACTACTGCTCATGCTCCTTACTTTCCTTATGCAGTAGAATCAGAAGAGCCATCACCGTTTACGGAGAGTGTTCGGCATGAACCAACTCCAGTCAACTTCCGGGAGCCACGGTTGCCCATTTACACTGGGGAGACTGACCCTGTCAAGCATCTTCAAGCCTTTGAATCAGCCGTCGCTCTCAAGACCCTCTCAGATGCTACCAAGAGCAAGCTCCTCGTAACGACCTTTGATGGTCAAGTGAGAGACTGGTTCTATGGACTGCGACCTCAGTCAATCTCTTCCTTTGCTGATTTGCGAAGGGAGTTTCTGCTCAGATTTTCTACCTCTTCAAAGAGGAAGGGCGGTCCAGAAGCCCTCTTTGAGATCAGGCAGCGAGAGAACGAGACTTGGTCTCATTATGTGGATCGTTTTCAGAAAGAAATCTTGGACATTGAGATCGTTGATCAAGAAATGTACCGAGTGGCTCTCATCCACGGCTTGCGCGAAGGCCCTCTAAAGTTTGAAGCTAATGTCCGAGCACCGAGGACTTATCAAGAGTTGATTGGTTTAGCCAACTCGTATATCCGCGGTGAAAAGAGCAACCCCAGCTTCGTTTCCAGGCTGGTATCCGAGAAAAATTCTTCTTCTTACAAGCAACCTCCGAGGTCTCCTCGAAAAGACTTTCCACCTCTCTCTAGGAAAGCAAGAAGATTTCAGCATCATCAACACCCCTTCCAAGGCCATGATCGTACCCAAGAGCGGCTGTTACCATTATCAACATCATCTTCGCTAACAGCTGCAGTTCATCAGCAGCAAGAAGGTGATCTGCCAGAATTTGAGCTAGATGAGGTCATGCAAGAAGTTAGCCAAATCATGAAGGATAAGGCATATCCCAAAAGGCCTTACCAGCCGGCGAATCAGAGATCAAGAAATTCAGACCCATTCTGTGAATTCCACAAAGAGAAAGGTCATTTAACTGAAGACTGCAAGGCCCTTCGGCGATTGGTTGAAAGATTGCTCATCGAGGGCAAGATCAACGACCTGGTCAAGAAAATTGATTCTTCAAAACCTTCCACCTCTAAGGGCAAGGAGGTGGCTGAAGGTCAGCTAGAGTGCATAGAGATACATGACAAGGGCCGTCTGGGGTCCATTGATTTTGCAAGTGAGTGCATCGATGTCGTTGACGAAGGTCCCCTTGGAAGGCTGTTTTGAAGCAAAGAGGACACAGTTCTTGCGTCATCAGCTATGACCAATCGCAGTTCCACAAAGCCCATCACGATCGTAGCTGGTTGTCTTTACTTTACTCTTCAAACATTCTATTCTTCAGCACTTCTGAGTGTTTCATTTTTTCATTCAATAGAGCTTACGTCAGAGATCTCATACTGACACAGTTCCCTTTTTGTGATGCTTCTTCTCCATATTTTTCTCTTTGCCAAAGAGATCACTGAACCAGCGAGATATCGCCGAGTCTTGCTCAATGCCCCCTCGAGATTGTCCTCTGGCGTAAAACCACAGTGACCGCATATGATGAGGAGTTTTCTCATATGTGTGTAGTGGGGGCCGTTCAACTCTCGTGCGGAGGATGACGGGGCTTCGGATCCCGGCCGATGTCTAGCGCAGTGTGAGTGCTTAGGGGAGGCCTCCTGCGATAGTTCTATCGTGCTCCGTTAGGGATACGTTACAGTTACGATGATCTTTGCATGACAAGCAATGGCAATCAAGTGTAGCCTTGTCTCCTCGATCATCTCACAACTGTGACGGCCGAACACTCTATGGTACTCTCAATCCGTGCCTCCGCGGGACTCACAACTCCGCTGATCAATCCGCAGACAAGCAATAGGCCACTTGGCACAACTAGTCTAATTGATCAGCGATGCTTGTAACCCGAGGCAAGAGAGCAGTGCATCTGTCGATCCTTCTTAGGATTGTTTCTTGTTTATTTGTGCCCTTCTAAAGGATGCGCGGCCAGCCCGCTTTGGTTAGGACTACACCCAGGATGACTTTGGCAAGTGATGCATAACGCCCACGGGGAACACCTGTGGCAGCATTCAAACTTTTAGTTCATCCTCGGGATGTAGCCCCTCTTCTCTCCTTTTTTATCTTCTTGCAGGTTAGCAGGTTGAATACAACCTATTCTAGAGATCTGCAATATCTCTCTTGGGTTATGATCATCCTATATACACTGCCTGTATAAGCTCTTATCAGATGATGGTAAAAAAGTTCTCCTATCAGATGATAATCACACATCACTCAATGCATATGGATCTTCTGGATTGACGAACCGTGCCATCGTGAATCTGATTTTAGAGTTTCTTATCTCGCTGATCTAGGTTTTCATGTCGACATTATACCTTGATCACACAAGATGATCATCATCGCAGCTTAATCATTACTCAATCGATAGCAGAGTGCGTCAAGTATCTATTCTATTATCCGATTATGTCTTATCATACCAATAGTTAACAGCCAACATTCGCAGGTTTCGCCCAGGTACTTGTGAACTTAGTTTTCTCTCCTATCATATCTGTTGCTTACTCTTCTTTTACAGAGACCAGCAGATAGTAGCAAGTTCCCCCCAGGTACTTGCACCTTACTCTCCTGTCATATCTGCCTGCTTACTCTCCTTTTGCAGAGATTAGCAGATAATAGCAAGATCCTCTCAGGTACTTGCAGTCTATTTTCCTTTTTTCTATCTGCTCCCTCACCTTACTTTTGCAGAAGCTAGCAGATAGTAGCCAGTTCCTCTCAGGTACTTGCAGCTTATTTTCTTTTTCTGCTCACTCACCCTACTTTGGCAGAGACTAGCAGATACCAGCAAGCCCCTTTCAGGTACTTATAAGATTACTATCTTACTATATTATCTCTCATCTGTACTTTGGCAGAGTTCAATAGAAGACGGTTATCCTCTTCCTCATTTACAAAAGCAACTCAGGTACACGCAAGATGTACCTCTTTGTGCCTGCAATAATTTTTCTTCGCAGGTAAAAGATAGGCGCTGATAAATTTTTCCTGAGAAGGGACATCAGGTTCTATCTCTCCTGACCTCTAATTTCTTCTCTCCTTATTATTGAGGGGAGGATTACGATTTTTGTGGGTCCTCTACTTTTTCGAAGTTCCTTTCAGAACTTAAAAAAGTGCGGGGATTATGTTAACCCCCCAAAATCGACGACCCCTCCCAAGGTCTCTAGCTCGCAAGTCGCGGTCCACTCAAGGGAACCCCCCCCCCCCCCGAGGATCGCGACCTGCCTCGGCTTTCCCTTTTTGGCCCAAGCGTTTTGGACAGGCTAACATGCATCATTGCTTTCTTGCAGGAGGCAAACCTATATCAGTTCGCGGGTTCGATCTGCCGGTGCCGGCACCCGACCGAACCATCGCAAGGCTCGGCTCCCCTGTCCAGCCTGGCCCCAGGCTTCCGCCGTCAGGCCGCCCTTCCCTTGGGGGCGGCCTGGCCTCAGGCCACCCCCCTTAGGGGCGGCCTGGCCTCAGGCCGCCCCCCTTAGGGGCGGCCTGGCCTCAGGCCGCCCCCCTTAGGGGCGGCCTGGCCTCAGGCCGCCCCCCCCCTTAGGGGCGGCCTGGCCTCAGGCCGCCCCCCTTAGGGGCGGCCTGGCCTCAGGCCGCCCCCCTTTAGGGGCGGCCTGGCCTCAGGCCGCCCCCCTTTAGGGGCGGCCTGGCCTCAGGCCGCCCTTCCCAGGGGCGGCCTGGCCTCAGGCCGCCCTTCCCAGTGGCGGCCTGGCCTCAGGCCGCCCTTCCCAGGGGCGGCCTGGCCTCAGGCCGCCCTTCCCAGGGGCGGCCTGGCCTCAGGCCGCCCTTCCCAGGGGCGGCCTGGCCTCAGGCCGCCCCCCTTAGGGGCGGCCTGGCCTCAGGCCGCCCCCCCTTAGGGGCGGCCTGGCCTCAGGCCGCCCCCCCTTAGGGGCGGCCTGGCCTCAGGCCGCCCCCCTTAGGGGCGGCCTGGCCTCAGGCCGCCCTTCCCAGGGGCGGCCTGGCCTCAGGCCGCCCCCCCTTAGGGGCGGCCTGGCCTCAGGCCGCCCCCCTTAGGGGCGGCCTGGCCTCAGGCCGCCCCCCCTTAGGGGCGGCCTGGCCTCAGGCCGCCCCCCTTAGGGGCGGCCTGGCCTCAGGCCGCCCCCCCTTAGGGGCGGCCTGGCCTCAGGCCGCCCTTCCTAGGGGCGGCCTGGCCTCAGGCCGCCCCCCCTTAGGGGCGGCCTGGCCTCAGGTCGCCCTTCCCAGGGGCGGCCTGGCCTCAGGCCGCCCCCCTTAGGGGCGGCCTGGCCTCAGGCCGCCCTTCCCAGGGGCGGCCTGGCCTCAGGCCGCCCCCCCTTAGGGGCGGCCTGGCCTCAGGCCGCCCCCTCCTCCTGCTCTTCAGGTTGAAGTCCTCCGAGGTCGTCTCAGGTCGCCGAGGTCGTCAAGGATGGCATCACTGGGCCCCGCTTCAAAGATTCTCCCCGGGCCTATAAATACCCCCCAAGACCTCTCATTCTGGATCGGCGGGAGGAGAACTGCAACCTTGATCAAAGGCTGCGGACTCAGTTTTCTCAGTCCGTCAAGGTTGATCAAGCAAGGTCTGCGGACTCAAATCTCCAGTCTGCCCAGGTCGTCAAGGGCTGTGGACTTAGCTTTTTCTGCTCTCAGCGGCTTGCGCAGCCTCCGCAGCCTCCGATCTCCAGTCCGCCCAGGTCGTCAAGGGCTGTGGACTTAGCTTTTTCTGCTCTCAGCAGCTTGCGCAGCCTCCGCAGCCTCCGATTTCCAGGTCTCCCAGGTCGTCAGGGACTGGACACTTAGTTTTTCTGCCATCAGCAGGCAGCTTCAGCAGCCTCTGCAGCCTCAGTTTTCCAGCTCTCTGCAGCCTCTTTTACTCAGTTTCTGGCATCTCCTTCCTCAACCGCCAGCTTCCCCCATTGTACCCTTTACTGCTTTTTCATGTAATGGTGCAATAGCAAGTTGTAACTGTTAACCCCTAAATCGGCGATCCTCTCCAAGGAGCCCATTTTTTCTTCTCCTACAGGTTCCCACCAGCAAGGAGCAGGATACCCATGATGTCCGACAAGTTCGCGCAAGTCGGACTGTCGAGCCCAAAAAAAGGATGGATGCTCCGACAGCCGCACGCCAGGAGCGACCTCCGCTCGCCTCCGCGGGCCGCCCGCTAGGGGGCGGCCTGGCCCAGCCGGGCGGACTCCACCCGGAGTCCGCCCAGGCCGCCCGCAAGGGGGCGGCCTGGCCAGCCGGGCGGACTCCACCCGGAGTCCGCCCAGGCCGCCCGCAAGGGGGCGGCCTGGCCAGCCGGGCGGACTCCACCCGGAGTCCGCCCAGGCCGCCCGCTAGGGGGCGGCCTGGCCAGCCGGGCGGACTCCACCCGGAGTCCGCCCAGGCCGCCCGCAAGGGGGCGGCCTGGCCAGCCGGGCGGACTCCACCCGGAGTCCGCCCAGGCCGCCCGCTAGGGGGCGGCCTGGCCCAGCCGGGCGGACTCCACCCGGAGTCCGCCTAGGCCGCCCGCAAGGGGGCGGCCTGGCCAGCCGGGCGGACTCCACACGGAGTCCGCCCAGGCCGCCCGCCAGGGGGCGGCCTGGCCCAGCCGGGCGGACTCCACCCGGAGTCCGCCCAGGCCGCCCGCGAGGGGGCGGCCTGGCCAGCCGGGCGGACTCCACCCGGAGTCCGCCCAGGCCGCCCGCCAGGGGGCGGCCTGGCCCAGCCGGGCGGACTCCACCCGGAGTCCGCCCAGGCCGCCCGCGAGGGGGCGGCCTGGCCAGCCGGGCGGACTCCACCCGGAGTCCGCCCAGGCCGCCCGCCAGGGGGCGGCCTGGCCCAGCCGGGCGGACTCCACCCGGAGTCCGCCCAGGCCGCCCGCTAGGGGGCGGCCTGGCCCAGCCGGGCGGACTCCACCCGGAGTCCGCCCAGGCCGCCCGCTAGGGGGCGGCCTGACCCAGCAGGGCGGACTCCCCCCGGAGTCCGCCTAGGCCGCCCGCTAGGGGGCGGCCTCCGCCAGCCGGGCGGACTCCCCCCGGAGTCCGCCCAGGCCGCCCGCTAGGGGGCGGCCTCCGCTCCGGCAAGGGAGGACTCCTCCTGGAGTCCCCCCAAATAGCTCGGAGTTGTCTGCTCCAGATCCGCCTGCTTGCTCCTCAGGTCGCGCAGCTTGCCTGCCCTCTCCTAGCCGCCAACAGGAAGACTCCCCCAGCAGAGGAAGGTCCAGTCCGCGGAGTCCGCCGAGGTCGTCGACCTCATCTTCTCAGTCCGCCGAGGTCGCCGAGGTCGTCAAGGATGACGTCACTGGGCCCCGCTTCAAGAAGTTTCTCCCCGGGCCTATAAATACCCCCCAAGACCTCTCATTCTAGATCGGCGGGAGGAGAACTGCAACCTTGATCAAAGGCTGCGGACTCAGTTTTCTCAGTCCGTCAAGGTTGATCAAGCAAGGTCTGCGGACTCAAATCTCCAGTCCGCCCAGGTCGTCAAGGGCTGTGGACTTAGTTTTTCTGCTCTCAGCAGCTTGCGCAGCCTCCGCAGCCTCCGATTTCCAGGTCTCCCAGGTCGTCAGGGACTGGACACTTAGTTTTTCTGCCATCAGCAGGCAGCTTCAGCAGCCTCTGCAGCCTCAGTTTTCCAGCTCTCTGCAGCCTCTTTTACTCAGTTTCTGGCATCTCCTTCCTCAACCGCCAGCTTCCCCCATTGTACCCTTTACTGCTTTTTCATGTAATGGTGCAATAGCAAGTTGTAACTCTTCTTGAATAAAGGAAAAGCCCGTCGCAAGAGTGGCATTCAAGCCGCGGCGGGTGAAGTCTGCTGTTGCCGCTGCTAGCGGCCTCCTCTCTTCTTCTCTCCCCTCTCGGCATCAACCTGCAAAGCTAACCGTTCAAGTAGCTGTCTGCTCGACAGTTCCAGATCAAGCTCCCTCTCTGCTCGAGCAAGCTTTTTCCCCTGCTCAAGCAAGCTTGCTCCTCCATCCCCGCAACCCTTCTTCCTTCATCTTTAGCTTGTGAGATCGAACACCCGTTAACTGGTCGGTGTCGCTTTTCGCGCATCAACAGTTAACACGCGACCTTCAGATCTCGATCAGATAGTGAAAGCAGTGGTTACTCATGACAGACCATCAACCAGCCGAGAGTCTTTCTCCAAGTCCCAGTGATGATCCTCTTTGGGAGGCCTTAGAGCAATCCCGCAGAGAAACTGCCCAACAGTTTCAAGCCATCAACCGAACTCTAGCAGCTCTCACGCAGCAATTGGCCGCTCAATCTTCAGCAGCGCCAATCCCTCCAATCAATCCAGCACCAGCATCAGAGACTCCTCAAGTTTACCCACCGGCTTATCCGCCGGTCTATCCTCCTCTTTATACTCCAACTTTTCCGCAAGGACCTGCAGCTCCTTTGCGATCTCAAGATGATGAGTTTGCAGCTCGTCAAAACTTCTTCCGGGAAGCTGCCCGGGGAAGTCCAGCCAGATTTTTGAACTTTCAGGGAAGTCACCCCTCCTCTTCAGCTCCTGCCTTTGCTCCTCCCACAGCAACCTTTTACTCCTATCCTCCTGCTCCTTTTGCAACTACTGCTCATGCTCCTTACTTTCCTTATGCAGTAGAATCAGAAGAGCCATCACCGTTTACGGAGAGTGTTCGGCATGAACCAACTCCAGTCAACTTCCGGGAGCCACGGTTGCCCATTTACACTGGGGAGACTGACCCTGTCAAGCATCTTCTAGCCTTTGAATCAGCCGTCGCTCTCAAGACCCTCTCAGATGCTACCAAGAGCAAGCTCCTCGTAACGACCTTTGATGGTCAAGTGAGAGACTGGTTCTATGGACTGCGACCTCAGTCAATCTCTTCCTTTGCTGATTTGCGAAGGGAGTTTCTGCTCAGATTTTCTACCTCTTCAAAGAGGAAGGGCGGTCCAGAAGCCCTCTTTGAGATCAGGCAGCGAGAGAACGAGACTTGGTCTCATTATGTGGATCGTTTTCAGAAAGAAATCTTGGACATTGAGATCGTTGATCAAGAAATGTACCGAGTGGCTCTCATCCACGGCTTGCGCGAAGGCCCTCTAAAGTTTGAAGCTAATGTCCGAGCACCGAGGACTTATCAAGAGTTGATTGGTTTAGCCAACTCGTATATCCGCGGTGAAAAGAGCAACCCCAGCTTCGTTTCCAGGCTGGTATCCGAGAAAAATTCTTCTTCTTACAAGCAACCTCCGAGGTCTCCTCGAAAAGACTTTCCACCTCTCTCTAGGAAAGCAAGAAGATTTCAGCATCATCAACACCCTTTCCAAGGCCATGATCGTACCCAAGAGCGGCTGTTACCATTATCAGCATCATCTTCGCTAACAGCTGCAGTTCATCAGCAGCAAGAAGGTGATCTGCCAGAATTTGAGCTAGATGAGGTCATGCAAGAAGTTAGCCAAATCATGAAGGATAAGTCATATCCCAAAAGGCCTTACCAGCCGGCGAATCAGAGATCAAGAAATTCAGACCCATTCTGTGAATTCCACAAAGAGAAAGGTCATTTAACTGAAGACTGCAAGGCCCTTCGGCGATTGGTTGAAAGATTGCTCATCGAGGGCAAGATCAACGACCTGGTCAAGAAAATTGATTCTTCAAAACCTTCCACCTCTAAGGGCAAGGAGGTGGCTGAAGGTCAGCTAGAGTGCATAGAGATACATGACAAGGGCCGTCTGGGGTCCATTGATTTTGCAAGTGAGTGCATCGATGTCGTTGACGAAGGTCCCCTTGGAAGGCTGTTTTGAAGCAAAGAGGACACAGTTCTTGCGTCATCAGCTATGACCAATCGCAGTTCCACAAAGCCCATCACGATCGTAGCTGGTTGTCTTTACTTTACTCTTCAAACATTCTATTCTTCAGCACTTCTGAGTGTTTCATTTTTTCATTCAATAAAGCTTACGTCAGAGATCTCATACTGACACAGTTCCCTTTTTGTGATGCTTCTTCTCCATATTTTTCTCTTTGCCAAAGAGATCACTGAACCAGCGAGATATCGCCGAGTCTTGCTCAATGCCCCCTCGAGATTGTCCTCTGGCGTAAAACCACAGTGACCGCATATGATGAGGAGTTTTCTCATATGTGTGTAGTGGGGGCCGTTCAACTCTCGTGCGGAGGATGACGGGGCTTCGGATCCCGGCCGATGTCTAGCGCAGTGTGAGTGCTTAGGGGAGGCCTCCTGCGATAGTTCTATCGTGCTCCGTTAGGGATACGTTACAGTTACGATGATCTTTGCATGACAAGCAATGGCAATCAAGTGTAGCCTTGTCTCCTCGATCATCTCACAACTGTGACGGCCGAACACTCTATGGTACTCTCAATCCGTGCCTCCGCGGGACCCACAACTCCGCTGATCAATCCGCAGACAAGCAATAGGCCACTGGGCGCAACTAGTCTAATTGATCAGCGATGCTTGTAACCCGAGGCAAGAGAGCAGTGCATCTGTCGATCCTTCTCAGGATTATTTCTTGTTTATTTGTGCCCTTCTAAAGGATGCGCGGCCAGCCCGCTTTGGTTAGGACTACACCCAGGATGACTTTGGCAAGTGATGCATAACGCCCACGGGGAACACCTGTGGCAGCATTCAAACTTTTAGTTCATCCTCGGGATGTAGCCCCTCTTCTCTCCTTTTTTATCTTCTTGCAGGTTAGCAGGTTGAATACAACCTATTCTAGAGATCTGCAATATCTCTCTTGGGTTATGATCATCCTATATACACTACCTGCATAAGCTCTTATCAGATGATGGTAAAAAAGTTCTCCTATCAGATGATAATCACACATCACTCAATGCATATGGATCTTCTGAATTGACGAACCGTGCCATCGTGAATCTGATTTTAGAGTTTCTTATCTCGCTGGTCTAGGTTTTCATGTCGACATTATACCTTGATCACACAAGATGATCATCATCGCAGCTCAATCATTACTCAATCGATAGCAGAGTGCGTCAGGTATCTATTCTGTTATCCGATTATGTCTCACCATACCAACAGTTAACAGCCAACATTCGCAGGTTCCGCCCAGGTACTTGTGAACCTAGTTTTCTCTCCTATCATATCTGTTGCTTACTCTTCTTTTACAGAGATCAACAGATATCAGCAAGTCCCTATCAGGTACTTGCACCTTACCTCCCTACCATATCTGTTGCTTACCTCTCCTTTTGCAGAGATCAACAGATATCAGCAAGTCCCTATCAGGTACTTGCACCTTACCTTCCTACCATATCTGTTGCTTACCTCTCCTTTTGCAGAGATCAACAGATATCAGCAAGTCCCTATCAGGTACTTGCACCTTACCTTCCTATCATATCTGTTGCTTACCTCTCCTTTTGCAGAGATCAACAGATATCAGGAAGTTCCTCTCAGGTACTTGCAGCTTATTTTCTTTTTTCTGCTCACTCACCCTATTTATGCAGAGACCAGTAAATACCAGCAAGTCCACTTCAGGTACTTGTAAGATTATTATCCTACTGTATTTTCTCTCATCTGTATTTTGGCAGAGTTCAATGGAAGACAGTTATTCTCTTCCCCATTTACAAAACCAGCTCAGGTACACGCAAGATGTGCCTCCCTTTTGCCTGCATTAACTTTTTTCTTCACAGGCAAAGGATAGACACTGACAGATTTTTTCGAAGGGAGTCATCAGGTCTTATCCCTCCTACTCTATAATTTTCTTCTCTCTCCTAAATTCCTGCAGGGAGGATCACGATTTTTGTGGGTCTTCTACTTTTTCGAAGTTCCTTCCGAACTTAAAAAAGTGCGGGGATTATGTTAACCCCTAAATCGGCGATCCTCTCCAAGGAGCCCATTTTTTCTTCTCCTACAGGTTCCCACCAGCAAGGAGCAGGATACCCATGATGTCCGACAAGTTCGCGCAAGTCGGACTGTCGAGCCCAAAAAAAGGATGGATGCTCCGCCAGCCGCACGCCAGGAGCGACCTCCGCTCGCCTCCGCGGGCCGCCCGCTAGGGGGCGGCCTGGCCCAGCCGGGCGGACTCCACCCGGAGTCCGCCCAGGCCGCCCGCAAGGGGGCGGCCTGGCCAGCCGGGCAGACTCCACCCGGAGTCCGCCCAGGCCGCCCGCAAGGGGGCGGCCTGGCCAGCCGGGCGGACTCCACCCGGAGTCCGCCCAGGCCGCCCGCTAGGGGGCGGCCTGGCCAGCCGGGCGGACTCCACCCGGAGTCCGCCCAGGCCGCCCGCAAGGGGGCGGCCTGGCCAGCCGGGCGGACTCCACCCGGAGTCCGCCCAGGCCGCCCGCTAGGGGGCGGCCTGGCCCAGCCGGGCGGACTCCACCCGGAGTCCGCCCAGGCCGCCCGCAAGGGGGCGGCCTGGCCAGCCGGGCGGACTCCACACGGAGTCCGCCCAGGCCGCCCGCCAGGGGGCGGCCTGGCCCAGCCGGGCGGACTCCACCCGGAGTCCGCCCAGGCCGCCCGCGAGGGGGCGGCCTGGCCAGCCGGGCGGACTCCACCCGGAGTCCGCCCAGGCCGCCCGCCAGGGGGCGGCCTGGCCCAGCCGGGCGGACTCCACCCGGAGTCCGCCCAGGCCGCCCGCGAGGGGGCGGCCTGGCCAGCCGGGCGGACTCCACCCGGAGTCCGCCCAGGCCGCCCGCCAGGGGGCGGCCTGGCCCAGCCGGGCGGACTCCACCCGGAGTCCGCCCAGGCCGCCCGCTAGGGGGCGGCCTGGCCCAGCCGGGCGGACTCCACCCGGAGTCCGCCCGCTAGGGGGCGGCCTGACCCAGCAGGGCGGACTCCCCCCAGAGTCCGCCTAGGCCGCCCGCTAGGGGGCGGCCTCCGCCAGCCGGGCGGACTCCCCCCGGAGTCCGCCCAGGCCGCCCGCTAGGGGGCGGCCTCCGCTCCGGCAAGGGAGGACTCCTCCTGGAGTCCCCCCAAATAGCTCGGAGTTGTCTGCTCCAGATCCGCCTACTTGCTCCTCAGGTCGCGCAGCTTGCCTGCCCTCTCCTAGCCGCCAACAGGAAGACTCCCCCAGCAGAGGAAGGTCCAGTCCGCGGAGTCCGCCGAGGTCGTCGACCTCATCTTCTCAGTCCGCCGAGGTCGCCGAGGTCGTCAAGGATGACGTCACTGGGCCCCGCTTCAAGAAGTTTCTCCCCGGGCCTATAAATACCCCCCAAGACCTCTCATTCTAGATCGGCGGGAGGAGAACTGTAACCTTGATCAAAGGCTGCGGACTCAGTTTTCTCAGTCCGTCAAGGTTGATCAAGCAAGGTCTGCGGACTCAAATCTCCAGTCCGCCCAGGTCGTCAAGGGCTGTGGACTTAGTTTTTCTGCTCTCAGCAGCTTGCGCAGCCTCCGCAGCCTCCGATTTCCAGGTCTCCCAGGTCGTCAGGGACTGGACACTTAGTTTTTCTGCCATCAGCAGGCAGCTTCAGCAGCCTCTGCAGCCTCAGTTTTCCAGCTCTCTGCAGCCTCTTTTACTCAGTTTCTGGCATCTCCTTCCTCAACCGCCAGCTTCCCCCATTGTACCCTTTACTGCTTTTTCATGTAATGGTGCAATAGCAAGTTGTAACTCTTCTTGAATAAAGGAAAAGCCCGTCGCAAGAGTGGCATTCAAGCCGCGGCGGGTGAAGTCTGCTGTTGCCGCTGCTAGCGGCCTCCTCTCTTCTTCTCTCCCCTCTCGGCATCAACCTGCAAAGCTAACCGTTCAAGTAGCTGTCTGCTCGACAGTTCCAGATCAAGCTCCCTCTCTGCTCGAGCAAGCTTTTTCCCCTGCTCAAGCAAGCTTGCTCCTCCATCCCCGCAACCCTTCTTCCTTCATCTTTAGCTTGTGAGATCGAACACCCGTTAACTGGTCGGTGTCGCTTTTCGCGCATCAACAGTAACTCTTCTTGAATAAAGGAAAAGCCCGTCGCAAGAGTGGCATTCAAGCCGCGGCGGGTGAAGTCTGCTGTTGCCGCTGCTAGCGGCCTCCTCTCTTCTTCTCTCCCCTCTCGGCATCAACCTGCAAAGCTAACCATTCAAGTAGCTGTCTGCTCGACAGTTCCAGATCAAGCTCCCTCTCTGCTCGAGCAAGCTTTTTCCCCTGCTCAAGCAAGCTTGCTCCTCCATCCCCGCAACCCTTCTTCCTTCATCTTTAGCTTGTGAGATCGAACACCCGTTAACTGGTCGGTGTCGCTTTTCGCGCATCAACACGCCATAACCATCTTCTGAAGACTATAAAAGGAGTCTCAGACCTCCTCATTTCTCACATTTTTCTTTCAAGCTTTCTTCTTCCTCAGGTCGGAGCTCTGCCAAATTTCTTCTAAGAGCAGCATCTGAGCTGCACTCAAGCCGCGCCAGAGCCACGTACTGTTGAAAATTGTGAAGTGAAAGTGGGGGTTGATCAGGCAGACCGCGCGTCCTGGGCGGACTGATGGTGCGGTCTGGATGTTGTGGCCTTGTGATGGTTGTTGCGGTCTGGGCGACCTGGTTGTTGCGGTCTGGTGTTGGTTTCCTAGTGCCTTGCGGTTGGTTGTTCCCTAGAGTAACCTTGCGGATAGGTGGAGTATCTGCGGAAGGACGGACTCACTATGAGTCCGCGGAGTTCGCTCTATGCGGACTGCTCTTGGAGCTTATGAGTTCGGCTGATTGTCTTGCTCTGGTGGAGCGGTTTGTTGGCGGTTTGACTTGGGAGCTGGCGGACTGGCTTCATGTCCGTCGAGCTCGCGCCAGTTTTTGGTTGGTTGCTGGATTTGGTCACAATCTGTGACAAGTCCAGGGTGACCGCAGAGTCCGCAATGTCCGCTGGTTGACCGGGCGGTTTGTTCCTGTTGGTCGTGGACTTGTGTTGCGGGCTGGTGCGGTGTTCGCGTCCTGTGCGGGCTGGTGTTGTGTCAGCGTGTAGTGTGCGAACTGCTACAATGTGGGTTGTTGTTGTGTCCGCGTGCTATGCAACATGCGGTCTGGTGCGGTGTCCGCCGGGTTGCGGGCTGGTTTCCAGCCTTGGAGTCAGGCGATTTTGGTTGGCTTGTCCGGCCTTGTCCTTGTGGACTCGGTGAACTAACTTGTGCTAGCTGCGGACTGGGGTGGTGATTCTATCCACTAGGGCGGTGATCACACTCCTCTCCACGTCTATAAATAGGACCCCCCGTCACATCAACAGTAACTGAGGAACAATAAGTTGAGCGTTGGTTAATTGTTGCGGCCTCGATTTTCTTGTCTGCGTTGTTTGAGAAGGTTTATTGGTTGTTATTTGCAGGTTGTGCGTCTAGCACTGTGAAGCCAGGAGTCTGGTTCTGACTGCAGTCAGGAATCAGTGGAGTTCGCGGTTAACAATTGGCGGTTTCAGTAGGTCGCATTTGCGGCCAGCCAGTCTTCTCTCCTTCGACAATTTCTAAGTTCAATAACCTGTCTGCCGGTCTCGGTGGACTAGGCGGTTTGTTATTTCAGTTCGGTGGCGGCTTGCAGAGCATTCGTTCAGCAGAATAACGGGTAGTCTGCGGACTTCGCGGACTTCGTAGTTCAGTTGGTGCAGCAGCGGCTTGGCGGTCTCGGCGGACTCGGCGGTTTCAGCGGTCTCTGAGGCAGTCCGCCCGGCTTGTTTTTTCATGTTTGCTTGTTTGCTTCTCTCTTGTACTTGGCGAAATCATGTCTCGCCAAGTATGTCTTGCCTTGTAATGAAGATAGTTGATATTACAAGATCTGTATTTGCTCTCTGTTGTTTCTGATTTACATAGCTTAGTTTATGGTTGGAGTGTTCCTGCGCCTAGTTCCCGTTTTCGCTTGATCAAGTAGTCAGCTTGATAGCTCTGAAAGTTTTTACTTGGTATCAGAGCTATCTTTTGATCAGCTTGTGAAATTTCAACATGTACGAGCCACGTACGAGCCACCTGACGAAGCCCAATCTCTCGATTTCCAAGAGACATCCGCAGCCGCAAATTCAAGTGCTTCGCTCCCACGTTCAGAGCCAGCGGGACACTAAGTGAAGCCCGTCGTCGCAAAGTGCAATTTGTAACAAACGTCAGGCGCGACGGTCTGTCGCCCGCCGTGTGCTAAGTGTTCTCTCATCTCAAAATTGTAACGAGAGGCGGCATGTCGTCCTCAATTCAACGAACAAATTGTAACAGTCAAGAAATATTGGACTTTGACCGGCACAGATCCAGTCACGTGGTTTTTTACCCGGTTGAGGAGTTTTTCCACGTTAAAACTTTGTGTGTACGATTGATCTACTTCATTGACTGTGTGCGCGCTCGACCATTCCGAGAGCTAAGGCGGTCCAGGTTATTCTGGTCCGACCAGGACGTCGAGTTAGACCGCAACAGAGTCTGGTCCCAAAAATCTCTCATGTCAAACTGACCCTTAGGCTCAGTTTGCCGCTACGTTTTTGCTCCAATGAGTTTGGACAAAACGTCATCATTATAGAATGAATGTTTGACATGACAATAATTATTAACACCACCAAAAAATAATTAGTTTTAAACATAAAAGTGAATGAAGGCCCTTAGATGAGGTCTCGCATTCACCAACGACAGTTCATGACCGCCACCGTTGTGCCATAATCTTATAATCTCGAGCACAAAACATTAATGTGATTGCACGCCCTTTTGTGTCTCCTAATCATAATCTTATATTTATGTACAAACTTAGGCTCCGTTTGGCACGGTGGTGACGGTCATGAACATAGAGATTAAGGTTCTGTTTGGGATAGTTTTTGATGATGAATAATCTCTATTCAAAACGGAAAAGCTGTTTTTCAGGTGTTTGTTTGTGCAGCTTATAGAAAATCACTTATTTTAAAATTGATGATAATCCGATTTTTCATAAGCTATCCAGGTCCAGCTTATGGATTCTCATAAGCGCTTATCTCTTAAGAAAACTCAAAGTTGATTTTTTTGCCCGGACGTGATTTTTTTGCCCGGGCGCAATTTTTCCGCCCTGGCGTGATTTTTCCGTCTGGGCACAAATTTTCCGCCCGGGCGCGATTTTTCCGCCCGGGCGCGAATTTTCCGCCCCGGCGCGAATTTTCCGCCCGGGCGCGAATTTTCCGCCCGGGCGCGAATTTTCCGCCCGGGCGCGAATTTTCCGCCCGGGCGCGAATTTTCCGCCCGGGCGCGATTTTTACATCCCGGGCGCGATTTTTCCGTCCCGGGCGCAAATTTTCCGCCCGGGCGCGATTTTTCCGCCCCGGGCGCGATTTTTCCGCCCCTGGCGCGATTTTTCCGCCCGGGCTCGATTTTTCCGCCCGGGCGCGATTTTTCCGTCCCGGGCGCGATTTTTCCGCCCGGGCGCGATTTTTCCGCCCGGGCGCGATTTTTCCGCCCGGGCGCGATTTTTCCGCCCGGGCGCGATTTTTCCGCCCGGGCGCGATTTTTCCGCCCGGACGCGATTTATTTGCCCGGGCGCGATTTTTCCGCCCGGGCGCGATTTTTCCGTCCCGGGCGCGATTTTTCCGACCGGGCGCGATTTTTCCGTCCCGGGCGCGATTTTTCCGTCCCGGGCGCGATTTTTTCCTCCCGGGCGCGATTTTTCCGCCCGGGCGCGAATTTTTCGCTCGGGCGTGAATTTTCCGTCTCGGGCGCGATTTTTCCGCCCGGGCGCGATTTTTCCGCCCGGGCTCGATTTTTCCGCCCGGGCGCGATTTTTCCGCCGGGAAGCGATTTTTCCGCCCGGAAGCGATTTTTCCGCCCGGAAGCGATTTTTCCGCCCGGAAGCGATTTTTCCGCCCGAAAGCGATTTTTTCGCCCAGTCGCGATTTTTTCGCCCAGTCGCGACGAGAAGAGGTTTTTTCTCTCGGACGCGTATTTTTTTGCACGGGCGTGTTTTTTTTCGCCCGGGCATGATTATTTCATCCGGGAGTTTTTTTTCTTTTTTGTCCAGGCGAAAAAATTGCATCTGGGTGAAAAAATTGTGTTGGGGAAAAAATCGCGCCTGTGAGAAAAAATTGAGTCCGGGACAAAAACGCGGTCGGTTGAAAAAATCGCGCCCTGGCGAAAAAAACCGCGATCAGGCGGAAAAAAAACACGCTCGAGCGAAAAAAAAAACGCGATGGAGCGAAAAAACACGCCCGGGCAAAAAAATCGCGGTTGTGCGAAAAAATCGCGCGCAGCGCGAAAAAAAATGCGATCGGTTGAATTAAATCGGGCGAGCGAAAAAACGTGATCGAGCGAAAAAATGCGACCTGGCGAAAAAATCACGCCCGAGCGAACAAATCGCGCCCGGGCGAAAAAAATCACGTCTGGGTGAAAAAAAATCGAGCTTGGGCGAAAACAATCTTGACCGGACGAAAAAAATCTTGACGGGCGAAAAAACACGCCCGAGCGAAAAACCGCCCACAGGCAAAAAAATCGTGCACTTTGGAAAAAAAACACGTCCAAACAAACACACCCTTATGAATAAATGAGAAATTTAGATAAGCACTTATGACCAAACTATCCAAACAGTCGACTGCTTATTCATCATTGATTTTATAAAATCTCTATACAAACATCAATTTTCAATTAGCGGCTTATTCATCATCATAAGTTGTCCCAAACAAAGCCTAAATTGTCATTTGTTAACGCCATTTAAAGAACTTCATTCATTTTTATGTTCAAACGGATGATGTTTATCGGGTGATCCTTAATGAATGACGGTTCAAATCATGTGTTTACGACTGCCACCACCATGCTAAACGGAGCCTTAATAATGATACTATTGTCTTCATAATTGAAACCCTATAATTAAAATTAAAACATTAAATTTGGATTTCACGCTTGAAGACCTGAATTATAATGATATAGTTCATTATCACTAAAGTCAATATTTCTTTTATCTAATATATAAGAAGATCATTGTTGCGGGTCACTCGAGGCACTTATGAATCGGCCGAAAATGAATCGTCCTATCTCGTGAGCGAGCCGAGCGTACAAGTAGTTACAAAAAATTGCTGACAACCGACAAGAGAGTTTACATAAGGTTAGATATGCAATGAGTTTACCTTATTCTCATGAGTAGTTGAATTGTATGAGTCAATATCTAGTGTCTTTTTTTTTATGGATGATACATAAACACTAGAAGCAACTCACATTGAATCAATCTTAGTGAGGCTCCAAAAATAATGCATGTTAAAAAAGAGTAAAACATTGCATGAATTTGATGGCATACTTCACAAATATGATATTATAACTGATTTAAAATGACAAGAATTGAAGAAAAGTTGTGATAGATATTGGATCCTACGACAAGTCAAACATTGGAACCGATAATGCCCAAGAGATTAAAAGTTCGTCCAAAATGTTGTGTTTGGTCCGGATCTGAATCCAACTTGGATCTGAATTTGAAAATGACATGAGAAAAGAAATCTTGGAAAAAGGAAAACATCCGACCTCAAATGATTTTTCTTTAGAGAGAGCTCTCTCCCTCTCTCTTGCCTAAAATTAAACCACTGCCATTATTATTATATATATATATATATACATGTTATTATATATAGAATGGAATCTGTGCAAGGGATATGTATATCAGGATTGTTCATGGATTGAGAGAAAATCACCGCCACTGTTGTTTTTTGAGTTGAGAAAAAACAGAGCTTTGTTTGCGTTGGAGGGAGTAGCCGTCGTCGTCTCGCTCTTGGTACCGCATGGGATGGACCCCTGTAGGATGCCGCCGGTGGTTGTCATTGGTGCAACACCGTGCGATGGCGTTGGAGCATTTCTCTCGTGTAGGACTCTCGACGTATCCACCGGTCTTGGAGGAGAGGATCTCTACCGGTCTTGAAGTAGATGAGGCGGTGTGGGCGTGGCGACGAAGGCTTGCGGTGGTACAGTGACCTTGACTGAGTTTCACTCCGGCGGTGCGGGCATGGCGGTGAAGGCATGCGAGAGTGCAGTGACCTTGATGGTGTTTCTTTCCGGTGGTGCGGCTTGACGTCGATGTCGTGCGTCAGTGTAGTTGGCCTCTGTTAGGATTATGACACCTCATCCCAAACCCAGACCGTTAGGATCAGCGCCATGTCATCGATCCTAGGGAGCTTTATTTGCCTAGTTTGTCCTAATCCTGATTAGGAAGTGGTTTAGTGAGGGGGCTGATTTTTTGGGAAGAATTAGGGGAGTCCCAAACATGGAAATGCTTTATGGGGGAATATAATATAGGAGATGTTCTTCCTATTTGGTTGAGACCTATTTTGGCGACCCCCTCCATATGTGTTCATCTCCATATATTGATGACTCTTGATCCTATTATAAATAGGGGTCAGCCTCCCTTAGCCATGAGATGGTTCAGTAATATACAACACTAGTGAGAATTCAGAGAGGGAAAGCTTTGAGCTTTTCAGGCGGTTCTTCCGACGAACGGCGGTAGCAGGTGCCGGCATCTGGCGCGCAAGGTTGCGGCGCATCCGGTCACCTCAGGCGAGGCGACATCCGGCCGGCCACCTGCAGTAGGCCTCAGAGGTTCGTCGGAATCAGGCGCGGCGACGGCGGCAGCAGGCGCAGAGGCGGCGACACAGGCGGAGCTAATGGAGGCGGCACATCCGGTCACCTCAGGCGAGGCGACATCCGGCCGGCCTCTAGAAGTTGACTCCAGGCGTTCGGCGGCTTCAGGCGGCTGATCCAGGCGGGATCGGCATCAGGCGGCGGAAGCAGGCGGTGATTCCAGCGGGGAAGATAGACAGTGTTTTCTGTTTTCTCTTGTTGTATCTTGTAACCTCATCTGTTTTAGTGGATCTTTCTGGCGCGCTCTCCCCGTGGATGTAGGAGCTTCTCTCCGAACCACGTAATCTTTTGTGTCGTCTGTGTATGCTAGAATCTCGTTCCGTATTTTATTTTGCGCGATATTGGTTCTTGCTCATTCGTGAAATTCCGTTGCGCTACCGCGGCTTAACTCGATCCGATTTCACAACAATTGGTATCAGAGGGAGGTTCTGCAGGGGTGATCGTCTGGACGTTCGGGTTCTAGATCTGGGTCAACGGTAGGTGACGACATTGGTCCGCTCCCTATCTTCCTAGATCGGCTCCGCGAATATCATCTTGATCTCCCAGTAGCTCTGCGAGCAAGACAATGTCGGCAAAATTCGAGATTCCAAAATACGACGATAAAATTGATTTTGGTATGTGGCAAAAACGGATCAAAGCGGTGGTCGAGTTCGCGCAGAGAAAGGGCCTTGGCGAAGACAAAATCTTCGCAGCCGTGGAGAAGAAGGGCAGAGTGTCATCTCAGGAGAGCCCAGACGCCGCAAAGGGAGCCATCCGGCTCAAGGGTCCCACCAGGGAACTCATGATCACTCAGAAGAAGGTGGAGCTGCACAGTGCTAGTTGTCTTGCAAAAGACACGGTCTATCGTGCAAGGATAAAGCACATTGGAGTGCGCCACCAGGAGTCGAGGGAGTTCGCTGGAGGTGGAGACATGGAGTTGCGGAATATCTCTACGGAGGATAATGGTGCGAACATGCAGACGAAATCAGTGACAGGAGTCAAGTTCAAGAACGGTCTTGACTTGACTCATTCTGATGCATGTTAATCGAGGTGGACCCCAGGGAGAGGGGGCTTGTAGTCGCCAGTAGGGGAGATTCGGGTTGGAGGTACAGATACGTTTGTTAGGCTTCGCGAAAGAGTTCGTTTGTGGCGTGAGGCGTCAAGGTGGAGTTTGTTTGTGACGTGAGACGTCAAGGTGGAGATTGTTAGGATTATGACACCTCATCCCAAACCCAGACCGTTAGGATCAGCGCCATGTCATCGATCCTAGGGAGCTTTATTTGCCTAGTTTGTCCTAATCCTGATTAGGAAGTGGTTTAGTGAGGGGGCTGATTTTTTGGGAAGAATTAGGGGAGTCCCAAACATGGAAATGCTTTATGGGGGAATATAATATAGGAGATGTTCTTCCTATTTGGTTGAGACCTATTTTGGCGACCCCCTCCATATGTGTTCATCTCCATATATTGATGACTCTTGATCCTATTATAAATAGGGGTCAGCCTCCCTTAGCCATGAGATGGTTCAGTAATATACAACACTAGTGAGAATTCAGAGAGGGAAAGCTTTGAGCTTTTCAGGCGGTTCTTCCGACGAACGGCGGTAGCAGGTGCCGGCATCTGGCGCGCAAGGTTGCGGCGCATCCGGTCACCTCAGGCGAGGCGACATCCGGCCGGCCACCTGCAGTAGGCCTCAGAGGTTCGTCGGAATCAGGCGCGGCGACGGCGGCAGCAGGCGCAGAGGCGGCGACACAGGCGGAGCTAATGGAGGCGGCACATCCGGTCACCTCAGGCGAGGCGACATCCGGCCGGCCTCCAGAAGTTGACTCCAGGCGTTCGGCGGCTTCAGGCGGCTGATCCAGGCGGGATCGGCATCAGGCGGCGGAAGCAGGCGGTGATTCCAGCGGGGAAGATAGACAGTGTTTTCTGTTTTCTCTTGTTATATCTTGTAACCTCATCTGTTTTAGTGGATCTTTCTGGCGCGCTCTCCCCGTGGATGTAGGAGCTTCTCTCCGAACCACGTAATCTTTTGTGTCGTCTGTGTATGCTAGAATCTCGTTCCGTATTTTATTTTGCGCGATATTGGTTCTTGCTCATTCGTGAAATTCCGTTGCGCTACCGCGGCTTAACTCGATCCGATTTCACAACAGGCCTCGACGGTGTTTCTCCGGTTGTGGCGGGTGGTTTGGTCGTCATCGGACGACGAAGGTTCTCGGTGAACCTTGTGCGTCCGTTGTACTAGCGGATTACAGTCCAGATAATTATCTCTCCCTCTGATCGAGCGAGTCTGGCTCATCCGCGCTGTATTCTGCAACGGGCGTCGGTACATTTCTTCATGTATTATTATTACAGTTACATTATTTATGTATGCGGAGGTTTGTTCAGATTTATGTGTCTGTATACCCTGAATTAAATTGGTTGTGCCTAGAGGATAATTTCCGCATTATATCCCAACAAGTGGTATCAAAGCGAGGTTCGTAGGCGAGACTGATTGGACATTCGAGGAATGTTTTGACTGTGGTGTGTGACGACTAGATCCGCTCCTTATCTTTTCAAATATGACCTCTGAATTAATCAGGTCTCCTAGTTGTGTCGTAGGACAACCATTATAGGGAAGAGTGTGAATCTGGGCAGTGTTTATTTGAAGAAGTGTGACAGTGGCGGGGTTGACCTATGACAGGTGATACTGCATGAGATGGTCATGATAATCGTGGATATGTTACATGGAGAAGATTATTTGTGGGAACATATATAATGTGTGTTCAAATTGTTTTTTGTGTCAGTTAGAGGCAGCTGGTGCAGAGACGAAGAAAGATGTGATGACCCGATTTATCTTCTTACCTCGCTCACATATTTTTACCCGGCCTTAGTGACGATTCTCTTGTATGAGTAGGATACAATGGAGCTGGTGGAGGTCTCGATCGCAGTGCTATCCAGACAGATGTTAGTGGGCCCTACTCATGGGGGCAGTCACATCTTGGCAGCAACGGATGGGTAAGGTGAGGCAATTTGGCAAGGGATTGAGTGGAGCACAATCTCGATCTGGGCCGAATGAGGGATGGTATCTTTACCATTGCAGACAGTGCAGTCACATAGGAGTGCGAGTTCGCAGCGTGCAAAAAGGCCTCGAGGCGAGGGTGTGGACAGGGTGACAGCAAGGTCAGGGTGCAGAGTGATGAGGTCCTCACCATCACTGAGAGTCTATGTGACTCTGACAGCTAGATGTTTGACATCACTGAGCGGATTGGATTCAGGTGGCTATAGTTGGGTGGCCCGAGGTGAAGTCCTGATGGTGGAGTGAGGACGTACCATGCTCAGGAGAGCTGTGTAGCGCGGTAGTCTATACCGGCTGATGGGGACCACGATGTGTGGTGGTGTACCCATGATTTTTGAGGTTGACGTGGTGGATTGTCGTGGTGGTGCAGAGGATCGTCCTTCTGGGACTCTGGTTATGCGAGTCAGTTTCTACGATCAGGTTGCGACGACGTTTACGGGTTGAGCCAGAAAAAAGATGAGTTGACTGGAGTAGGTCGGTTGATATCTTATACTAAGGTGGTGCTACATGCAGAGTTGCTTGGTGCAGTTGTTGTTGTGTGCAGTGGGTGCTTCGTACAGGTGGTGGATCCGGATCCCGAACTAAGGTGATGATTATTGTGTTTGGTCCGAATCTGAATTCAACCCGAATCTGAATTTGGAAACGTCATAAGAAAAAAAATCTTGGAAAAAGGAAAACTTCATGCCTCAAATGATTTTCCTTTAAGAGAAAGCTCTCTCTCTCTCTCTCACTTGCCTAAAATTAAACTACCACCATTATATAAATATAAATAAATAAATATATATATATATATATATGTTAGTATATATAGAATGGACTGTGTGCAAGGAATATATATTGTTGAAATTATGACACCTCCGCGATCCACGTCTCCGGATCATCGGGATTGCGACGCAACACATCATCGATCTGTGGGAGGCCACGATTCCTAATCCGGACTAAATCTATTTAGGAATATTATTTTAGGAAGATCATTAATAGAAGAATATATTGTTAAGATTATTCCACCTCAGCGATCTGTGTCTTGTGATTCCTAATTTGGGGGAGTATCATAATTTGGAATATCTTCATGAGGAGAAATATGACAATCTCCTAAATTAGAGATCTTCTTTCTAATTGTTTTTGGATCTTGATCCTATATATATAGAAGCAGTTTTTTAGCCGGATGAATCAAGCAATTAAAGAGAGAAATCCGTGAGAGCCATTAGATGGAGCAGTGAGAGCTTCATGCGGCTTCTTGTTCTGTCCAGCGGCGGCAGACAACTCCAGGCGGAGGCGGCGGTTTCAGGACCCGGCGGCAATAGAGAGGTGGCGACGTTCGGGCGATCCAGACAGATCGACATCTGGCCGGGCTCATCCCGACGGCCGGCTGTGCAGTGGTGGATCCAGGCGGCGACAGCAGTTGTAGGAGGTGGCGGATCCAGGAGGAAGAAGACAGGGTGATATCGCTAGGCGATATCACTAGGCGATATCGGCGGCGACAGCAGCGACGACAACGTTCTTCTTTAGTTTTTTGCTTTTCTCTTGTTGTTCGACCGTGTTAACAGTATCTGTTTGTAACTTGTAACCTCATTGATTATAGTGGATCTTTTCCGGCGCACTCTCCCCATGGACGTAGTAGCCCATCTCCAAACCACGTATATTATTTTGTCGTTAGTATGTGTATTTGTTGAATCTCTTCTAGTTTATGATTTTGCGCCATTGAAATTGCTCGGCTATATTCCGTTGCGCTACCGCGGTACTCGGTCTGATTGCACAATAATTGGTATCAGAGCGAGGTTACGCGGGGGTGATCGTTTGGACGTTCCGATTTTAGATTTGGGACAACGGTAGGTGACGACATCGGTCCGCTCCCTATCTTCTCAGATCTGATCCGTGAACATTATTCTGATTGCCCAGTAGCTCTGCGAGCAAAACAATGGCAACGAAATTTGAGATTTCAAAATACGACGGCAAAATTTACTTTGGTCTGTGGCAGAAACGGATAAAAGCGGTACTCGTCCAACAAGGTCTTCATAAGGCTCTCCTCGGAAAGGAGAAGTCCGGGAAGAAGGACGATGAGTGGGAGGATTTGGATCTGAAGGCCATCAGCACAATTCAGTTGTGTTTGGTCGATGAGATTATGTATAACGTAGTCGACGCTGAGACTACAGTTGATCTGTGGACAAAATTGGAAGAGTTGTACATGTCTAAGTCTCTCACGAACAAGTTGTACGTGAAGAAACAACTTTACAGCCTTAGGATGTCCGAAAGCACTCAGCTGCTTGATCACATGAATGCATTTAATAAACTTATCTCTCAGTTGTGTAGTATGGACATTAAGGTCGAGGAGGAAGACCAGGCTCTTCTTTTGTTATCTTCATTGCCGAAGTCCTTCGATCATCTGGTTACCACGATTCTGTATGGGAAGGAAACCCTGAGGATGGAAGAAGTGATGACGACGCTGCTCTCGAATGAAATGAGAAGCAAGTCGAGCCCTCACTACAAAAAAATCTCTTATTAGCTAGGAGAAGAATTCGTTGCTAAAATATAAAATTCGTTGCTAATTTATATTAGCAAGGTATTTAGCAACAAAAATATTTCCTTTCTAAATTAAGCCTAGCTAAATTTAGAAAGGATTTTTTTCCTTCCTATTTAGCAAGAGAATTTTAGCAAGGATTTTTATCCTTCTTAAATTAGCAAGCAATTCATTTTTTGTTGCTAATTATTATGGTAAATAAAAAATGTTTTTATAAAAAAAAATACATACTAATAGTAGGATTCGAACCCCTTATCTCTCAACTAAATTTTTTCATGCTTGCCAACTGTGCTAAGAAACTTATTTGAATATTTTTGCGGTATTTTATATAAATATTAATGTTAAATATTTAATTTATAATATTATGTAAAAAATAAATTTATATTATCATTTCTAAATATATATATATATATATATATGTATTAAAAATTTATAATATTATATATATCTTCCGCTAATTTATAAATATATATAAATATTTTTAATGGTTGTTGTATATTCGCGCAGCGTGTTTTTCGGTCATATACGTGCAAATGAAAAAAACACCTATATGCGTGCATTTTTTGGAAATGTTTTCAACATGAAAGTTTTAGATCTCGTCGAGATCTACACCTTTCATGTTGAACACTTTTCCTTAAAATGCAAGGTTTAAAAATATTTTGAAAAGGCGCGAAACAATGCGTAACTTTTGCGAATTTGCAATAGTTACGCAATAGTTTCGCGCCTTTTCAAAATACTCTTAAACCGTATATTTTTAGAAAAAGTGTTCAACATGAAAGTTGTAGATCTCGTCGAGATCTACAACTTTTATGTTGAACACTTTTCGAGAAAATGCATGCATGTAGCTGTTTTTTCCATTTGCGCGTATTTGATCAAAAACGCGCAGCGTGTACAAACATAAAACTGTATTTTAAATTTCTAAAATTATATTAAAAAAATAAATATAATATTAATTAATTTGTTCAATACTAATTAATACTCAATTATAATTTATAAATATATTATTAATTATTTTATTCAAATAATTTATGTTATTTCTAAGTTATATATATATGTTGATGTTGAAATAATTTACAAAATTATATATAAAATTAATTATATATAATAATTATTTTGTTGGACATAAACTATGTTAATTTATAGACATATATAAATATATAAATAATTTTTTAAGTTATATGAAGTATGTATATGTATGATCATTTCATTTTAAATTTTAGGTATGCCTTAAATTAAAGAGAATAAAGATGGACATAAATAAATAAATTATATATATTTTTTGAAAGGTAGGAAATGTTTTAGAAGAGAAATTTTTCCATCAATATTTTGCAACAAAAAAATTATTGTTATTTTAGCAACAAAAAAGTTCGTTGCTATTTTTGCAACAAATATTTTGCAACAAAATAATTCGTTGCTAATTTTGCAACAAATAAATTTGTTGCTAAATTAGAAAATCATTTACCTTGCTAAATTTGATGCTAATTAGCAAGTAATTATCTTGCCTTTCTAATTTTCCTTGCTAAATAGACTTTTTCTTGTAGTGCCTGGAGCCGACGAGGGATTATTTGTGAAGAGCAATGACCCAGCCCGGGGTAGATCGAGAGGAAAAGGCAAGGAGGAAGACCGACCTAGGTTTAAGTCCGGAGGCAGGAATACTAAGTGCCACTACTGCAAGGAGGAGGGGCACTGGAAGAATAATTTCCGGAAGAGAAAGTTTAAGGAGCAGACACATGAGACACATCAGGCTGCAGTGGCATCTGAGGATGAGAACGACACTGAAGTTCTTCATGTTTCACCCAGCCTTGAGACTACAGGTTCCTGGATCATGGATAAAGGATGCTCGTAGCACATGTGCCCAAACATAAAATGGTTCTCCATCTTTAGGCAGTGTGAAGGTGGTCATGTTTTTATGGAAAACGACTCAGAGTGCGAGGTGTTGGGAGTTGGTAATATCAGTATTAAGATGTTCGACGGAGTGGTCAGGATACTCACCAACGTTCGGTATGTGCCCAATTTGAGAAAGAGCTTGATTTCTCTAGGCACTCTAGAGGCCGCCGGGTATTCTTATACCGGCAACGACGGATATTTGAAGGTAAAGAGAGGCGCGCTTGTAGTCATGAAAGGAGAGCATTCTGGTACTCTCTACAGACTGATCGGTACCACGATTGCGAGTGGGAGGGCGAGGAGAGAGGTCAGACTGCCTCTCAGGCTACATGACATGGTAGCATATATCTTTCAGGCTATTTCATCAGATCCTGGTTCCTATGAAAAAGCTATAGAGAGCAGAGACCGCTCTCAGGGGAAAGCTAGGAAGGACCAGTGGAGGAACAAGGTAAGTTTCGTGGCGAAGGAGTTCACGCAGAGGAAGGGCCTTGGTGAAGATAAAATTTTCGCAGCCGTGGAGAAGAAGGGCAGAGTGTCATCTCAGAAGTGCCCAGACACCGCAGGGGGAACCATCTGGCTCAAAAGTCGAACTAAGGAACTCAGGATTACTCAGAAGGCGGTGGAGATGCACACTGAGAGTCAGAGTGCGAGTTGTCTTACAAAAGACCTGGTCTATCGTGCAAGAACAAAACACATCAATGTGCGCTACCAGGAGTCGAGGGAGTTCGCTGGAGGTGGAGGTATGAAGTTGTAGAAGATATATATGGAGAATAACGGTGCGAACATGCGGACGAAATCAGTGACAGGATTCAAGTTCAAGAACGATCTTGACTTGACTCATATTGATGCATGTTGATCGCAGAGACCCCAGAGAGAGGGGGCTCGTAGTCGTCGGTAGCCGGTAGGGGAGATCCAGGCTGGAGGTAGAGTTACGTTCATTAGGCTTCGAGATAGAGTTCATCGCGTGAGGCGTCAAAGTGAAGATTGTTGAAATTATGACATCTCCGCGATCCACGTGCCCGGATCGTCGTGATCGCGACACGTCATCGATCTGTGGGAGGCCACGATTCCTAATCCAAGCTAAATCTATTTAGGAATATTATTTTAGGAAGATCATTAATATGAGAATATATATTGTTAAGATTGTTCCACCTCAGCGATCCGTGTGCCTTGTGATTCCTAATTTGGGGGAGTCTTATAATTTGAAATATCTTCTTGAGAAGAAATATGACAATCTCCTAAATAAAAAATCTTCTTTTTAATTGTTTTTGAATCTTGATCCTATATATATATGAGCAGTTTTTTAGCTGGATGAATCAAGCAATTAGAGAGAGAAATCCGTGAGAGCCATTAGAGGGAGCAGTGAGAGCTTCAGGCAGCTTCTTGTTCTGTCTAGCGGCGACAGACAACTCCAGGCGGAGGCGATGGTTTCAGGATCCGGCGACAACAGAAAGGCGGCGGCGTTCGGGCGATCCATACGGATCGACATCTGGTCGGGCTCATCCCGGCAGCCGGCTGCGGCGGATCCAGGCGGCGATAACAGTTGCAGGAGGTGGCAGATCCAGGAGGAAGAAGACAGGGCGATATCGGCGGCGACATCGTTTTTCTTCAGTTTTTTGCTTTTCTCTTGTTGTTCGACCGTGTTAATGGTCTCTGTTTGTAACTTATAACCTCATTAATTATAGTGGATCTTTTCCGGCGCGCTCTCCCCGTGGACGTAGTAGCTCATCTCCGAACCACGTATATTATTTTGTCGTCAGTGTGTGTATTTGTGAAATCTCTTCTGGTTTATGATTTTGCGCCATTGAAATTGCTCGGCTATATTCCGTTGCGCTACCGTGGTACTCGGTCCGATTGCACAACAATATATATATATATATATATATATATATATATATATCACGATTGTTCATGGATTGAGAGAAAATCACCGCCACTATTGTTTTTTGAGTTGAGAAAAAACAAAGCCGCCAGCAGCCCTTGTTTGCATTGGAGGGAGGAGCCGCCGCCGTCGTCTCGCTCTTGGTACCGCAAGGGGTGGGTGACCCCTGTAGGATGTTGTTGGTGGTTCTCATTGGTGCAACACTGTGCGATGACGTTGGATGATTTCTCTCGTGTAGGACTCTCGACATATCCACCGGCTTTGGAGAAAATATCCACCGGTCTTAGAGGAGAGGATCTCTACTGGTCTTGAAGTAGATGAGGAAGTGTGGGCGTGACAGCGAAGGCTTGTGGTGGTGCAGTGGGCTTGACGGAGTTTCTCTCCGGCAGTGCAGGCATGGCGGTGAAGGCATGCGGGAATGCAGTGGCCTTGATGGTGTTTCTTTTCGGTGGTACGACTTGGCATCGATGGCGTGCGTCAGTGCAGTTGGCCTCGACGGTGCTTCTCCGGTGGTGGCAGGTGGTTTGGTCGTCATAGGACGACGAAGGTTCTCGGTGAACCTTGTGCGTCCGCTATACTAGCGGATTGCAGTCCAGATAATTCTCTCTCACGCGGATCGAGCGAGTTCGGCTCCTCCGTGGTGTATTCTGTAACGGACGTCGGTACATATCTTCATGTATTATTATTGTAGCTACATTATTTATGTATGCAGAGGTTTGTTCAGATTTATGTACCTGTATACCCTGAATTAAATTGGTTGTGCTTAGGGGATAGTTTCCGCGTTATATCTCAATACAAAAAGTAGTTCCAATAAATGCAAAGAAGACAAGCGAAAAAAGACACATTTCTTTTTGAACATGTTCTAATAGGTGAGTAACAAAAACTAGAGAAGCAACAACATAAGAAAATAACACGAATTGTTCAATCCAGCGATAGATTTCTTTCTACAATCCGTAGGGAGATGCCTTCATACATGACAAATCATATAGTTGTTATTCATGTGTCAGGGGTGATCATTGTGGTTGTAGAGTAATTAGTGAGGCGATGCATATGAGTAAAAATTGGTTGCAGGTGCGCCTTGACCTTGCAAAGAAAATGACATGTAATAAGAATCGATACACACACATATTTCAGAATGCAAAACTAAAAGTGTTATTGGAATGTCTGGACCGTAAGATAGAATTCCTACTCCAATGGACAAATGGATGTTAATGTCGTGCATGGGTCTAATTAGTCATCGCATCGTGCTATAACATTGTTGTGGTTCATTATTCAAGATACCGGTCATTTCCATTTATTCATTTGCATTCAAAACACTCAAGGATGACCACGAGATTGTTTTTTATTGCATTTGTTAATGGTAATCACTTCATTCGCTTACTTATGCATGAGGATGGTCCGCTTTCCCCTGTTTTTGGTGGATGGACGAGATATCATGGTGCAATAGTTGAGACATGTGACTTGTCATATATCTCTCGTATTAGAGTTCTCACATCCAAGAATGCTATGAAACAAGTTATCAACTTATATGATTCATAATCAAAGATAATCCATTTTTATTACAATAATACAAGGTTGTGTTTCACATTCATTGTCTAATTATTATTATTATTTTGTCAAAAAAGATAAAATCATAATATATCAAATCTCAGAATGCAATGAGCACAACAAACAATGTTTGAAAAAACATTTGTACTTGATTCCAATTTCATTTTACTTTGGTTTACTAGCATATATAATGCATTTGAAGAGACTGATATTACATTTATATGCTTCTAGTTTGCTATAACATGGATTATTGATTAGTTTTGTGGAATTTTGGTCTATACATTTAATCCAATGGTATGAGATGTAGTATTATTTTCTTTTGTTCATATTATTACTATGTTGTGGAAGTTGTATTTTGTGGTTTGAAATGCATGTCAAAAGTATTTTTTGGGGGGTGATGTGCTAATAGCCTGTTTGTGTGAAAATGAAATTCCAAGCGGTGCTTGCGAAAGCAAGTGTGCTATTAATATTGCTCATATAAAAAACAACAATTAATTTTTTGGTAATATGCACTTTTAGTTTTGCATTCCGAAATATGTGTGTGTATCGATTCTTATTGCATGTCATTTTCTTTGCAAGGTCAAGGCGCACCTGCAACCAATTTTTACTCATATGCATCGCCTCACTAATTACTCTACAACCACAATGATCACCCCTGACACATGAATAACAACTATATGATTTGTCATGTATGAAGGCATCTCCCTACGGATTGTAGAAAGAAATCTATCGCTGGATTGAACAATTCGTGTTATTTTCTTATGACCACGAGATTGTTTTTTATTCCGAAATATGTGTGTGTATCGATTCTTATTACATGTCATTTTCTTTGCAAGGTCAAGGCGCGCACCTGCAACCAATTTTTACTCATATGCATCGCCTCACTAATTACTCTACAACCACAATGATCACCCCTGACACATGAATAACAACTATATGATTTGTCATGTATGAAGGCATCTCCCTACGGATTGTAGAAAGAAATCTATCGCTGGATTGAACAATTCGTGTTATTTTCTTATGACCACGAGATTGTTTTTTATTCCGAAATATGTGTGTGTATCGATTCTTATTACATGTCATTTTCTTTGCAAGGTCAAGGCGCACCTGCAACCAATTTTTACTCATATGCATCGCCTCACTAATTACTCTACAACCACAATGATCACCCCTGACACATGAATAACAACTATATGATTTGTCATGTATGAAGGCATCTCCCTACAATGTGACCACGAGATTGTTTTTTATTGCATTTGTTAATGGTAATCACTTCATTCGCTTACTTATGCATGAGGATGGTCCGCTTTCCCCTATTTTTGGTGGATGGACGAGATATCATGGTGCAATAGTTGAGACATGTGACTTGTCATATATCTCTCGTATTAGAGTTCTCACATCCAAGAATGCTATGAAACAAGTTATCAACTTATATGATTCATAATCAAAGATAATCCATTTTTATTACAATAATACAAGGTTGTGTTTCACATTCATTGTCTAATTATTATTATTATTTTGTCAAAAAAGATAAAATCATAATATATCAAATCTCAGAATGCAATGAGCACAACAAACAATGTTTGAAAAAACATTTGTACTTGATTCCAATTTCATTTTACTTTGGTTTACTAGCATATATAATGCATTTGAAGAGACTGATATTACATTTATATGCTTCTAGTTTGCTATAACATGGATTATTGATTAGTTTTGTGGAATTTTGGTCTATACATTTAATCCAATGGTATGAGATGTAGTATTATTTTCTTTTGTTCATATTATTACTGTTGTGGAAGTTGTATTTTGTGGTTTGAAATGCATGTCAAAAGTATTTTTTGGGGGGTGATGTGCTAATAGCCTGTTTGTGTGAAAATGAAATTCCAAGCGGTGCTTGCGAAAGCAAGTGTGCTATTAATATTGCTCATATAAAAACAACAATTAATTTTTTGGTAATCTGCACTTTTAGTTTTGCATTCCGAAATATGTGTGTGTATCGATTCTTATTGCATGTCATTTTCTTTGCAAGGTCAAGGCGCACCTGCAACCAATTTTTACTCATATGCATCGCCTCACTAATTACTCTACAACCACAATGATCACCCCTGACACATGAATAACAACTATATGATTTGTCATGTATGAAGGCATCTCCCTACGGATTGTAGAAAGAAATCTATCGCTGGATTGAACAATTCGTGTTATTTTCTTATGACCACGAGATTGTTTATTATTCCGAAATATGTGTGTGTATCGATTCTTATTACATGTCATTTTCTTTGCAAGGTCAAGGCGCACCTGCAACCAATTTTTACTCATATGCATCGCCTCACTAATTACTCTACAACCACAATGATCACCCCTGACACATGAATAACAACTATATGATTTGTCATGTATGAAGGCATCTCCCTACAATGTGACCACGAGATTGTTTTTTATTGCATTTGTTAATGGTAATCACTTCATTCGCTTACTTATGCATGAGGATGGTCCGCTTTCCCCTGTTTTTGGTGGATGGACGAGATATCATGGTGCAATAGTTGAGACATGTGACTTGTCATATATCTCTCGTATTAGAGTTCTCACATCCAAGAATGCTATGAAACAAGTTATCAACTTATATGATTCATAATCAAAGATAATCCATTTTTATTACAATAATACAAGGTTGTGTTTCACATTCATTGTCTAATTATTATTATTATTTTGTCAAAAAAGATAAAATCATAATATATCAAATCTCAGAATGCAATGAGCATAACAAACAATGTTTGAAAAAACATTTGTACTTGATTCCAATTTCATTTTACTTTGGTTTACTAGCATATATAATGCATTTGAAGAGACTGATATTACATTTATATGCTTCTAGTTTGCTATAACATGGATTATTGATTAGTTTTGTGGAATTTTGGTCTATACATTTAATCCAATGGTATGAGATGTAGTATTATTTTCTTTTGTTCATATTATTACTATGTTGTGGAAGTTGTATTTTGTGGTTTGAAATGCATGTCAAAAGTATTTTTTGGGGGGTGATGTGCTAATAGCCTGTTTGTGTGAAAATGAAATTCCAAGCGGTGCTTGCGAAAGCAAGTGTGCTATTAATATTGCTCATATAAAAAACAACAATTAATTTTTTGGTAATATGCACTTTTAGTTTTGCATTCCGAAATATGTGTGTGTATCGATTCTTATTGCATGTCATTTTCTTTGCAAGGTCAAGGCGCACCTGCAACCAATTTTTACTCATATGCATCGCCTCACTAATTACTCTACAACCACAATGATCACCCCTGACACATGAATAACAACTATATGATTTGTCATGTATGAAGGCATCTCCCTACGGATTGTAGAAAGAAATCTATCGCTGGATTGAACAATTCGTGTTATTTTCTTATGACCACGAGATTGTTTTTTATTCCGAAATATGTGTGTGTATCGATTCTTATTACATGTCATTTTCTTTGCAAGGTCAAGGCGCACCTGCAACCAATTTTTACTCATATGCATCGCCTCACTAATTACTCTACAACCACAATGATCACCCCTGACACATGAATAACAACTATATGATTTGTCATGTATGAAGGCATCTCCCTACAATGTGACCACGAGATTGTTTTTTATTGCATTTGTTAATGGTAATCACTTCATTCGCTTACTTATGCATGAGGATGGTCCGCTTTCCCCTATTTTTGGTGGATGGACGAGATATCATGGTGCAATAGTTGAGACATGTGACTTGTCATATATCTCTCGTATTAGAGTTCTCACATCCAAGAATGCTATGAAACAAGTTATCAACTTATATGATTCATAATCAAAGATAATCCATTTTTATTACAATAATACAAGGTTGTGTTTCACATTCATTGTCTAATTATTATTATTATTTTGTCAAAAAAGATAAAATCATAATATATCAAATCTCAGAATGCAATGAGCACAACAAACAATGTTTGAAAAAACATTTGTACTTGATTCCAATTTCATTTTACTTTGGTTTACTAGCATATATAATGCATTTGAAGAGACTGATATTACATTTATATGCTTCTAGTTTGCTATAACATGGATTATTGATTAGTTTTGTGGAATTTTGGTCTATACATTTAATCCAATGGTATGAGATGTAGTATTATTTTCTTTTGTTCATATTATTACTGTTGTGGAAGTTGTATTTTGTGGTTTGAAATGCATGTCAAAAGTATTTTTTGGGGGGTGATGTGCTAATAGCCTGTTTGTGTGAAAATGAAATTCCAAGCGGTGCTTGCGAAAGCAAGTGTGCTATTAATATTGCTCATATAAAAAACAACAATTAATTTTTTGGTAATCTGCACTAGTAAATATATGTAAAATGTTGTTCCAATTGTTATGTGATGTTTTTTTTTAGTTTAAGTATAAAATATATTTTTGGGGTCAAGCTAAAAGTCTTGATGTTTGTTAAATTCAAGTCATTGACCCAGAAAAATTGACATGAAGCAAATGGAAGCTCGTCGAAAAAATGTCTCATCATCCTCAAATGTTTGGGGAAGCCTCTTTCCCTCATCATGAACTTGTTGGGTGTAAATGTGTGATTATCTGATCCCTGGATCTTTAAAAACCGAAGTTGATTTATCATTCTCAAAAAAATACAAGTTGTCAATTATTTTCAAAACATCATGAAAGCTATTTGTCATCATTCCAAGATTTCTAGTGGCCAAGAATCATCTATAGGAACATTGAATCTGTTAGGTCACCTTTGTTTCGAAGGTTTTGGGTGGGGGGATTGATTTTTGTCTACAAATTTAAACTTTTTGTGTTTGTTTGTGTCATTATTTGGTCGGGATTGACATTTATGCATGAATGAAAACTGGCATTTTTAGTTGGGTTTTGTAGTTTTTGTCCCCAACCTATTGATTTTGATTTTGTTTTGTTGTTGTACCTTCTTGCTCTTCTTCGTTCTTGTATTAGCCTTCATCGTTTGTTATATTCCCTTTCATCGTCAAGGATAGACGACATTGTTGCAACCTACAATGTTGACGGGATTGCTGTAGAAATCATGGGTCTGATTCTTCTCTTACGGACCCGCCATGACCCGTTAATTTCTTCTTCAACGTCTCCTCCACAATTAGGTTGATTTTTCTTTTGAAAATTATTTCCAAGCCGACGAGCTTGTTCTCAACAGTGAACATTTTTTAGCCCAAATCGAACATGTCTTCTTCGACGCATCCTCCCAATTAGGTTTTCTGGGCTTCAAAAGATCATGTGGGAGAATTTTTTTTCTTCAATTCCTATGTCTCTATATCATCTTGCAAACGAATAACGAAATTGAGTTTTGGACCAATTTCTAAACCTTTGAATTTTTGGTTTTAGATCAAAACCTACATTCTCCTCTAAAAAACCGCCCAATAGACAGAGCCTGAGAGTCTCCATTGGGCCAGTATTGCTAGAAATAATGAAAATCATCAAATCATTTTTTTTTTGAAAAAGCCTCTTCTCATTGCTCTAAAAACATTGGTGGTGATTGTACATTGATACGACAGCTAAACCAAGCCTCAACTTTCTTACAAAGTCTCTTTCCGTGGTTCTAGGACCGCTCATGACAACAGTTTGTCTGCTCTTTTGTTGGATAGCCGACAATTACCTTTAGAAGAAAAATTTCAGAGAGTTTAGCACTCTCCATAACTTTATAGAACCATTCAATTGAAGTATCTACTTTGTGTATTCATCACTATTTTTGAATTCTACGCTCCTATACATTTCCCATGATAGGTGTGATCTCTAAGCATTATATATACATGAGATCCTCATCTCATTTATATAAGATTTAAACCTGCATTGGATCATGTAGCTTCCTTGATGGATAGTGTTCTCCTTAAATCTCAAAATAGACCAAGGATGGACAAAGCCCGTTCGCAAGCGGCAGAAATATTGTCGTGGCAGAAATACTGTCGTGGCATGCGTGTTATTGCTGCCAGGATGATCTTCAAACTCCATGGCTATTGTTATTTTATTTTTGGCCTCCGAAAAGAGCAACACTATTTTGTTATTCTTTTTCCCACAAGATTGATTTACTCCCAAGCACTTCTTCCATTATTTTGCTTCTGTTGCTTACATAAAGGAGAGGAGTGATGGTGGCCATGTACGACACCAATTGCTGCACCCATTGAAAACCTCAAGAGCTACTCCACAACACAAAATCGCCTAACCCTACCCCCATCTCCACTCCAAATTTTCTTCTCCACCCTACCCCTAAAATCTTTTTTTCCATTAGTTAAAATTTTAAATCTTTGGGTGAAAGTCGACCCGTCATTCTTGTCATAGAGTCTCTTCCTTTATAAGAATGAGTGACAGTCATAGGGGCGTGCAGTCGCGAAAGTTCCAATCATAACAATACTCCGATCATGATAGTACCTTTGCTCAAGCTCACTTGCTCTCGGGCGCACGGGCTTCGCACGATAACACTACCGCCGCTCAATTCCCCAAAGCACATTGTGCTATATATGTTTTACAACACGCTGCCTCCCATAAATAATTTTCTAATTTTAAATATGATCAAAAATTTTATATAAGGAAACAAACAAATTGTTTGTCATGATTTTTTTAAATTTTATTTTTTATAAAAAAATTCATTTCTATGTTCTTATTTAATGTTTATTTTTTTATAACTTATTATTAGGGTGTTGCTTATTATTTATTTATTCTGATAAACAAGTTAATTTTTATATTGTTGTATAGAAAATTTTTAATAAACAAGTACGTTTTGTTATTTAAAGTTTTTTAAGGGCGCTGATATACGCACTGCACAAATCGATATTCGCATTCAAAACGTTTAAAATTTTAGGCTTTATTTTTTACTTCACATACGCAATTTTCCTGTGCACGCAAAACCCTCGACTCCCGTATCCCATTCCGCTAGGTTATCGCGGATTTCCTCCGCCGACGCCAGGTTCCCGCGAGAAGCCTTCGCCCGCCTGGTAGACGCTGCTAACATGCCGGAATAGTACTTCTTCCCCATCGGAGATCATCCAGTCGCGATTTCCAGCCGAATTTTGTGCATTTCCACCGCCGACGCGAGCTTACCGTATCGCGAGGTCATAGCGGAAGATTGGGAAAAACACTATAATTCGCGTATTACACTTTCTCAACCTCAACCCGGGAATACAATGTTAGTGGAGTTGGATGGCGTGGTATAAAAAAGGCGCGCTTAATAAGTTCAATGTTTATATACGCATTTTCCATTACTTATTATTCTAAAGTTTTTTTTTCCATTTTTGCAGATGTTACAAGTGAAGAGAAGATTTCATTCAACATTTTGAACGATGTTTTGGATATGATTTTGGACTATAATATATTTTTTTTATTATGAATTTTGGACTTTGATATATATATTTTGGATATATTGTTTGGACTCTAATATATATTTTGAATATAATCTTAGCATGTTTTATTAGAGTTAATCTATTTAATATTTGTTTTTTTTTCAAGTTCAATAATGCGGTACAAATAACGTTTTGTTTGCGGATAGCCACTGACTCAAAACAGTGCTTGCGGAGAGCGATGAGTGCGAATAGCCAAATGTGCAGTGCGTATATCAGCGCCCTTTTTTAATCAACATGTTCATATTTGTTCATATTTATGTTGTTGTATACAATTATACAAATATCGTAAATATTTAAAAATAGCAACCATATTCAGCTAGTTCATAAATGACAAAAAATAATCAATTG
Source organism: Platanthera zijinensis (assembly GCA_039513925.1). Lineage (NCBI taxonomy): Eukaryota > Viridiplantae > Streptophyta > Magnoliopsida > Asparagales > Orchidaceae > Platanthera > Platanthera zijinensis. The sequence continues at coordinate 27,428,632 of CM077096.1, forward strand.
GTGTTTTCTATAAAATTGGTGTTAAGTATTATTACAAAAAATAAAAATTCTCAAGAGTAAAAATAGGCACAATAAGTAAATTGGTTTTTCAACTTTACCTAATTTATAAAATCAATCTCAATTTTTTTTAGCATTTTAAATTTTAAAAAAATTTAAATTCCACTTTTTATCATTTAAAATTGATTCATGTTTCTGAAAAATACATAATAAAAGTGAAATGATTATTAAAAATTTGTATGACATGATTAATTTTTGTTCATATCCTTTCATTATATATGTGAATTGTATTCAATTCCTTTTTTCAAAATCTCATTATATAATTATAAATAGATGAATGAAGATTTATTTGATGTCATATTAAAAAAAATATTTATCAACAATAGTGAGATTATCATGAAATGCTCATAGAAGTTGAAACATGATCATAGAAGAGTATTCCATAGCTAAATGATGTCATTTTCCCAAATGGATCAATTATTATAAAAAAATGTACAATATTAATATAATAGACATATTTTAGTTATATTTGTTGACTTATTTTTTTTATGAATAGTTTTATATTTTGCCTACATAAAACACAACTCATGCGTCCACCATTGTCACTAACTTATGCATCAATCACATAGTGAGCCTTAAAAGTGAATTACATGAGTTTTGGGGATACATATGAAGTTATGTATAAATAATCCTAACTTACAAACGAAGGCTGTGTTTGACGCGGCTTATGGCGGATTATTTGTTTCGGTGGGGTTGAACAAAAATGTCATTGTGATATCAAAATCTTATGTCCCAAACTATTTTCTTTTTTTTGTAACAATAGTAACATTTGTCATACCAAACATGCATTCTATGACAATGATGTTTTTGTCCAACCTCATCGGAGCAAATAACTGTGATAAGCCATTCCAAATGCAGCCTAAGTCGTTGTAGAGATTCTAACAACATATATTATGCCTCAAAATAAATAACCAAAAACTTAGGCCCCGTTTGGCATGGTGGTGGCGGTGATGAACATGGGGTGTTAAATTATCATTTGTCAACGTCTACCTAAAAAATTGTATCCACTTTTATGTTCAAATGGATGATGCTTGTTAGTGATCCTTAATGAATGACAGTTTAACCCGTGCGTATATGACCATCATCACAGTGTCGAACGTAACCTTAGGCTTCGTTTGGGGGGACTTATTTTCACCGAATTAAGGTCTGATTCAAGCGGTTGTAACCGCTTGATCGGTGAAAATAAGTTCCCCAATTGGAGCCTTAATCTTGTAACATTAACTAATTACTAAATATTTATCTCGATGGCCGTGTTACCACCACATCCTGGAGGTTCCCTTCATCATTGGATAATCCCACACATACCCCGGGAAATCACATCCGTCGATAATGAACGGTTAAGAGCTTCCCACGTAGCATGCATAATGATTGCAGACGGGCATCGTGATCGTGTGCGAGATCCGCCGGGGCCATCGGTGGCGCTTTTGGATCTGGTGGCGGGAACGGGGGGTCAAAGTTGTTGCGCCGAGATTTGTTTACGCGGAGGATGTCCGGCAGCCCGTACTCCGTGGGCGCTTACCACCGCCGATTGGGACCACAGAGATGACCACCTACCAAACGGACACGTGTCTTCTTTTTGACGGGCAGAGCTTTTTTTGCTTCGACAGCCCGGTGCTGACTGATTACCATCTTTTTTAAAAAATAAAACTGACGGCTTTCAGAAGGTTTAATGCTTAATCTCAGCTTTTAAAGTGCCTTTGGATTTATTTAATCTTTGTTTATGCTTCACGAGGCACCGCCCCATGCTCCGGCACGTGCGCACGTGACTTGTCCCAAAGCCCGACTCTGCTGCATATTCAGCGTCAGTACTCAGAACTACGGTGCGCATTGACAAAAATGCCCTCCGCCAGCTCAAAGCCATTTGTACGCCTCTGATAAATTGTGAAGCAGTGATAACATGCCACCAACTCCACAGTTGCTCAATTCACCGTGTATATTGTATATTTTACAAGGGCACATGTAAGCGCAATACCCATCAGAATTGAGACACTTCAGTTTTTCCCTCGTTGAAAAATAATATTTCTGGATTTTGGAACTACCGCTGGCGAGAGCGATATTGCTAACGATAGTGATCAAAACGATATAGTCAACAAAACGATATAGCCGACAAAACGATATAGTCGACAAAACGATACAGTCGACAAAATGATACAATCGACAAAACGATGAAGTCGATTTGCCACTGCTGGTGATAGTGATATCGTTAGGCGATAATATGTCATGTGGCAGACAACCATATGTCAGTTGTTAGGCGGTTGTTGAGCAACATTGACTTGATCAAGCAGACACCGCTTGAGATATTGCGCATACTAATTTATATGATGATGATCAACTATGAATGAATGTTTAGATATGTAATGCAATGCTTATGATTCATGCAAGTGCAACTCACCCACACATGTCGACTCTGTGCGCACAGACCTTTTGTTCCCACTTTTTGGAGGTAGCTAACCTCTCGGGCACCCCCATCGTGGTCAAATGGTGGTTGGGGATCTGGCACCTCCCCACTCCTAGGCGGGTATACACACTACCAGGCCCAAGCCATTTGTACGCCTCTGTACCCTACTCTGTTGCACTCTAGAGTCTTTGCGTACCTATTGCTGTAATCTACTAGTCTTAACGGCCAAGTGATAAGTCTTTAGGAAAGTGTCACACTCTAGACTAAATTGGCCCTCTAGACCTTATCGACTTGCCAAGTCCACATACTACTGTCGGTGTGACGACTAAGGTATTACCGAGGACCTACCACATCAAATGCACAAGCAAAGTATCACTCATGCACATCCATCCGCTCCTCTAGCTCGCAGGACTAATAAGTTCGTGTATCATAACTAAATATACTGAGCCTCCAGCTCGTAGGACTAACCAATCATGGCTCACTCCATCCGATAAAAAGGGACGAGGTTCATTGTACCTTTACTCTCCTACTTAAACTACTCTTGTTTATTGTTAAATATACCTAGGACTTAAGGTGAATTTTGGAATTCTCAAGGTCTACCCGGCGATGGGCTCGCAACGGTATTAGGAAATATGATGGGTTGAATCCCAAATCTTCTTTTCTCAAGATTTTTACTTTTGTTAGTGACTATCTTTTATCAAACCCTCTCTCATTGTTACTCTTAACTATTCTAATGTGATTTATGCTTCATATATGGGAGTGATGATCTTTCGTCGGTCTCCGAGCCTAACTACTCCCCTTAGCATCCATATAACTCTATCTCTCATCACCTCTTGGTGACTACCTTAGGTCTCCAATCAGAAATGTATCATGGTCCTAACCACACTCTAATTATATATAACTTTCAAATACCTAGCCAGTCTACTCAACTCTCCTTGGATTGTTATATGCATACCATATCCTAGGTTATGTGTAAGGATGGAAACTTCAAAATATTTGTCCAATTGCCTTAAAATGTTTTTCAGAGGTCTTTCATGTCACATATGAGGTAAATCCAGAGTTTCATAATTTCCCTAATTTAATTGATCACAAATAAAATTTTAATAAACAAATGTTACTTGTGGTTTTGAACATGAGGTGGCATATCCAGATATTTAACCAATACAAAAAAATTATCCTATGATTATTATTATAAAAAATAGGGCTGGACAAAATATCATAAATTTTAGTGAGAGATAATAATTATTTCACTTTTTCAATAATTGATCCAATGGGTCACGTTTCAAAGAAAGTAATTAAAATACTTGTCAAATAAACCCAAAAAAATTTTCAGAGGTTAAAAAGGCTAAATAAAACATTATTTCAGAGATTCATAGCTTTTTAAACAATTATGACCACAAATAATTCAAAAATACACAAAGAGGCATAATAGTAATTATTAAAGTAACCCTAAGTTTCTGCCATCCAAAAATTCTAAATAACTTTCCAAGGGTGAATTATGAAAAAATATGGCTATTAACTAAATTTCATAATTTTTCCAACTATATGTGTCTCATTTATTTCAATAATACAAATGGGTGACATAATGTATTTAAATCATTTTCCAAGGAATATTAACCTCAAAAATCCTTAAATTTCTATAGGTGGTGTATTATTACTAAATAAGTGCATGTACAAAATTTCACTGAATTTTACCAAGCCAATCTTGCTAAATTCACAAGATACACTTTTTGACTAAATGCACACCACACACCTTAAGTCATACCCACATGCATTGGAATACACTCACATGTAGAGATCAAAATGACCTAAGTTTTTGTTCAGTGGTTTATTATATCCTAAACAACATCCCACCCAAAATTTGGGCCAATATGAGTTATCAAATCACTTATATCTCAATAATTTGAAAATCAAATATTTAACAAAACTATAGAAAAATATGTCCCAAAAATTCTGATTTTGGGGCATATAGTGTTTCTAGGCTACAAGCATGCATGCTCCAAATTTCAGCCTCATGCAAGCTACCATGGAAAAATTATTCATTTGGAGCTGTATGGCTCCAAATGAGTTGATTTAAATTCCTACAGAAAGTAAACATGCAGGGATACAAAAGTTGTCTCTGGAAACCTTTCCTAATTTTGCCTCTAAGGGGCTTAATTTTAGTTTGAAAATTATTAAATAAATGTAACAACAAAGTAAAACTATAGAGTATGAATTATTTGATTTGCACGAATCTTAAGGCAAAATCGGCGTAATCTGGTCATCCCCTACTCCAGCCAATCGATGTGATCATCTCGTCATGTACTAACTTCATACTTCATTTTCTGGTGATCCAGCCCCCTCCCCGAAAGACCACCGCCACCGCCACCTCTATTGAGGTGGTGGCTATCGATCGACGACAGTTTGGCCGCTAGAAGTGGAGGTTTCTAGTGAACCCAACACCATTCAAAATCAGCTATTTTTCTCCATTTCCTCTCATAGGATCGGGTCCAATTGAGTCTGATATCTCTCCTAAAGGATCTAAGAGGCTGACACAAGGGGAGAGGAGGAGAAACAGACCTTTAAGCAGGCTTGACAGCGGGTGTTGTGATGTCGAGCCATGGAAGAGGTGTTTTCCGGCGAGCTTGCTCCAACCTGTGATCCTGAGCTTGATTTCTCCATGAAAATGCTCTACTTGACTGCTTGTGAGGTGAGGAAGATGATGAAAGGGTCCAATGGGGCTAAGGAGAAGTATTTATGAAAAAGCCATGAGAGGGGGGTTCAGTCATGAGCATTGAATGCTCCCCTTGATGGTGGCCGACTGGGAGTAATGGGAAATCAGTCCTAAAACACTTGGGGAGCCCAATGGTGGCTTTGGGAAGATGAAAGGAGTGACTTATGGTCTCCCTCAATTAATTCTTTGTTAACCTATTAATATTTGGGGGAATTTTCCCATTTACTTCATTAAATACTATGAAATTCCCTAATCAGAATATTTTAGATGAAATAATGTTAGTGGGTTGCATGATGGGCCTTGGTTCAAGGTCTTAGCCCATTGGAATTGATTGAGCCTTTATTTCTCTATTTTATGCTCAATTTTGACCATGGTTGACTTGGGGTGTTGACTTGTCAACTGATGGGTTGATTGGTCCCATGAGTTTGTATTGAGTCCTATGATACTACCCCATGTGAGTTGTGACATAGTGGGACCCCAATTGGGACAATGTATCCAAAAGATGTAGGTTTGACCAAAATTGGCTAAGTCAAATTGGAGAAATTGGTGTCCACTTGATGGGAATTTTGGGTTCATCGGGCCTCTAATAATGTTATAAGGCTAGGAGTGAGGTTAATTTGATTATGTGAAGCCTAATTGAGCCAATTAGAGTTGAATTAACCTATATTGACTTTGGTCAAATCCATGCAATTGGCATACCAATTCATGAATTGACTAGTCAATTATCTCCTCCTTAGGATTAGAGATATATTGGTAAGATCAATTTGAGTTGGTGAACCCAATTTGAGGTGAATTGACATAGGTTGACTTGTGCTCCTTGATGTGCACTTAGTGATTTATCTTGGTTCAAGGTAACCTAGGGTTACCTCTTTGCTCTAACTCACAACTAATGTCCTAACACTGTCAAGGAGTCTAGAAGGAATAGAGATGTTACAATAACATAGGCTTTAACTGGTATATCTAGTACCAAAATTATGTAACAATATTATATCATTAGCTAAATTGAACTTGGGAGACTAGTATTTGCAGCTAAAAGAGGAGTCCTGGCGGTGACACGGGAGGTGTATCGTGCTCATGTGAGCTATGCAATTCAATTGCCTCTACCGACGAATGGGGACAACAGCTTGGGATGGTTCACCCATAATTTTTGCAGGTGACTTGATGGATGTTCAATGAGGTGCACATAGTGGATCTTCTTTCATTGACTCGAGTTCAATGAGTTAGATTATGAGATTTTTGTGCATCGACATTACAAAGATAAGCTAAAGCAAGGATGTTGCTCCGTGCAATTGCCAATTGATATGTGCATACATTGCTTCACCCAGTTGGCGCTTCGTAAAGGTGGTAGATCCATATCACGAACCAAGGTGGTGGTTTGTCGAACTTACTGTGTTGGTTTGAATCTAATCAAAATTGGATTCAAATCTACTATGCTCATCATGATCAGGTCTCGATGTGACCTTGATGGGGAAAAGTCTCATAGTGTTAACATTCTGATACCCATCCAAATAAAGAATTGCCCTCAAAGATCATGTTCTCCCATTTCGTTTCTATGTATAGTAGGTCGATCGGTGATGCCCCTAGCAGCTTGAAAATCATGATGACGATGAAGCATCAACTTAGGTGGAGGTACGCTGACAACTTGATCCAGTTAGTTGATAGTGGTGTCGAGCCATAACACCACTTTAGCAGACCGGTACCTGCAAGTCATATGCAATAGAGCATGCTCGTTAGAGCAGAGGCGATCGAGCATGGACTATGGAGATGACAATGGTTGGAAGTAAGAATGAAGGCAGGTTGTGTATCTGTGGCAAGCAAGTGTGATTTTTTGTGGTGATGGTGGTTGATCGTCTGATGACAAAAAAAGTTGTGAGAACCATGTGTGTCTTTTGTTCAACGAATTGCAGTATGTCTTATGATTTTGTAGCATGTGGTGTCTGATTCCACCGGTGTAACGACCTTTCGTCAGATCCTATATTTTCTCTTGACTATTATTGTATTGTGTAGTTATTGATATCGTCTGACATGATCGACATGTGATGGCTGACATAAATAATTCTTAAACAAAACTGTACAACCCGTATTCAACAAGGTAGATCCAAAACAAAACATATGCTCCTAGACCGTAGGAGGCGGGGCTCAGATCCATAAGGGACAAAAATGAGATTTTACAAAAGACAAGGCCAGTGACATTTGTTTCAGACATTATTTATTTCATAAGTTCCAATTAAGAAAAAGAAGAGAGACACTCAAACACTCCTTGGACATTTGTCTCGGACGTCCTTACCCCCCAAAAGAAAAAAAAACATCACTTATTATTACTACAAGAAGAGATTTCTACAACAACATATTTTTGCAATGTTTTTCAAAAGCATGGCAAAAAAGAGACATACACCACCCCTTGCTCTAGCGGTATTTTTAAAACGACGTGATAACTTTCGTGGTCCTTGGAAAGAATCATGGAAGGCCTAAAAAGACATTGCAGTACCTAGAATTCTCTTCTTGCAGTGTATGCAACTACAAGAGAATAAATATCTTTAATTGAAGGGTCCTTCCTTTCAAACGGAAGAATATTTTATCAAACTCTTGAGCCCTCCCTTGAAGGTGGTTAGGTCAACTTCCCAAAAAATTTAAACAAGAAGTTATATGATGAACCAAAATGCAACAATATAATATATATATACTTTCCATTGTGCCCTCCTTAACTAGATTGCACGAGCAATCAAGTACAAAAAAATGCTAGTAAATACTGTGTTTTGCGCCAAGAACATTACAAAACAGCAAATCAATGTCGTCATCAACTCCTTTGGAGCAGAATTGACGTAACATCTAAATTCGATGAAAGCGGTTCGATGAAGGCAAGGATTATTTTAAGTGGCAATATGGCCCAGACAAAGCAACTCCTAACATGCTTGTAACATGACATGCTTTTATGTGAAGATGTACATGTTGGGAAAGTGCATGAATGTATCTCACATCAAAATTGGAGAGAAAGTTATTGGGCATAAGAATAATTCAAAACATTATACAACTAAGACACTTTTTGGAGTAGTTAGTGGAGTTAGGCGTGAACTTTTATGCAGTTAAACATGCTTTGGTGGGAATAATCTTAGGATAGGTAACCTCTTCAGAAATGTTAATGGTCAGTCTGTAGAAAAACAAGAAGGAATGTAAGAAGGGAAAGAAGAAACACAGATCAATGCATATTACTAGAGCAAAAATCAACATACATTACACCACGTATGCCTTGTTTTTTCATTGTCTTTACAGAACAATAGGGGGCACAATAAATAGAAGCGACTCCAACGGACTACACAAACACACCTTACAAACATGACAAAACACTACACCAACCACAATAGAGGGCAGCACAAAAGAGGTACAACATAGGTAACATAAACTTCCTAGCAGCTACAATATTTCCTAAATCATGACTGTTGCCTGCAGCCTTCCTCCGCTTCTTCTTCTATGAAATGCAGGTCCCCAAGAGATGATCTGTCGAGATTGTTGCCCAATGCTCCTTCCATGCTATGCAAGTTCCCTGGTGGTGACCTGTCGAGATTGATGTCCAACATCCTCCCGCAATCATGACAGTCTGTTACTTTGAGTTTCGCCCTGAGATCTGAAAAAGGGAAAGATGGGAGTGGTTTGGTTAATATATCGGCAAGTTGGTTCTTTGATTCACAATAATCTAGGGTGATTTCCTTCTGATTAATCAGATCTCGAGTGTAATGAAGCTTAATTTCGACATGCTTGGACTTGTTGTGGAATACTGGGTTCTTGGCAAGAGCAATTGCAGAAGTATTATCCACATGAATCAGTGTTGGGTCTTCATCTTCTTCGATTAGCTCATGTAGGAGCTTCTTTAACCACACAGTCTCTCTTGCAGCTTCGCTTAGGGCAGTATATTCTGCTTCTGTAGAGGATAGGACAATCGTTTTCTGTTTTCTAGAATTCCACGAGATTAGGTTTTCCCCCAAGAAGAACAGATAATCAGAGGTACTTCTCCTATCATCAGCGCACCCATCCCAGTCATTGTCTGAGTATCCATGTAGCTGCATCTTCTTTCCTTTGGTGTATTTCAAACCGAGAGTTCTCGTGTCGTTGATATATTGTAAAATTCTTTTGACAGCCATCAAGTGTTTGATGCTAGGTGCTTGCATATATCTGGACATAATACTAACTGCCAGCTCTATATCTGGACGGGTGTGAGTTAGGTATATCAGGGAGCCGATTATACTTCGATAATTTTCTGGATTTATCTTTTCCTCTCCATCATCTCTGCTGAACTTTTCTCCTGTGACCATGGGGGTAAGAGTTGGCCTGGAGTTCAACATCTCAAATCGAGTGAGGAGGTCTTTAGTATACTTTCTCTGGTTAATGTAAGTAGTATCAAGAGTTTGATGAATCTGGATTTCAAGGAAGTAATGAGTCAGCCCTAAATTAGTCATGAGAAAATTATCCTTAATATGAGCTCGAAAGTCATCAATGATAGAAATGCTGGACCCGGAAATGAGCAGATCGTCGACATAGAGACAAACTATAAGAACATCTTTATTGGGGTAATGCTTGGTGTATATTGCTGGCTCACAATTAGTTCTCTGGAATCCATTTTCAATCAAGTGTGAATCAATCTTGAAGTTCCAAGCACGGGGAGCCTGTTTCAGGCCGTATAGAGCCTTCTTCAATCTCAACACTTTTCCCTCTTCTCCTTTCCTTTCATATCTAATGGGCTGCTCTACATATAATTCTTTTTCAATGCACCCATTAAGGAATGCTGATTGAACATTCATTTGAAACACCGGGTATTGAAATTGAGTAGCAATGACAAGTATCATGCGTATGGATTCAAATCGAGCCACCGGGGCAAATGTTTCATCATAATCGATTCCAGGTTTTTGGGCATAGCTCTTTGCAACTAACCTTGCCTTGTACTTCTTTACTTCTCCATTCTCATTGTATTTAACCTTGTATAGCCATTTCAAGCCTATAGATTTTTTCATAGGTGGGAGATCAGTTAACTCCCATGTTTCATTACTCTCAATTTCCCTTAATTCTTCATTCATAGCTTGGACCCAGAGATTATCGATGGCTGCTTCTGAGTATGAGGAAGGTTCTTTAACAAACAAAGCAATGCTGCAATTTTGGTTGATTTCTGTAAGGGACTTGAATTTTTCTCTTGGCACTGATGGGGGTGAGGACACATCAGAGATGATGGAATCATTAAGCTTGTCAGCTTCCATCAGCAAAGGAGCAGGGTCAGGAGAGGAGGGATCAGGAATATCAGTAGCCAAGATGTGCTGATCTTGAGGAACCACCAGCCCACTGGTCTGACCCTGAGCTGAGTTCCACTCCAAAGTCTTATCTTCATCAATAATCACATTCATGGATATACTTAGTTTTTTCTTATCAAGGTTATAGATATGATACCCCTTGGAAGTTTCACTATATCCCAACAAGATACCAGAAGTACCCTTCTCATCAAACTTGTCTCGATTGTTTTGAGGTTCAAGGATGAAAGCCAGGCTACCAAATATCCTGAAGTGACTGACATGAGCCTTATGGCCAGTACATGCCTCAAAGGGAGTTGAATGGTGAAGTGCACGACAGGGAGCCCTATTGAGTAAGTGAGTTGCCGCAACCACTGCTTCAGCCCAGAACACCTTGGGTATATTCTTGTGCTGGAGCATATATCTGGCCATCTCTACAATAGTTCTATTTCTTCTTTCTGCGATCCCATTTTGCTCCGGCAAGTAACTTACAGTCAATTCTCTCTTAATCCCATGCTCTTGACAAAATTCATCGAATTCATGGTTCGCAAATTCTCCTCCCCTATCCGTGCGAAGAACTTTGATTTTTGTGTTTGTTTCATTCTCAACAAGAGCTTTAAAGTTTTTAAACTTTCTAAAGGCATCGGACTTTTGATTTATGGGATACACCCACATCATCCTGGTGAAGTCATCAACAAACAGCAAGAAGAAATGATTTCCAGAGAGATATGCAGTGCAAGATGGCCCCCAAATGTTGGCATGAATAATATTAAAGGGGGCCAAAGATTTCTTAGTTGCTTGTGATGGAAAAGGAAGTATGTGTATTTCATTTTTAGCACAAGTGTGGCAGATATGTTGATGTGATTGGATTTTAGGTAAGCCAACTACTAACTCCTGAGAGTAGAGTTGTCTAAGGTCATCAAGATTAAGGTGACCATACCTGAGGTGCCATTTCTGGCTTGCAGCATCTTCCATGACCTTCATATTCTGGCTGATGAGAGATAACTCCAGTGGAAAAACTTTGCTGCTTGTCATTTGCATATTTGACATAATCTGGGATGTAGCTTTCTCTATGATGCAACAGGATTGATCATTGAACACCAACTTATATCCCTTATTGACAAGCTGACCCACACAGAGAAGGCTCTGAGCTAATCCAGGAACATATTGCACATCAGCAATATGCTTGAGCTTCCCAGAAATAGTACGGAAAGCAATAGTCCCTTTTCCTTGCACATTGACTTTCCATCTCCTAAGATCACTTAGGAGCACTCATCCTCATTAAGGTGAACAAAAAACTATTTGTTGTGGGTCATATGGTTTGAACACCCACTGTCAAGATACCACACATCATTAGTTATAGTGGAGTTTTGATCTTCGACATAAAACACATAATCTTCTTCCTCTTGACTTCCAAAATGAGCTTCTTCTTGGGTGTTAGTGATGGACTTTGGTTTAGACAACAGTCTTTGGCTAAATTTGTTGGCCTCCTACATTTTTTGCATCTATAGTAACAATGCACTGCATCATGATTATACCTCTTACACAGATCACAATATAGAGGACTGCTAGTATATGTCTTCCCCTTCTCTTCTTTGGAATTATCACTACTTTGAGTCTTATTGGATTGAATGTTCACTTTAGTCTGGAAAGCTTGCTCCAAGGACTGACATTCATACCTTTTGACTCTTTCTTCATGAGCTTGAAGGGATCCAAGTAGGTCAGTGAGAGTGAGGTTGCTTGGGTCTTTGGTTTCTTCAATGGTGGTGACAATAACAACATATTTTTGCGTGAGAGTTCTTAGGACTTTCAACACAATTTTCTTTTCTTCTAACACATCTCCATAGTTCTTAATTTGATTAGTAAGGAAAGAAATTTTGGACAGATAAGTTTGAGCATTCTCATCATCTAGCATCTTCAATGTGTCGAATTCCTGTCAGGCATTTTGAAGCATGATAGAGATAACTTTTGCAGATCCTTGGAATTCATTTTTCAGGATTTGCCACGCATCCTATGATGAAGTTGTTGGGTTTCTCTAAGAGGTTGGCACAACACTTGTGCACGCAGCGGAAGTAATAAAATCTAGAACAACCCAAAGAGATTGGATCGGGCCATGCATGTTGAATCAAGAAGTTAATACAATAAGGCAAAAATTACCTCTTGGGTGTTGAGTCACAACTCAACAAAGATGCTCCAAATGTGATTCCTTGTCGGTGGCGAGTTCCACGTAGAATAATATCTACGTCTCTGCAAAAATCCACACGAGCGGGAGAACTCCAAACTTCCGTCACACGGATGGTCGGAAAGAAGATTGGCCGCACCTATGCACTTCCCACGGACTGCTAGGTCCGCGTCAGGGAAAGCAAGACCAGCGACAGTCGCCGGAGAGGAGGTGGTCGGCAGAGCGAATAGCCGGCGGCGGAACGTTTCCGTCTGGCGGGATTCGGGAATCGGCGGAGCGAACGAAGAATGGCGGAACACTTCCGTCGGATTCATCTCGGTCAAAGGGCCAACGATCGCTTCGATTCGATCAGAGATTATTCCCGAAAACCCTAAGTATCTATTTATACCAAAGGCATAAACAGACTTAGGAATATCGCTATCCGCAGACCACCCAGAAAATTAGGGTTCCAGAATCGGCGAGAATCACCTAGCAGATTCGGTGAGAATCAATCGGCGAGAATCGCATAGGATCGGCGAGAATCAGTCGGCGAGTATCAGTCGGTGAGAATCAGAGTACAATACTCGACGATTCACGTCGAACGTGGGTTGACGATAATCATCGACCTGCGGTCGACGATCGTCGACCTTTCGGTCGACGATCGTCGACCCGCGGTCGACGATACTCGTCGACCCGCGTTCGACGATCGTCGACCCTCGGTCGACTATTCTGACCAAACCTTTTCAAGGCAACATTTTGCCCAACCCGACGATCGTCTAAGGCAACACTTTGCCCATAACCTCATTCAAGGTCGGTGATTGGTAACCTTTACCAACACAGTCAATCATCCAACTTCTCCACATCTCTTATGTGCGACCCTACATGCTCATATCGCGTTGGCAGTGAGATTACATGTTTGACCACTTCTAGATCACCATGATAACTCCAACAGAAGTAGCCCCCATGATCTTTTGAAACACGCTCCTACCTATTCCTTGTTGAATGTACAAGAGTTCCTTAACATCTCTCTTGAGATTTTCAGCATAGGTGACTGCCAGAGCTGTGTCCCAACTTTCTAGAGGGTTTTTCACAGATGGTTTTGAAAAACCTAAGAGAATGAGATCCCAGAGACCCAGGGAAATGAAGACAGTGCGCATTTGAATTTGCGAAACATCAAACCCATCACCTTCAATGATGGGGACTACTGTAACGCCCCCGATTTTTTTGATGATTTTATTTAAATGGGTATCGTCATATTTATGACGTTGTGACGTTACTTTTAACGTCGAGTTGATGGCGCAGCGCCGTTAAAGTACTTTCGCGTCCGTGCGGTCGAGTCGGTCAAAATCTTATCGTAATCGGAAAATTTTGCATTTGGATTTTAAGTTGGATAATTTTGGATTTGCTCATCAAGTTTTGTCACAATTCGTGCGATATTCAGGCCTCGGCGATTTTCCGAAGTTTTGTGTAAATTATGTTCGTTGTACACTTTGAAAATTTATATCTCGGGAATGACTCGTCAAATTTAGGTTTTGACTTCGTCGTTGGGTTCGTAGCGTCAGCATTCGCCTACAGTGTGAGTTTCGTTTAATTCGGAGCGCGTTTGGGCCTCCGTTTTGAACTCGTGTTTTCTTGTTCAAAATATGAAAATATAATTATTATAATATTAAAGCACTATTCAAAAATGTAAATTCCTATTCATCTCTATAGTATAATTTTTGGATATTTTTGTAAAAAACACTATTCACGGAGGACAACAGACAACTGTTCTTTTAATTGTTTGCACGTTTCTTCTCGAGTGGTCCGAGTCTTCTCGAGTGTTTCCCCTGTGCATCTCTCGAGTGGGTCTGCCTTCTCTCGAGTGAGTCTGCTTCTTCTCGAGTGAAATTGTTTTCTTCTTCTCGAGTGCTGCTCTCGAGTGCTTTTACTGTTCATTCTCGAGTAAATCCATTTCTCTCGAGTGCTAGCTTTTCACCTCTCGAGTTCTGCTCTAATTCTTCTCGAGTTAACATGAAATTTGTTCGTCTCGACGAGATCTACAACTTTCATGTTGGACTTTTCGATTTGAAGCCATCCTAGACTTCTATTTTCGTTTTCCGCGAATCGGCTCGTAAATAATCCATTTTTTATCCTAATTTAGACAAAATATTTTATAAGTACTTATATATATATACTCTTATGCTTAGGTTATTAGAAATCAAAAATAAAACTTCATCTTCTTCTTCTCCAGACTTTTTCCTCCCGAACCAGAGCGGCGTGAGCGAGAGAGAGAAATATTTTCTTGAATCTTTCGATGGCTGCCGACGGTGCTCCGGTGCTCTAAATCTTCGACCGAGTATAGATCTGGAAACCTCTCGACGAGGGCTTCATCATCGTGGTAAAATCTTCCCCATTCCTTGATTTTTCTCGTTAGGGTTTTCGGCCCTAATTCCTATTTTTGGCCATTCTTGTTAGATTTCGATTTCTCTCATCTTCCTTGATCCCAATCTACGCCGAGGTGCGATTTGGTGATATTCTCCGGTAAAACCAAGGCAAGTGGTGGTTTACCCTCTTTTCTCCTTGTCTGATTTGATGGTAACGAATAAGCTTTTGTTCCTTAATTTTTTACTGCGTTCTTTTTCTGTCTTTCCAAGTTATAGAAATGTATAACCCTTATTTGAAGTTTACTCAAATTTATGAGTTTTTGTCATGAAGAGAAAACTTAACCTTGTAGCGCTGTAGTGATTGATGAGATATTATATCGTTAGATTTAATCGCCCCTAACCATTGTCATAGGACGCGTTAGAGTTTATTTAGGATTGTAAATCGTTTCTAAAGGTTGATCAACCGTGTCTTTAATCTAGGAAATGTCGAGTAGAATCCGATGTGCCAAGTCTTGAGATTTATTTCATGGTGTTTCTTTCTTGCGGGTGTTAGTGGGCAAATCCACCGACCGCAAGATTTGTTTTCTTTATTAGTACCTTGTGGAACTCTACTGGGTTTTGGGCATCTGCGGTGATTGGTGGAGTGTATAAGTCTCTCCCGCAGTTAGACGGATTTTAACATCTGTGAGGGTTATATCTAGAGAAGTGACCATCCTGCCTGTGTTTATGGGTAGAGTTGACCACAGGTGGCTAATAAAGTTTTGGAGTATTCTTTCTTATGATTTAATCATGCTCTCCGCTTGCTTTGGGTATCCGGCATGATTTTTTGTACGTGACGATTCAAGTAAGTTCTTTTCTTCTGATTTATTTCTTGAGTTTTATTTATGTACCTTACTTCAGCATATTTGGTCTTGGGTTGGTACCCCTTTTGACCCTTGTTTATTTTGACTTATTTTTTTTCTGTCACCATTTGTATCTTCTTGCTGAGGTGTTCTGTTTTTGGAATGCCTCAGATTTAGGGCAGTAGCAGGTAGTGGAGCTAGTTTTTGGACTCTTTGAGTAGTAGTTTTGGCTGTAGCTTTTTCACCTCACCGTAGCGAGGTAGTTTGTTGTTTTAATTTTTTTTCCTAGTTCAAACATACTTTGTACTATGGGTTCGTGTCAGGTTGTTGACGCCTACATGATTGTTGATTTTTGACACTTGCTAGCTGTTGATGTCTCCTTTATGCTTGATTTAGATTACTTGCTCTCTGGGATGATTTATTGCTATGATTGCATGTTAGATATTTTTAACCTATAAAACTCTACTATTAGTAAAGCATACATGTCATCTCTTTCAAAACTAAGTCACTACTTTCTGTTTAGCGTAAAGACTTTTTTTATACTTATTATAAATCTATTCGCATAGCCTGAGTTGTTCCTTGGGGATATTTATACTCATTGTACAACCCCATATTCGCTGGGAGGGACCCAAAGGCTTCAGTGGTCAGGATTGGGCTAGTCTCAGGCTAGCCTCGGGTTAACCCTAAGGCATACTTGGGGAGTTCTCGTCCTGTAGGAGCTCTCGCCAAGGGCAGGCGAAAGCTGAGGAAACCAGGGCAGATAGTCGAGCTCTCGACAGGAGAGATCGTCGACCGACCAAGGCAGATAGTCGAGCTCTCGGCAGGAGAGATCGTCGACCGACCGAAGCAGAGGGCCTGACTACGGAAGCTCCCGCCTTAGGGAAAGCTCCCGCCCAGGGCAGGCGAGAAGGCCTTAGGTGAACCTTCTTTCGCATTGACATCATGACTACCTAGCGCGAGAACATTCCTGACAGAAGCTCTCGCCAAGGCGGGCCTAGAGGGGACCCAGCGAGAGCCTTCTAGGCCGGGGGTCTCGCTAAGTGGGCCCACGGGGTGGGACCCGGAGTCCAGAGGAGACTATTTTATTATTATCCCGAGGTAAAATTACCCAAATGCCCTTGGGAGGACAGCGGGATTTGGCTATTGGCAGACCCTTCAGGGGTATTTCAGTATTTTCAGGCCAAAAGAAGACTATAAAAAGACCCATAGGGGCTCTTTGGAAGGCAGGGGCTTTTTCATTTTCCCTCTAACTCTAGTGCCTTCTGAGGAGCTCCCAGCCCAGCATTTGGCTTTGGAGGGGAAGCTCTCAGAGATCTTCCGGGTGTGTGGTGGGACCTCCCAGCTGAGGCATTGGGTCTGTTTTAGGGCCTTAGCAGCCAGTCAGGGGTCGAGGTTGGAGAGAAGTAGGCATCGGTTGTACTTTGGTTCGTGAACATTTGTTGGGGTTATTTTTGGCTTCAACAGTTCTGGTGCGGTGAGCGTGGAAGCAGCCGGTGTAAGAAAATCTCGAGTTAAGTCCCATGGCAGGAGGCGAATGTGAAGGATCAGGCGCAGGAGGATCCCCCACCCGGGTGGACGAGGCGACGAAGAAGATGTTTGAGGACTTCAGGCGAGAAGTCATGCAGACGATCAACTTGGCCTTCTCGGCAAGGAATGAGTGGGAGACGCCGCAGGTTCCGGTGGAGGTGGTTCCGCTGCTAGGCGAGAACGCTCTAGAGCAGCGCCCTGGGAAGGAGGTCCCGGTGGAGGCAGGCGAGAGGGACGTAGCCACGCGGGAGCTTTTCCCAGGCCAGCGTCTCGAGAAGGAGCTTCCGGCGGATCTGGGCGAGAAGGAGGCGACGGTGCGGTAACTCTTCCCTGGGCATGGTCTCGCGGATCGGTCCAGCCAACCGAGGTCGCGAGACGTGCCTTCTCGCCAGGCGGGAGGCGAGACCCCCTTTAGTGAGCTCATTGTCTCGGCCCCAGTGCCGGAGGGGTTCCGGGAGACGGACATGACCTACTACACCGGGAAGGATGACCCGGTTCAGCACGTGCAATGATTCGAGGACGTGGTGTCCATCAGGCAAATGTCGGATGCCTTCAAGTGTAGGCTTTTCGCCATCACTCTGAAAGAGAAGGCCAGGGACTGGTTCCACCAGTTGCCGGCGAGTTCCATCTACAGTTTTGAAGATCTGCGCAGAGGTTTCTTGTTGAGGTTCTCGACTTCAAAGAAGCGGAAGAAGGAGGCTGAATGCCTGTTTGCAGTGAGGCAAGGGCCGGAGGAGACGTTGGGACACTATGTCGATCGGTTCCAAGAGGAGGTTCTCCTAGTCCAGGAGGTCCCGGGGTATGCGCTGATGCTTGCCTTCACCCTGGGGCTGAGGCCAGGGTTTTTCAGCATGGAATTGAAGAGAGTGCCCCTCTCTCTTTTGAGGAGCTCATGGAGAGGGCGGCGAAGGAGATAGACTTCGAGAGGGCAAACCCTGCGTTTGCAAGGAAGCTGGCCAGGTTGGCCGAGGATGATGTGAAGGAGCCGGTAGTGGGAAGGCAGAGAGAGCAGAGGGAGCCGAGGGAAGATAGGAGAAGAGAAGAACCCCGAGGGCAGGGACAGCAGCATGGGGGGGCCAGGGAGCCGAACAACCGACTGGGTTGGAGGCCTCAGGAGGGCCGCCCCCAGGGCCAAGGAGGACTTTAGGGAAGAGATAACTTCCGGGAACAAAGAAGGCTGGAGCAGGGAGGATGGCGACAAGGACCAAGGGGTCATTTTCCACCGCCGTAGGAGGCTATGGAGGTGGGAAGGGGAAGAGGAAGAAGATTTCGGGGAGCCGGAAGAAGGGGAGGAGGAGAATGAAGAGGGGGCAGGGCGGCGTTGCCTTATTGTGACTTCCATCAGGAGGAAGGTCACGCAACGGCCACCTGCCCAGAGTTTCTGGAGATTAGAGGGGCCAGAGGGGTCAGAAGGCAGGATTCGCCTGTAAGGATCGTTGAAGTGAAGCGGGAGGAGGTTGAGGACAGATGTGAAGACAGGATTGATGTGGGGACCCGAGGAGGGATCGGAGTGATCCATGGGGGAGTGGGGATCGAGGCAACCCGCAAGGGGAGCCTTCAAACCATGTTCCGCCGAGGGGTCGCCTCGACCTCCCAGGCTCCCCCCCCCCAGAGGAGAAGATCACTTTCTCATCCACGGATATGCCAGACTACGAGGATCCGTTCTGCGACGCGCTTATGATCCAGACAGCGGTGGAGAACTACACCGTCTCCCGGATACTGGTGGACAATGGGAGCTCGGTGAATGTGATCTTCAAGAAGGCCTTCGATGAGATGAGGGTGGAAGGAAAAAGGGTCATGGCTTCTGATGGACCGCTTTTTGGCTTCTCCGGAGAAAGGAAAGAAGTGGAAGGAGGAGTAGGCCTGCATGTAAGGCTTGGGGGCGTCTCACGGAACTGTCGGTTCGTGATCGTGGACGCCCCGAGTAGTTACAATGCCATCTTTGGACGCCCCCTCATCAGCGCCTTTCGCTGTGTACCCTCCTCATACCACCAATGCCTCAAGTTCAACAATGGAGGGGTGCAGATTAGGATCAGGGGGGATCCGAAGATGGCAAGGCAATGCTATGTGACGGCGGTTAACACCGTGTCATGGATGGCGGAGGCAGAGGAGTTGGAGAGGGAGATGGTTGGGCAGGAAGGAGTTGAGGAAGGGGGAATGAGCCTGGGAGAGGCGATAGAGGTTGTTGAGGAGATGGCGGAGGTGGGGTAGATCAGCCTAGAAGAGGCGAGAGGAGTGATGGATGAAGAAGAGCAGAGGCAGGAGGAGAGCCTGGAGTAGGCAATGGAAGTTGATGAGGTTGGGGGAGAGGAGCTCGAGTTTGAGCAGGAAGAGGCAAGGGTAAGTTGGGAGCGGTCGGGGCTGGAGCCGGCCGAAGAAGTGGTGGAGATGGAGGTGCTTACAAGAGCGGGGGAGGTGCAAAGGGTTCGGATCAGCGGAGGCTTGAGCCTCGAGGATCAGGAGCGGATGCGAGCCTGCATCCAAAGCAACGTCGACATCTTCGCTTGGAGCGCGGCAGACATGCCGGGCATCGACGCGGACGTGGCCTATCATCGCTTGAACCTGGATCCCAGAGCCCGCCCCATACGCCAAAAGATGAGGGTCATCGCCACCAAGCTGGAAGCCCCCATCCGAGAGGAGGTCAAAAAGCTCCTAGACGCAGGCTTCATCTCAGAGATCTAGTATCCGGGCTGGATCTCCAACGTGGTAATGGTAAAGAAGGGAGGAGAAAAATGGCGCATGTGTGTTGATTTTTCTTTATTAAATAAATCATGTCCCAAGGATTGCTACCCCTTGCCTCGAATCGACGCGCTGGTTGACTCAGCCGTTGGTTTTTCTCTTATGAGTTTTTTAGATGCATTTTCAGGTTACCACCAGATTCAGATGCACCCTCCTGATGTCAAGGATGTTTCCTTCATCACGAGAGAGGGATGCTTCAGCTATAAGATGATGCCCTTCGGATTGAAGAACGCAGGGGCGACGTACCAACGCATGATGGATCGAATCTTTCGAGATCAAAGGGGAAGGAACCTGGAGGTCTACGTGGACGACCTCATGGTCAAGAGTAAGTGTGTTGATTTCCACTTGCGGGACTTGGAGGAGACGTTTGCCACCCTGCGAAGGTTCAAGATGAGGCTGAATCCCTTGAAGTGCGTCTTCGGGGCTAGTCGTGGGAAATTCCTCGGACACCTCTTGACTCCCGCAGGGGTAGAACCTAACCCCGATAAGGTTAAGGCTATCCTAGACCTGGAATCGCCTCGCAGCGCCAAGGAGGTCCAGCGCTTGACCGGGAAGTTGGCCGGGCTAAGCAGGTTTCTCTCTCGGTCAGGGGATAGATGTTCCTCTTTCTTTAAAGTACTTCGTGGTAACCGAGTATTCGAATGGACGGCCGAGTGTGAAGAGGCATTTCAGGGGCTGAAGAGGCAACTCTCCCAAGCTCCGTTACTTCACAGCCCGAAGGAAGGGGAGGACTTAGCCTTGTATCTCGGAGTGGGAGGAGAGGCAGTGAGCTCCGTCTTGGTTAGGGAGGAGGGGAAGAAGCAGTTACCCGTCTATTATGTCAGCCGAATCTTGAAAAAGGCGGAGCTCCGATACCCCATCCTGGAGAAGCTAGCGTATGCTTTGGTCGTCTCGGCTAGGAAGCTCCGCCCTTACTTTCAGGCGCACTCGATTAGGGTGGTAACCGATCATCCTCTTCGCAAGGTCTTAGAGGGGGTGAAACATTCAGGAAGGTTGGCAAAGTGGTCCATCGAGCTAAGCGAGTTTGACATTTCATTTGTTCCAAGGCTCTCCATCAAAGCCCAAGCCGTGGCGGACTTTTTGGCGGATTATGTCACCGAGGCCGAGGAAGAAGAGCCGAGGCCGTCGGAGGCATGGAAGATGATGGTCGATGGAGCCTCAGGAAGGCACTCCCTGGGAGGAGGTGTGGTGCTGGTAAGTCCCCAGGGGGTTACCATAGAGCAAGCAGTGGCCTTCCACTTCCCTGTAACCAATAATCAGGCGGAGTACGAAGCCGTGATAGCCGGTCTCTGACTGGCAAAGGAGTTGGAAATTCAGGATGTGGAGGCCTTCACAGACTCAATGGTGGTGGCATCACAGATCCGAGGGGAGTTCGAGGCCCGGGAGCCTACCCTCGCGAGATATCTATCAAAGGTAAGAACTATCATTGGAGGTTTCCGTTCTTTTTCTATTCAACATGTTCCCAGGGAGGAAAGCGCGGCAGCCGACCGACTGGCGAAGTTCGGGCCTCGGGGAGGAGGTACCCTAACCGAACTGTTCCGACCAGCCATTGAAGAGGGAGAGTTGATGGAGGTGAATCGGCGGTCCTCATGGGTAGATCCGTTGGTGACCTTCTTGACCACAGGAGAACTGTCGAAAGAAGTCAAGGATGCAAAGAGCTTCAGGCACAAGGCGGCTCATTACCTGATGCTGGAGGGGAACCTGCATCGGAAGATGTTGTCAGGACTCCTCGCGAGATGCGTAACCGAGGAGGAAGTCCCGAGGGTCCTGGAAGAAGTGCATTCTGGAGAATGCGGCAGTCATTCAGAGGGAAGGACATTGGAAACAAGGGTGATAAGGCAAGGATATTTCTGGCAGACTTTAAGGAAGGATACAGCTGAGTTCGCAAGGAGGTGTCGGAAGTGCCAAGTACATGCTCCCCTCCAGCTCTTGCCCGCCCAAAGGCTTCGAAGCATCACGGCGCCATGGCCCTTCGCCATTTGGGGAATGGACCTGGTGGGACCCTTTCCTCCAGCTAGCGGACAGAGGAGGTTCCTTCTAGTTATGATTGACTACTTCTCCAAATGTTTGGAGATCAAGCCTTTAGCCAAGGTAACCTCCCAGGTCATCAGGAATTTCGTTTGGGGGGAAATCATTTGCAGGCACGGATTGCCCCAAGTGATAGTGACAGACAACGGTCCTCAGTTTGCCAGTGAAGAATTCATCAATTTCTGCACCCAATTGGGGATTGACCTCAGGTTTGCCTCTGTCCATCATCCTCGGAGCAATGGCCAGGTGGAGGCGGCAAACAAGATCATTGTCAACTTGCTCAAAAAGAAGGTGGAGAACCTGAAGGGTAACTGGGTGGAACAGCTCCCTTCCGTTCTGTGGGCCTTGCGAAC
Source organism: Platanthera zijinensis (assembly GCA_039513925.1). Lineage (NCBI taxonomy): Eukaryota > Viridiplantae > Streptophyta > Magnoliopsida > Asparagales > Orchidaceae > Platanthera > Platanthera zijinensis. Next base: position 27,451,083 of record CM077096.1, read on the forward strand.
GACTCCGAACACGGCCATAGGGGAGACCCCCTTCAAGCTCTCTCATGGGTGTGAAGCTGTCCTCCCGGTGGAGTTCGAGGTTCGGTCCCCAAGGGTCGCGGCCGCAGTTGAGGGAAGCGAAACTTGGAGGTTGGAGAATGAGGAAGGGTTGCGCCTCTCATTAGATATGGTGGAAGAGCTGCGGGATGTTGCCGCCATCAGACAAGAAGAAGTAAAACGGCGAATGGCTCGGTACTTCAATAAGCACATCAGAGTCAAGCAATTCTCCGAGGGGGATCTAGTGCTGAAAAAGGTCGACGCTGCAGGAAGGTCGGCCGCGGTTGGTAAGCTCAATCCTAGCTGGGAAGGGCCTTATATAGTAGAGAAGGCTCTGGCTAGCGGAGGCTACTATCTCCAGGATGCGGAGGGAAGGACCTTGAGTCACACCTGGAATGGTGATGACCTGAAGCGCTTCTACCCGTAAGGGGAAAGAAGGATCGTAATGTTGTAAACAACTATTGCATTTTCAATAAGTTTATTTCAGAATATTGACTATCTCTGAGTATGCAATCTTTATGTTTTTAGTTTTGGCCGGCTATGACTCCTCATCTCAATGATGGAATAGGCCTGGTTGAAAGAATCTTCATCAACACCCCGAGCTCGGCTCGGCCCCAGGTAGACCCGCTGCGCAGGCTCTCATCTAGCTGGCAGGTCCGAAGGCTCGCCTGTGGGGGAGAGGTTTGGTTGTCTTCATCAACACCCCGAGCTCGGCTCGGCCCCAGGTAGACCCACTGCGCAGGCTCTCATCTAGCTGGCAGGTCCGAAGGCTCGCCTGTGGGGGAGAGGTTTGGTTATCTTCATCAACACCCCGAGCTCGGCTCGGCCCCAGGTAGACCCGCTGCGCAGGCTCTCATCTAGCTGGCAGGTCCGAAGGCTCGCCTGTGGGGGAGAGGTTTGGTTGTCTTCATCAACACCCCGAGCTCGGCTCGGCCCCAGGTAGACCCGCTGCGCAGGCTCTCATCTAGCTGGCAGGTCCGAAGGCTTGCCTGTGGGGGAGAGGTTTGGTTATCTTCATCAACACCCCGAGCTCGGCTCGGCCCCAGGTAGACCCGCTGCGCAGGCTCTCATCTAGCTGGCAGGTCCGAAGGCTCGCCTGTGGGGGAGAGGTTTGGTTATCTTCATCAACACCCCGAGCTCGGCTCGGCCCTAGGTAGACCCGCTGCGCAGGCTCTCATCTAGCTAGCAGGTCCGAAGGCTCGCCTGTGGGGGAGAGGTTTGGTTATCTTCATCAACACCCCGAGCTCGGCTCAGCCCCAGGAAGACCTACTGCGCAGGCTCTCATCTAGCTGGCAGGTCCGAAGGCTCGCCTGTGGGGGAAAGGTTGGCTCTTGTGATACTTTGTTCTTAGCCACTTCTACGACACCCCGAGCTCGGCTCGGCCCAAGGTAGACCCACTGCGCAGGCTCTCATCAAGCTGGCAGGTCCGAAGGCTCGCCTGCGGGGGAAAGGTTGGCTCTTGCGATACATTGTTCTTAGCCACTTCTACGACACCCCGAGCTCGGCTCGGCCCCAGGTTGACCCGCTGCGCAGGCTCCTATCAAGCTGGCAGGTCCGAAGGCTCGCCTGCGGGGGATAGGTGGAGTCCTTGACTTTTTGATCCTTGGTTTTGGGTTGGTAGTTACTACGTTACAACGAGCTCGGCTCGAACCCCGGTAGACCCGCTGCGCAGGCTCCCATACAAGCTAGCAGGTCCGACGGCTCGCCGGTGGGGTAGGGGTTTAATTGGTCGGAAAAAATATATGAGCAGGGCCCTGGCCCAGACCGGAGGCAAGGCCCTAAAGGTCTCGGCTCAGAGGTCTCAGCCAGTAAGGGTCTCGGCTCAAAGGTCTCGACCAGTAAGGGTCTCGGCTCAAAGGTCTTGGCCAGTAAGGGTCTCGGCTCAAAGGTCTCGGCTAGTAAAGGTCTCGGTCAAAGGGGGTTCTCGCAAAAGGAGGATCCCGGCGGACCTGGGCAGGACGACTTAATTGGCGACGCGAGGTTCCCGCCTAACTGATCTCTAAGAAAGATTACCCTAAAGAGACTAAGGGTCTCGGCGAAAGCTCGCGCGGAAGCCATTCGGCAGAATAATATGCTTTCAAGCACACACTGACAATGAAAGATGAAACATTACTTTACATAAAATTAATTACAAAAGTCAGAGCCTCTCGCTCATTACAAGAGAAACAAAAAGAAAAGAAAAGCTTAGGGGGACGCGCTGTAACTCCCGCTGGTGCTCTCGCTTAAATCATCGCCAGAGCTCGCTTCAGATGTCTCGCCAGCGGCGGTAGAAGACCTCGGGATGTCTGAGGGAGGCGAGTCCGGCGCGCCCGGAGGTTTGGGAACTGGATCGTAGAGCCAAGGAAGGAGTTGGCGAGCGTCGATGGTCGCGCCGTCCTCCCGAAGCAGCTTAACGTCTCGCAGCGTCTCGAGCGTCAGCTTGACGGTTGCCTGCGCGTTGGCTTGCAGCAGCTTGTCAACGTCGTACTCCGAGAGGTAACGACTCCGCAGCCTCGCATCTAGCTCCGGAGGTGGGACCTTCGCCATCTCAGCACGAAGCTGTTCCCTCAGGAGGACGCTCTCGCACCGCGCGTTGGCCAGCTCTGCGCGCAACTCCTTGACTTGGGCAGAATCTTGTGAAAAAAAAGAGCTCAGTCTGGAAACATCGCACAGCCGTAACTTTGAGAAACGAGAGCAAGGGCTCAGGAGGGTCTCGCATACCTCGGTCGCGGGCCGTAGAGACAGCGCCAGTCGAGCATCCGCAAGCTCCTGTTGAGCTCTCGCGAGTTCTTCTCCCGCGGTGTGCGCTCGAGCCACCGCATCTTCCCTTGCCTTGCGCATATCGGTGAAATTCTTGTCGAGGGTGATGCTTCGGCGCGCACACATATGCGCAAGCTCGAACCCGCGCAATAGAGCCCGGATGGCATCGAAGGCTAGAAGGCGGGTAGACATCTGGTCAAACACGCTGGCATCCTCTCGGCTGTAAAGGCCATATCCAAGCGCGAAGGCCTCGCCAGTCACATCTTCCCCCTCCGCCCAGCTGGGGAGGAGCGTCGTAACCTTGATCGAGTTTGACTCGGGGTCCCATTCCATCTGAGGCTTCCCCTCCGCGTCGGCGTACTTCATGCCGAAACCAAAGTTCCTGTGCCCTTTCGGCACCTCCCGGGGCGGAGCTCGGACGGAGGTTTCGGCGGCGAGCACTTCTCCCCCAGCCTCGCTTGCGCCTGGTGGGTTCCCGGTGGAAGCCTCGGCGCGGCTCTTGGCGGCGGCATCCATCTCGCTGGCCCTTTGGAGGATCGCTTCGAAGGAGCTGCCTGCGGGAAGGGGTTGGACAGGCGAGACGACCGGGGCTTTCCCCTTCTCGAGAGCAGAAGGTTTGGGCCTCTTCAGCGTTCGGAGAGGAGGAAGGGTGACCTTCCGCTTCTTGGCTAATGGCGGCACAGGAGGGGCTGGATCGTTTCGGCAGGCGCTGGCGCTAGCTTCCGCGAGCACAAGGGAGCCTCTCGCGGCCAGACCCTCGACACCCCGGCCTTCAGCGAAGGGTTGGCGCAGAGGGACCTCCCGCTCTCCTGCAAAGTTAAAACACTTCAGCGCAAGAAAATCTTTGATAAAAGAGGGAATCTAAAGCGAGACCGTACCTTCGCCCGAGTGAACGAGTGGGAGGGAGTCGACGTCTCGCCTGAGGAAGGGAACATCAAACTCCTTGGTCCCAAAGAATTCCAGGATTGCGCTCTTGCGCGATCCCAGAGTAGGCGGTTTGTAGGCGGCGTCCTCGTACTGAACGGGCTGAAGCGGGACGTTGCTGAAGTCCCCGCTGACATAGACGAATTTCTCGCCCCAGTGATGGTGCTTGTTGGCGAGACCGGTAACCTCGAGCAGTTGCCCGGAGAAGAAAACCACCCCCCCCCTTTGCGCGGAAGTTGAATAGCTTCCGGAAGATGGGCAAACTGAACTCGATCCTCTCGGATCGCATATAGCATATGAATGCTATAAGGATCGCGACCGAGTTCGGGTTCAATTGGGCGGGAACCACCCCATAGTAGCGAAGAGCAAGCCGAACCTCCGGCCAAAGGGGAAGGCGGAAGCCCACCTCGAAGTGCTCGAGGGGGATGGCGAGCTCTCCCGCCTCCGGAGTATTCACCCTATCGTGATTACCCGGGTTCCGCGTCGAGAAGCCGGCGGGAATGTAGCGGTCAACGATCAGGTTATATTCGTCGAGGGTGAGCTTGCAGGAAGGGAAAAGGTGTTTTTGGAAAGCTTCAGCGCAATGGGCGCGACCCTTGTTCTCGCCAGGCATGGTGGGTTTGCGAGCGAGAGCTAGAGCTGAAAAGAGGTCGAAGCGGAAGCAAGAGCGCGAGAGCAAGGAAGGAAGGCTGAGGTTCCGGATCGAAGAAGTAAATGCGGTTGGTAGACTTCTCTATTTATAGGGAATCGTAATCATCAGGGATCCATCCGACAGAGAGAGAAAGTAACAGCGGAGTACAGCTGTCAGAATCCGGGCTAACGGCGCCTCGATTTTCCCCCTCGGGATGGCAGCGGTCAACGGTCGTTCCGGGTTTCGACGCAACTATCTGGATTGGCGCAAGCCTCCTAGATTGGCGTAAGCCTCCTAGATTGGCGTAAGCCTCCTAGATTGGCGCAAGCATCCTAGATTGGTGTAAGCGTCTTAATTTAAAAAGCCTCGCAGAGCAATAAAAAGAAAAAGAAAAGAGAAACATGGGTAACAGCGAGATCCTCGCTAGCGCAAGCTGGATAAACTTAATTAACAGTAATGTTTATTACAGATACATTGATAAAAGAGATACATTGAGATTCAAAGCGGGAAGGCTAATAGGGCTTCCAGCTCCATCGTCCTCGTTCTCGCCGCCTAGTTCTTGGGGGCGCCAACGGGTTGAAGTAAGACGATAGGGTGGTACACCCAAGGTTGATCCGCCTGGCGTGATCTCGGATCTGCGAGATGCACCTCCCTGGCGAAGACTCGGCAGAAGGCCCTCCCGGGCAATCAGTCTCGCCCAAGAAGAAATCCCTCTCCAGAGCCTCCAGCCTTTGCTCCACGGATTCGCGGAATGCTTTCGCCACGGCAGTATGGGCACGGTCTCGCCGGATAAGCTTGGCCAAAATGACCGAGATCTTCCTCCGTCTCCCCTTCGCGCTCCCAGCGCTGTTCAAGGTTTCTTCTATCTCGCCAGACGAAGGGAGAGGGGACTCTTCATCCTCTTCTTCCTCCTCTTCTTCTTCCTCTTCTTCTCCTTCCTCGTTGACTCCCGACCGCAAGCCAGGATCACCTGCGAAAGAAACGTGCGAGAATTTTGGTTAAGGCATGGCGATCAGCGGTTTTAAAAGGTCTCGCATACCTGCGGTAGGGCGAGAACCGTCAAGCGACGTTGGGCGAGAAGGCCCAACCCCTCCGTTGGTTCCGTAGAGGAGGTGGAGAGGCTTGCCCAGCCCCGGGCGAAATGGCTTGCGCATGATGATCCCGGCCTGGCCGGAAGCATGAGGGGAGTTGTCTTCTCTTAAGGGACGATCAGCATCCTTGAGAGTAGCGGAAGGTTCAGAAGCCGCCCCTCCCGCCTGCAGGATAGGATTGGCCGCCGAAGGAGGCACTTCAACGGTTCTCGCTTCATCTTCCCGGGTGGTTAGACCCGGGTCGGCGGGAGTTGGCACTGCGAGAAGACAGTTCAGAAAAGAAAGGGTCGGGTTGAAATATTGACAAGGGAAAATGTACCTATCGTTCCGGTCTCGGCTGGAGGAATCCTCTCCGAGACCCGCGTTTGGTCCTTGGGGGAATGAGCGGGCGGGTTCGAAGAACTTGGCGGGATCTCGGTGTCATCGTTAGGAGCGGGTTCCTGCGAAAGCTTACTTTAATCATCGGATCTAGTGCATAGTCAGCTCGGTAGGCACGGTTGAAAGGCTTACCTTCTGCGGGGAAAGATCCCCCGCAGGATTGGGAGTGGGGGAAGGAGGATCCCTATTCTTGCGAGAAAGGTCCCGCCGGACCACCTTCGCCCTCTTCTTTTCCTTCTTCTTCGGCTCGGAAGACCCGGCGGTTGAAGTCTTTCTCGCTAACCATGGAGCCACCGCCGCACAGTTAGCCAAGGCCCGCGCTTGGGTAGCGGCTAACCGGTCTTGGAGGTCTTGCGGAAGTGGTTTGGCAGCACGTTTGGGATGCATGGTAAGCTCGCGCAAAAATCCCTGGGGCGAGAGCTCAGTCGTAAAACAGTATTTCAAGGGCGAGGCATATGGTCGCCTATCGGTGCATATTTATAGCCGCAGTAGGACCCACCAAAAGATTCCCCTGGTTAGCTGGCACGTGTCCAGCGAATATTTTGGGGGTTGGACTTGTCTTGTCGAGCGCAGGGCTAGCTCGAAAAGAGCGGGGATTGTGTACAACCCCATATTCGCTGGGAGGGACCCAAAGGCTTCAGTGGTCAGGATTGGGCTAGTCTCAGGCTAGCCTCGGGTTAACCCTAAGGCATACTTGGGGAGTTCTCGTCCTGTAGGAGCTCTCGCCAAGGGCAGGCGAAAGCTGAGGAAACCAGGGCAGATAGTCGAGCTCTCGGCAGGAGAGATCGTCGACCGACCAAGGCAGATAGTCGAGCTCTCGGCAGGAGAGATCGTCGACCGACCGAAGCAGAGGGCCTGACTACGGAAGCTCCCGCCTTAGGGAAAGCTCCCGCCCAGGGCAGGCGAGAAGGCCTTAGGTGAACCTTCTTTCGCATTGACATCATGACTACCTAGCGCGAGAACCTTCCTGGCAGAAGCTCTCGCCAAGGCGGGCCTAGAGGGGACCCAGCGAGAGCCTTCTAGGCCGGGGGTCTCGCCAAGTGGGCCCACGGGGTGGGACCCGGAGTCCAGAGGAGACTATTTTATTATTATCCCGAGGTAAAATTACCCAAATGCCCTTGGGAGGACAGCGGGATTTGGCTATTGGCAGACCCTTCAGGGGTATTTCAGTATTTTCAGGCCAAAAGAAGACTATAAAAAGACCCATAGGGGCTCTTTGGAAGGCAGGGGCTTTTTCATTTTCCCTCTAACTCTAGTGCCTTCTGAGGAGCTCCCAGCCCAGCATTTGGCTTTGGAGGGGAAGCTCTCAGAGATCTTCCGGGTGTGTGGTGGGACCTCCCAGCTGAGGCATTGGGTCTGTTTTAGGGCCTTAGCAGCCAGTCAGGGGTCGAGGTTGGAGAGAAGTAGGCATCGGTTGCACTTTGGTTCGTGAACATTTGTTGGGGTTATTTTTGGCTTCAACACTCATGTAGGATGTTAGAGTCAATTTAAACAAGTATCTTCCGCAAGCGTATAATTATATTTTAAATCGTGGACTAGTTGATCCATTAAGCCAAGGGATACAACTATCTTTTTTAACTTAAACTGAATTTCAATCATAACAACATATGTTCTCTTTTTAAACTGTCGAGTTTGGAGTCTTACCTGAGCGTCTGCAGTTATTCCCTACATGGCGTGGCATCACGACATGCATTTTCCCTTACTCTGATATAATTTAATTGTTGGGAAAATGCGGGTTGTGACAGTTGGTATCAGAGGGAGGTTGCTTGACAATTGGTCGGGCAACCTTCCCTTGTTATTGTTAGTTATTTAATGTCATATCATACACACACCGATATGTCATCAGTACGTCTTGGCTGAAGCATGAACACTATACTCATAAGCATGACTAGAAGTATACGGGGCATATTATGTAGTATGAGATGCATACTATGTGTTTGTATATGGATCCACTATAGGTGACAACATGAGGGTTATGTAGTATGAGATGCATAACCTCACCACATGAATGCCCATTAACACGTTTTCTTTTTTGTTACATGCAATATTATGTATTATGAGATGCATAATATTTCATGTGTATGTCGTTCATAACATGTATTAGGGCCTTTTATAGAATGCATAGCATAACATGCATAGCATAATATGACATAAGCACAACATGCCAAGATAAAGATTTACATGATAACATATGTACACACATGATTTTAAATAAGAGTAAAGAATCCATACATTCATATCATAGGCACATGAGTTAATAGGATGACAAGATATCATCCTAAGTAGGACATATCATCATCATAAAATCCCAGAGCAATTGACAGCTTAAGCAAATGTCTTTTAAGTATGGTCTGAACTAGTTTTGTTTGCTCTAGTCGTAATCTAGGATTTTGATGGGTTGTTGTAACATCCCTCAGGCAACTAGACCCCCTAGGAGTGGTTTGTCATGACTAGGTCATGACAAAACCCTAGAGAACCTAAGAGGATCAAGTGGACTTGAGAATATAGTTGAGGTCATTTTTGGTCTGCAAATAGCAGATTCCTAAACCCTGGGTTAGGATGACCAAGTGGTTTCACCATGACTCCAAGACTTCACCAACCCTTGGGAAGGCCCAACAAAGCCCTAAGGGCTCATTGGAGTCAACTCTAGATGGCCAAATTGACTTAGGACCATCCTAGGTCTACATTGGGCAAGGGGCCCAAATAAGGACAGGGTGCCCTTAGTAAGATCAGCCAACCCTACCAAGGTCTCTCAAGACCTAAAGTGGGGTCAATAGGTCACCAAGGACCCATTGGGGTCAACCTTAGAGGCTAAGTTGACCTAAGTCAACTCTAGACCAAAGTGGTCAAAGTGCCCTTACCAAGGGACAAGTGACCTCCAAGGTGCCAAGTCAGCCGTACCCAACCCTACCTAGGCCTTAGGGGAGACCAATGGGTCACCAAGGATCCATTGGGGGCAACCCAAAAGGTCAAAAAGACCAAAGTCAACCCAAGCCTACTTTGGGTCAACCTAGCCCAAATGGGCTAGCCCAAGCTCAAGCCTCCTCATGTGGCTTCATTAGGGAATAATGTGCATGGATGGGCTGCAAATAGCTTTACAGGTTGACCAAGTCAACTTGGTGATGAGGAGAGAGGGTGAGCTCCATTCCATGTTAATGGAGGAGAGAGAAAAGAAGAAAGAGGAGGGAATGAAGGGGCTCTGCCAAAGGGAGGCCAAAGGCTACCTTTAATGGCTGAATTCAACTCCCTTGGGGAAGGGGAGAAGTTTCCAGCCATTTCCCGGCCACCAAAGTCCTGGTTCAGCCCCCCTCCTCCATGGCCGAGCCTAGCCATTAATGGCTTTAAAGGACATTGATAATCCAGCCCCTCCTCTCCCCAACTGAGTTTAAACACCATCAGTGGGCCGAGAGAAGACTTCCCAATCCTTACCTGAAGAAATCGAGCCCCCCACTGTGCAGTTGTAGAAACCGAGCGGCGCCGCCTTCAAAAATGGTTTCCCGGCGATCTTCTCGACTTCAGGCCGTCGGCAAGGTCCTCCTCCTCTCCTTACCTCATGGTTAGATCATAACAATGCTTAGGTTCAAGGTTCGGGCTCAATTAAGCCCGAACCAATTCCTGGTTTTCATGGTTTTGGGCCGAGAAATCTTCTTGGTAGAACCGCCAGATCCGCACCTCCGGCGGCTGTGTCGCCGCCAGTCGATAGCCACCACCTCAATGGAGGTGTTGGTGGCGGTGGCCGGCCGGGGAAGTGTCGGGATGGGCGGCAGCAGTGGCTGGAAGTGGCTCCAGGCTTAGGATATCTCAGCTGTTGGCTGGAGGTAGACGATGAGCCCGAGCCACTGGATCTGCGCCATGATTCGTGCGTCAGATTTGATAGGAATCATTTTAATTTGATTATTGTTTCATTTTTGTCACACTATTTGCAGTAGATGGTTTTAATTTTTAAAAATACTTAGGCTCCTTTACTGAAAAAGTCACCAACATGAAGTTTGTATCCCTAAGGGTCTACTTTAATTCAAAATTGATTTGAACCAATTTGGATCTCTGGTTGGACCATAACACCCATTTTTGTGGGACCTATACCTAGGGCTATCCTGAGATTCAAATGGGTGCCCACTCTTCATACCTTGTCCAAATGACCTTAAATTTGGGCAGGGGGTCACCCTTAACTATTCCTAGGGCCTGTCTAAAAATGGAATTTTGTGGAGATACTTTGGATATGGTTTTAATTTTTATTTAATAATACTATGGTAATTTAATTAGGTGGTCTAATGACCTCCAAACCCTCTCAAATTTTGGTGAGTGGTCTCTGGACCTATGAAATGTCTCTGTATAAATTTTCACCTCATTTGGATGTGTTTTGGATAGGGAATGACCTAACCCTAATTTTACCTTAATGAGGGGTTCTTAAGTAAAAAGTGCACCTTGAGGTTGAGTGGTTAAATCACCTCAACAGAGGCTGAGATTTTGACCACTGACTTGGCATAACCTTTAACAACCTCATAGGGATTATGGGGTAGTCTAGGGTAGTTTTGCCCTAGGATCCAAACTCAAACCCTAAGGAGGGGCTTTTGAGTGTTGTGAAGGGCATGAGATCAAATGTCCTTGTGTGAACTTTCAACTTGGTAGAAATGATGCTAGGGTAGCCCAAATCCTCTGGTATGAATCTTAGAGAATTTGGAGATGGATAGACACCTCAAAACCCTAACCTTGGCTTAGGGTATAATCACTTTTGTGCAGAATGAGCCACCAAAACTTACTAAAAAAGGTGTGAAACTTAGGTAGCATGGGCTCTAAGTTAAATAGGATCTCTGGTGAATTTATTGGAATTTTATGAGTAATATTATTAGCACCTCCTTTGTTATACATGATATGACCCTAAATGGTATTTTATTTATTATGATCACAGTGTATATTATAGACTCATGAAATTTGGGAAGAAGATGTTTTACGTCAAAATTATTATTCCTGAATTTTATTATAAATTTTAGTTGAATAACTTTAGTACTTTCTTCACAAGTTTAAAAAGATGCAATTATGGTCAATAAATTATTTAGAGCTATTTACTTGTTGAAAAAAATTATGAAATTAGGTCTCTGATAATTTTAGGTCAATAACCACTTGGATAAATTAATTCATGATTTTTAGATGATTATTTGCAGTACATACTTTACAAACCTATAATTTTAGGGATTTAATGTATAATTTATTCAGAGCTTATTTCCTACTGAAAAATTAAGAATCTTGGTCAGTGATGTTGGTAGGACAGTTGTGGCATAATGAAATTAATTCTCAATTTTTGGATAATTATTTTCTATACATACTTCATTAATATAGGAAAATAGGACATATTACCAAAATAATTTTAGGGTCCTTAAGTTACTGGAAAAATTGTTATATCTTGGATTTATAGTATTGATTAAGCCTATTATTTATCATAATTATTTTAGACATATTGCATGACTATATATGGTACTTCATGTTCAAACTGATGGCACCTGAATCTTTTGGGAAAATTAAATAAATGCCAGATTAATTAGGAAAAATATAATTTACTGTATTTAGCCTAGTTAGGTCATGATAGACCCTCATTATTTATCTTGAGGCATTTGGATGAATAATTATAGTGCTACCTACTATGTACTTCATATCGCTAAGGATGGTCTGCAATTAGCAAACGTGCAGAACCTAGGTTGGTGTGTGAGTGTTGGCATAGGGTTTGAGATTCTAATAGTCTGCTGAATTGGATAAACAACTGGGGGCATCTCTGGAAGATAGGTTGAGTAAAGTGTGGAGTTGACTAGTGTTAGGTGGCGTTCGGGATCGACGAAGGATCGTCTTTCCCGAACGGAGGAAGAGTCAAAATCACACTAGGTTTAGTCCAGTGTAATACAAAAAGGGAATGGGTAAAGGGAGGCAACCAATAATAATAAGTTTCTTACGAAAGGAAACGATGGGCTTCAGCTACCATCATAGTTCCTAGTGCCCTTTGAGAACCCTTCACCGGGTATACCGGGGGCAGTCCTGGGCTAACTTAAACTGTAGGCAAACTAACTTGCAAGAGTAACTAGCATAATTAGGGATTCACTTTCACTCACCTTGATTTCTCGGGATGTTAGGTTGGTTCACACGGGCTGTAGGCCCGGGGTTTTTGGTGATGGGCAGGTTGGCCCGGCGAGCTTTTGCTCGGTTGTTGATTGTAACGGACGGGATGGTTCGGGGAGCTTTGGCTCGGTTGGTGATATATAAGGTTGCATGTGCATAAGGTATAAGGTGTTGGGTCTTCGGTATTGGAGGGTCGATGCACCGACGCCAATACGATGACTCGGCAAGTGTGGTTTAACACTTCGTCATGTAAGTTTGGTGCGCCAGCCGGCAAGAGTACGCATGCGCTCCGTTTTGTGCACCAGCGTTGAGGCATACGATAGGTCTGACTGATAGTGCAATTACCGGTTTAGAGGTGGTCGAGTCCCAACCCACCGTTTCTATTTGCCACTACGGAGGTATCCTGGGAGATTCTGCTCTAGAAAAGGGGAACTAAAGGTCTGTGTACACAGAGTCGAGTGGGTGAGTTGCACTTGCATGTTCACATCATGGCATAATTACATGTCATAGCATAATCATTGCATATAACCATGGCACCTATTATATAAAGTGGTATGGGATGCTTTATATAATAGGCTCTACAAGACGACCCCTTGGTTTATAAGTTCGTGCGAGCATGCTTATAAGTTAAGGTTTTTATTCAGTAGATTTATATATTATGTCTGCTAGAAAACCGACACCCTAACGTATAAATTGGTATGTGACTTTTTATACGCTAGGAGCCTTGCAAAAGATCCATTGACTTATGTGCTTTCATATAAGTTAAAGTTACATATTTCTTAGTTTACCTTTTATATATTTCCTGCCTTTCTTTAACTGTTTATATAGAATTGCTAGTCTAGTTCCGCCATCATCTGCTTTTGTTATTCTCCACTATCATATCCTCTCTTTTCTTTCTCCCCGCTCGGTGCCTAAGAGCCATGGGGGAAGGGGCGGGGGATGATTGAGCTTAGTCTTTTAGACTAATGGTTTTCGAACCACATCATTTAGGGGATCATGGAGCCCAGTATGGAGAGCAGCCCTTGAGGTCGGCACGCTTGGAGATTGGGCAGTCTAGTACCGGAGTTCAGACAGCTGGGACTGTGAGTCCCAACCGCGCTATTAGTTTATTAGTTTTGCTTCCGCTTGAGAGACTCTTGTAGTGAGGAATTGATGTATTGGGTGTTAATCCCAAAATCGACGATCCCTCCCAAGGTCTCTAGCTCGCAAGTCGCGGCCCACTCAGGGGAACCCCCCGAGGATCGCGATCTGCCTCAGCCTTCCCTTTTTGTCCCATGCGGTTTGGCCAGGCTAACCATGCAACATGCTTCCTTGCAGGGAGGCAGCCTATATCAGCTCGCAGGATCGATCTGCTGGAGTCAACTCTCGGTCAGCGCCATCGTCGCGGACTCAGCAAGCCCCTCCAACACAGCTGACCGTCAACCCCAGGAGGGCGGCCTGCTCCTCAGGTCGCCAGCCTAAGAGGACGGCCTGCCCTAGGCCGTCGTTGCTCTGGGCGGCCTGCTCCCGACCTCCAGGTAAGTGGGCGGCCTGTTCTAGGCCGCCGCCGCCTTGGGCGGCCTGCCCAGGCCGCCAAGCAAGTGGGCGGCCTGTTCCAGGCCGCCGCCGCCTTGGGCGGCCTGTCCCAGGCCGCCGCCGCCTTGGGCGGCCTGTCCCAGGCCGCCGCCGCCTTGGGCGGCCTGTCCCAGGCCGCCGCCGCCTTGGGCGGCCTGCCCAGGCCGCCAGGCAAGTGGGCGGCCTGTTCCAGGCCGCCGCCGCAGTGGGCGGCCTGTTCCAGGCCACCGCCGCAGTGGGCGGCCTGTTCTAGGCCGCCGCCGCCTTGGGCGGCCTGCCCAGGCCGCCAGGCAAGTGGGCGGCCTGCTCATGTTGGAGGGCAGCCCGCTCCTCAGGCCGTCCCCGTTGCTCGTTTCTTCCGCCGAGGTCGTCGACCTCCTCTCCTCAGGCCTCCCCCTCCTCCTGCTCTTTAGGTTGATCAGCCCAGAGTTGCCTGCTCAAGCTCCATCTGCCCGCTCCTCAGGTTGCTCAGTCAGGTTGCTCAGGTCGCCGAGGTCGCCGAGGTCGTCAAGGATGACGTCACTGGGCCCCGCTTCAAAGATTCTCCCCGGGCCTATAAATACCCCCCAAGACCTCTCATTCTGGATCAGCTGGAGGAGAACTGCAACCTTGATCAAAGGCTGCGGACTCGGTTTTCTCAGTCCGTCGAGGTTGATCAGGCAAGGCTGCGGACTCGGTTTTCTCAGTCCGTCGAGGTTGATCAGGCAAGGCTGCGGACTAGGTTTTCTCAGTCCGTCAAGGTTGATCAGGCAAGGTCTGCGGCCTCCAAATCCTCAGTCCGCCCAGGTCGTCAAAGCTGTGGACTTAGTTTTTTCTGCATTCAGCGGGCAGCTTGGGCAGCATCTGCAGCTTCAGTTCTCCAGTCCTCTGCAGCTCCCTTTTACTTAGCTTCTGGCATCTCCTTCCTCAGCCGCCAGCTTCACCCATTGTACCCTTTACTGCTCTTTTATGTAATGGTGCAATAGCAAATTGTAGCTCTTCTTGAATAAAGGAAAAGCCCGTCGCAAGAGTGGCATTCAAGCCGCGGCGGGTGAAGTCTGCTGTTGCCGCTGCTAGCGGCCTCCTCTCTTCTTCTCTCCTCTCTCGGCATCAACCTGCAAAGCTAACCATTCAAGTAGCTGTCTGCTCGACAGTTCCTGATCAAGCTTCCTCTCTGCTTAGGCAAGCTTCTCCTCTGCTCAAGCAAGCTTCCTCTCTGCTTGGGCAAGCTTCTCCTCTGCTCAAGCAAGCTTCCTCTCTGCTTGAGCAAGCTTCTCCTCTGCTCAAGCAAGCTTCCTCTCTGCTTGGGCAAGCTTCTCCTCTGCTCAAGCAAGCTTCCTCTCTGCTTGAGCAAGCTTCTCCTCTGCTCAAGCAAGCTTCCTCCCTGCTTGATCAAGCTTCTCCTCTGCTCAAGCAAGCTTCCTTTCTATCCCCGCAACCCTTCTTCTTCCATCCTTAGCCTGTGAGATCGAACACCCGTTAACTGGTCGGTGTCGCATTTCGCGCATCAACAGTTAACACGCGACCTTCAGATCTCGATCAGATAGTGAAAGCAGTGGTTACTCATGTCAGACCATCAACCAGCCGAGAATCTTGCTCCAAGTCCCAGTGATGATCCTCTTTGGGAGGCCTTAGAGCAATCTCGCAGAGAAACTGCCCAACAGTTTCAAGCCATCAACCGTACTCTAGCAGCTCTCACGCAGCAACTGGCCGCTCAATCTTCAGCAGCGCCAGCTCCTCCAATCAATCCAGCACCAACATCAGAGACTCCTCAAGTCTATCCACCGGCTTATCCGCCGGTCTATCCTCCTCTTTATACTCCAACTTTTCCGCAAGGGCCTGCAGCTCCTTTGCAATCTCAAGATGATGAGTTTGCAGCTCGTCAAAACTTCTTCCGGGAAGCTGCCCGGGGAAGTCCGGCTAGATTTCTGAACTTTCAGGGAAGTCACCCCTCCTCTTCAGTTCCTGCCTTTGCTCCTCCCGCAGCAACCTTTTACTCTTATCCTCCTGCTCCTTTCGCAACTGCTGCTCATGTTCCTTACTTTCCTTATGCAGTAGAACCAGAAGAGCCATCGCCGTTTACAGAGAGCGTTCGATATGAACCAACTCCAGTCAACTTCCGAGAGCCACGGTTGCCCATTTACACTGGGGAGACTGATCCTGTCAAGCATCTTCAAGCCTTTGAATCAGCCGTTGCTCTCAAGACCCTCTCAGATGCTACCAAGAGCAAGCTCCTCGTAACGACCTTTGATGGTCAAGTGAGAGACTGGTTCTATGGACTGCGACCTCAGTCAATCTCTTCCTTTATTGATTTGCGAAGGGAGTTCCTGCTCAGGTTTTCTACCTCTTCAAAGAGGAAGGGCGGTCCAGAAGCCCTCTTTGAGATCAGGCAGCGAGATAATGAGACTTGGTCTCATTTCGTAGATCAATTTCAGAAAGAAATCTTGGATATTGAGATCGTTGATCAAGAAATGTACCGAGTGGCTCTCATCCACGGCCTGCGTGAAGGTCCACAAAAGTTCGAAGCTAATGTCCGAGCACCGAGGACTTATCAAGAGTTGATTGGTTTAGCCAACTCGTATATTCGCGGTGAAAAGAGCAACCCCAGCTTCGTCTCCAGGCTGGTATCAGAGAAAAATTCTTCTTCTTACAAGCAACCTCCGAGGTCTCCTCGGAAAGACTTTCCATCTCTCTCTAGGAAAGCAAGAAGATTTCAGCATCATCAACACCCCTTCCAAGGCCATGATCATACCCAAGAGCGGCTGCTACCATTATCAACATCATCTTCGCTAACAGCTGCAGTTCATCAGCAGCAAGAAGGTGATCTGCCAGAATTTGAGCTAGATGAGGTCATGCAAGAAGTTAGCCAAATCATGAAGGATAAGGCATATCCCAAAAGGCCTTACCAGCCGGCAAATCAGAGATCAAGAAATTCAGACCCGTTCTGTGAATTCCACAGAGAAAAAGGTCATTTAACTGAAGATTGCAAGGCCCTTCGGCGATTGGTTGAAAGATTGCTCATCGAGGGCAAGATCAACGACCTGGTCAAGAAAATTGATTCTTCAAAACCTTCCACCTCCAAGGGCAAGGAGGTGGCTGAAGGTCAGCTAGAATGCATAGAGATACATGACAAGGGCCGTCTGGGGTCCATTGATTTTGCAAGTGAATGCATCGATGTCGTTGACGAAGGTCCCCTTGGAAGGCTATTTTGAAGCAAAGAAGACGCATTCCTTGCATCATCAGCTATGACCAATCGCAGCTCCTCAAAGCCCCTGCAACCGTGACCGGTTGCTCTTACTTTACGTTGCTTTTCAAACATTTTTCTTTTCAGCACTTCTAAGTGTTTCATTTTTCATTCAATAAAGCTTACGTCAGAGACCTCATACTGACACAGTTCCCTTTTTTTTGATGCTTCTTCTCCATATTTTTCTCTTTGTCAAAGAGATCACTGAACCACCGAGATATCGCCAAGTCTTGCTCAGTGCCCCCTCGAGATTGTCCTCAGGCGTAAAACCACAATGAACACATATGATGAGGAGTTTTCTCATATGTGTAGTGGGGGCCATTCAACTCTCGTGCGGAGGATGACGGGGCTTCGGATCCCGGCCGATGTCTAGCGCAGTGTGAGTGCTTAGGGGAGGCCTCCTGTGATAGTTCTATCGTGCTCCGTTAGGGATACGTTACAGTTACGATGATCTTTGCTTGATAAGCAATGGCGATCAAGTGTAGCCTTGTCTCCTCGATCATCTCACAACTGTGACGGCCGAACACTCTATGGCACTCTCGATCCGTGCCTCCGCGGGACTCACAACTCCGCTGATCAATCCGCAGACAAGCAATAGGCCACTTGGCGCAACTAGTCTAATTGATCAGCGATGCTTGTAACCCGAGGCAAGAGAGCAGTGCATCTGTCGATCCTTCTTAGGATTTTTTCTAGTTTATTTGTGCCCTTCTAAAGGATGCGCGACCAGCCCGTTTTGGTTAGGACTACACCCAGGATGACTTTGGCAAGTGATGCATAATGCCCACGGGGAACACCTGTGGCAGCATTCAACCTTTTAGTTCATCCTCGGGGGTAGCCTCTTTTCTCTCCTTTTTTACCTTCTTACAGGTTGAATCCAACCTATTCCAAGAATCTGCAACATCTTTCCTTGACTTATGATCATCTTATATACGCTACCTGCATAAGCTCTTACCAGATGATGGTCAACAAGTTCTCCTATCAGATGTTAATCACACATCATTTAAGGCATATGGATCTTCTTGATTAACAAGCCATGTCATCATGAATCTAATTTCGGATTTTCTTATCTCGCGGATTTGAATTTTTATGTTGACATTGTACCTTGATCACGCGAGACAGTCATCATCGTAGTTTGATCATTGCTCAATCAATAGCAGAGTATGTCAGGTATTTATTCTGTTATCCGATTATGTCTTATCATATCAACAGTTAACAGCCAACATTCGCAGTTTCCGCCCAGGTACTTGCGAACTTAGTTTTCTCTCTTATCATATCTGTTGCTTACTCTCCTTTTGCAGAGACTAGCAGATAGTGACAAGTTCCTCTCAGGTACTTGCAGCTTATTTTCTTCTTCTACCTGCTTGCTTACTCTCCTTTTGCAGAAGCTAGCAGATAGTAGCAAGTTTCCTCTCAGGTACTTGCAGCTTATTTTCTTTTTCTGCTCACTCACCCTACTTTGGCAGAGACCAGCAGATACCAGCAAGCCCCTTTCAGGTACTTGTAAGATTACTATCCTACTATACTATCTCTCATCTGTACTTTGGCAGAGTTCAATAGAAGACGGTTATCCTCTTCCTCATTTACAAAAGCAACTCAGGTACACGCAAGATGTACCTCTTTGTGCCTGCATTAATTTTTTTTTCGCAGGCAAAAGATAGGCGCTGATAGATTTTTTCTGAGAAGGGACATCAGGTTCTATCTCTCCTGGCCTCTAATTTTTTCTCTCCTTATTACTGAGGGGAGGATTACGATTTTTGTGGGTCTTCTACTTTTTTCGAAGTTCCTTTCAGAACTTAAAAAAGTGCGGGGATTATGTTAACCCCAAAATCGACGATCCCTCCCAAGGTCTCTAGGTCGCAAGTCGCGGCCCACTCAGGGGAACCCCCCGAGGATCGCGATCTGCCTCAGCCTTCCCTTTTTGTCCCATGCGGTTTGGCCAGGCTAACCATGCAACATGCTTCCTTGCAGGGAGGCAGCCTATATCAGCTCGCAGGATCGATCTGCTGGAGTCAACTCTCGGTCAGCGCCATCGTCGCGGACTCAGCAAGCCCCTCCAACACAGCTGACCGTCAACCCCAGGAGGGCGGCCTGCTCCTCAGGTCGCCAGCCTAAGAGGACGGCCTGCCCTAGGCCGTCGTTGCTCTGGGCGGCCTGCTCCCGGCCTCCAGGTAAGTGGGCGGCCTATTCCAGGCCGCCGCCGCCTTGGGCGGCCTGCCCAGGCCGCCAGGCAAGTGGGCGGCCTGTTCCAGGCCGCCGCCGCCTTGGGCGTCCTGTCCCAGGCCGCCGCCGCCTTGGGCGGCCTGTTCCAGGCCGCCGCCGCCTTGGGCGGCCTGTCCCAGGCCGCCGCCGCCTTGGGCGGCCTGTCCAGGCCGCTAGGCAAGTGGGTGGCCTGTTCCAGGCCGCCGCCGCAGTGGGCGGACTGTTCCAGGCCGCCGCCGCAGTGGGCGGCCTGTTCCAGGCCGCCGCCGCCTTGGGCGGCCTGCCCAGGCCGCCAGGCAAGTGGGCGGCCTGCTCATGTTGGAGGGCAGCCCGCTCCTCAGGCCGTCCCCGTTGCTCGTTTCTTCCGCCGAGGTCGTCGACCTCCTCTCCTCAGGCCTCCCCCTCCTCCTGCTCTTTAGGTTGATCAGCCCAGAGTTGCCTGCTCAAGCTCCATCTGCCCGCTCCTCAGGTTGCTCAGTCAGGTTGCTCAGGTCGCCGAGATCGCCGAGGTCGTCAAGGATGACGTCACTGGGCCCCGCTTCAAAGATTCTCCCCGGGCCTATAAATACCCCCCAAGACCTCTCATTCTGGATCAGCTGGAGGAGAACTGCAACCTTGATCAAAGGCTGCGGACTCGGTTTTCTCAGTCCGTCGAGGTTGATCAGGCAAGGCTGCGGACTCGGTTTTCTCAGTCCGTCGAGGTTGATCAGGCAAGGCTGCGGACTCGGTTTTCTCAGTCCGTCAAGGTTAATCAGGCAAGGTCTGCGGCCTCTAAATCCTCAGTCCGCCCAGGTCGTCAAAGCTGTGGACTTAGTTTTTTCTGCATTCAGCGGGCAGCTTGGGCAGCATCTGCAGCTTCAGTTCTCCAGTCCTCTGCAGCTCCCTTTTACTTAGCTTTTGGCATCTCCTTCCTCAGCCGCCAGCTTCACCCATTGTACCCTTTACTGCTCTTTTATGTAATGGTGCAATAGCAAATTGTAGCTCTTCTTGAATAAAGGAAAAGCCCGTCGCAAGAGTGGCATTCAAGCCGCGGCGGGTGAAGTCTGCTGTTGCCGCTGCTAGCGGCCGCCTCTCTTCTTCTCTCCTCTCTCGGCATCAACCTGCAAAGCTAACCATTCAAGTAGCTGTCTGCTCGACAGTTCCTGATCAAGCTTCCTCTCTGCTTAGGCAAGCTTCTCCTCTGCTCAAGCAAGCTTCCTCTCTGCTTGGGCAAGCTTCTCCTCTGCTCAAGCAAGCTTCCTCTCTGCTTGAGCAAGCTTCTCCTCTGCTCAAGAAAGCTTCCTCTCTGCTTGGGCAAGCTTCTCCTCTGCTCAAGCAAGCTTCCTCTCTGCTTGAGCAAGCTTCTCCTCTGCTCAAGCAAGCTTCCTCCCTGCTTGATCAAGCTTCTCCTCTGCTCAAGCAAGCTTCCTTTCTATCCCCGCAACCCTTCTTCTTCCATCCTTAGCCTGTGAGATCGAACACCCGTTAACTGGTCGGTGTCGCATTTCGCGCATCAACATTGGGCATGAGCCCTATTTACAGTTCTTTATTATTCTATGGACACTCCCTTAGTGGAGATATTTACAATGATATATGATTCCCGTGGACTTGCTCTCTTCTATATTTTTCTACTGTCGTGATCAAATCGACCGGCAGGATTGGCGTTTTGTAGTGGCGACCTTTCCGGGTGTGAGGGTGTCACCACAAAGCGGCGGTTCTGAGCCTAAGACCCCGGGGTTTGAAAAGAAAAAAAAGTGGTCTTACAGTTGTTCATTTGCCTTTTTAGAAATGTCTCCAAAGCGTATTGCGATGTGGTCAACTCCCCAGTCAGAGGGTGAGTCGTCAGGTGCGCAGAGTGATGCGTTGATGGAGAGTTTGCGCCAGAGCAACGAGGCTCTGTCAAGGCAAGTAGTTGCGGCAATCGCAAATTCAGACCTTGTTGTCTGCCGCTCCCACGCAACAACCCTTAGTGCAAGATCCTGTCGTGGATCAGGACGTACCTGCTGATCCTGCTCCTTTGGTGCCCCCGGTGACGCTACCACCAGAGATGAATTTCATCTCGCATTTCCAGCGATTGACACCTCCTACTTATGACGGGAGTGCTGACTTTATGATTTTAGATGATTGGATCATCTCAATCGAGGATACATTTTCGAATTCCGAAATTCTAGAAGCCCAAAAGGTAATGATTACAGCTTATCAGTTAAAAGGCCTAGCAAAGAGTATGTGGATTCGGGAAAGGGAGAGTCTGAAGTAAGGATGTGCTTGGAATATTTTAAGAATATGTTGTTGAAGAAGTTTCTACCCTCGGTCGAACAGGACCGTCTGATGAATAACTTCCTGCATCTGAAGCAGAGACAGCTCATCGTGAGCGAGGACGAGATTGAGTTTAGCAAACTGACTAGGTTTGCTCCTGATTTGGAAGCTTCGGAGGAGGGTAAAGTGAAACGTTTCCTGGGAGGACTAAGAAGCGATGTCCAGCAGTGGGCATGCGCTTATGGAGCTGACAGTTATGCTGTGGCAGTGGAAGCCGCACTGAAAGTCGAGGCAATCGAGAATGCCAAGAATTGAGGTGCTCCGGCAAGGAAAGAGAAGAGGAAGGGTCTTGAGGATGGAAGCATTAGGGCATCCGGCCCTTCTTCGAAAAAGAAAAGTGGAGAAATATGTAGCTTTTGTGGTCGACCTGACCACCCTTACGAAAGGTGTTTCAAGAGGACTTCCACCCTGAAGCAGCAGAAGGTGCACGCCATCCAAGGTGCACCCAAGGGAGATTTGGTGTGCACATTTTGTTCTAGAAAGGTACATGACGTGAGTCGTTGCTGGTCAAAGGATAAGGTCTGCTTCCAGTGCGGGCAGAAGGGGCATCTGAAGTCTTCGTGCCCCCAGGCTCAGTCCCCACTGCAGCCTGCCCCGTTTCGAGCTCTGCCGCCGCCACCAAACCAAGACAAAGGCAAAGGAAAGCTGAACGTGATGACCAGGGAGGAATCTCAAACCTCTACTCAAGTTATATCAGGTTAGCCCCAGTTTAATTTATCTTTATTATTTATCGTTGTTGCCCTAGTTATCGTTTGTTTAGTTATGTATGCTACGATTTTAGGGGAGTTTAAGGTGCGGAATAGGTGGGCGCGCATTCTTTTTGATTCGGGTGCCACCCATTTCTTTGTGGCCCGGAGGTTTGTAGATAAACATCGTCTGGATGTGATCCATTAGGAGACTCCTTCAACGTCAAGCTTCCCTCCGGTGATTCGGTGGTATCTAATCAAGGAGTTCTGAGAAGCCCTATATACCTAGGCGATTTCCTAGCCTTTGCAGATCTGATGGTGTTGGATCTGGCGGACTTTGACGTGATTTTGGGCATGGACTGGCTGTTCAAGTATGATGCGGTCATCCAGGGCAAGGAAAAGAGACTGGACTTCAGGATGGACAATGGCCAACCTATGAGCATCTATGGATTTCAGGACAGGGCTTCCCCTATTATTTCTGCGGTACGTGCTTGTCATGCTATAGAGTCTGGTTACGAGGAATTTTTGGTTTCTATTTCTGCTTTGGAAACTGCTTTTGTTACACCACGTCTTGAGGATATCTCGGTGGTACGAGAGTTTCCAGATGTTTTTCCTGACTGTCTTCCAGGACTTCCTTCAGTAAGGGAGATAGAGTTTGTGATAGACCTCGAGCTACGTACTCGTCCTATTGCTAAAGTACAGTACTGTATGGCTCCACGTGAGTTGGATGAGTTGCGTACTCAGCTCGATGAGTTGCTGAGGTGTGATTTTATTATACCAAGTTCTTCTACGTGGGGTGCTCCTGTTTTGTTTGTCAAGAAGAAAGTTGGATCGATGAGGCTTTGCATCGATTACAGAGAATTGAATAAGGTGACCATTAAGAATAGATATCCCCTGCCAAGGATTGATGATCTGTTCGATCAGTTGCGTGGTAGCTCGGTATTTTCAAAGATCGATCTTCGCTCAGGCTACCACCAGTTGATAATTCGTGAGGCAGATATCCCTCGGACCGCCTTCCGTTCGCGGTATGGGCATTATGAGTTTTTGGCAATGTCTTTCGGTCTGACCAATGCACCCTCTGCTTTCATGGATTTAATGAATAGGGTGTTTAAGGACTTCTTGGACCGATTTGTTATTATATTCATAGATGATGTCATGGTGTATTCCCACAATGTTGAAGAGCATACTTAGCATTTGCATTTGGTTTTGTCGACCCTGAGGGAGCATAAGTTATATGCGAAGTTGAGCAGTGTGAGTTCTGGCTACCTCAGGTGTTTTTTCTGGGTCATGTTGTAAGCAAGGACGGTATTTCTATAGACCCGACTAAAATTTCTTCTATGATGGAATAAGAGAGACCTTCTACATCTAAGGAGATTAGGAGCTTTTTAGGCATTGCTGGCTATTATAGAAGATTTGTGGAAGGGTTTTCGGTGTTGTCTGCTCCTCTAACTAGACTTACCCAGAAGAATATTGCATTCATTTGGAGCGATAAGTACGAAGAAGCCTTCCAAGAGTTGAAGAAGAGATTATGTACTGCTCCAATTTTAACCTTACCTACTGAAGGAGTTGAGTATGTTGTGTATGTTGATGCATCACACATCGGACTTGGCTATGTTTTAATGCAAGATGGTAATGTGATCGCGTATGGATCGAGGCAACTAAAGATTCATGAGAGAAACTATCCTACGCACGATTTGGATTTCGCTGCTGTAATTTTTACGTTGAAGCTTTGGCGACACTTATTGTATGGCGCACTGTGCAAGATTTATACGGACCATAAGAGTTTGAAGTACGTCTTCACTCAGAAGGAATTAAATCTGTGGCAGCGTCGGTGGTTAGAATATATGGCTGATTATGAAGTGAAAATTCTTTATCATCCAGGAAAGGTTAATGTAGTAGCCGATGCTTTGAGTAGAAAGACCGCCAAAATTTTTAATCTGTCGGTACAGTCCTTGGTGGAAGAATTCCTGTTAATGGATATTGAGGTTGGGAGTAGTACTGTGCCTGCTAGTCTAAAAGCAGAAGAACCCTCTTGGATTTCCCTTACTCGAGCACATCAGAAGGATGATCCGGATTTATCACACCTCTTGAATAGAACAGTGAAGGGAGAGCTACCAGATTTCTCCTTGGATGAGTTGGATACCTTGAAGTATCGGGGTAGACTTTGCGTCCCCGCCTTTGGCGACATTCGAGCTAAGACCTGTGCTGAAGCTCATGGTTCCAGTGTAGCCTACCACCCTGGATCCATTAAGATGTAAAAAGATCTAAAACAAATTGTTTGGTGGTCAGGGATGAAGAATGATATCACAAAGTTTATATCGGAATGTTACATGTGTCAGCGTGTCAAGGCTGACCATAGAAGGCCGGGTGGTAAATTAACACCGCTTGATATCCCAAGTTGGAAATGGGAGAGTATTTCAATTGATTTCATCACTGGTCTACCGAAATCTTCCCGTGGGCACGACTCTGTTTTGGTGATAGTCGATAGATTGACAAAATGTGCTCACTTCGTTCCCTTTAAGATTGGGTATTCTATGAAAAAGATAGCTGAGTTATATCTTGATGAAGTCATCAGATTACATGGAGTGTCAATTAGCATCGTATCAGATCGATACTCTAGATTTACGTCTCGATTTTGGAAGAGTTTGCAAGAGGGGTTAGGTACCGATTTAAGATACTCCACCGCCTATCATCTGCAGACGAATGGTCAAACAGAATGAGTTAATCAGATCGTGGAAGATATGATAAGGTGTTACATATTGGATCATGGTGGCGCTTGGAATGAGCGTCTCAGACTAATGGAATTTGCTTACAATAATAGTTATCAAGAGAGTCTACAGATAGCCCCGTTTGAGGCCTTATATGAGAGGCGTTGTAGGACTCCTTTGTTTTGGGCTGAAGTTGGAGAGAGACCGTTGCTTGGTCCGTAAGCCCTTGAAGAGATGAATTGTGTTGTAACTCATATTCGAGAAAAGATCCGTGTAGCACAAGAGTGTTATGAGAAGTATGTTAATCAACGAAGGATCGATCTGGAGTTTGCCGTTAGAGACTTGGTTTTTCTGAAGGTTTCTCCGATGTCTGGCGTTAAAAGGTTTGGAAGGAACCACAAGTTAGATCCCCGGTACGTGGGACCTTTTCAAATTCTTGAACACATCGGAGTATCAGCTTATAGACTGGAGTTGCCTGCTACCTTCCCTGGTGTCCATGATGTGTTCCATGTGAGCCAGTTGCGGAAGTGTATTCGTAATGATCGTCAAGTCCTCGACTCGGTGCCCAAGATTCAGCCCAACCTTACGTATGTGGAAGAACCTGTTCATATTCTGGATTCTCAAGAGCGTGTATTGCGGAGGAAGACCATCCCCATGGTCAAGATTCTTTGGAGAAATCAAGACGTCGAGAGTGCGGCGTGGGAATTGGAATCGGCGATGAAGGAATCTCATCCGCACCTCTTCTCCTAGTTTCGGGTATGTCTCTATGTTTTCAGTCATTTTGATTTTCTTATTTTGGTTTGGTTTTGGAGTTGTGTTAAGTTTCGGGACGAAACTTCTTTTTAGGCGGAGTAACTATAACGCCCCCGATTTTTCGATGATTTTATTTAAATGGGTATCGTCATATTTATGACGTCGTGACGTTACTTTTAATGTCGAGTTGACGACGCAACACCGTTAAGGCATTTTCGCGTCCGTGCGGTCGAGTCGGTCAAATTCTTGTCGTAATCGGAAAATTTTGCATTTGAATTTTAAGTTGGATAATTTTGGATTTGCTCGTCAAGTCGCAATTCGAGCGATATTCGGGCCTCGGCGATTTTCCGAAGTTTTGTGTAAATTATGTTCGTTATATATTTTGAAAATTTATATCTCGGGAATGGCTCGTCGGATTTAGATTTTGACTTAGCCGTTGGGTTCGTAGCGTCAGCATTCGCCTACGGTGTGAGTTTCGTTTAATTCGGAGCGCGTTTGGGCCTCCGTTTTGAACTCGTATTTTCTTGTTCAAAATATGAAAATATGATTATTATGATATTAAAGCACTATTCAAAAATGTAAATTCCTATTCATCTCTATAGTTTAATTTTTTGATATTTTTGTAAAAAGAACTATTCACGGAGGACAAAAGACAACTGTTCTTTTAATTGTTTGCACGTTTTTCTCGAGTGGTCTGACTCTTCTCGAGTGTTTCCCTTGTGCATCTCTCGAGTGGGTCTGCCTTCTCTCGAGTGAGCCTGCTTCTTCTCGAGTGAAATTGTTTTCTTCTTCTCGAGTGCTGCTCTCGAGTGCTTTTACTGTTCACTCTCGAGTAAATCCATTTCTCTCGAGTGCTAACTTTTCACCTCTCGAGTTCTGCTCTAATTCTTTTCGAGTTGTCTTTTACAGTTTGAGTTCGGGCTCCATTTTGAGGGTCAAAACGGTGTCGGATGGGAAAATGGTTAACATGAATTTTGTTCGTCTTGACGAGATCTACAACTTTCATGTTAGGACTTTTCGATTTGAAGTCATCCTAGACTTCTATTTTCGTTTTCTGCGAATCAGCTCGTAAATAATCCGTTTTTTATCCTAATTTAAACAAAATATTTTATCAGTACTTATATATATATATACTCTTATGCTTAGGTTATTAGAAGTAAGAAATAAAACTTCATCTTCTTCTTCTCCGGACTTTTTCCTCCCGAACCAGAGCGGTGTGCGCGAGAGAGAGAAATATTTTCGTGAATCTTTCGGTGGCCGCCGACGGTGCTCCGGTGCTCCAAATCTTCGACCGAGTATAGATCTGGAAAGCTCTCGGCGAGGCTTCGTCATCATGGTAAAATCTTCCCCATTCCTTGATTTTTCTCGCTAGGGTTTTCGGCCCTAACTCCTATTTTTGGCCATTCTTGTTAGATTTCGATTTCTCTCATCTTCCTTGGTCCCGATCTACGCCGATGTGCGATTTAGTGATATTCTCCGGTAAAACCAAGGCAAGTGGTGGTTTACCCTCTTTTCTCCTTGTCCGATTTGATGGTAACGAATAAGCTTTTGTTCCTTAATTTTTTACTACGTTCTTTTTCAATCTTTTCAAGTTATAGAAATGTATAATCCTTATTTGAAGTTTACTCAAATTTATGAGTTCTTGTCATGAAGAGAAAACTTAACCTTGTAGCGTTGTAGTGATTGATGAGATGTTATATCGTTAGATTTAATCACCCCTAACCATTGTCATAGGACGCGTTAGAGTTTATCTAGGATTGTAAATCATTTCTAAAGGTTGATCAACCATGTATTTAATCTAGGAAATATCGAGTAGAATCTGATGTGTCAAGTCTTGAGATTTATTTCATGGTGTTTCTTTGTTGCGGGTGTTAGTGGGCAAATCCACCGACCGCAAGGTTTGTTTCCTCTATTAGTACCCCGTAGAACTCTACTGGGTTTTGGGCATCTGCGGTGATTGGTGGAGTGTGTAAGTCTCCCCTGCAGTTAGACAGATTTTAACATTTGTGAGGGGTGTATCTAGAGAAGTGACCACCCTGCCTGTATTTATGGGTAGAGTTGACCACAGGTGGCTAATAAAGTTTTGGAGTATTCTTTCTTATGATTTAATCATGCTCTCCCCTTGCTTTGGGTATCCGACATAATTTGTTGTACGTGACGATTCACGTAAGTTCTTTTCTTCTGTTTATTTCTTGAGTTTTATTTATGTACCTTACTTCAGCACATTTGGTCTTGGGTTGGTACCCCTTTTGACCCTTATTTATTTTGGCTTATTTTTTTCTGCCACCATTTGTATCTTCTTGCTGAGGTGTTCTGTTTTTGAAATGCCTCGGGTTCAGGGCATTAGCAGGTAGTGGAGCTGGTTTTTGGACTCTTTGAGCAGTTGTTTTGGCTGTGGCTTTTCACCTCGTCGTAGCGAGGTAGTTTTTTGTTTTAATTTTCTTTCCTAGTTCAGACATACTTTATACTGTGGGTTCATGTCTGGTTATTGACGCCCACAGGATTGTTGATTTTTGACACTTGCTAGCTGTTGATGTGTCTTTTATGTTTGATTTAGATTACTTGCTCTCTGAGATGATTTATTGCTATGATTGCATGTTAGATATTTTTAACCTATAAAACCCTACTATTAGTAAATCATACATGTCATCTCTTTCAAAACTAAGTCACTATTTTTTGTTTAGCGTAAAAACTTTTTCTATACTTATTATAAATCTAGGGTTCGCATAACATGAGTTGTTCCTCGGGGACATTTATACTCATGTAGGATGTTAGAGTTAATTTAAACAAGTATCTTCCGCAAGCGTATAATTATATTTTGAATTGTGGACTACTTGATCCATTAAGCCGAGAGATACGACTATCTTCTTAACTTAAACTAAATTTCAATCATAACAACATATGTTCTCCTTTTAAACTGTCGAGTTTGGAGTCTTGCCTGAGCGTCTGCATTTATCCCCTGCATGACGTGGCATCACGATGCGTATTTTCCCTTACTCTGATATAATTTAATTGTTGGGAAAATGCGGGTTGTGACAACACCGGATGGAGAATAAATAAAATTTGTGGGGGAGAGGCTTGAGGATGCCATATGAAGAGGAAAGCACAGAACAAAACAAAACCAAAGATAGCACAGAGAGATCAACAAAACTAATAAAAAAGGATCCTCTCAACCTCTGATGGCCGAGGGCATGAGACAACCTGGCTCTGATTCCATGTAGAAAAATAAGAAGGAATGCAAGAAGGGAAAGAAGAAACACAGATCAATGCATATTACTAGAGCAAAAATCAACATACATTACACCACATATGCCTTGTTTTTTCATTGTCTTTACAGAACAATAGGGGGCACAATAAATAGAAGCGACTCCAACAGACTACACCAACACACCTTACAAACAGGACAAAATAGTACACTCAACACAATAGAGGGCAGCACAAAAGAGGTACAACATAGGTAACATAAACTTCCTAGCAGCTACAATATTTCCTAAATCATGCCTGCTGCCTGCAGCCTTCCTCTACTTCTTCTTCTATGAAATGTAGGTCCCCAAGAGATGATCTGTCAAGATTGTTGCCCAATGCTCCTTCCATGCTATGCAGGTTCCCTGGTGGTGACCTGTCGAGATTGATGTCCAACACAGTCCACATCTAAAAAAACAAAATCACGCAGTTTTGCTTAATATGACCTAAGATGACCCAATGTGTACAATGCTTATAATATATATTGTAGTTGTCGGGTTATTACAGATGGTAGTGGAGTTAAATCTCCCGCGGTACGAGGTGTTGTTTGTGGATGAACAATGTGAAATTTGGTTGTCATGTAATACCCTGAATCCTATGACGAAGAGTGTCTTTGGAGCCACCACCTAGGAAAATTTGCTTATGGCACGCTTTTAGGATGACATGTTTTAAGTGAAATAAGATGCATAAATGAACTAAATCTCGCATAAGAATTGAGGGAAAATTGACGATCTTAATTAATAATTTAAACATATTAGAGAGACGTCTTTTGGAGTAGTTGGTGGAGTTACATATTAAAACTCAGAAGTTAAGCTGCTTTGATGAGAGTAGTCCTGAAATGGGTAACCTCCAATTGATCTCAGAATATAGAAATAGTGAAGTACGGTAGAAAAGGAAATGAGTTTTGCCAATAATTTTTTTTATCATCCATGACAATGCAAGAATTAAGCCTACGAGAAGATTTATACTCATGAAATTTTTGCAAGGAGAATTCATCATTACTTATTCACTTTCATCACATGTAAAAAATCTTTTAACTCACACATTGAACATGTCGAGGAAATGGTCATATCGTAGGGAGCTAGTGTGCAACACTAGTTCCACAGATAATTGTTGTTGAGTTTTGAAGTGAGACCGGGCAGCCTGTCTTGTAATCCGGGCGGTTTGTTCCTGTTCTGGTGTTTGCTGGTGGGTGTTTTAGGCGGATCTGCTGCGAGGTTGGTGTCCTTTCTACTATTTGGTGTTCTGTGTATATCCTCTATAAATAGGGTGTTTCTCCTCTTCTCTAGTATCTTGAATAAAGGAGGTAATCTGCTTTTTACGGCTTGGTTTGCGTAATTGTTGGTCTGCAGCGGTCTGCAAGGTTCTTGTGTGAACTGGATCAGTAGTCGCCAGGTTCGGGCGGTCTATCCTTGTGGTCGCTGGCGAGCTAAAGGTTTCTGTCATTGGCGGACTGGTCCCTTGTCGCTGGCGAGATAGCAGTGGAGTACGTTGGCGAGTTGGTTGTGTTGTTGGAGGTTGCTGCCTAACTGGTTGAGGTCGCTGCCGAGCTGGGTTGTTGGAGGCCGTTGGCGAGCTGGGTTGTTGGAGGCCGCTGGCGAGCTGGGTTGTTGGAGGCCGCTGGCGAGCTGTGCTGTTGGAGGTCGTTGGCGAGTTGTGCTGTTAGAGGTTGTTGCCGAGCTGTTTCAGGTCGCGGCCGAGTTGTGTTGTGGAGTTTCCTGCCGAGTTGCCTCAGGTCATCGCCGAGTTGTTTCTGGTTGCTGCCGAACTGTCGGGTTGTCATGCTGTTGGTTGAGCAGAGTTGTTTCTTGTCTTTTCTTGTGTTAATGTCCAATACCTCGCAAGGGTGTATTGCGTTGGTAGCTCTTTATTGTAATTGAACTTTTGATGATCAATGCATTTTGTGCTTGAAGTTATCTTTCAACAAAAATTTTAATATGGTATCAGAGAGAGGTTCGTGCTAGCTGCGCCCTGGTTTTTTCGTTGTTAGAATCCTCTCTGAGATGGATAGAGGTCTTGGAATGGAGCTGCTTACCCAAGTCAACTACAAGAATTGGAGATTTTGTATGGAGAGCTATCTACTGGGAGAAGACTTGTGGGAAGTCATTGGAGGTGAAGAGCAGGTGAAATTTATTGCAGAGGGAGATAATGCTCAACTTTTCAGAGCTTGGAGGAAAACCAATGTCAAGGCGTAAGTTCACCCTTAAGCGAGCCATTTCCCCAGAATTTCTTGATCACATTATTGGTTTCAAATCTGCATCAGAGATCTTAAAAGCTCTAGATGGGCTGCTTAATAAGAAGAACGTGACACGATTGCAGTTCTTGGAGAATGAGTTGTTAAAGGCCACTCAAGGAGAACTGACTATCTCTACCTTCTTTCTTAAAGTGAAGAATCTATGTGCTGAGATCTCTGCTCTAGATCCTGATGAGCCAATCTCCGAGGCCAAGTTAAAGAAACACATTATTCGTGGACTCTGAAAGGAATATGTGGCTTTTATCACATCTGTTCAAGGGTGGGCTGTTCAACCATCCTTGTTGGAATTGGAGAATCTGTTGTCTTCCCAAGAAAGTCTGGCAAAATAGATGGCAGGAGTCACCATCATGGGAGGAGAAAGTGAGGCTCCGTTTTCTAGAAAAAAGAAGCCCTAGGAAAGGCAGAAGAAGAATGCAGGAGATGGACCGTCATCATCCTCTCAAGGTGATAAAATGAACTTTATCCCTCGGTTTGACGAACAGAACAAACCGTTGAGTTTTGCCTGTCGCAAGTACGGACACATTGCAAAATTCTGTCGGTCAAACTTTAAAGCCGGACATGTTGCTGAGAAGGAGGAGTATCCAAGGCGAGAAGAACATGGAGATGGAGGATCACAAGGAGGTTAGCAGTGGGGGAACTGTTTCCTTGCAGAGATGACGACAATGTTCGTTGATGCCCTTGCCTCAATCAACTTTCAAGATGATTGGATTGTTGACTCTGGTTGTGGTCATCATCTCACTGGTGATGTGACAAAGTTTGTCGCTCTTAGAGTGTATGATGGAAACGATGCTATCATCACGGCTGATGATATTATTCCTCCCATGGAAAAATAAGGGGTAGTATCTCTAGGTAGCGATGAGAGACCTCTCACCTTGAAGAGCATATATCATGTTCTTGGAATGAGGAAGAATTTGTTCTCTGTAATAAATACGGTGGATGCTGGGTATCATGTCGTGTTCGAGCTGAAGGAGGTGAAGTTCGTGAAAAACTTGTCCGGAATTGATGGAGATGTCACTCACATAGGTACGTGGGTGAAGGACTTATTTGTTCTATCTGTTAATGCTTACGTAGATAAGCTAAAGGAAAATAATGGCGCGGTGATCTGGAATGAGAAGCTAGGTCATGTGGGGATGGATAGGTTGAAGATCATGGAAACAAAGAAGTTAGTAAATCGCCTGTCGAGTCTTTCTTCTTGTGGAAACGGACACGTGTGTGAAGGGTGTCAATTCGGAAAGTCGCATTGACTCGATAGTTCAGAATCAAAGTGCAGAGCTCCGTTAGACTGCGTTCATGCTGATGTTATGGGGTCGTGCAACAGTCCATCCTATGGAGGAAATAGATACATGTTGGTGATAGTAGATGACTACACCAGATACACATGGGTGTACTTCATGAAAGAGAAGTCAGAAAATTTTGTGAGATTCAAGGAGTGGAAGGAACTCGTTAAAGGGAATCTTGCGCTGCAAGTGAAGAAGCTAAGGACTAACAATGACGGAGAGTTTACCTCTGACGCTTTTGTGTCGTTCTGTAGGAAATCTGGCATCTGGAAGGAGCTTACCTGTGCCTATACTCCTCAGCTGAATAGTGTTGCCGAGAGGAAAATTCGTCATATGTCAGAGACTTGCAATAGTTGGATATGCGTGAAAGGAATTTCTAAGGCCTTATGGGCGGAAGGAATGACCTGTGCTACATATGTGATCAACAGGCTTTCTCTAAGTCCAAATTGAATGGTGTCTCCACATGTTCAGAGAAAAATCAATTGTGGCCCACTTAAAGGAGTTTGGTGCGACTTGCTTTGTTCATATTCTGGATCAGCTGCGAACCAACCTAGAACCCAAAGCACACAAGTGCGTGTTTGTTGCGTATGACGAATAGAAAAAGGGGTGGAAGTTCATGGATGTGCACATCCACAAGACTATTGTCTCTCAGAATGTGGTGCTTGACGAACTAATCTCCTATCAGGGAGTCTCTTCTGCATGTTTACCAGATGAAGGAAGAAGTAACGAAGAAAGGGTCATTGAGGACCCTGAGGTGGAACTCGTGATGTCTCTAAGTGCTCAACCGTGGTCTCTGTCTAACTCAGATAGAGCTTCGGCCTCCAGGAGCGGGGGGAGCATTATCTCAAGACGTGATGAGCAAGGGACTGGTGTTAAGGATCCTGGAGACACGACCGGAAGTAGACAAGAGTTAAGAAGATCAAAGCGAACCATTACCCCACCCGCTCGATACAAGGAATGAAATTTTGTGAGCCTTATCTTCTGTTTCTTTGCAGGACATCTCGACGAAAAGGAACCTGCTCAGTTTAAGAACACAGTAGGCATAAAAGAGTGTAATGAAGCTATAAGAGAAGAGATGACAACTTTAGAGAAGAATGAGGCGTGGGACCTGATTCCCTTAGTTGAAGGAATGAAGCCTATCACTTGCAAATGGGTGTACAAGGTCAAGAGGAAGGATGATGGAGAAGTGGAGTGATACAAGGCAAGGTTGGTTGCTCGAGGGTTCTCACAGAAGTATGTCGAAGACTATGAAGAGCTAGACCTTTAGTCCTATGGCGAAAATGACATCTGTTTGGATGGTCACTGCTTTAGCAGCATGTCAAAAGTGAAAGTTGCGGCAGCTTGATGTGAAGAATGCCTTCCTGTATGGAGAGATCGTCAAGGACATTTTCATAGAGCATCCACCAGGATTTGTGTCCAAGTCCCTACCATATCATGTGTGCAAACTAAAAGAAAAGGGAGAGTAATCTCTGGTTAACTCTAGAGGAGGGGGGGGGGGGGGTGAATAGAGTTAATTAAAATTCCTTTACAATTTTTATTCACATAAAAATAGGTGATATATTAATATCTAAGAGATGATATCAGGAGCAAAGAAAAGCTATACTAAACTACCACAATACAAGACAAAAAGAAAAACAGCAAGCATACAGATAGCACAAGAATTTTATAGTGGTTCCCCAACTGGGTACATCCACTCTTCTACCATCCTGGTAGGAATCCACTACAGGTTTTGATCAGGTGACTGCCACCACAATATCTATTTGTAGGGAGATATTGCAACCTTTTGAACTTTTGATCAGGTGCCCAAAAACCAAACTCAAGTCTTTTGGAAGGGGACTTGTGAACCAGGCTAACTTTTGAAGGGAGTTAAAACCCTATATAGTGGGGTGGGAAAGAAAGTGATGTTAGTTTTCTCTTTTCTCAAATGCACTTTGAGAAGACTTTGTGTGGATTCCAGATCTTGTCAAAGCTCCCCCTGAGATGTAGAGTTGTTCAGGAAATGAGAAGCTTGTTCAGGAGTGTGTAGGTCTTCATCTTGTGAAAAACAGATCCAGGAACTTTAGAAAGATGAATCTATATTGTCTCAGCAAATTCCTGGAAAACAGAAGATGAAAAAGACTCTTGATCTGTTTGTATTGATCTTCTTCTATCTTCTTGAAAGCACAGTGAGAGATGAGGATTGAGAGCTGCTGCAAGGTTTTTCTCCTGCTAAGAATATCTCACTAAAATTTTCTTCTCTGTAAGAATTGTATCTCTATTCTCAGTCTGTATGAAAAAGTATTCTGTTTGAAAAAGTCTTCTCTCTATAATCCTCGACGACCAATCTTCCTTAGAAATTTGAATAACTGCAATTAATGTCTTGCTGGAAATCTGGGAAGAAAAACGGCTAGCAAATCTGTCATTATTCGTTTCCTCAACTGTACCGAGAAATATGTAAAATAAATCCTCTGATGAATACCATAATCATTGCTGCCAGGAACGGCTATATTCATAGGGAATATGAGCATTGATTACTCAGGGAATTTATGACTTAAAATAGTAATAAAGAGGAAACAGATAAGGAAAGAATAAAGAACAGACAGCTTACAGAAATCGTCGACCAGAGAACAGATTTCGTCGACCTGCACTCAGAGAACGTCGACCTGAGAAATCCTGTTCGTCGACCTGAGCTATGTGAAGCACGCGCTGAATATAAGCATCTGATTCTGCACTACAAGAACGTCGACCTGAGTTATGTAAAGCACATGCTGAATATAAGCAACTGATTCTGCGCTCCAAGAATGTCGACCTGAGAATCTGTTCTACACTCAAAGATCGTCGACCACAGAACTTGATCACACAGAAAATAGTCAAGCTGAGAACCTATCTGGAGAAAAACTGATCGTCGATCTGAGCTCGAATATCATCGAGCTCAGCTCAGATAATTAACTCTGAGTTCGTTGATCGGAAATCGACGATCGTCGAGCTGAGTTCGAAGAACTTCGAACTAATCAAACTGTCTTCTGAAAAACTTCCAAAACTGAATCTTTTGAGGTCCTCTGGTGGCTGGTCCAAGAAGGTTGAACTAAAAGGACTTAGCCTAAATTTTTAGGACTACTAGACTAGACTCTGGCTATACAAGGTAGGTCAGACTCAGCCTAAATTAGTGAATCTAGCCCAAATCCAACTAGGGATCCAACACAAACTAAAGAAGGCTCTGTACGGACTAAAACAGGCACTGAGAGACTGGTATGGGAAGATTGTTGAGTACCTTCAGTTTTGCGAGTACAACTCATCTGACTCAGACTCCAACATGTTCGATAAGAAGGAAGATGGTCTACATGTTATGGTTCTCTTATATGTCGATGACATGATCATAAGCGGGAACGATGACAGGGAGGTGGAAATGCTTAAAGCAGAGCTATCAATCCGCTTCGAGATGAAGGATTTAGGCGAGCTACATCATTTTCTTGGTTTGGAGGTTGAGAAGAGGGAGAGAGGTATACTAGTATCCCAGAGAGCTTATGCTGAAAGAATTATAGAGCACTTCAGCATGAAGGAAAGAAAGAATGTCTCTGTTCCGCTTGAGGTTAAGCTTAAACTTCAGAAGGATGAGGGGAGGACTCTTCCTGACCCGAATATTTTTCGAGCTTTGATGGGGAGCCTGATTTACTTTACTATCACTCGACCAGACATTGCATTTGTTGTTGGACGAGTTAATTGATATATGCAGGAGCCATGAATGCCTCATCTCGAGGAGGCCAAAGGAATTTTTAAGTATGTGAAGACTACTTTTGACATGGGATTACTGTATGGGAGGAAGTCGAGCTTCACTCTGCATGGGTAAACGAATACAGACAATGCTAGAGATACTAATGACCGGAAGTTGACATCCGGGTATGTGTTCATGTGCGAAAGTACTGTCATCTCTTGGTGTAGCAAGAAAAAAGACTCAATCTCTATATCTACAACTGAGGCAGAGTACAAGGCATCAGCTCTGGCCGCACAGGAGTGCATTTGGCTACGAAGGCTGGTGGAGGATGTTGATGAAGAGGTGAAGTGACCAACCTTGATTCATGACGATAACGAGAGTGCGCTGAAACTTGTCACCAACCCTGTCTGTCATGCGCAAACAAAACATATTGAGATTGAGTACCACTTTATTCGAGAGAAAGTGCTAGGTGGATCCCTTGATGTGGAGCATGTGCACAGTCAAGACAATATTGCAGATATTATTACAGAGGCTCTGTACAAAGGGCCGTTTGAGCGACTTCGATCTCTTCTTGGTGTTATCCCCAGAGCACACTTCAAGGGGGAGTGTTGAGTTTTGAAGTGAGACCGGGCGGCCTGTCTGGTAAGCCAGGCGGTTTGTTCCTGTTCTGGTGTTTGTTGGTGGGTGTTCTAGGCAAATCTGTTGTGAGGCTAGTGTCCTTTCTGGTGTTTGGTGTTTTGGGTTTCTCCTCTATAAATAAGGTGTCTCCTCTTCTCTAGTATCTTGAATAAAGGAGGTAAGCTGCTTTTTGCGCCTTGGTCTGTGTAACCGTTGGCCTGTAGTGGTCTGCAAGGTGCTTGGGCGAACTGGATCAGTAGTCGCCAGGTTCGGGCGGTCTGTCCTTGTGGTCGCTGGCGAGCTGAAGGTTTCTGTCGTTGGCGAACTGATCCCTTGTCGTTGGCGAGATAACAGTGGAGTCCGCTGGCGAGTTGGTTGTGTTGTTGGAGATTGCTGCCTAACTGGTTGTGGTCGTTGCTGAGCTGGGTTGTTGGAGGCCGCTGGCGAGCTGGGTTGTTGGAGGCCGCTGGCGAGCTGGGTTGTTGGAGGCCGCTGATGAGCTGTGTTGTTGGAGGTCGTTGGTGAGTTGTGTTGTTAGAGGTTGTTGCAGAGCTGTTTCAGGTCTCGGCCGAGTTGTGATGTGGAGTTTCCTGCCGAGTTGCCTTAGGTCGTTGTCGAGTTGTTTCTGGTTGCTGCCGAACTATCGGGTTGTCGTGTTGCTGGTTGAGAAGAGTTGTTTCTTGTCTTTTCTTGTGTTAACGTCCAATAACTCGCAAGGGTGTATTGCGTTGGTAGCTCTTTGTTGTAATTGAAATTTTGATGATCAATGCATTTTGTGCTTGAGGTTACATTCAAATAGAATATTATAAAGTGATAAGCAGAAATACAATTCAACCATTTTAGAGTTTACAAACTAAGGATGTGAAAGCATAACATTTATAAATCTACCTTCACAGAATGTCCACAACTAGTACACAAAGACCAAAAGTGATGGACTTTATGGTCGTTACATTCATTCGCTCAAGATTGCATTACATTAGAGTTCCAGGGCACACATGCCCGATACATAATGCAGAATAAAACAAACACTTAATGCATAATTTCTTTTTATTTTTAGCTTCTATCAAGGCATGCACTAGCAAGCACTTGCACTCGGTCCTTGACCTGCAACTAAATATGCATGGAAGGTAATGAGGGTCAACAAAAGCCAAAAGCTAACCGACTAATGTATAACAACACCCTTCCTCGATCGTCCTAGCGGACTCCAGGACAATCTATCTCAGCTAGCCCTGCAAGTATGCACAACGAACAAACATGCAAAATGATATGAATAAATAGAGTAAATCGACTATTGTACTCATGCAAAGGCCAAACATCAATCATTTTCTAAGTTGGGCATGTAAATAAAGGCTTGTCTATTATGCAACATTAATGATGATGGTCAGGGTCGTCCGAGAACTCACTTAACCCATAACACAAAATCATATGATTCTAGCATATTATCAAATCATGATTGCAAAACTAACCAAATCATAACATTTCATCAAAGCACAAGTAATGTGCCTTCAAAGCTTAGCCTGCTTGTGTTTAGAGCTTGTGCAAATGTCTCTTATCATCACCTATTTATGGTTACTCATGACTGCAAAACTAACCAATTCATAATGTTTCATCAAAGCACAAGTAGTGTGCCTTTAAAGCCTAGCCTGCCTGCTTTTAGAGCCTGTGCAAATGTCTCTTATCATCACCTTTAAAGTCAGTATGACGTGCATTTAAAGCCCGCCTGGTCTACCGTTAGACCACTAAAAATAATTGTAAATATTTTCTCGATCCAGAATCAAAGCATCAAGCTGATGAACTAGTGAAAAAAAGATTAGGAGTATAACCTAAGATGAAGATTGAACAGTTTGGTGTTTGTATCATACTGTCCAACGGTTGAAGTCATTTGATTTACAAGTCATTGATTATGTCTTTTTATAGAAGCATTGGATGGACAAATGATTTGCATGGCCTCAAACAAAGCATCATTTACCTTTTCCTAAATTTGACTTGAGATGACCATATTTAGGATTGTTATTGGGTTTCTCCTAGCGGGAACCCGGGCGAAAGAGTTTCTTATTGTTCTTCCATTTAAATTTGAAGTGATTATTATCTGAAGAGTTATGGTGGGAATCCATGAGGTTAAATTTAGGTGCATAATCTTTAAAGATTTTTGGGTAATTATTCATTTATTTTTCTTCATATTTTGAACCTAAGCCTAATATTGAAAGTGGACAATTAATCTTGTAAGACATGCTACCATATAATTTTCAAATAAAATAAATTCATCTCCTTTAATCTTTGACTTACATATAATGATGCAATTAATTGAGGGTTACTAGGCTTGAATAAATATATCTTTAACTTGTGAAGTTCAAAACATTATAATATTTTATACTATGCATATTGTCAAGGTTATAGTGCGCGCCAAGTGTGTTTCATAAATCACTAGCTAGTCATATGATATTGATCGAACACATCGCAAACTATGGATCTAGCTAGTTCCTAAAATGATATTATATGTCTACCTGATATGTTAATAGTAAACGTTTAATATAAGTTCTAGTTGTATTGTCACTGGATGAAGGAAATGATGGAAGAGAAGTGCAACAACTCTGTGTTTTGGGAATCTACAATAACTGGTTTGAATATAACATATAAATACAAAGAGTGTTTAACATATAAATACAAAGAGTGTTTAACAAAAGCAATTACAAATTACTGATATATAAATAACATAAATAAACTGTAGCCCTTGTAATAATGAAAAAATACATCTTTATTTACTTTAATTTTTTCACTTTATAATAGTTATTTTTATCAATATGTTCTTCGGCTTCTTGAAGAATACCCAATGACGGGCCGAAAATAATAATGAGTGATTGTCAGTCAACACTTGACAATCAAAGATAGAGGCGCCCAAATGATAGATCAAGGTGCCTCATGTTAAAAAAAAAATCCAACATTTGGTATTTAGAGAATGATATTGTTTATGTTGTTATTGTGTGGGTGTTTCTTCAGTCTAAATATTCCACAAATCTAAATCAAGATCCCAATATTTGCTATGTGAGAGCGAGCCCGCAAACACGTGTGGTTTATGATTTCGGCCCCGTTTGGGGGAACTTATTTTCAACGGTCAAGCGGTTACGACCGCATGTACCGGGCCTTAATTAAGGCTCGGTACATGCGGTCGTAACCGCTTGACCGCTGAAAATAAGTCCCACCAAACGAGGCCTTCATCTTATGTTGTATTCAACATGACAAACAACAAAGACGGTTATAAACACTTTCAAACAATGTAAAACTAAAAGAGTAACTTTCATGAAAGGATTCCAACTATGCATGCAAGTACTCTTTTATGAAAGTTACTCTTTTAGTTTTACAGACTTAAACAGTAATTTTCAATAAACTTATTTGTAATTAAAACAAATTTTAGCAATGTATAGTATGGGTGAATGAAAAGAGGTAAGCTTGAATTGTGTCTCACTTTGCTATTAGGACGCATATTTTGCTTTATATGAGGATCTTGAATTATAGATGAAGTGATCATTGTAGAGATGTAAGAGTGGGCCCCAAACAGCATGCGCCCAGAGGTTCACGAGAGGCGGAGCCACAAATGAATAAGAGACGGGTATGTTTACGCAAGGAATTTTTGTACCATGTTAAAATAGGAGAAATGAAATGGATACGAGAGAAATATGTTATACCATGTTAAAACATTTAAGAAGGAGAGTAAAATGCTTCATATTCACATGTTATTATTTCTACACATTGCAATTTATACACTAT
Source organism: Platanthera zijinensis (assembly GCA_039513925.1). NCBI lineage: Eukaryota > Viridiplantae > Streptophyta > Magnoliopsida > Asparagales > Orchidaceae > Platanthera > Platanthera zijinensis. The sequence goes on from CM077096.1 coordinate 27,491,253, forward strand.
CTATATTATTTTAAAAGAAAAAAATCATTTAGTTAAACATTTATTTCCTAATTTTACATTTTTATCACACTTTATTAATAATGTTCAGCTTTAAAAATTTGTGTTTTTTATTTTATTTTAAAAAATGTGCGCTCATATAGGCAAAGTTTCATTCCAACAATAAAAAATATGCTCTTCACACCGCTTGCAAATCCCGTGCACATGACAAAAATGAGTGACGAACGAAGTATAATGCTTGGGGGTTTGCGAGCGGCGGGAGCGCAGCCATGCAGGGGCAATGCTATGATTGAAATCATGTCGCGCGGGAAACTGAGGCCCCTAGTACATTATCACAGTCGAGATACTTTCGTGAATGACCGTAGGAGCGGAGCCCGCGCGAAAATGCAGACATTTATATAATTTTGAAAGGAAAAACTATATCAAACATAATAAATAATTGTGCAGATAAGAAGATAAAAAGTCCAAAGTTTGATAGCAAGCAGATAAGCTTTAAATTCTGTTTCTTATTATTAAAAAAAATGTGTATTCTGCTTCATTTTCTATTTGGTACCTATGCGTATTTTAGGGAAGTGCGCGAAGCTATCCGATCGTATCTAGCGCGAGGAAATTAACGGTACAAGTTTGTTTGGACCGTATTAAGATCGTTTTAAGAAACGGTCAGATTCGAGAAATACGATCGTATTTTTGCGTGAAATGATCTGCGCCGTCAATTAATAGCCACGTCATCAACTCCTACAGCCAAATCTTTCCACACACCTTAGAAATTTGGTACATATAAGTACCAAAAACAACTTATTCTGCTTTTATATTTCTTACTCTGCTCACAATTTCTTTCGGCCAGCCAGGCCCAGCCGGGCCAGGTACCAGCGGTCCATGGGCAACATAGTAATATCCCAGAGAGCCTGGTAACAGAGATATTACAATTTAACCGCAGCTCTCTCTCCCTTTCTGCATATTCTTCACAGTCTCTCTCTGTCTCTTGATGCTCTGCCCGTCTGACGATTCCTTGCCCTCTTCCTGCTCTCACTGCGCAATCGTTGGGAAGTTTTGTAGAATGCAGAGTGTACGGGTTTAAGAATCTCTTCAGAGTCCTCACCATATAAAGCAGGAGAAGGAGAGAGGGCTAGAGGGAGAAAGGGCCCTCGGGGTTTGCTTCTAACTTCGTGGCTAAAGTGGAGTGGGGCTCCCGGTGAGGAAATTTTGAGACAGGAAGGTAGAATTCGAGAGTGATGTGGTAGAAATGAGGAGAAGAAGAAAAGAGGAAGTCGACAGGGGGGAGTGACAGGGGAGGAAGGGTGGGAGCAGGGAAAGAGATAGAAAGTGAAGGGTGGGTTTAAGAAACAGAGTGATGGTGGGCTCGGGAAATGGGGGAGAAGGTCGGAGCAAAGAAGCTGTGGGGATGATGGCGCTTCACGAAGCCCTCCGCAACGTCTGCCTCAACTCCGACTGGACTTACTCTGTCTTCTGGACCATTCGTCCTCGCCCGTACTTCTTCTTCTTCTTCTTCATAGTCCTCTGTTCCCTTTATCTGCATTTCTAACACTTCCGTTCTCCTCCTTCCCTTCGTTCTCTTCAGTAGGTGCAGGGGAGGCAACGGCTGCAAGGTCGGCGACGACAATGGAAGTTTGTGAGCGCCTCTCTGCCATCTCCTCTGCTTTGCTGATCTGATTTTGTGATTCTTTAATTCTTTGGGGGGTGTAGGATGTTGATGTGGGAGGATGGATTCTGCCGGCCGAGGATGAACGGCGACTGCCTCGAAGAGATCGACGGCGAGGATCCGGTTCGAAAAGCTTTCAGCAAGATGTCCATTCAACTGTATAATTATGGAGAGGGGTGGGTACTATTGTGCCTAGGTGGTTGATTTTTGTGAAAACCCCTTCAAGTCTTTTCCTTAAAACAAATAAAAGTACAATCCTCTATTTTGCTCCTTGTTTCTTATTAATCATGTCCTATCTTTTAGAAAAATCTTTTCTTTTTATGTAATTAGGGAATTGTTCATTCTCTGTGGTTTCATTGGAGGGTAGTAATTGGTAAATTTCCTTGTTTTATTTACCTTCAAAGAAAGCAGGGGTGACTCATTAAAAGGTGTTCTTGGAGAGGGGACAAGCTAATTTTTATTTTCTTTTTGTTTTTTTTTAAAGAAAATAAGTATTTTAGTGATGGATTTTGTTTTGAAGCTAGCAGGCTGATGGGCAAAGTGGCTTCGGATAAATGTCACAAATGGGTCTTCAAAGAACCTTCTGAATGCGAAGCCAGCATCTCCAACTACTGGCAGAGCTCCTTTGATGCGGTTTGTACTCATCTGTCTTCTATGATCTGTTCGCGAGAGAAAAAGAGAGATGCCTCTGTGAAAGTTTGCAGCTCGCATCATTCAGTACCTGCGATAAAGTAGAGAGAGAGCAGAGCAGAGCTGCCTGTGAGGAAATTTGCAGTCTTTGCATCGTGTAGTACATGTACGTGTACGTAGAGAGAAACTGTAGGGGGAGAGAGAGAGAGACAGTGAGAGAGAGAGTGTGTGTCTGTGTGTGTGTGAGAGAGAGAGAGAGAGAACATGATTCCCTTCATCTTCTTCCAAGTTCCAACCTTTAAACAGCAAAAGTGCTTGCATGTCATAAGAAACAAAAGAAAGATGCGACATTATAATCTTTAAAGCTTTCTCTTCATCATATTCTTCTTCTCCTTGCAGCTTCCTCCAGAATGGACAGATCAGTTCGCATCAGGCATCCAGGCAAGACAATCCTGCTCTCTCCCCCTGTTAATTTCCTGATGTTCGGTTTCTGTTTACTCTTCGAAACTCTTAAAATTAATCTACTCCTTTTGTTTGAAGCAGACAATAGCTGTCATCCAAGCCGGGCATGGACTTTTCCAGCTTGGATCCTGCAAAATTGTGAGCAAAATTTCTTTTTTGGCATGATTTCAAGTCAAGTCGATCTCCTCTGCGATCTAATTATATATGCTTCATTGGCTCATTCAGATACCAGAAGACCTCCACTTCGTGCTAAGAATGCGGCATTTGTTCGAGTCTCTCGGTTATCAATCCGGCTTCTTCCTCTCCCAGCTTTTCTCCTCCACCAGAACCACCAATCCCTCTCCCCTGCCTCCGCCCCTCAAGCAAACTCAGGCCGGCCGCCTGCCTCAACAAATCTTCAACTGGACCCACCCACCCTTCCACACCGCGCCCCCGCCGGCCACCCATGGTTTCCACCACCCTTCCACTACTCCGGCGAGCAGCAAGGATGAAACTCACCTATTTCTCCTCCCTCATTCCGACGAAGATATGATCGCCGACCATGACCCTGACCTCAAATGGCCCAACGGTCTCTCCTTTTTCAACGCGCTCACGGGCCGGGCCGACGACGCCAAACTCCTCTTCGGCTCGGACGGGCTCGGAAGCAAGCCCCCAGTTCACCACCAACAGCAGCAGCTCAGGATGTCCGGGAAGAAAGTGAGCGCCGGGGAAGACAAGACAGAGGTGAGCGGAAGCGGGGCAGAGCAGTACTTGAGGCTGGAGAGCCATTCTGGGAAGGCGAAGAAGGTGGAAGGGAGCAAATTTAAGAGGAGCTTCACCTTGCCGGCAAGGATTAGCTCGTCTTCATCGTCTACGTCACTGGATCGCCAGCATGGCCATGGCGCGGCGGCTCAGGGGATGGAAGCCGGTATATACTCTGATATCATGGATACTTTCTTGGAGTAGAGCTGCGGGGTTGACTTTTCTAATTTGCTTAAGTGGTAGCTAATGATGATTAGTAGTTAATTAGTTAGAGCGTTTCTAGTCAATGCTTCGACTGTCTTTGGGTTGGTGTGAGGTCTCTAATTCTGATTACTGCTTTTTAATGGTATAAAGTTTTTGCACGTTTAATTAACGTAATATCATGGTGCAAAGCTGCCGTGTGTTTGGCACCTGGTCCTATACATGGCACAGTGGCCGCGGTCGTATATATGGCTCAACTGTCACTGCTCAATACAGGGCGCGACGGTTGCGGTCATATTTATGCATGGCGCGACGGTCGCGGTCGTATTTATACATGGCGCGACTTTCGCGGTCGTATGCATGGCGCAACGGTCACGGTCTTATACATGTTGGTTATGTACCATCATTCAGTTTCAGGCAAACGCCACCGGGCAGCAGCTAATCAAATGGGGCGGCGTATCCATTTGCTCTGTTTGCAGCCACAGTAAGGAGAAAAAGATCCCCCGCCGCTCTGTTTTGATCCCCACCTCCCCCTACCGGTCTCAAAGCTCCATTTTCCAACTGTCGACTGCTCCCGTCACCACCTAATCAAACGAAGCCTTAATTTACTAAACTACGGTAAGCGCTATGCTATGCGGGGTGGTGGTTAAAATTTCTCAAGATGATCAGGGAGATAGCTCTGATACCAATTAAAACTTTCAAAGTTATCAAGATGACACTTTGATCAAACGGAAAACGGGAATCAGGCGCAGGAACACTCAACCATAAATCAAGCTCAATAAATCAGAAGCAATAGAAGACAACAATAAGTTTTGTATTATCAACAATCTTCTTTACAAAGCAGGACATACATGATGAGACATGATTTGCCGATGTACAAAGGAAGAGCATACAAAACAAAGCAAGAACAAGCCGGGCGGACTGCCTCAGAGACCACCGAGATCGTCGAGATCGCCGAGCTTCTGCTACACCCAACTGAACTACGGAGTCCGCATAAACCGCGGACAACCCGTTATTCTGCTGAACACCTTTGTCCGCTCTCTACAAGCCGCCTGACCGCAGAAGTCGCCTAGCTGCCAGAGTTCGCGAACAAGCCACTGCTGAACTGAAGAATAGACCGGCAAGACCGGCGGACAGGTTATTGAACTAGGAAAGCTGAAGGAGAGAAGATCAGATGGCTGCAACCGCGACCTGCTGCAAACCGCTTATTATTAACCGCAAGCTTCACTGATCCCTGACCGCAGTCAGCAACAAAATCATGGTTTCTAAGTGCTAGCCGCACAACCTACAAACAGCAAACCAGTTAACCTTCTCAAACCGCGCGGACTGAAAATCTGAGGCCACAGCAATTAACTCACGCTCAACTTACTGTTCATTCAGATAATTATGATGTCACGGGGGGTTCTATTTATAGGCGCGGAGAGTAGTGTGTTCACCGGCCTAGTGGATAGAAACACCACCCACAGCCCGCAGCTAGCACAGAGCAGTCCGCCTAGTCCGTATGGACAAGGCCGGACACCAACCTATCTTCCTGACATCAAGGAGGGCGGATAGAAGCCAGTCCGCATCCCAGCGAACACCGCACCAGCCCGCATCCCAGCGGACACCGCACCAGCCCGCAACGACAATGTCCACGACCAAGGGCACATACCGCCCAGTCAACCAGCGACATTGCAGACTCTGCGGTCAAACTATAATTGTCACAGATTGTGACCAAATCCAGAGAAAAACTCGTGCGAGCTCTGCGGACACGAACACAGTCCGCCAGCTCCAAAGCAGTCCACCTAACCGCGAACTCCGCTGTTACCTCCTAACCACACCACCAAAACAGGAGAACAAGGGCACATGCCAATGCCGATCTCCCGAGCTCCAAGAACAGTCCGCATAAAGCGAACTCCTCGGACTCCAACCCAGTCCGCCTAGACCGCGGATATTCAACCTATCTGCACGACTACCACACACCACCAGGACATAACATCAGACCGCTCAGGCCGCACCACCAGCCCGCAAGACTGACTGCCCAGGCCGCGCGGTTTGCCCGATCAACCCCCACTTTCACTTCAACAATTTCAACACTCTCCCTTGAAGTGAGAAGTGGTGACCAAACCCAACAATCCCCGTAGCCGTTCAAATGACCCCTTTGACAACGGCTTAGTGAAGATATCTGCAATGTTGTCCTCCCTCCGCACATGCTCAATCATAGGAGACTCCTTCAACACCTTCTCTCGAATGAAGTGGTGTTCAATCTCTATATATTTGGTCCGCGCGTCACAAACTGGATTATTAACCAGTTTCAGGGCACTCTCGTTGTCCATATAGCCAACCCTACTATAGTGGGATAAAGGCTTGAGTGAAGTTGTTGTAATGTCACAATTAAACATGCGTGCATGAAAAAGAAGTGGAGGGCGGGGGAGGGGGTAAGAAGCGAACACTTACCACACACATGCTTTTTATTATATGAGAAAGACGATGAGATTAGTAAATATAATGGATTCAAAAATGAACTAATGCATGTCATTTATTAAATCAATTGAATGTATGAATGGACGACAATAGACTGTATTTGTTGTCAAGGGGATCAGTCATCTTGCTGTTTGGAAAAAAATCTTAAAATTTGTAAAGACAACTCTATGAAATATCTTGAGGTTTTAAAGATTCAACTCCCATCACTTTAATTTTTCAAGGATCATAATTCTAAAAAGATTATCAAGATTTAGGCTCTGTTTGAGACAACTTATGCTGATCTATAATCTTTACTTAAAACGCAAAAGTTGTTTTATAGCTGTTTGTTTGTGCAGCTTATATAAAATCACTTATTTTAAAACAGATTATAAGTTGATTTTTTATAAGCTATCCGGGTCCAGCTTACGATTACTCATAAGCGCTTATTTCTTAAAAAAAGCCATATGAGTGATTTTTTTCTCCGGATGTGATTTTTTCGCTCGGACGCGAATTTTTCGCCCGGGCTCGAATTTTTCGCCCAGACTTGAATTTTTCGCCCGGGCGCAAATTTTTCGTCCGGGCGCATTTTTTTGTCCGGGCGCATTTTTTCGTCTGGGCGCATTTTTTTCGCCCGGTCGCGTTTTTTCGCCCGGGCGCGTTATTTTTTCGCCCGGTCGCGTTTTTTCGCCCGGGCGCGTTATTTTTTCGCCCGGGCGCGTTATTTTTTCGCCCGAGCGCGTATTTTTCGCCCGGGCGCGTATTTTTCGCCCGGGCGCGTTTTTTTCGCCCGGGCGCGTTTTTTTTCGCCCGAGCGCGTTTTTCGCCCGGACGCGTTTTTCGCCTAGACGCGTTTTTTCGCCCGTGCGCGATTTTTTCGCCCGGGAGCGATTAATTTGCCCGGGCGTGATTTTTTCGCCCGGGCGCGAATTTTTCGCCCGGACGCGATTTTTTCGTCTGGGCGCGATTTTTTCGCTCGAACGCGAATTTTTCGCCCGGAGGCGATTTTTTCGCCCGGAAGCGATTTTTTCGCACGAAAATGATTTTTTCACCCAGGTGCGCTAAGAAGCGATTTTTTCGCTCGGACGCGTATTTTTTTGCCTGGGCGTCTTTTTTTCGCTCGGGCATGATTTTTTCATCCGGACGCGTTTTTTCGTTTTTCTCCAGGCGAAAAAAGTGTTTCGGGTTGAAAAAATTTTACTGGGGAAAAAATCACACCTGTGAGAAAAAATTGTGCCCGGGACAAAAAACACGGTCGGTCGAAAAAATCGCGCTCGGGCGAAAAAAACGCGCCCCGACAAAAAAATGCGCCTCGACGAAAAAAATGCGTCCGAACGAAAAAACCGCGACCGAGCGAAAAAAACCGCGATCGGGCGGAAAAAAACGCGTTCGAGCGAAAAAAACGCGCCCGGGCGAAAAAAACCGCGGTCGGGCGAAAAAATTGCGCCCGCATAAAAAAAATGCACCCGGTTGAAAGAAATCGAGCGGGCGAAAAAACGCAACCTGGCGAAAAAATCACGCCCGGGCGAAAAAAACCAGCTTGGGCGAAAACAATCTTGACTGGACGAAAAAAATCGTGACGGGCGAAAAAACACGTCCGAGCGAAAAATCGCCCCCAGGCAAAAAAATCGTGCACGGATAAAAAAAACGCGTACAAACAAACAAATCCTTATGAATGAATGAAATTTTAGATAAGCATTTTTGGACAAACTATCCAAACAGTCGACTGCTTATTCATCATTGATTATATAAAATCTCTATTCAACCATCAATTTTTAATTAGCGACTTATTCATCATCCTAAGCTGTCTCAAACAAAGTCTTAGTTGTATTAGTTTTGTTTTCAATACATAATTAAAGTATTTGTAACATCATATACTAGTTGTATTTTTAATACATAATGCTTCACTAATTTGCAGTAAATGACATATAATATCAAGTTTCAATACATAAACTGTCAATTTTTATTTACTGTAATATTTAGTTGTAGTAAGTTTCATAATAGTATTACCATTCAGAATAAGTCAAATTTAGCTATTATGTCTGTGTTAAGGTTTTGATCTCCTAGGTGCATTATAGTAAGTTTCATAGTGGTATCCTTGGAGTATTGTGTAACATCCCGGTCGTCACATAATATATAACAGAAGTTTCGACCGGGGCCCAACGTCATATACTACGGACAATCAAATGAGTTACTAATTGAAATCATAAACTATGTACATGCATCCTATCACAAAGTGCATTCTAGCGAAAGTAATTTAAAGGTTAATAAAAACTCAACCAACTGAATGTCCACTAACACAAAAGTAGGAATAAATAAACAAATACACAAATAGTCTTGGCTTTAAGGTTTTATATTGTTCAACTCAAATTAAAATAAATTGCATACATCGGCACGCAGGCCGATCACACATGAACAATAAAATAAATGAGTAATTCGCTTTGACCTTCAAGGGCCAGCTTAGCAATCCTGGGCTCCAGCCCGCTATTTCCCGCTTGACTCGGCTGCATCTGCACGAAACATTCCACCACACGGTGGAAAATAAAAGTAACGGTCAACATTAGCTGACCAAATTATAACGACCTCACCCCTCACTCGGGGTGGCGGTGCTCCTTCCCTGCAGTCATTAGTATAATCATATATTGACAATCAAAATGTGCAACTTAAGCACCATTCGCCATCGATGTTGGCACGACCGTCCAACACCCCGTGCTCTCAAGGCACATTCTTGGTGCACAGGACCTCAAGGGTCACACCATCGTTCTCTGTGACGGTCAACAACGTTTAAGCTTTCAGTCTCACATGGCCAAAGCCAGAGTCAACGCCTCTATGCTACGACAAAGTCACAGTGACTTAAAATTCACACTTTTACTCACTCCAAGTCGACCGACATAGGGGAGGGTACAATTCAGTCACATCCCGTGCTCAAATCGTCCGGCTCGCAGGCCTGACGCGGGTCAGCATCCCCCTTCCCTTTTTTGTATGATCTGTAACTCTATAAGAATCCTAGGCTAGCACTCACGGCTACCAAAGCTGAGCAAATTAAGCTCACGCTCCACAAATTGGCCCCCAGGTATTTGAGAGACAGACACCCACGGCCCCCAGGTCTTACATGACGGGGCTCACAAAATAGCCCACAAGTCTCCCAGAGACAGGTTTCACAAAACACATAGCTCACTGGGGCTATCACCGGCAGTAGCGCTACCGCCGCACAGTAGGGGGAAAGTCTATCGATTCTTCCCACAAATCGGGTGTCTTCCTGGAGTCTATATCCAGCACTCTTAACGCAGTCATCTACACACCCCGCGACTCCGAAATCTACGCGATAACTACAGAGTCTTCTTTGGTATACAAAACATACAAACATCACCAATCCAGATCAACCTGTCCGGATGAGCTTCACACAACATGCCTATTTCATACTTCAATTCCGGATCTAAATGCAAAACTAACGGGGATACGCGGATTTACCCGTCAGGAGAACCACTTCCAAGTTTTCGTGGAGTGTCTACCCTTTAATGCCAAAAAGGACTTCACATGTCCAAAAAAGAGGATCATTACCCTAGAAGTCCGCATCGACGCCATGGAAGGGATTCTAGCAGGATGACAATGACCGCTTCGGCTTTGCCTCCATAGATCCGAACTCGCCTCGCGAATCTGAGCTCCGAATCTCAAACAGTGGCGAGATCTCCTCTCTCTGGCGCTGCTCCTCATCCAAACATCCAGCCCAAGGTTCTCAAACTCCAAAAGAATGAAGTGAAAACGACCAAACCAACATTATAAACAGAGCTATCACCGTGCGGTAACTAGCTACCGTCGCATTGTACCGTTAATAAACGCCTTGTTTCGTGCGCCACCGCCCAGGCCCTCCAACCACAGGCCGACACGTGGCCATGACGTTATAGCTTTGCTATCACCGCGCGATAGGATGCTAGCACCTCGCGATAGCTGGGGACGGTTATGACATGACCGCTCCTGCTACCGTCGGGCGATAGTTACTACCGCCACGCGGTAGAAACCAGAGAGATTTGAAAAATAAATTGACAAGCTACCACATGCGATATCACTACCACCTGCGGTATCACTACCATCGGGCGATAACTTCCTGAGAGCTCGATCAATAAATTGGCTAGCGCCGTGCGATAACAACATACCGTCGCGGGGTAGACTAGGAGTTGAGTCACATCGCCTCACTCAACGCTCTCGACGCCTGAAGCTACCGCTACGCGGTATCAGCCTACCGTAGCGCGATAACCAAAGCATTGATTCCACTCGCCTAACTCGACGCTATCGACGCCTGGCGCTACTGCGGCGCGGTATTGGCCTACCGCCGTGCGGTACCCTCTTTTCCTGCCTATAGAAACTTGGGATGTTACAAATCTCCCTCACTTAAAGAATTTCGTCCCGAAATTACATATTGCAGGAAAATGAAAGAGTATCAATACTATGAAAGTATACCTCAAACGAAAAGCTCGAGGAACTTTGCCTTCATGATTTGTTCCGCTCCCATGACAGCTCCTTTCGGCCACAATTGTACCAACGGACCTTGACCATCCTGATAGACCTATTCTGAAGTTGGTTGACTTCCGAGTCTTCAATACGAATGGGCTTGACCTTCATTGTCAACCCACCATCAATCGGTACCTGATCTGCCGCAATCACCTGCGTAGGATCTTGCACCGCCTTCTGCAACACAGATATGTGAAATACGTCATAAAGACCACTAAGTTCTGTTGAAAGCTTCAAACGATAAACGGCTTCACCGACGCGCTCCAAAACCTCAAACGGCCTAAGGTATCTTAGACTTAACTTTTTCAGCCGCCGAATTCTTGACACACTCTTGAACGGTTTGATCTTCAGACAAACACAATCGCCCACGACGAACTCAACATTTTTGTGCTTTACGTTGTAATATTTAGCCTGTCTATCCTGCATTATCAACAACCGCTCCTTGATTATCCGAACAATAAAAGTCGCATCCTCAAATTCTTTTCGCTTATATAACTTTGACTCGCCCGTCTCCAACCATGACAACGGAGTACGACACTTTCTACTATATAGGGTCTCGAAGGGCGTCATTTGAATGCTTGCCTGGTAGCTGTTATTGTAAGCGAATTCGATCATATACAAGTGATCCTCCCACTTTTTCCCGAAATATAGGGCGCACATACGAAACATGTCCTCTATCGTCCTGTTTACTCTCTCGGTCTGACTATCCGTCTGCGGATGAAAGGCCGTACTGAACTTCAGTTTGGTACCAAACAGTTGATGTACCAGCCTCCAGTCATTAGACGTGAAGCGCCCATCTCAGTCACTCACGATGCTACGGGGCACACCATGCAGTTGTGTATAATATTATCTGTGAGGACCCCATTTTGGACCCCACACATATCTGTATCTAAGCTACTTTCAAGACAGTTGTCCCAGGACGAAGTAAGGCTAGTGAGTAACAAAAGAATACACATAATAAGACGTACCTCAAATATTGCAGATGTCCATGTCTTTTCATTCTATCCACGATCAACGTCACTCTTTATTACAAACCCAAAGCTGTGTCAAGTACCTGTACAAAATGGCGACGGGCTTAGTCATAAAAATATGACTAAGTGAGGTGAATACCTCTTTAGCTGTTGTACACATAAACAAATGTGAAAGCTATAACAATAGCATAAATAAATATATCTTTACTAACCATTTGACATACCTGTCCCGACACTGTGTATCAATGTTCTCTGTCATGTTCGTATTCATAAAACCATATAAACAATTATAGATCAATATTAATCAGTAGCTCTAAACAAGTATCAGTGTAAACATGTAAGCAATGTAAACAAGGTAAGCAATGTAATCAGGAAAGCTATGAAACTGTAACACTAACTCAGTGTGCATGTTCAGTAACTGTAACTGTGAAATTATCTCAGTTCGCATGTTCAGTAATAATCTATCGATGTAACTGTATAACTAATACATTCTTATGGTATCTTTTATTTTAGGTCATGATAAGGGTAACTGTCACAGTATCAATATCAGTATCCGTATTTCAGTATTTCATTCTTTGGGCCCGACCCTTCCGGGTCATCAGTATACCAAAACCAGTACGTACAACACGCGTTTATGCCCTCAGGCTCGACTGGTTTGGCAAATCATCAGTATTTGTATGCGCATTCAGGTTCAGTTATACCCTTATCAGTACCTTGCATCGATGCATTCTTATTTATGTTTGTCGTACATTTCATTTCTATACTTAGGGTTCATTTATTTCTTAATCCCCTCAGAAGTTAATCGCCTGTTTGCCTTTATAAAAGGCCATACATATGCGAGTAATCATTATCAGTAATATAAATTATTTCATGCACATAATAAACAGGTAATAATGCATTTAACATGCTGATCATAAGAGTGCACATAATGAAAAAGAGAGCAATAAAGCATAAACGTAAATAGGTAAGCTCTCACCATCAGTTATTCTTCCCTTTTTAGCATTTCATGTCATCGTCACGCCTATTTTGAGATGCCATCCTTCGCGATATTTGTATAAGAATCGTATCATATAGGGTCTTTATATCGGGGTTGCACCTCGTGATAGCTACAATGTTGACTATTATGATAACATCACTTGGAAGCTACTCACCAAGCCATTCGTAATAACAAAACTTAATTCGTCAAAATCAGTCACTGATCATTACCAAAGAGAAAACATAAGCGCTAGATCAATAAATTCAACCATCATGCAAGGATCCACACTTAGGACCCCTAAGGTTATTACTTTCCCCCAAATGGCCTGGAGCCTAGTTCGTTCAGGAAAATCCCAATGAAACTTATTAAAAAAACTATAAAACATAACTGGAAAGAGGATCAATAACAGCTAGCCCAATACAATACCAACCGACCAAGACACACCCGACAAGCTTAATAAAATTCCCATAGCTATCAGTTATCATTTATCAATTCTGCACAGTTAAACTCAACTCTCTCAGTGATCAAGTCATACTCATGCACATGCGACTACAGCCAGGAATAATTTCTTCACAATAACAGAAGGAGTAGCAACAACACCCGCAATAACTTCCACAAACTGAGTTCAGAACCAGATAAATAAGACCACAACCTCGGCATACCCAACAACCATCAACACTACCGGCCAACAACCGGTAACCCAAAAACACCTTTAGCTCTCATATATATAAATCCAACCCAAAATAAAAAAAACTATGAAAGATTAAGAGATATAGAGAGCTCACAGTGAATCTAGATGGGAAGAAATAGATCACCAGTGCAAACAATCCCTTGATGATCGGTGATTCCAGCAGCAGGTAAACAATTCCCGTTTAAGATCGTGGTACAACATATGAAGAAGAGGGGAAGGGGGGAGAATGGCTCCGTTCCCGAAACCCTAGCGTCAACTCCGCCCAAAAACTCCAGGCTGTGGATATCAGATGCCTCTTGGGAAAGAAAACATATATTGGGAATAAATATTGGCCTCACAGTTAACTCCACCGTCTTAAACATTATCTGAGTTAACCCCATAAGAACAACAATTTACATAAATCTTTAGCACAACCTCCGATCAGGTCAAGTTACTCTCAGGTTACTTAGCTAGTCCGACAATAATGTGACAAAACCAAATCTATGTCAAAAATCAACATGTATGCATATACGAGAAAATGTTACAGCCAATATCGACACTGAGTATTTATATTTTTCCTCATATGGGACATTAATTAGTTTTAAAATGAGAATATGACTTGCACAAATTATGTTGCGCGTCACAATATTACTATTACCACACCGATTTATGTAACTGTAAACGTATGATTGTTTGTCTTAGATTTTGGGTCGTTACAAATTCTTCCCCTCTTATAAAGATTTTCGTCCCCGAAAATATATCATGGTAGGTCTATTTACACTTCTCTAGTTATTCATTTAAGCCATTTTCTCGCTCACATGTTCACTTTTCCCGGGTCGTTTACTCAAACTTATAACAATCATGCAATGTTCTATAACTTTATCATTTTAGCATTTTAATCCCAACATACAGGATATCCGTGGAATTGCACTTAGTATTATATTAATCTTTCAATTTCATTAACCGCTATAACAAGTTATAGTCTATAACATCCCACCAATTCGTCTTATATTGCCCTTCATACACATAATTTCACTCACGTACCTCATATTTATGTAACTACTTGTGCTCAATGCCGCCATCGTGTCGCATAACCATCATAACTATTTTTTCATTCTTTTTCGTTGGTCAAAGCAATATCGTCCTACGTCTAACTTTTTAAGTTGTAAATCAATTTTTGAATCTTTACAATGCAATATATCACTTTCAGTACTTCTGCTCCTTCTTTTTCAATTCAATTTATATTAAGTTCCTTCAGTTCAAAGAAATCCTATGTTATTCCTAACGTGTTGGGTCAGATTATCAGCATATGGTTATGACTTTTTATTTTCCATACATACTTCTTTTAACTGTCTATTCATCTAAGAGATAAACTGTCATTCGCTTTTCTTCGTTGCAAGTTACATACCTTGTTGAACTTTGATCTGTCTTCGTATATCACATGCATAATGGTCTATATTCGATATTTACCATGACAATTTATTTCAGTTACTTCCAATGTAGATCATAACTTGATACCAAGACGGCGTACTAATGATAACTATTAATTTAGAGTCATCTTTCTATATAATGACTCAACGTAATTTGACAATTTGGTTCATATGCTCTTTCATTTCCAACAGTAAACATACTTCTCTACCAGCTCGACACACCAATATGAACTTCGTCTTCGTTGACATAATATTATATGTTCGAATTTTCCTCCACAGTAATTACTGTATAACCAAAAACATGTAACTGTTTCATTTTTACTTGTTCCTTCCTTTTTTCGTCGTTCTGCCCATCTCACTTTCATTCAATACTGTTATTATTTCTTGGGTTCATTACATATAACTTTCACTTGCATTCCTTCATTTTGAATCACTACAATTTTATCGGTCAGCAAGCCACCATAAACAACAAGAATACTATAGCTCTTTTATATTTCTTTCTTAATCACGATTTGACATTTGATCGTTATACGTATATCACTTTCTACTTGACTTCCTTTACGTAAAGTTCTCGTTATGAACGTGAGTAACATTACATCCTTGTGAATTCATTTTCACACTCGTCACCTTAAATTTACGTTGGATCGATTCCGTAAATGCGACGTCTATGTATCCTCTTAACGTCATATCATGTGTAAATATTTTGTACTCACCACGGCCGAACTTCTTGGAAACCTGGCTCTGATACCAATATTGAGGACCCCATTTTGGACTCCACACATATCTGTATCTAAGCTACTTTCAAGACAGTTGTCCCAGGACGAAGTAAGGCTAGTGAGTAACAAAAGAATACACATAATAAGACGTACCTCAAATATTGCAGATGCCCATGTCTTTTCATTTTATCCACGATCAACGTCACTCTTTATTACAAACCCAAAGCTGTGTCAAGTACCTGTACAAAATGGCGACGGGCTTAGTCATAAAAATATGACTAAGTGAGGTGAATACCTCTTTAGCTGTTGTACACATAAACAAATGTGAAAGCTATAACAATAGCATAAAGAAATATATCTTTACTAACCATTTGACATACCTGTCCCGACATTGTGTATCAATGTTCTCTGTCATGTTCGTATTCATAAAACCATATAAACAGTTATAGGTCAATATTAATCAGTAGCTCTAAACAAGTATCAGTGTAAACATGTAAGCAATGTAAACAAGGTAAGCAATGTAATCAGGAAAGCTATGAAACTGTAACACTAACTCAGTGTGCATGTTCAGTAACTGTAACTGTGAAATTATCTCAGTTCGCATGTTCAGTAATAATCTATCGATGTAACTGTATAACTAATACATTCTTATGGTATCTTTTATTTTAGGTCATGATAAGGGTAACTGTCACAGTATCAATATCAGTATCCGTATTTCAGTATTTCATTCTTCGGGCCCGACCCTTCCGGGTCATCAGTATACCAAAACCAGTATGTACAACACACGTTTATGCCCTCAGGCTCGACTGGTTTGGCAAATCATCAGTATTTGTATGCGCATTCAGGTTCAGTTATACCCTTATCAGTACCTTGCATCGATGCATTCTTATTTATGTTTGTCGTACATTTCATTTCTATACTTAGGATTCATTTATTTCTTAATCCCCTCAGAAGTTAATCGCCTGTTTGCCTTTATAAAAGGCCATACATATGCAAGTAATAATTATCAGTGATATAAATTATTTCATGCCCATAATAAACAGGTAATAATGCATTTAACATGCTGATCATAAGAGTGCACATAATGAAAAAGAGAGCAATAAAGCATAAACGTAAATAGGTAAGCTCTCACCATCAATTATTCTTCCCTTTTTAGCATTTCATGTCATCGTCACGCCTATTTTGAGATGCCATCCTTCACGATATTTGTATAAGAATCGTATCATATAGGGTCTTTATATCGGGGTTGCACCTCGTGATAGCTACAATGTTGACTATTATGATAACATCACTTGGAAGCTACTCACCCAGCCATTCGTAATAACAAAACTTAATTCGTCAAAATCAGTCACTGATCATTACCAAAGAGAAAACATAAGCGCTAGATCAATAAATTCAACCATCAAGGATCCACACTTAGGACCCCTAAGGTTATTACTTTCCCATGGCCTGGAGCCTAGTTCGTTCAGGAAAATCCCAATGAAACTTATTAAAAAAAACTATAAAACATAACTGGAAAGAGGATCAGTAACAGCTAGCCCAATACAATACCAACCGACCAAGACACACCCGACAAGCTTAATAAAATTCCCATAGCTATCAGTTATCATTTATCAATTCTGCACAGTTAAACTCAACTCTCTCAGTGATCAAGTCATACTCATGCACATGCGACTACAGCCAGGAATAATTTCTTCACAATAACAGAAGGAGTAGCAACAACACCCGCAATAACTTCCACAAACTGAGTTTAGAACCAGATAAATAAGACCACAACCTCGGCATACCCAACAACCATCAACACTACCGGCCAACAACCGGTAACCCAAAAACACCTTTAGCTCTCATATATATAAATCCAACCCAAAATAAAAGAAACTATGAAAGATTAAGAGATATAGAGAGCTCACAGTGAATCTAGATGGGAAGAAATAGATCACCAGTGCAAACAACCCCTTGATGATCGGTGATTCCAGCAGCAGGTAAACAATTCCCGTTTAAGATCGTGGTACAACATATGAAGAAGAGGGGAAGGTGGAGAATGGCTCCGTTCCCGAAACCCTAGCGTCAACTCCACCCAAAAACTCCAGGTGGTGGATATCAGATGCCTCTTGGGAAAGAAAACATATATTGGGAATAAATATTGGCCTCACAGTTAACTCCACCGCCTTAAACATTATCTGAGTTAACCCCATAAGAACAACAATTTACATAAATCTTTAGCACAACCTCCGATCAGGTCAAGTTACTCTCAGGTAACTTAGCTAGTCCGGCAATAATGTGACAAAACCAAATCTATGTCAAAAATCAACATGTATGCATATACGAGAAAATGTTACAGCCAATATCGACACTGAGTATTTATATTTTTCCTCATAGGGGACATTAATTAGTTTTAAAATGAGAATATGACTTGCACAAATTATGTTGCGCGTCATAATATTACTATTACCACACCGATTTATGTAACTGTAAATGTATGATTGTTTGTCTTAGATTTTGGGTCGTTACATTATCCACATATAATTTTGCCAGTTTCTCCACCGAATCGTCCTTCCTATTCGGGATGAAGTGCGCCACTTTTGTCAAACGATCAACGATCACCCAGATGACGTCGTTTCCCTTCTGCGATCTCGGTAAACGATGCACTAAATCCATGGATATGTCGTCGAACTTCCATTCCGGTATAGACAAAGAATTTAAAAATCCACCGGGCTTATGACATTAAGCCTTCACCAAGGCACAAGTCTGACACTTTGCTACATATAGTGCTATGTACTTCTTCAGTGCTGGCAACCAGAATAGCTTTTTCATGTCTTTATACATTTTCGTGCTCCCTGGATGAATCGAGTACTTGGTATAATGAGTCTCATACATTAATTCTTCTCATAATTTACCCACCTTTGGAAAGCACAAATGACTGGTCTTCCACAACATCCATTTATCAACAGAAACTGGGTATTTGACCCTTCCAAAGACTCAGTCATGTAGCATTTCAAACTGTCGTCCAAATCCAAAGCCTACTGAATCTGATCAGCAAGGTCATATTGTACCTCTACCCAATTCAAACGTGCTTCAGCACTAGACCTACTATCAACACAAGAGATCTCTAAGGTCTCCAAATCTCGAACACTCCTTTGACAAACCTCTGAGTAGGCCCTTAACATCTTGGTATCAGAAGAACTCCCCTCCTTCTCGGAAGCCGACATCCTTGGCAATTCTCAAGCCCGCAAGCCCTACGACATCAACATCCCACCCGGTGACTTCTCCGTTGTTTGTCGCACCTCGTTCCAACAATCCACCGACGACCCCGACACATGCTTTTGATGAGCCCGAGTTCCCTTTCTGTTTCCATTTCCTGCGACGTCCCTGCCGTGAAGAGCTTTGTTCACCAACAACCCATCCTCGAGCCCTCTGCAGACATCATCAACTCTCAATTCTCTGCTCCCAACTCTCGTCAACTTCTGAATTTCAGCCTCTTCTCATCTCAGCTGCTCCAAAACTCCTCGTTGTCGATATCAACATCTCCTCTTATCGAACCTCAGACGGTCGTAACTCACGTCATTTCTTCCCCTTGAGCCACATACGTTTCTCCTCAAGCCCCACCCGCAGTAATCCAATTTGTGCTGTAAAATGACGAGGATCTCGTGACACCTCCCAAATATCTGCCGCCGAGCAATTTAGTCATCCCGTCACTCGCTCCTTATCTCGTGCTTCCTCCATCCACAATATGGGAGACTCCGTCGACTTCTTGGATGTAATGAACCAGCTATACACAGTTATATCTGTCATTGATGCAAGCCTTTGGGATGTAGAAGCAAGCTTTCGGGACGCCAACGTACGTCATCAGGACGACATGGCAACCCTCACCACCAAGCTTAATGGACTAACAACAACACCTGCCTGTGGTTACTACCCCACATACAAATCAAACCAGCATCAGTTAAGTTCTGCTATTGTTGCTCATTTGACACGAGTCGTCACTACATACCCTCTTACGTCATGAAGTTGTCATTCTGCCGCACTATACTTGGTTGAAATTTCCTACCTACGATGGGAAAACATATCCCTTAGGTTGGCTTACCAGTTGTAAACAATTCTTTAGTCATCAATAAACTCTGGCAGCTAAACGGCTTCCTTTGGCCTCCCTCCACCTTCTAGACTTGAACTTGCTTTGGGCCAATTTCAAGCGATTTTTCAACCTGCATTTCATCCCTCCAATCAGCATCAACCCCCCTAATGCCCTCATGACACTCCGCTAGACGGGCTTTGTGGATGATTTTCTGGACCAATTTCAACTTCTTCTGACACACTTCACACTGTCTCCAGAGATGCAGGTCTCTATCTTCACCGCCGAACTTCACAAACGCCTACGAATTAATGTCAAATTTGAGGCTCCTTCAGACGTAGTGACTGCTATGAGTCTGGTCAGGCTATATGTCTGTCGCCTCCAACTAGCACAGGAGGTCTACTCGCCCACCGACACGGGCATTCAGCAATGTCGTTTCGAGGGCCATCCAACCCTACAAGCCCGTAAATTATATCAAGATGAGATGATGAAATGACATACGCATGGATTATGTTTCAACAACGACAAGTTGTATACTCGTGGCCACATGTGCAAATGGATTTGTTATCTGCACGTTGAGAACTCTGATGATAATGGTGTTGGATAACACAGACACCATCGATCTCCCTCGAGCTTGAGGATAAACTCGTTTTGCAAGGCATGAGAGATGTTACAGGTCCTTTTATGATGTCGTTATCATGTCGTGTCTTTATGAGGTGTCTTTTTTAGTCGCGTGTCCAAGTATGTCTCATATTTTCATTAAATTTCTGTCATAAGTCCTATTTAAATGACACATTGACACTTAAATTAGTATGAATGAAGAAAGTCCATTTTCCCAAATCCTAAAAGATCTCTCTCTCTCTCTCTCTCTCTCTCTCTCTCTCTCTCTCTCTCTCTCTCTCTCTCTCTCTCTCTCTCGAGCACACCTTGTTTAAGCATTTGTGGTCAAAGCTCCATAGTATCTCTGTCATTGTCATCTCAACATCCGACCACTCCTTCGACATACCTTCGTGTAGACCCTTAACAATATGCTAGAAGATCTGTTATCAGTTGCTTGCAATCATCCTAGGAGCTAAGATCTCTTACCGTTTCCTCATAGGAGATGATCATTTTGATCTCCTAGGAGATCAGTTACCAGTTACCTATAATCATCATAGGAGATCAAATACATGTTACCTCTTAGGAGATCGTTTTGATCACCTAGGAGATTTGTTATCAGTTACATGTAATCATCCTACGAGATCAGTTACTTGTTATGTTCTAGGAGATCAAAATGATCTCCTAGGAGATCAGTTGCCAGTTACCTGTAAGGCTGTAATCGTCCTAGGAGATCAGTTCCCAGTTACCTATAATCATCCTAGGAGATCAGTTACCTTTGAGAGATCATTGTTGATCTAACCAAATGAGTCATTTAACATCTCAGAATCATCTCCTAGAAGATCAAAATGATCTCCTAGAAGAGCAAAATGATCTCATAGGAGGGCAAAATGATCTCATATGAGAGCAAAATGAACATCATCTTTCTCATTCGTTGTCCGCTTAATATCAAACCCAAAACCGGTCAAACAACAACCTAAAACCGGCAAACCTAGAAATGCGAGGGAACTGACCTCTGGATTATGTGTGAAGGAAGAGCCCAAAAATTTTTATGGAGGACGACAACAAGGGCATCACAGACTTTCCAAAGATTTGTGAGGGGAAAAGATGCCGGAAAATTGCCGACAATATCTCTCACGCAAGAAGCCAAGCAACGAAGAAAAAATGGTGCACACGAAAAAACGTCTCGAAATCCCGTGAATTACCTGCCTTCCAAGATAACGTCATATGTCGCTAAGGCTTTGTTTGACACAGCTTATTTGCTCTGCTGAGTTTGGTCAAAAACGTCAACATCTTTTATATATTTGACAAGATAAAGGTTATGACCGCTACCAAAAAAATAAATTAGTTTTGAACATAAAATGTATGAAATTTTTTAGGCAAGGTCAGACGTTCAAAAACAACGATTCATGACCACCACGTTCACAACCGCTACCATCGCACCAAACAAAGCCTAAACCATGACCATCTCAATTTAGAAACGATGCCCGGTCCAAATAATCCTGCCTTCTAGGAGGATAGGACATCTCTACAAAGTTAAAACAAATTATCTGAGTGAGTTGTAGACTAGTCTGGCAGCCCATTGCCCTGACAAAATTTTTCTGTCCGGGCCCCGGACACAGATCTGTGTCTGGGACCCCACTTGATTGTTGACGCATGTCCTATTAATTCCCGCTGTTTTATTTCGCAGGAACCGTCTGTTTTCAGTTTTGCGCTTAACGTACGCAGTTAAGTTAAAAGATAGCCAAAGCTGCTTACTCTTTCCAACCTTTGACTGCGATTTACTGCATGATTCATCACCCGGATAATCAGTGTAATGGAGTCCTCGTCCTCGTCGAAGATGAACGATGTTAGTATAAATGCTTTTCCCAACTTTGTGTCTTGTATTTATGGTAAAAAATACAAGGTGTTTCAGGTAGCTATGACAGAAACAAGCACTTGTGAACGTCTGATCATTCTTTTTTGGGAAAAAGAACAGTAAAATATTGATGCTATCACAGCTAGTACTGCAATACCTAGGAAATAACTGAATTATCTGAGATACTTTTGTAATATCTAAGATTTCGATGTAACATTTATTATTTGGGATAAGTAAAATATCATCAGAGATAACTGAAATATCTGAGATACTTGTGCAGTATTAATTTACTTTGATGCAGGTTGAGCACACCAAGGTACATTCAAAATTGTTCAAAGTGAGGATGAAGCTCACAAATTATATTGTGATTATGCGCATAGAAATGGTTTCAGTGTTCGCAGAGAACATTTAATATTATGATCGGGTACAAATATTCTAAAATCAAGAGAGTTTTATTGTAGTAACTAGTAAGACTGGTGTTAGGAGCTTCTAAAGTTCCAGATAGTGCAATTAAATATCGTCGGATGGACGACATAACAAATTGTTCTGCAATGATTGTTTTTAATGCCGATGAAGAGGGGAAAATATGACATTTGGGAAATTCAGTGAGGGACATAACCATGCACTTGCCAATGCAAAAAATCAGCATCTCCTTCTATCTGATAGGGTCATTAGTGAGGAGAAGGGTGTTGCTTTGAGATCAATGATTGAAGCTGGAATAAAGACTGCATCCACATATAATTATCATGTTGATGAAGTCAAAGGTTCTCAAAATGTTGGTTTTTCCAAAAGTGATGCGTATAATTTCATAGCGAAAGATAGAAGCTCGAGAGTAGACGGTGGACATGCAGCTAGCCTTCTGCAACTACTGAAGAGTCGGGCAATAGATGATAGCATGTTATCGTATGAGATCCATACTGATGATTCTAATAGGTAGACTAACTTTTTATGGATGGATGACCCTGCAAAGATTGATTACGAATGCTTTGGTGATGTTATTACTTTTGATTCAACATACCTGATGAATAAGTACAATATTGCATGCATATCTTTTGTGATTGTTAATCATCACTGACAAAATGTTCTTGTTCCAATAACATTTATATCTCAAGAGACAATAGAATCATTTATATGGGTCCTTGAGACCTTTTTAGAATTTGTGTCAGGTAAGCAACCTCTAATCATCTTCACTGATCAAGACCAGACAATGTCAGTTGCTATCGATAAAGTGTTGGCAAAAAGCAGTCATCGGTTATGTCAATGACTTATTGCAAAGAAGGCTCCGATAAAAGTGTCCACCTTTAATGTTGATGTTGGCTAGGTCACCATTTTTTCCGAACTTAGTGTACAAGGCCTCAAACATATGTTGCTGCAATTGAATGACTGCAAGAAGTTCACGATAAACAGGTATATTTGAATCATCAATCTTTATTTTCTTTGATTTCTTTGAAGACAACACTTTTTTCTGCTTCTTCACTTGATCCTCCTCCTCTATCTCCTCCAAATTGCATACCCTCAAATCATCATCAACTATATTCTCAAATCTTTGAAGGACCTATAAGTGCAAAAAAGCATAACAATCATTAACCGAAAATTCATACATAACAATAATATTTGCAACAATTCATACCTTCTCCCTCTTGATGTTTGACGACAAAGGGGTCATTGTGGTTAAAGCTATGATTTTAATATTTGCCCACCGCTGTATGTGAGGCCTTCTCTCATTAAATACGGGGATTTGGATTCGTATATGCTGAAGAGCCCATATCTAGTTGAGAAAATAATACATAACCATATTAAATAAACAACTATAATAATACATAAACACAAATGAAGGAAGAAAATCACTTACAAACAATACATGAGAGCATCCGTTTAAATAACTCATGCTCTTGGGTGGTCTTCTATAAACATCTGCATCAATATGCTTCGTCGCTTTCTCCGACAGGGTCACTAAACTAGAAACTAAAAAACCATGAATAGCTTCTGATCAATTACACATACTAAATTCCTTAGGATCTGCCAAGTGAATGTACTCATTTGGTATACGATTGCTACTGCGGGGGAAGAACAAGTTGCATAGGACATGAAGAAGTAAGGTTTTCAAGTCGCTAAACTCCACTTTGTGCTCAACATTACGAAACTGTGTCATCTTGTCCTTCAGTTCAGTCTTTGTCATTGTAGATAAGGTAATATTTTCACGAGACATTTTCTGACCACTATTCAGCAACCCAATTATCATGACAATGTCATTAACCAATAATTTTAGCGGTGTGGACTTAATAATGAAGCTGATAGTTGATGGCCTATATGCCAAAATCATTGCATACAAAATCGGGACATTCTCAATTGGTGGAATTTCAAACAAATGCAATATCCAAATATATTCAAGTACTTTCAATAACTTTTTGTCCATTTGACAATAATGACCGTCGTAGAGGATGCACATGAAGATACAAAATATCTAGAGATTAAAATATGAGGTTTAACCTCTCCTCTAACCGTACTAGTTTAACTGATCTGCAGGAGAATCTATGTTAGCATCTCAACAAGAAAAAAACTTCGCAGATACATATAAATTCTCTCAATACAAATGAAATATCTTAGATATAATGAAAATAAATAAGATTCAACTCAACCATCTCAGTTAAAAGTCCAATATATAACATCTAGAATCGAACAAGACATTTTCCACTCACTTGCAACAAACTAAGTGAATTTCGCCTAAAAAATTGATCTGTAGTTAGAATTTTACGAAGAACAACAAGAACAATCCATTATAATACTCTAAAGCAATCGGAGGCGATGAAGAATAGTACATTACTTTTGAGAACCGCGAAATGCCGCCGGAGATTTCGAAAATGGCCAGAAAATACGCCGGAGAAGAAGTCGCTGCAGGAATCGATGGATAAATCCTTTGCGTTGTCGACGAAGGAGGAAACAAAGCATCCCAAAGTAGGGTAATTTTTGGGTGGGCGTGGCTCACGGTGAGCGCGAGATCACTGCCGTGCACTCACACATCAAAAATCGTGCGTGTGATTTGATGTGCGAGTGGACAGTGATGACCTCGCTGCTCACCGTGAGGGTGACTCACCCAAAAATTATCCGCCAATGAAGATACAACTTGAAAGGAAAAAATAAAATAAAATAATATGTCACACGTCAATAATCACTGATCACTCGGATCCGGACAGAAAAATTTCGCATTGCTCCAATACTCCGGCGAAGTAATGAAGTGAACCAAAAAGTAGAATAGCAGCGATTAGTCATAGAACACAGTCTATCTTCTCCCTGCAGCTCCGGCGAACCGCCACCAATTTACCGTGATGTCCCTCCGCTTTCCGCCTTTTGCATTCGAAGCCCCTCCTTTTGCTCTCTATCCTATCCCTTCCGCATCTCCTTCCTCACTCCTCGGATCTTCCCCAATCCCTTTCTCTGCAAGGGCACCCCCGCTGCACTTCCGCCGCCGAAATTTCTCAACCATCCTCGCCTCCATTGGAAAGGAAGGGACCGAGCTTCGCTTCCCCGGATCAGTTGGGGCTGATTTGGAGGTTGATGATAAGGAGGCTCCTAGTGTTTCCGGCGACTTGGCGGAGGACGCTAGCCCCGAGGAATTGGAATACATCAGACAAATAAACAGGGTTTCTCTCTCTCTCTCTCTCTCTCTCTCTCCCTATATCTCTTATTGTATGTGTAATGTGTTTGTTGTTGTAATGACGGCACCCCTTGCTCATGAAGGTTTTGGAACTTTTGAAGAAGAACAGAGATATGCTCTTTGATGAGGTGCGTCAGCTTTCCTACTCTTCTCTTTCATCTGTATGTTAAAGAAATGGGTGGGATGGGATTCCTATTTCATGTCGAACTTGTGAATTTTTATTTTGTTCATCAATGGAAATCGTGCTGACCGAATCCTGAACCAAGATGGATTGGAAGGGATGTGCAGGGGAGAGAAAGGATTTCTTTTGATCTACACCTATTGCACCAACCATTTTTAAATGTCTTTTCTTCTCTATTCTAATTAGAAGTGTACATCAATGAAAATGTTTTGAATGGTTCCATCAAGTTCAATCCTTGTGCGCAAAATCTGAAAGGAAACACCATTAATTCCATTTACGCATACTTAAATCACATAAATATTAACCATGTCAATCCGTGTGCACGAGGTTTGATGGCTGAGAGTGAGACCATTATCTATTGGAAGGGGATGGATAGGTGCAAACAAGTATGTTAATAGTTCCCCTCATGCTTGTGAATGAATCTTTTCCATCACTATCTTTCTTTTAGTCTTTTAAATTTTACTCAATGACTTGTTGAGTTCATTGACATGGGGTTTTAAGTTCCATGTATGGCGTGAAGTTAAGCAACTATCTATCTTCTTGATCCGAGGATTAGATCATGGGAAAATAAGATTGATTGTGGCCATCCAACAGAATTTAAAAGATGAAGGCTTCCAAGGACAGTGATTCCCATATCGTAGAATTGAGATTGAAGAGGAACTACTGTCCTTTTTGCGGTCAAGTAATATTGGGCTCAAGAAGGGACTCAGTTTGACCGAATAAGTCCCTTTGTAAGCATTTTCCCGACCATGCACTCGATCTCGTATTTTGAACATGCTCGCATCGGAATGGACAAACCGACATAGACTAGACCTTGACCACAAGAGGGATGCAGTGATATGTCGTCCAATGTGGAGGTAAACCATGTGGCATGGTGAACATCTTGGGGTAAGCATTGAGGAGGCTTTGCAGCTGTTGGGATATTAGGGTCTCATGGATGGTGCTCAGTTACCTCCAAAGAATGGTCAAAAATTCTACTACATCTGTTTTCTGGATGATCTTGAATGTGACTGTTGTGCGAAGTAGGGAGGCTTCATTGCATAAGGTCCATTGATGTTCCTCTAGCATAGAGGACATAGTTATATGAGCCCAATTGGCCTTCACATCTCACAACATTTGCAACAGTATTATGCCCAAGATCACATCGATGCCCTCCTCTATAAAGATCAACTACTATCTGATTGGTCCCCACATGTAGTTGCATCGCTTGAAATTCATGCTGCATGTGGGGTTATAGTGTCCATCACCAAGGCAGACAATGAAAGCTGAAGGAGTCACCGCCAAGCGCAAACGATCCACCAGACTTTGGGAGAAGAAATTATGGCTGGCCCTGCTGGCAATCATAATAATGATGGTACTTCCTAAAGATGTGCTATGTGCTTTATGGTCTGCGGCCCCAAAACAACACCTATAGGGAAAAGCAAAAGACCGAAGCGGTGCAAAAGGATCACTGTTGGCTCGGTAGGGGGCCCTGCCTTAACCTCCAGAGCCTAAAATCTCACAAATTAAATCATGATCACCACCCATTGGCTCGTATTTCTTTCATTGGGAGATTATGGTTGGGATGTAGGTTTGCTTTCACAAAAAAAGATATTCTTACCCCGCAAGTTGTTGTACTCTTGATTGGTGATGCAGTGCATTGCGAGATACGGGGTGGGAGTGTTAGAATTGCGGTTTGGTAGGCACGTGGGGATGATGAGCGGTGGATGCTCATGAAGTGGCACCATATGTGGTGGTCGGTAAGGTTGGCAATTGTTGTATGATGAGGCTTGGGTGGAACATGATAGTCATTGGTCATAACAAAAAAAATCCACTTCGAGCAATCGAATCTCCATGACATCAATGATAGTGAGAGAATGGTGGATGTTGAGATGGGAGAGAATATGAAGGACGAAGGCCTTGCATAAATTTTTTTTAAGAGTGGTAAGGTGGGAAACTAAGCAAAACCTAACTTCTAGGGAGCCTCCTTGCCAGACACCACCAAGGCGCTCCACCTCATTTTATGAGTATTAGTGGTCATAGCGCTTGATGAATGTCTGTTTGAGGAATGACTGCATAGGAGCTGACGTCGTTTGGCGTTGCTAGCCGACTAAGTGTAGGGTTAACCCTTTCATGCACTGCAGGATAATCATGATCTTTTGTGTTTCATAGGTTCGTTGTCTGTCAAAGAATTTCTCCACCTTTGCAATCCAATACATGGGGTCAGAGTTGTTAAAATATTGTACTTTTAGTGATATGCAAACGTATGTAGCGCCGATGATGGATGAGATACTTGCGGGAACATCAAGAGACACACCGAGGAGGAACAATGACACATTGGCCGACAATGGAGAACTGAGCTGATGGAACAAAGAAAAATCCGATTCACTTATGTTCGGACTAAAGGGAATGTCGGAGGTTACTTCCCTCTGAATTAACAAGAATATACACGAAGCAGACAGAAGAGATGTCACAATTATTTTCTTATTAGACGAGGTGGTTGTCTTACATTGTTGAGGTCCCACCGCATACCCAAGAGTGTATGGGAACTCCCCTTCCCGAACTAAGTGTGTGCTAGCTTGGGGGAAGACAGACAAGGTCACCAAATCTTCAAATGGGCAACTCTTCACGGAGTGTGATCTGTCTTCCACTCTTTACAATGGGGTCCTATTTATAGGCAAAGGAAAAAAGTACCCCTTGATGAGGCAAATTCTGTCTGGTTAGGCCGAGGAGCTGAATTCTGCCGAGCTCAAGTTGATGAACCGAATTCAGTCGAGCCGAGGCCTACCTATCTGAGGCTTGCTGAGCTGAGGCCTTGAGACCGCCGAGCTGGGCTCCTGAGGTCTCTTCCTTGTGCATTTTGATCTCGATGAATTACGAGTTATACATGAGCGCTCAATTATTTTGAGATTTCTCCATCCGAATGTTTATCCATTGCAGGTGGCTTACATGGACACCGTCAACTCCTCATTATTCTCTAGTTGTTGGATGAGGGCTTTTCCCAATGCATCAATGCGTGCCTTGGTCATTCCACGTGTATGAGGCATACACCAGAGGTGGCATCAAAAAAGGGGCAAGCATATTTGCATGGGAGACACTTGGTTAGCCGTTGTGGAACAAGGGAGGAACATCTGCTGCTTAGGCTATTCAAAGCGCAATCGATGCTGAGGAGTACGTTCGTGGCGTGTCATGAGTTCTGTGGTGTGAGTGCAAGATGCTAGTGGTGTGTAGAATTGCCACTTAAAACCAAAACCGCAAACCGAACCGGAACCGCAAAAAACGGACCGAACCGTTCGCAAATTATTCGGTTCCGGTTTGAATTTTGGAACCGTGAACAACATTGGTCAGGGTGGGTTCTTACATTTTATTATCCAGACCGGAACCGGAACCGCAACATACAAATCTCAAGCGGTTCCAAGCGGTTCGGTCCGGTTCAACGAACGACACACACTGATGTTGTGAGAATGCTCCAACCGGCCATGAGAGGAGTCAAATGAATTGAAATACGCTAAGCCGATAAAGGAGGGAAGTGAAATATTAGACCTGGGACTGAAACAGACGTAGCTTTTTTTTGTGGAGTGAAATGAAAAAATGGCTCCTTTTAAGTATAAATAGTGACTAATGATTTTTGCCACCAGTTAAATTAGTTTGTGATTATCTTAAATTTCCGTTGCCGAGTGAAAAATTGGCTCTATTGTTTTTAAA
The DNA here is from genome assembly GCA_039513925.1 of Platanthera zijinensis. NCBI lineage: Eukaryota > Viridiplantae > Streptophyta > Magnoliopsida > Asparagales > Orchidaceae > Platanthera > Platanthera zijinensis. The sequence goes on from CM077096.1 coordinate 27,520,699, forward strand.
GACTTAGTGACTAAACATTTTTGGTCACTAAAAAGACTATAAATAAGTGTCTACATAAATTTTTAGTCATTAATTTTTTATTTTTAGTGACTAAATTTTATATGTGACCACAAGTTAATTAAGCATATTTATTTGGTGACCGAAAATCATAGTTGTCATGATTAGGCGATTAGCAAACCTTAATGACCAAAAAAGTTTCATCACAATTTTTTGGTTACTAGTGTACTAAGCCTCCGACACCATCATTGCCCTTGTCACACGATGTGTGTACATTAACTGTAACATCCCAATTTTGACGTTGCGTTAAATTAAATTTCAGGGTCCAATCGCGAGCAAAATTAATCGAGCCGGTGGAGTTTGGAGGTAACATTATTTTTTAATTAATATCCCTTAGTGATAGTGCTAGCACTCATTTTCAAAAAAAATAAAAATAAAAATAACAATAATAAAAAATGGGTTTTTTCCTCCTAATAAACCGATTCACGGTTATTATAACCGTGAATTAGCGCCCCCATTATTATTGCCTATCGCTCCTGTCGAGCAGGATTATCTCCCGATACACTCGACTGTTCTTCGTGCCAACTGCCGATACCACGGAAAGCTCCGACCGTGAGGCCAGTCCGACGCCTCTTCCTCCTCGTCGGAATCAGGCGATCGCTCCTTATCCTTCCTCCACAGCTCTAGTCGATCCCTCTCCTTCCTCCCTGGCACCATAAGAAGTGGATTTTCAACCCTAGCCGGCGGGAAGAATTTCTGAAATCACCATTTTTGGTTCCGGTGAGTATCATTCCTCTTTATTTTTCTTTCATTTGAGGAAAACATCATGTTTGATACTCAACTATGTTTACTCTTAGTTTCTCTTGCACCAAATTAGGAATCGAGGAATTAGGTCTTTCCCGATCAGAAATCAACTACCTAATTTGGAGTTTAGTCGTTGTTAATTTGTGGTAACGCTCTTGTTTGCGTTCTTTTCCACCATAATTAGTTGTTTGTTAATATTTTGAGAAATTTCCACCGAAACCCTAAAAGGGAAATGCCTAAGTTAGGTTTATCCGTTAGATTTCAGATTTTTGGTGGCCGTTGAAGCAAAGGATTGGAAAAATTCGTAGTGGTCAGATCTTCTGGAAAGAGTTTCATGTCACCTCGCCATGTGCACGAACGCCATAACACCACTGTAAGAAACTCGACTCCTTTTAGTCTAACAATTTATATTATTTTTAATTCATGTATTAACTATGTTGGTTTACTCACTTAGAAATTACAAGTTTCTATAGTCAGAACCTAGTCAACGGGGTAGGTATATGATTAAACTAAGTTAGCAGATTCAGTGTCATGAAAACCCTAAGCCCAGTACTTTTAACTAGAACGCTACTCCGTATTTGACTCACTGAACACTAATTTAAGTTAATTCATAAAAGAAAAGGCGAGGGAGGTTTACCCTCGCGATTATGGTGGAGGTACACCATCGTGTTCTTAGGGTCAGTAGCCCACCGCTTGAACTTCAAGCTCAAGATCGATGACTCTTGCTACTGATATGTAACTCCTTAGATAGGAGTCTGTGTTCCACTTAAGGGACATCCAATCAGGGCACCATCATGTTTGCTACTCAGACTGCAGTCACTAGTTTATGCACAATCGTCCTTAGTGACACATGTTAATAAGATAATATAGAAACTGTTTGAAACTTATGACAGTTATAAGTTCAAACTACAAAAATCAACGATTTGTACAATTGAGACAAGAGTGTCTCAGAGCACACAATTTACCGATTCTTTCTCAGATCATGAACCCAAGTGCTAAGTTTTATGTTAGAGAAATTATGCAAATTATAAATTCAATTAATATTCACTTATAATATTTTCTTTAAGTGTTGCTGGAGAGAGTAGTTTTTCTTACTCTCCAGCGGGCCTGAACAATTTGAAACTTGTTTTTACAGGGAGCTCCGGTCAGGGGATCCACTTAGGATAGACGGCGCAGTTTTCACAGTCGTCAGTTTTGTACAGTTGTACCACTGTTGTTGTACTTTGCTTTTATTTGCAGACATTATGTATTTGTTGTACTTCACTCATGATTTGTTGTATCCGTTTACTTTAGACTGACAATATATTAGTTTCATAGTGTTATTTTCTGTTCTAGTTGGCTCTGTGAATTCAACATTGTGAGGCAGACTTTTACCCATAGTTAATATTTCTTACTCTACTTCCGCTATAAGTTTTCTTTTAGCGCTTTTAATTTGCCTGCTTTATACCAGTTTATATACCGTTACTTGACTTACTTTTTTATCATGGGCCCGACCGGACTGCTGATTTTCTATTAAACTAGGTTGTGGTGTTACATTAGCCATGTACCCATACTTGTCTTCCCGCTGTCCGACTCTGTAATAGTCACATTCATTAAGTCCTTTTGAGTAAAAAATGAATACAGGAAATCCACAAAGTTCAAAAGTGTAAAACTAAAATTTTATATGCATCAACTATTTTATTGCATGTAGAATACTCCTCTCTATTGGATTAATCATGGTGGCCCAAAAAATTGGAAATGGCAGACCAACTTTTTTTCATGGGATTGGGAAATTTAATATATTGGGGAGTTAATATAGTTTGAGGTATGATGAATTTAATGACAATAAAGTTTGAATACTACGGATTTAATTAAAAAGAGAGAGATGAGTGTAAATTTCTTCCACGTGGGGAGGAGGAATGTGGTGGAGGTCAAATTCATGTGGAGTAAAGATTAAATGAAGATGCAATAGTAAACAATTGCTAAAAAGTCATAAAGTTTAATTTGAAGAGATTCACTTTCGTTCATCCCAACTTATACTAAGTTGAACCGCATAGTTTTGTCCTTTTCCATTGGTGGCCTACGAGCACTTCCCAGGTGGCCACTCATCTCAGGAGCACTCTCACCGATGCCTAACTATGAAGTTTCTAACATAACTCTACCATTTGCTCTGAAAAGGTGCATCTAATATTTGATTGTTCAAATTATTACTTAAGCACAACCTTTCCCTCTAATTCTGATGTGAGATTATGCTCATTCTTGCACCTCCTTTCACCTATAATCCTGTCAGGAGTTACTTTTTCTGGGCTACACTGCTCCGCTCCCGCAGACACTCTCTATCCTCATCGGATTCAGGATGTTACATGCCCATCTTTTGCATGGTTCATCTCCGAATTACACCTCGTACTGCAGAAGGTCTAATATTAGTATCACTTGTAACCAGTGGCAGATCCAGAAAATTAATATTGGGGGTGCACAAAATTGTTTTTTGAATACGCCACTGAGTTCTAAAAATTTTAACATGGGGGGCCAATCATCAACTTCCTTCAAATTTTTTTTTAAATGTTTCCATCTTATCAGAGCTATTTCTCCCTCATCTGACCACCGTTTTTGACGTATAAGTAGTTAAATTTCATTGCCTCGACGAGAGGAATCCAAATACACTAAACATTTTGAAAAATAATGGGGGGGGGGGGGAGGGCAGTGTCTCTCGAGCCCCCCTCTGGGTCCGCCCCTGCTTGTAACGACTCAACCACCATAATATCAGAAGTATTTTTCTTTTTGGTTCATCCTAGCCCATAATAAACTAAACTACACTAGTTTGTCTTTTTCCATAGGTGGCCTACGAACACTTCCCAGGAGATCAACCTTCTTAGGAATATTCCCATTGGAGAACAATTAATTACAGAGTTTCCTACACAACTCTACCACATGCTCTAAAAAGGCGCTTTTGATATTTAAGAGTTTAAATTATTACTCAAGTCCAACAACTTTCTCTCTAATTTTGATGTGAGATTCAATTTATTTCTGCACGTTCATTCACCTAGAAGCCTTCCATCCTTGAAGCTTGTCATCCTTGAAACTTGCTATTACAAGCTTACCATCCTAGAAGCCTATCATCCTAAAAGTCTTCTAGGAGCTGCTTTGCTTGGGCTACACCCCCCAAAGACATTCCCCACCCTCATAAAACTGCCCTCATCAGATTCAAGAATTTACACAAATGACTCAATGTTGGCCAATATACCTAAAGTTTAATAGAAATAATTTTTTTACTTTATAAATACATTAGATTCATACTATTTAACCTACCATGCTCCTGCATTAACAGATCTTTTTCAGGACCTCATATTTATATCAAGCTGCCAAAGATGCTTAATTGCTGATAACCTATAGTGTGCTACAAGTGTTAAAATGGGCACTAGTATCATGTAAAGTATGATGCTGTGTTTGCCCTGTGGTAAAGCTACAACAGTCATTTGATTATGATAAGCTTCCTTCATTATTTCATGGGTCCAACCGTTGAAGTTAGCTATGTTGTTAAATACATTGGTTCTTGTAAATATAGATCAATAATGTTCCAGTATAGTAACTCAAGAAAGTTCTTACTTGTTTCTACTTTGAAAATTTTAACAGTAATTTTATACAGTTACATTGTATTTTTTTTACTCTTATCCTTTTCTCTATAACTTTTTAGGTTAAATTGACAATAATGATCGAGGACCCTAGAGATGTCGAAAGGAAGAGAATGCTTGGCATTGAGGATGCAGATGAGGTGACTCGGGATGACTTGGCTTCTGCCCTGGAAGATGTATGTTCTTTGGCACTAAAAGATGCACTTTCGTTCTTGATTTAGCTTCCTTTCTATCAACCATTGTGCAAAAATATTTTGAAAAATAACAAATTTAGATATTATTTGTTAATTACTTAATTATGTCTCGAATCCTAACCCAAAGACGACGATTGACGCTGATCTCAACCCGCGGGGTCCAGGGCCGCAGCTCTGTACGGAGTGATATATAAACTCCTTGTTGTTCTAGGGTTTGGATCATTCTGAAATTCAGAAATCCGCCCACTTTCTGTAACCGCCTCTGTTCTTGATCTAGTAAAAAACGGACTCCGTGGACAGCCAATCTTTGGGAGAACCATGTGAATCTGCGTCTTCTGTGTTGTGATTTTCTGTTTGTTCGATCTTTCTACTATCGTTTCCTCAACATTATTGTCAAAATGGCTTTCTGACTAGTAGAGTAGTAGGCTATTTCTGAGCTAAAGTGAAAGACTGACTGCTGAAGCACTCTAGTAAATATAGATAATATCTTGGAAATCTATCTTTTACTCTTATGTTTCAAGCCACTCTAGTTAGTAACGTGAATCCAATCCTTGACTCCTTACATCTCTTTCTTTTTCTCTTCCCTCTCCCTATGCATCTCCTAAAGCAATGAACTAGTTATTTGCATAATTCTAGGTTGTTTTGTGAACATTTGTTATATATTGGTAAAAACAAGCATAATGCTCTGTGGAATCGTGGTGCTTTTTGTCAGGTCCATGAAGGAAGAATTCCGAAGAACCGTGTTGCACTAAGATTACTCGCTGAGGAGATTATTAATTGGCCCAATCTTGAGGTAAACCCGTGATTTCAATTTTGTTCCAATGGTGATGCGAATTTTGTTAACTTTTTCTTGTAAATTTAGAATAATGTTAATATTAAAAAAGGCCTTTATTAGTCAGCATGCGAAGATCGAGAAGTGTAGTGGGCATAGGGGACTGGCGCAGTTGCCTTGAAAAATATATGAAATTTTTCAGTTTATTTAATTTGGAAATTGTTTGATTATTTAAAACTTTGTTATCCTATTACCTCTATTACCTCCACCACGCCGTGTCCGCTGCTCGTATTTTTTAATGATCGTCAGGAGAAAAACTACAATTTATTCGGCCTAGCGTAAGTGACAACAAATAATCAATAATCTAAAATAATTAATTGTGTAAAATATTAAATATTATTTCTTTTGGCGGAAAACTGTTTTATAAAAATTTAGTATAAAAATTATTGAAGCCCGGCATGTTAATGTGATAAATGCCTTGTAGTGCAATATATTAGGATTTGGATGACTATTATATTATTTTCTGCTCAATTTAAATCTCCCCTTTTTTATATATTTAATTTAAATCTCTCTCTCCCACGTGAAACTGTGAAAGCATTCCTCTCTCTTCTCTCCCTCTTCCTCTCTCTCTCTGCTAGCATTCACTCTCTCTCTCCCACACGAAACGCCTCCTCTCTTCTCTCTCTCCCTCTCTCTCGGCTGTGACGAAATTTTTTTTTTTTTAAAATTGAAAGGGTATTTTGCGTATTGCTAATGTTTTACCAAAGGCTAGTTATTCTTTATATAATACTATACATATATATATATACTTTAATAACATAAATGTGTTGATCCATTCAACATTAATATTTTTCGAGACCTACCTGTTCTTTTTGTGGGTGCCTAGTAGCAACAACTTTAGGTTGTCCAAATGATTATTGGGTTTCAATTTTCTCTTTTCAATATTAGAAAATCTTTAGACATTAAACCCTGTTGATTTGGAACACAAAGTGCTGATATACAGAGATCCTTTTGAATTTTTATCAGCAACTGAATTAAATTGGAAATTTTTATCTTAAATTTTATAATTTAGGGTTTTCTTGTTTTAGTTAGGGATTGTATTTACTTGCCTGCTTGCCTATGATGATCATCTGTTTCCATGAAGTTATTTTTCTATTTTTAGGTTTGGCTATTTTGGAGTTTCCTTGTGTTGAAGAAATTGTAATGAAATGACCATTTAAGACTTAGGCTCCTTTTGGGAGGACTTATTTTCACCGGTCAAGCGGTCACGACCGCATGAACCAGACCTTAATTAAGGTTCGGTTCATGCGGTCGTGACCGCTTGACCGGTGAAAATAAGTCCCCCCAAACGGAGCCTTAAGATGCTCATGTAAAGCCCTCTTAGGAATTAGTCCTACACCTTAGGATAGAGTTTAGTCTCTCCTCTCTCCTCCTATTTATATGTACAAATACTTATGTTGTATGGAGTGAAGAATATACGAGAATTTAATAAATTGTTGATTTTTCTCTCTTCTTGCACTTTTTTCTACATGGTATCAGAGCTAATCGATCCTAAAATTTTTTTGATCTTGCTCTTACCCGTTCCTGCTCTTCTCGGCGGTATCCGAGGGTCTCTTCCCTCAAATTTTCCTTTTTCCGTCTCTGCTACCAGACTTCCTCTAACCGCAACCTTGCTTTGCGAGGTCCACCTCTCTCGGTGCGTCTTTATTCCGGGTTTTATAGATCTCTCCCTGCTACCAACTAGGCCCCACCTGAAGTGTGGTTTCTGCGGTCCCTGCGATCTGTCCTTCCTCTAGCCGCACGGCTCACCTGCTCGTGTTTGCTTCCGCCTCTTGCTCGCGTGGACGAGATCACCACTCCCCCAGCCCGCCATTTTCGCCTGGCCGCTGCTGACGCCTCTTCAAACCTCTCAGATCGCCACTGCCATCTCCTCTTCAAGTCGCCTCGGGTTCCTTCCTATGACCAAAATTGCTTCTGCCCGCAATTCCTACCCGTAATTTCCCGGTGTTCCCGAGCCTTGCCTGGTTTGTCTGCTGCTTCTCCTGCTTTCCGCTTGCTCACTCCCTTGTTTCTCTCCGCTAGCTTCGAACATTGTTTGTCGCGGCCATAATTTCTTACCGCATTTTCTTGCTGCTGGTCTTCTGCCATAGCTCCCAGTCGAAGATCCCAACAATTCTTTGCCACAGGTCCTTGCCGCACACTCCCAGCGCTCCTTTGCCGCACCCTCCTAGCGCTTCTTGCCGTCATTCCCCTGTCACAACTTCTGCTTGCCGCGTACTGCTCGACGGTGCTTCCTTGTCATAGTAGCCTGACCACAGATCTCCTTCGCAAGCTCCTGATGCTACTCTCCTGGCTGCTCAAGTCGCCATTCTCCTCCCATCATGCTACTGCTTATGTCCGGTTCTTTGTTTGTGGTCTGCCGATCATGCGAATTTCTGAGCTTATTCTAGCTCCTGTTCCCGCTTTGAAATCACCGTTCTTCATGATGAACTCCGACACCTGCGAGAGCAAATTGCTCACACCTCTGGACCCGTGGCCTCTTCGTTCCATACCGGCTTTGCATCTTACCCTCTCGTCTTCCCTTGGATTATGGACTCCGACGCTACCAATCACGTCTCTTCGCAAAAACCCGCTCTCTACATCGATGTTCCTATTCCAAAATGCATCACAGTTGTGAATGGCGCTACCTCCTGTTTATGGATCCAGAGATCTTGTTATGACTCCTTCCCTCTCGTTACGATCTGTTCTTCATGTCCTTGCCTCTTCCTTTAATCTTCTCTCTGTCAGTCATCTTACTTAGGAGCACGATTGTTTTGTGACTTTTACCTCATCTTCTTTTGTGGTGCAGGATTGACGGATGTGACATGTCATTGGTACCAGTCGATTGTCAAATGAGCTCTACACTTTGTACATTCCCGCCTTCGTGTTATCCTCGGCGACTTCCGTTGACTGGTGTCGTCAACTGGGTCATACTCCTCTTCCTATCCTCCGCAAAGCCTTTTCTGATTTCCGTTTGCTGAGTTTCAGTGTGAAACTTGCTGCATTTATGGCAAGCAACACCGATCTACCTTCCCCCCTAATTGTTCTCGGAGCTCGGCATCGTTTGAATTGATTCACTTAGATATTTGAGGTCCGTATAAAACTGCCAGTTTGTCTGGCTATCGGTACTTCCAAACCCTTATTGACAATCATTCTCGCATCCCCTGGTTATACTTCATGAGTAATCGCTCTGAGGTGTTACGTTACTTCTGCTCCTTCATCACAGAAACTCGTACCCAATTTTCTAGTACCATTAAGATTCTTTGTACTGATAATGCCCGTGAGTATATTAGTCTCAAATTTCAGGACACCTGCAATCTCCTCGGCATTATTCATCAAACCTCCTGTGTCTATATACCACAACAAAATGGTGTCGCCGAGCGAAAGAATCGTCCTTTTCTGGAGGTTGCTCGCTCACTTATGTTCTAAATGCACGTTCCCAAACAGTATTAACACTTAGCTATTTCCACCACGTGCTATTTAATTAATCGTATGCCATCGTTCATCCTCAACTTTGCTACTCCCTTCTCTATTTTGTATCCTTCCATACCTCCCTTCTCCCTCCCTCCTCGGGTCTTTGGATGCCCCTGCTTTGTCCATCATCTCAAACCTCCAGTCGATAAGTTGGCCCCTCGCGCTACCAAATACATCTTTGTTGGGTACTCTCGTATACAGAAAGGTTACGTTTGTCATTCTCCTACCATTGAGAAAACAATCACCTCTGCTGATGTTATTTTTTTTTGAGGATCAACCGTTTTATTTAGCTACTCCTAAGGCTATCTCTCCCACGAATCTCCCACATCCAGCTGTTCCCACTCACACTTCTCCTCCCTTGATTCCTATCCCTAATCGGATGCCACCCCTTCCTCCTTAACCGTTTTAGCATAAAGTTAAATTATATTTTTCCCTTAATTTGATTTTAATCATGTCTTTTTAGTTTTCATCAGAAGCGGTAAAAGTTACATCAAGAATAACAACTTACTTTCCTGCAAAATTATAATTGAAATAAATAATTTAGCTATACTTCCAGACAATTTTAGATCAATTTTAATACAATTTATATTCATGAATCTGCAGACCTTTTTCTTTTTCTATTTGGGAATTGAAAATTCATGAAGGCCCAAGATTCCTTGAAATTAAAATCTGAAATTTGGAATTAGTTAAATCCACTGCTTGGTTGAATGTAGTTTGAGGATTCCACTGAATTCAAAAGTCACACATTGTATTTTTGTCCGGTGACGATTTCTTTTCGCACATGAAATGAGTGCAAATGATATCATTCATTTGTAAAACAAGTCATTTCATTTTTTAGAAAGCTCATGGGGTATGCACAAGTAGAAGTCTCTTGGTGTGTATTTTTGTATGTACTTTAAAAGTCCCAGCTCATGTTAAATGGTACCATGATTGCATCTCCATTTGGCCGTGTAATGGATTATTGCTTCACCATTATCGTGGATATAGCTTCATATAAACATTCTTTTGAGTATCCGTTTCTTCGCTGCTTGCGGTGTTAAAAAAACACGAACATATGCACAATAAAGCTTATTCAATCTCAGTGGAAGATGGTCGATCCTATCTTTGACGGAGCCAAGTCTTGTTATAGACTAGCTCGATATGATTCAAGCAAACACAAGATCTAATGGGATGAATTTTATTTTAAAATATATCTCAGAAGACATTTTTTAGTCTAACATACATACAGATGTATGCACTAATACACAGATTCTTAATATAAATACATAGATGTGATCATACATTAATTCCAATATAAATACATCCGATCTCTGGTTAACTTGACCTGATCCGGCTCAACAAAATTCAATTTCAGCTTAAGCTGGGTTGGCTTATTAGTTAGATCACTAATTTTGACTCAGAGCTTAACCTACCGCAGCCAAAATTCGATCAAATTATCGAATAATCTTTGATCCAACACACAGCCATAATCAGGGCTGCCTTTGTACTTAGATATTTACTGAACTGCACTTAATGTTATCCAACCTTGTCTACAGGTTGAAGCACCAAAGAGTAAGCGCACTAGATCATTGTATGCTAAGGCTACAGACACTGGAGTTGATCCTCGCGAAGCTGCTAAGAGGCTCAACGTTGACTGGGACAAAGCAGCAGACATCGAAGCTGTGGATGAAGATGATGATATAGAAGTTCCATCAGTTGTGGTAAACACTTTGTCAATCTCTTTTCTTTTAGTTCTATAGCATAATAATCTCCGACTCAGATCATCTCCTTCTAACAATTTCAATGATATCTGCTCCCGGGATTTGCTACCTATTCATGCTGTACTTGATCATCATGCCTTAGTTTGAGAAAACAGTTTACGCACATGAACTGTTGGTATTGGGTGTGCAAATAGCGCAAATTGGTTTACCGATAGCAGGTCTTCTCTTTTTGTATTTAGTCCTACACCGCTAGTACGATGTTGTAGTTCTCCTTGTATGTGTATATATCGAAGCAAGATGTAAAGGTTTTGAATAGAAATAAAAGACTTGGTATCAGAGGTAGGTTTTGTAAAAAAAAAAACAATCTCCTCAAATCCCGCTTCTTCCTGATCTCAGCCTTGACAGTTTCCTTTTTTTCCCTTCTTACCTTTCCTGGCAGTGTGCGGAAAGGAGAGTTGTGAAAAGGGAGATGCATCTTTGCACGTGTAAAGGGAGAAGTATAGTCGTGCGGGATTGCGTAAGTGCTGCAAGAACAGAGGGAGGAAGATCGCGCGCGCAGGAAGCATCATCGCACGACACTTCTGGGAAGAGAAACAACACGGCGGACGGGCGTAGGCCTCAGTAATCGCAGGGAAAGACGCGACCGGCAGACGATTTCGCATAGGCTTTGCGCACATCGGAATCTTGTTCGCAGAAACAACTCTCTCGTGCGCAGGTCCTCTAGTGCAGAGGCTTCTCGTGTGACTATCCTCAAGAGGAAGAGGAAGAATCGGCGCAAGCCCTCACAGAGGCTTCTCGTGTGCACAAAAAGAGGGTGCGGCCCGCAGCGGGAGAGGAAGAACGCGCAGTTCGTGGGTACTCAGGGACTTCTCCTTCTCGTGTGCGCAGGGGGAAGGAGCAGTAAGCAGTGGAAGGAGCAGTACGTGTGCGGAAGAAGTAGTACGCGTGTTTGAAGAGGAATTGGCCACGCGCTCTCCTTGCGACAGTACGCGTGCAGGGAGAAGGATCCTTGGAGCGGCTCTTCGTGCGCAGTGGGAGTGTCACTGTGTGAGGACTTCTCGGTGCGCGTTTTCTGGAGGAATTCATTTGCTCATGGAGAAATTGGTTGCCAAGATGGAGGAAGTGAATTTAAAAGTGTTCTTCGAGTTCCTGCGGATGTCAAAGGGCGAGGGATTGGCTCAGTCGCTGTCGCCTCTGGTAAAGTTCGATCTTCCCCTTGTGGAGCTGAAGCTCGATGGACTAGCTACATATTTAAGTTGGTCGCGTCGGGTGAAAATGACACTCTCCGGAAGGAACCTAGAGGCCTATCTGATTGGCGAGAAGAGGGAGCCAGAGAAGGACTCAGATGGGTACAATGAATGGAAGACTACATACAGTCTGTTACACACCTGACTTCCAAACTTAATGGTCGTGTCTATCCCTATCACGGTGGATGACATAGAAACTTTAAGCGATGTTTGGGTGAAATTACAGAGGCTCTATGCAGGAGTCGACAACAACATGCACATGTTTCAGATCGAACGTGAGATTGAGACTGTAATCCAAGGAGATCGTTCGATTCAGGAGTATGCCACAAATCTCGAGTGACTGTGGGCAGACTATGATTATTTCTCACCAACCGTATGCTGCAAAGATTCTGAATGCACTAAAGGGGAGCGAGATGCTCAGCGGAGGACCATGCACTTTATGTGGGGGTTGAACCCAACATTCGAGCAAAGAAAAGCAATGTTGCTTGCTCAGCCAAAGATTCCTACTTTGGATGAGACAATTTCAGCTATGATGCTGGAGGAGATCCAGATTAGGCTCTAGTCAGGTGAAACCATTTTTCTAGGGGGAAATTGGCTCTAGCAGTCACTAATCAAGGGCACGCATGATACAAGAGCGAGACGTGACAATGTTATAATTGTGGTGAAATAGACCATCTCTGACTGTCTTGCCCCAAGCCACCATAGGAGGGGGATGTAGGTGGACGAGGAAAGTTTGTAAGTCGTGGACACGACCGTGGAGGTCGGAGAGGTGGTGGTCGAGGAAGCTATCAGACAAATTTGATGATGAACGACGAAGTGAAGGAAGAAGGTATTGCTGATATGGGTCACCCAAAGGAGCAGGAGATTTTGGATGCATATCATCAACTGATGCAAAGGAAGCAGAAATGTGTGATGGATGTCATACCCACTCCAACATCCTCTAGGGGTAACATTGCCTCTTTTGCTCACTCCGACACAAGTACATAAGATACATGTGTCCTCACATCTATATCCATCGCTGGATCACCAGAGTGGATAGTCGATTCTAGCGCCTCCCAACATGTTACTGAGAATACTAGTGAATTTCTTTCATATACTCCCCCATTAGTCCCAAAACACATTCAAACTGTCGATGACACGTCTCAACCTGTGGTTGGTAAGGGTACCGTACAGTGTACCAACACCTTGACTATGTCCAATGTGTTTTGCATGCCCTTTTCCCATAATTTTTTTATCTATTACTGTTATTATATCTCAGATAAAGCGTGTTATCTTGTTTGATATTCCAAAGGTGATCTTGCAGGAGAAGGAGACTGACAGGAACTTGAGACTGACACATGGTGTAAGGGCTTGTGGTACCTGGATAGGGAAAGCTTGGACTCTACCCTTTCTACACTGATAGAGGATACTGTAGGAGTTGAAAGGAGCGTGGAGGACCAACTCATACTTCATCATAGGCTTCTGGGTCATCCTTCATTTTCTGTTTTGAGTCAAATGTATCTGCTTTTGTTTGAAAAAGTCAATAAAAAAACTTGTATGAGATGCATATGACCTGAGAAAGCATATCAGAAACTCCTACTCAAGTTCCTGTAAAAGGAGTTCTAATTTATTTGGTCTGGTTCATTTGATGTCCGGAGACCATGTCCCACACCTATTGTGAATGAATTTTGATATTTCGTGTCTTTTATTGATTGCTTTTCACGTATGACTTGGCTATACCTAATGAAAAATAAAAGTGATATATTTGTCTGCTTCAAGAATTTTCATAAAGAGTTCAAACGCAATACGGTGCAGTGGTGAATGTGTTGAGGTCAGACAATTAGAGTGCACTAACAGGGCATTTGAGGAGTACTTGTCCTCACATGGGATCCAACACTAAATCACTTACCCATACACACCAGAGTAGAATAGAGTAGCTGAACGAAAGAACCGACACCTTGTTGAAGTAACCCAGAGTATGATGATTTTGATGAATGCGCCGAAGCATTTGGGGGGCAAGCTGGTCTGACAACAACGTATTTGATCAATCAGATGCCCTTGCGAGTCTTAAATTGGAAATCTCCGGTTGAGATGCTACGGGGAAAAAGTGGAGATACACTTCCCCTTAAAACCTTTGGATGCGTATGCTTTGTGCAAGACAATATACTAAATTTGGGAAAGTTGGATCCAAGGTTTCTGAAATGTATTTTTGTTGGGTATTCAACTACCCAAAAGGGGTATGTATGTTGGAGCCCAGTAGAGAGGAGATTGTTTGTTAGTATGGATGTCACATTTCGCGTGCATGAACCATATTATTCCTCTCTAGTTGATTCACCGTTTGGGGAATCACTAATTACAGATAGTTAGAGGCAAGAAGAGGAGGCTAACAGTAGTGGTGAGAAGCAAATAATAAGTATCCCTTATTCTGTGTTGCCAAACATGGAGTCAGGTGTGATACCAGTGTATGAGCAAAATGCAACTGTGGAAAGTGGTCCTCACATCCAGGGGGAGCAGACAGTATATATACGAAGGAAGTAGAGTGAGACTACAATGCTTACAAAGCCACCCGTGCTGAGTCCTTTGTCACTGCCTACTCCGTCTCCTGTGACACTGATTCCATTAATCTCTACATCTGAATTCACAGGTGATATAATTCCTTATCTCACTACCTCTACTCCCATACTGGTAAGGAGTACTCGTAAGAATGCGGGAGTCTCACCTGATCGATATGACTTTACTCATGATATTGCTATATTTGTTTCCTACTCTCATATATCACCTGTACATGGGGGATTTATTGCATCGTTGGACATAGTCTCTATTCCTAAGTGTTGGCAGGTGGCTAAGGAGGATCCACGATGCAAAACTGCAATGCTAGAAGAACTTGGGGCATTAAAGAAGAACAAAACCTGGGATCTTGTGTCGTTATCACCGTGAAAAAGAGCAGTTAGGTGCAAGTGGCTTTTCACCGTGAAATGAAACTCAAAAGGACAAATCGAGCGCTATAAGGCCTGATTGGTAGCAAAAGGGTACAGTCAGACTTATGACATCGACTATGATGAGACCTTTGCACCCGTCGCAAAAATAAGCACGGTACAAACACTGATATCTTTGGCGGCAAATGAGGGATGAAAATTACACCAGCTTAACGTGAAGAATGCCTTTCTTCATGCGGATATGTTGGAAGAGGTGTATATGGAAGTACCATCGGGCTTTGACATAAAATAAACAACACGGAAGGTTTGTAGACTCAAGAAGTCACTATATGGGTTGAAGTAGTCCCCTCGAACTTGGTTTGACATGCTTAGGAGAGCCATGACAGTCATAGGATATCAACAAACCAATGCTGGTCATACCCTGTTCTTTAGGAGGTATGAAGCTCACATCACAGTACTTGCTATGTATGTGGATGATATGATCATCACAGGAGATGATGAGAATGAAATTGCTCAGCTTAAGAGTAGATTGGGTAAGAAATTTGAGGTGAAGGTCTTGGGTCAACTACGATACTTTCTTAGGATTGAGGTAGCCTGTGGTGCATGAAGAATTGTTCTATCTTAACATAAATATGTGTTGGACCTACTCAAAGAGATAGGTATGATGGGTTGCAGACCTGCCATTGCTCCTATTGATTAGAAGATCAAACTTGTATGGAGGCAGGAGAGCCAATTGATAGAGAAAGGTACCAGAGGCTGGTAGGTCGACTAATTTATCTGGGTCACACCCGTCCCGACATATCTTTCGTCGTGAGCGTGGTGGCTCGTTATATGCATGATCCTAGGGAGTGTCACTTGGGGTTGTATATTAAATTTTTCAATACCTGAAGAGCGCACCCTGGAAGAGACCGATCTTTCAGAAGAATGAACATCTAAACATCGAGGGCTATTCCGACTCTGACTGTGCTAGCTGTGCAGATGACAAAAAGTCAACATCATGATATTGCATGTTTGTAGAAGGCAACCTTGTCTCCTGGAAAAGCAAGAAGCAGATTGTAGTTGCGAGATATACTTTTGAGATAGAGTACAGGGCCATGACCTTAAGCGTAGGGGAGATGTTATGGCTGAAAGCCTTGCTAGTTGCACTCAAGATAGATCAAGGAGGACAGATGACACTGTGGTGTGATAACAAGTCAGCTATTAACATTGCAAATAATTCTGTCCAATATCATAGAACTAAGCATATAGAGATCAACATATTCTTTATCAAAGTAAAGCTGGATGGCTGAACACTAAAGTTGGGACATGTTGCTACAAAAGAGCAAGTGGCTGATTGTCTAACCAGAAGACTTAGCTCACTGGACTTATGTAGATTGAGTGACAAGACGAGCTTAGTGAATATATTTCGCCCACTTTGAGGGGGAGTGTTGGTATTTGGTGTGTAAATAACACAAATTAGTGTGCCGATAGCAGGTCTCCTCCTTTTGTATTTAGTCCCACACCGCTAGTACGGCGTTGTGGTTCTTTTTGTATATGTATATATAGAGGCAAGATGTAAAAGTTTTGAACAAAAATAAAAGTCCTTTTTTCAACTTGAACAAATGGCATCATTTTGGCAAAATAACATGCTGGTCCTTATGTTCAAAGCTTTGTTTGGAACAATTGTGATGTTTGTGTGGTGTTGGTTTGCCAATGTTTGGAATCTTAGTAGCAAATTTGACCCAAATTTTACTTTCTATGGTCCAGGCATTCTTGACCATTAAAGCTTGACCAAACATGCAAGATTTTGGAGACGTCCTAAAATGTAGTTCTGGAAAAATAATATTTCTAACCACACCTACCCAAACACAACTTGTGTCTTTCATTGCTTCATTCACGACCACCACCGCATCCCAACCACTCTCCCAAACAAAGATTAAATTGTGTTTTATGTTGGTCTATGTTTTCTATGGGTCTCCATTTTGGCGCTTCTTAATACAAGATTCTTTCGTGGTCCTTTGTTAATACATCAGCTAATTAAGTTTTAAAACCCGACAAAGATACCCATACAATTCTACTCCATTTTATGTTGTGAAATACGTCTAATAAAAAGAAATAATTTTATTATATATATAATACAAATATATGGACACATTTATAATTGTGAGTAACAATTCAACTTTAAACCACAATGTGAGACTAAGGCTCTGTTTGGGAGGACTTATTTTCACCGGTCAAGCGGTTACGACCGCATGAACCGGACCTTAATTATGGTCAGGTTCATGCGGTCGTAACCGCTTGACTGGAGAAAATAAGTCGCCCCAAACGGAGCCTAAGTTATACATGATGCTTTTAATGGGCCATAAAAGTGGGCCTGACCTTTAAATTGTACTTCAAATACTCTTCTTCTATAGTCCCCCGCAAGCTGGAGCTTACAGATCGTAAAATTCAATCTTGGAAACGAATTGACGATGGAGTGGGCAAGGCAAGGACTTCGTGAAGATTTCAAAGATTTGATCAGCAATGGGAATATGTCAAAGATCAATTTTGCAGAGTTAAACTTTTTCTGTCCGAATCCTGTTTATTTTCACTCACCTTAGTATTTCTGATGAAGTAACAATCTACTTCAATATACTTGGTTTGTTCATGGAAACCTTGATTTTTATCGATACGGAGAACAACTTGACTATCGCAGATTCACAGTAGATTATTGTTGGAGAGATAAGAGAAACACCAAGATCAGAATTGGCGTATGCTATCAAATGATACTTAGCCTCAACAGATGAGCGTGCCACAACCGTTTACTTCTTGCTTTGTCAGGTGACAAGGTACTCTCTAAAATACACGCAATAGCCACTTGTTGAACGACGTTCATTGATGAACTTGTATAATCCACATCAGAATAAATAGTCAATGATAGGGAAGAAGATGACTTATACACAATCCCTTGACCTGAAGCGTGCTTTAAATATCGAAGGATTCACTTGATTTCGTGAAGATGGGATGCCCAAGAAGCATGCATGTACCAGTTAATCACTCCAACAACGAATGAAATATTTGGTCGAGTTATAGTCAAATAGATATGCTTGTTGAGTAGGCGATGATAGTACTCAAGATTAGGTAGGAGAGGATTAAAGTTAGACTCGTGAGTACAGAGCTTTTGATTTGTATCCATTGGTGTGTCAACTAGCTTACAACCCAAGTATCTGACATCATGTAGAAGATCTATGTAATACTTTTGTTGAGACAAAATAAGCTCATCATACCTGTAAGCTACCTCAATACCTAAGATGTATTTGAGGCACCTCAAATCTTTGATTTGAAAGCGAGAAACCAAGTGCTTCTTGATCATAGAGATATCATTTAGATCATCTACTGTAATGATAATATCATCAACATACACAAGAAGGATCATGTTGGTACCCTAGTTGGATTTGAGTTTAGTCCTCTCCTTTGTGCCCCTGACCCAAGAAATATCTATGGTCAATGGTTAGGAGTCTAGCTGTAGGGTCCTCGCTTTTCCAAATTGAGAATTTGGTTAAGTAGGTTTTTCGTTCGACTATAGTCGAACGCCGTTCGACTATCGTCTATCGGCTGATCGACGATCGTCTATCAGTTGGTCGACGCTGATAGTTCGACTATCTGTTGATAGCTCGACTATCTGTTCTGCGCTAATAGTTCGACTATCTGTTGATAGCTCGACTATCTGTTCTGCGCTGATAGTTCGACTATCTGTTGATAGCTCGACTATCTGTTCTGCGCTGATAGTTCGACTATCTGTTGATAGCTCGACTATCTGTTCTGCGCTGATAGTTCGACTATCTGTTAATAGCTCGACTATCTGTTCTGCGCTGATAGTTCGACTATCTGTTGATAGCTCGACTATCTGTTCTGCGCTGATAGTTCGACTATCTGTTGATAGCTCGACTATCTGTTCTGCGCTGATAGTTCGACTATCTGTTGATAGCTCGACTATCTGTTCTGCGCTGATAGTTCGACTATCTGTTGATAGGTCGACTATCTGTTCTGCGCTGGTAGTTCGACTATCGGTTGATAGGTCGACTATCTGTTCTGCGCTGGTAGTTCGACTATCTTTTGATAGATCGACTATCTGTTTTCTGAGGTAGGTCGACTATCTGCTTGATAGGTCGACTATCTCTGTGCGCTTGATAGCTCGACTATCTGTCCTAGATAGATCGACTATCTGATAGTTCGACTATCTGTCCTGATAGTTCGACTATCTGCTGCGGTAGCTCGACTATCTGTTTGATAGCTCGACTATCTGGATCGTTCGACTATCTGCCCGATAGTTCGACGATCTCCGTGCGTCGTTCGACGATCTTCGAAGGTCGTTCGACGTTTTCTGTCTGCCTTTGTATTTTGTATTTATTTATTATATTTAATTAATTAATACATTTTCTGGCACAGTATTTTAAGCTGTATGATAATATTTCCAGGCATTATTTGCTCTATTCTTTTTGCCTGAGTTCAAATCTTTTTAAGATAAAGTTGTTTGTCTTATTAGCTGTCATTTTAATTTACTTTATCTATTGTCAGCCCTTTATAGCCGTTAGACTGAAAAGTCTTCTTTTGCTATAAAGAGATTGTTTCTGATGTGACTTTATTTAGTCCTTCTGTTATCTGATTTAAGCCAGCAGCTTCTTAGAAAGTGATTTATTCCCTTTATAGAATGTTTTGCTGCAGAGATATTTCTGTCTTCTTGATATTTACAGCCCAGGTCTCAAGGCTTAGAAGAAGACAAATAACTCAAATGGAAGAGAGCCGTTGCTTGCTGATAATATTTAAAGGACCCTTTGAAGAAGGATTGAAGCTAGTGTTACACACATATTCTCAAGCACTCAAGCCTTCATCAAGCTCAAGCTTCCTGCTCTCAGCAATCTCCATCTAACTGAGAAGTGTTAAGATCTTCATCTCTTCTTCACCTGAGTTCTCCTGCTTTTAGGAAGTTCAACTCAGAGTTCCTTTGAAGAAGAAGAAGAAGAAGATAGCTGCTTGAAGAACTTTGATTTTATTATTTCTTTTCTTCCTGTAGCTTTTTCCTTCAGAACTTTCTGAAGAGTTTCTCTGCACTGAAGCAAGACTTCACCTGGACATTCTTGAGCCAGGGGGAGCCTTGATTCTTTAGAGCATTCTAGCTCAGTGCAAGCTTTTGTGCTTCTCTAATCTATTGTAAAATAGAGAAGACATCTTAACCTTCTTCCCCCTCCTGTACAGGGTTATTACTCCCTTCAAAAGTATCCCTTGGTGGCAGGGCACCTGATCAAAAACCTGTGCTTGGTTTTTTAGACACCTGATCAAAAGTCTAAAGGGTTTCTGAATCTACCTGAATCAGATTCTGTTGGTGGCAGGGCACCTGATCAAAAACCTGAGTAAATTCCTACCGTTTGGGTAGAAGAGTGGACGTACCCAAGTTGTTTGGGGAACCACTATAAATTTCCTTGTGTCGTCTGGATTCCTCTGTTTAATTCCTGCATTGTGGCTGTGATTAGATATAACTAGGTTGCTAGTTGCTGATTAGGTTTTTCCAAGCTTAACTGTAATTACAGTTAGCTTGTGTTTGTACACATCACTTGTGTTAGGCTTTAAGGTTAAATCAATATCTATAATCTTTTCATTCCGCACTTCACTCCAAGGGAGTTGGGTAGAATATTAAGTTTTGTCTGTGCAAAATTTGATAACTCTATTCACCCCCCCTCTAGAGTAGTATCTATCCCTTCACTTTCAATTGGTATCAGAGGGAGGTTGACTGACTGTATAGGCTAACACCTAAGTCACAAGATCCTGATAGATACCAAGAGCTTATAGATATTCACTATCATGGCCCAGTCTAAGGATTATTCTAGCACCAGACCTCCAGCATGCAACTTAGCAAAGTTTGGCATCTGGAAGGCAAGGATTAAATTATATATGAACTCTATTGATGAAAGCATCTTTGCTTCTATTTTGTCAGGTCCCCCAAGAGCACCTGCTGCTGCCACTGCCTCATCATCTGATATGAGTGCAGTGCCTCCTCCAGACTACAATGATGAATACAAGAAGGCCAAAATTGCAGATGCCAAGGCAATGAACATACTGGCTCAGACAATGTCTGATGAGGTGTTCCAGAAGGTGGCTGACTGCTCCTCAGCAAAGGCCATGTGGGACACACTGAACCAGATTGTAGCTGGTTCAGCTGATGAAAGGAAGGACAGAAGGTCCAACCTTATCTCACAGTATGAGAACTTCAAGAAGACTGATGCTGAATCAGTTGAAGCTATGTACACCAGGCTCAGCTCAATCATCAATGAGCTGAGGACCCTGGACAAGGACATATCATTGACAGAGGTCAATGATAAGATTCTTATGTGCTTCCCTAGCACATGGGATCTAAGAATCTGGCCCATCAAAGAAGCCAGAAGTACCAATGAGATCTCAACTGAAGCTCTCCTCGGCAAGCTCAAGTCTTTTGAGCAAGTGCTGAAGACCAGAGAAGCAGAAGCTGAAGCCAAGACCCCCACTCCAACAAGAAAAGAGCAATCTCTAGCTCTTAAGGCTGCAGATGTTTCTGAAGGCAGCCAATCCAATGAGTAACTTATGGCACTGTTTGCCAAGAGGTTTCTCAAGATGGGGAGAAAGGAGTTCAGAAAGAAGTCTTCACGCTATGAAGACAAACCAAGGTATGATCGATCTCCTGCTAAAGAAATCATTTGCTATGGTTGCAGGAAGCCTGGACACATTTTGCTAGAGTGTCCAGAGGAGAAGAACAAGGAAAAGAGAAAAGACAAAGAACAACACAGGAAGCACTCCAAGTCATCCTCCTACAAAAACAAGAAGAAGGAGAGAGGTTTCATTGCTGAAACCTGGAGTGATTCTGATGAAGAATCATCCTCATCAAGCTCCAGTGAAGATGAGGAAGAGAAGAAGGCCAAAGAAATTTGCCTAATGGCAATAGATGCCTGCAGCAATCACTCTGCTGCAGAGAGTTCTGATTCTGATGAAGAGATGCCTACTGAAGATGAGGTACTTTCATCTTATGATTTTACTTCAGAAGAGTTTAAGTTAGAATTTAAATCTTTGTGTTTAGATTTAATTAGTTCAGAAAAAGAAATAAAAGAACTTAGAAATAGGTTAGCTGACTCAGAATCAATAGCCTCTGAAAACATTAGGTTAAAGGAAGATCTCACTACTTGTAGTGAAGAAATTAAATTTCTTAAAATAGAATTAGCTAAGTCTAAGAGATTAGAAGAATCCCTTAATGGTAGAAGCCTTAAGCTGTTAGAAATTACCAGCATGACTAACACTAGGTCAGGTAATGATAAATTAGGCTTAGGAGCTTCTCCCAGTGAACCCCCAGTCCTCCTTAAAAATAATCTTTCAACTCCAGTGAACTTCATTTCAGCTAGTGGAAAGAAGAACACTGAGCAAGTAAACCTTGTAAATAAAATCCTAAATAAAGCTAAGAGAGAAAAGAGAAAGAAGTTTTTCAAAGAAATGCAAAGAGCGTCGAACGCCGCTCGACGATCGGATGCTCCATGGTCGAACGAAGCTCGACGATCTGAGCGCCCATCGTCGAACGTCGATCGACGATTTCAACATGATTTTCAAAATCATAGTCAGTATCATAGAAACCTAAATGAAAATAGAAACCCTAGGTTTGTTGACCCATCATCTGCATGGAGAATCCCACCTAGGAGATCTCACCCACTAGGTTATCACCCTCAGCCTGCATTCTCTTATATTTCCAGTTTTTCTTATGTGAAAAACAAGGGACCCAAGGTTACCTGGGTCCACTCTGTCTAAATAATTGTCTTGCAGGTGAAGGCCTATCCAATCACTCAAAATAAGTGGTATTTGGATAGTGGATGCTCTAAGCATATGACAGGAAATAAAGATCTACTGTCAAAGTTCAAAGCTAAACTCGGCCCAAAGGTTATCTTCGGAGACTCCAGCTGTGGTCAGACAGAAGGCTATGGCAAGATCACAATTGGAGCAGTTACATTCAAGAGAGTTGCTTATGTCAATGGACTGAAGCATAACCTGATTTCAGTCAGCCAGCTATGTGATGCTGGCTACCAGGTTTCATTTTCCAACTCATCTTGCAATATTACTTTGAATAATAATATTGTTTTAATAGGCATTAGAATAGGTAATATCTATTTAGTAGATTTTAATTCATCTCACTCTGAAATCTGCCTGTTTAATGAAGTAACCCTTAATAATAATTCCCTTTGGCATAAAAGGCTTAGTCATGTAAACCTTAAAAATATATCTAGGTTATCTAAGCACAACCTTGTTAGAGGTTTACCTTCTTGCCCCTACAAGAAGGAGAGCCTATGCAAGGCTTGTCAGCTAGACAAGCAAACCAAGAACTCATTTAAATCTGTAAATAAAAGTGATTCTCCTAGAATCCTGTATTTATTACACTTGGACCTTTTTGGCCCAATAAATGTACAGAGTTTAGGAGGGAAGTATTACACTTTAGTAATTGTAGATGACTTCTCTAGGTTCAGTTGGGTTTTCTTTTTGAGAACTAAGTCTGATAACTTCAAAGCCCTTACAGACTTTCTACTTTGTGTGCAGACTGAGTACTCTACTCATGTGGCCTTGATCAGAAGTGATCATGGTACTGAGTTTGACTCTCTTCTCATGCAAGAATTCTGTGAGAGAGAAGGTATCAAACATAGCTTCTCAGCTCCTAGAACTCCCCAACAAAATGGGGTAGTTGAAAGGAAGAATAGAACACTAATTGAAGCTGCTAGTACATTGTTGGCAGATGCTAACATGCCTCTATCCTATTGGGCAGAAGCTGTTAGTACAGCTAACTATGTCTTGAACAGAAGTTTGATACACAAACTTAAGTGTAAAACTCCTTATGAGTTGCTTAAAGGAAAGAAACCAAAAATTAATTACTTTAGAGTTTTTGGCTGTATTGTGTATATTCATAATAATAATAAAGAATATATTAGAAAATTTGAAGCAAAATCTTCAATGGGAATTATGCTTGGATATTCCCAAGTAAGCAAAGCTTATAGGGTTTATAACAAATCAACCTGTAAGATAGAAGAATCTGTGCATGTGACTTTTGATGAGTCTCAGATGTTTTACAAGGAGAAGGAAAATTCTCCTTCCTCCAGTTCTTTGCAGGTACCTGATGCCCCTCAAGAAATCCTTCAACTATCAACTCTTCAGATCACTGAATCAGACAGTGATGAAGACATTGCTGAAGCTGTTGAAGCTGTTGTTGTACCACCAACAGTAGATCAAATTCCTCCTGAGGAATTAATCCCAACTGTTGCTGAAGATCACATCCCACCTGCTGATATTGTCACACTTAGAGATCACCCCACATCTCAAGTGATTGGAGACATGTCAGCTGGTGTGCAAACAAGACACCAATTAAGACAGGATGTGATGCATGCTTGTTTCCTCTCACAGGTTGAGCCACTCACCTTTAAAGATGCAGAGCTAGATCCCCACTGGATCATTGCAATGCAAGAGGAGCTCAATCAATTTGAGAGATGTAAAGTTTGGACTTTGGTTCCAAGACCTAAAGGCCAACTGGTCATAGGCACCAAGTGGGTGTATAGAAACAAGTTAGATGCAAATGGAATAATAGTAAGGAATAAAGCTAGGCTTGTAGCTCAGGGCTACAGACAGGAGGAAGGTATAGACTATGACCAAACCTTTGCTCCTGTTGCAAGGCTAGAAGCAATAAGGATCTTCTTGGCCTATGCAGCCTTCATGAAGTTTAAGGTGTTCCAAATGGATGTCAAAAGTGCATTCCTAAATGGTGAGCTTAAGGAAGAGGTGTTTGTTGAACAACCACCAGGGTTTGTTTCTTCAACTCAGCCTTCTCATGTTTTTAAGTTGCAGAAAGCTCTTTATGGACTAAAGCAAGCTCCTAGGGCCTGGTATGAGACCTTAGCTAGTTTCCTGTTAGAGCACAACTTCACTAGGAGAGTAGTTGATAGAACCCTTTTCGTCAAGCATCACAAGGACACAATCCTGTTAGTTCAGGTGTATGTAGATGATATTATCTTTGGCTCCACTGATCCCAAACTGTGCAAAAAGTTTTCCAACTTGATGCATTCTAAGTTTGAGATGAGTAGTATGGGTGTGCTGTCTTACTTTCTTGGTCTCCAAGTTAAGCAAGATGCTGATGGTATCTTCATCTCCCAATCCAAATATGCCAAGGAATTGGTAAAGAAATTTGGGATGGCTGATGCTTCAGCAATGCCTACACCCATGGCTACTAATGCAGTTATTGATTCTGATGATCACGGCAAGCCAGTTGATCAAAAGAATTATAGGGCCATTGTTGGTTCCCTATTATATCTAACTGCAAGTAGGCCAGATATAATGTTTGCTACATGCCTTTGTGCTAGATTCCAGGTCAACCCCAAGAAATCTCATCTGATTCTTCTAAAGAGAATCCTGAGATACCTGAAAGGATGTCCAAATCTAGGACTTTGGTACCCAGCTGAGTCAGAGTTTGAATTAATTGGATATTCTGATTCTGACTATGCTGGTTGCAGAGTTGACAGGAAGAGCACCTCAGGAACTTGCCAGTTCCTGGGAGAGAGATTGGTCTCTTGGTTCTGTAAGAAGCAGGCTTCTGTCTCAACTTCAACTGCAGAGGCTGAATATATAGCAGCTGCCAGTTGTTGTTCACAGATCCTGTGGATTCAAAACCAGCTTGTGGATTATGGTTACTCACACAAGAACACCAAGATCATGTGTGATAGTACTAGTACTATTTCTATTGCACAAAATCCAGTGCACCACTCTAGAACCAAGCACATTGAGATTAGACACCATTTCCTGAGAGATTGTGTGGAAAAGAACAAGATCTGTCTTGAGTTCATATCCACTGAGTTTCAGAGAGGTGATATATTCACCAAGCCTTTAGATGAACAGAAGCATCTGTTCTTCTTAGTTCAACTAGGCATGATTAATGGACGAGACTAAGTGTGACTATATCTGCCCTTGTTGAAATCTGCTTGAAGATCGTCGAACGATGATCGAAGATCGTCGAACGGATTGAGCCTATCGTCGACCTCTGGTTAATGATAGCTTATCTGTTTGAAGATCGTCGATCGACGTTCGACCATCGTCGAACAGGTTGAGCTCATCGTCGATCTCTGAACGACGACAGCTTGTTGCATGTGAAGCCAGAAATAGCCGAACGATGGTTCGACTACTCTGCTTCTGAGCCGATCGTCGAACGGTCGTTCGACTATCGGGTCAAGTATCTTTTTAATAGATCGACTATATCCGGTCCAATATAAAGCCGATAGTCGACCTAGGTTAAAAGATCTTGTGTCTTATCGTCGACGGAGCGTGCCCTTTCGCATTCTGCTTTCCCGCTTGCGATTTTCTGGCGCTTCGTCTTTCTCGTTCTCTCTCCAGCTTTCTCGTGCTTTCTCCGGCGAATCCATGGCGATTTCCCCAGCTGTTCTAGCCGTAGTAAAGTTTGATGCCGGATTCAGTGTGGATTTCGAAGCTTTCAGCAGTTGCGATGCCGGAATCGTGGAAGTTCTCCAGCTCTGCAGGGATCAAGGTTTGGAGAAGCTGATGTCTGAAAGGATTAAGATCAACATTCCAGAAATAAAAGAATGGGCTTTCACGTCGTCTTCCACAGACGAATCGATGACTGGTACCATAGGCGGAGAAGAAGTTATCCTGACTCCGGCCATCTTATCTGATGTTTTTGGTTTAGTTATTGGTGAAGAGGATTATGAGCAAGACGCTCAGGAATTTGGACGAATGCTGGTTGAGCTGGGACATGCTGAGGGCATTCCCACCAAGCTGCTCAAGGTAAACTTCCCCTTCAAGATCAAGTTCCTCGCTGAGGTAGTCGGAAAAGTGCTCCTGGGTAAGCACTCTGCCCACGACAATATAACAAGGCAGCAATTCGCACTCATGTGTGCAATTGTTAATCGAAAAAGGATAGATTGGGCAGCTGTTTTGTTTGATTTAATCAGGAAGAAGACTGGCAAGAAGGAAGTCACCCTAGGAAGGGTTATCGGTATTTTCCTTAAAGAGAAATATCCCCAGCTGCTGAGTTCCACTGCAACTACAATCAACGCCAACAAGAAGATGGATCCCCACTTGTTCTCTAAGTGGAAGAGGACGTTTGTGAAATCTGCTCCAGCTACATCTGAGGACACAAGGACTGCATCAGTCGCTCCTCAACCTGTTGAAGCTGGCTCAGCTCTCCCTTCCTCCTCCTCTGTTTTGCCGTCTGCCTCAGTTGAAGTACCATCAACTTCTGCTGAGGTACGACCTTCTTCCTCTGCTGCTCCTGAAACAACTACGGTTGTTCCTCTGTCTCCTCCAGCCTCTCCTCTACCTGCTCATCTGGCTAGGATATCTGCTCCTAGCTTTGATTTGTTAGGATCAGAGAGAATTCTTACTCCTCCTGAATCTCCAATTCATTCTCCAATTCATTCCCCAATAAACTCTCCTGCTCCATCTCCTGCTCGATCCCCTGTCCACACCATTCCTCATCCCAGCACCACTACCATATCTGCTGCAGCTCCATCCACCTCTCATCCTTCATCTTTTGAAATCTCTCCAGAGCTTATCTCCCGCATTGTGGAGCTGATTACCCCGTCAATCAAAACCATGATTGACGAGGCAATCGCTCCCCTTGCAGCCTCCATTGATCTTTTGTCTGCCTCCATCAAATCCTTTACTAAATCTGCTGAGCCATCTTCCTCTAGGGGCCTGGTTTCAGTATCTACTGAAATCAGGCAGGGGGAGATGTTCAATGAAGATGCCTCAGATCTTCCTGCCTCTCCTCCAGCTTTAAAAGATTCAGTAATGTCTGCTCAGGAAGAAATAGTTCCAGATGTTGTCATGACAGCTGAGAAAGAGATAGATCCAGCTGAGGAAGAAATAGCTCCAGCCCAGGAAGAAACAGCTCCTGCTGAGAAAGTTTTAGCTCCAGTTTTGTCTGAGAAGGAAATAGCAGATGGAATCCTGCTATCTGAGATTGCAGTTAAGGTTTGCTTAGAAGATCTTTCCACTCCTATGATTGCTAGATTCCTGGAAGGAATCATAACCTCTTATCTGAATGAATCATGGGAAATGGTTAAATATGAAGGTAACTCTTTCATTCGTTTTGTTGATGAGTCGATTAATTTGATAGTTTGTGAATACCTTGAAGGAATGATTCAAGCTTATTTAGCAGATATGTATTCATAATTTTACAGATATTATTAAAGAAGATTTAACTGCTCAAATCATAGCAGTAGTTTCTGAGGCTGACCCAAGTATTCCTGCTACTCAAGTAGACCCTGAGTTGAAATCCTTCTTAGATAATAAAGAAGATGAGTCTGAGAAAGAGGAAGTCAAAGTTGACTCTTCTGTTCTGAGTTTGGAAGAAGCTCAAGCTAGAGCAGCATGGAATTTAAGAGTTCAATCTTTAAAAGAGAAAGAGAAAGATTTGCAATTTGAAAAGTCATCCATCTGGGATGACTCTCCAGGTTTAGATTTAGACTCCCTTCTGGCTCTGGATGCCATGGAAGAGGAAAGGGAGAAATCTGCTTCAAAGCTTAAAGAAAAGGCTGTCTCAGAAGCCTATGATCCTTATGAGAACCCTCCATCATCCCATTCTGATGATGATGATTCTGATATGTCTGAGAAGTCAAAGAAAAAGAAATCTGCTGCAAAGAAAAGAAAAGCTGCTCCTCCTCCACCTCCAAATAAGGATAATGATATTCCATATTACATTTTGAAGGGCATTGACCCCAAATCCAAAGATTTTCAGCATTGGATGAGGTTTTCGAAGAATCAGCAAAAAGAGAGAAAAAGAACCAAGAGGTATGATAGTCCTGTCTCAAGATGGACTCCCAGAGGTCCTCCTCCACCTCCTGGTGCAGGAGCCTCTGGGAACCTTTCAGCCAATCCGGGTGCCTCTTCTGCAAAATCTGCGTCTGCTCAGCCCCAACCAAGACAAGGTCATCAAAGTTTTCAAGGCAAATCATCTTATGGTTCTCAAAGACAAATGAAGGAGGTTGTGGCCCAAAGACCAACTTTTTCCCCACCTCCTTCTCCAGTTCAGACTGAGAAAACTGTATCAAAAGGTAAATAGTTTATTTTGTTTTAAGATATCTAGCAAGAACCTCTCTGCTAAGTATACTCTAATGTCTTATCTAGATATAATAGCTGATGCTGCTTCTCCAGAGCCCGTATATGAAAATCCTGAGCTCGATCCTAATTTTAGGATGGCTCGCTTTCAAGAACTTGTAGGAGCAGCCCAAATAAGAAAAGCAAGAGCCGAAGGTAAAGATACGACTGGTTTTACTACCATGTCAACCTACAGAAAGAAAGAATTTGAAAAATTCCAAGTAAATCCTGAGATTTTTGATACAGCAAAATACATGGAAAAACATCCTGAAGCTGTTGTCCCCAGAGCTACAGAGCTGAAGATCATTGGTGCTCAGGACCTGAAGATGTCAAAGAAAGAATCAGATGACCCTCTAAGAAAAATTTCTTTTGTCTCTAGTTCTTCTGATCCTTTACCAGACTCTAAAGATTCTTAATAGTTTAATTAAACTGCTGTGATATATTTGATTATTTGTTTATCTGATTGATTATCTGCCAGTTTATTGTTAACTATTTGCTGAATTTATTTTTTAGTATTTTATTGCTAGCTGTTTTAGTTTTTGAGAGACTTAACTCAAATAGGGGGAGATTGTTGGTACCCTAGTTGGATTTGAGTTTAGTCCTCTCCTTTGTGCCCCTGACCCAAGAAATATCTATGGTCAATGGTTAGGAGTCTAGCTGTAGGGTCCTCGCTTTTCCAAATTGAGAATTTGGTTAAGTAGGTTTTTCGTTCGACTATAGTCGAACGCCGTTCGACTATCGTCTATCGGCTGATCGACGATCGTCTATCAGTTGGTCGACGCTGATAGTTCGACTATCTGTTGATAGCTCGACTATCTGTTCTGCGCTAATAGTTCGACTATCTGTTGATAGCTCGACTATCTGTTCTGCGCTAATAGTTCGACTATCTGTTGATAGCTCGACTATCTGTTCTGCGCTGATAGTTCGACTATCTGTTGATAGCTCGACTATCTGTTCTGCGCTGATAGTTCGACTATCTGTTGATAGCTCGACTATCTGTTCTGCGCTGATAGTTCGACTATCTGTTGATAGCTCGACTATCTGTTCTGCGCTGATAGTTCGACTATCTGTTGATAGCTCGACTATCTGTTCTGCGCTGATAGTTCGACTATCTGTTGATAGCTCGACTATCTGTTCTGCGCTGATAGTTCGACTATCTGTTGATAGGTCGACTATCTGTTCTGCGCTGGTAGTTCGACTATCGGTTGATAGGTCGACTATCTGTTCTGCGCTGGTAGTTCGACTATCTTTTGATAGATCGACTATCTGTTTTCTGAGGTAGGTCGACTATCTGCTTGATAGGTCGACTATCTCTGTGCGCTTGATAGCTCGACTATCTGTCCTAGATAGATCGACTATCTGATAGTTCGACTATCTGTCCTGATAGTTCGACTATCTGCTGCGGTAGCTCGACTATCTGTTTGATAGCTCGACTATCTGGATCGTTCGACTATCTGCCCGATAGTTCGACGATCTCCGTGCGTCGTTCGACGATCTTCGAAGGTCGTTCGACGTTTTCTGTCTGCCTTTGTATTTTGTATTTATTTATTATATTTAATTAATTAATACATTTTCTGGCACAGTATTTTAAGCTGTATGATAATATTTCCAGGCATTATTTGCTCTATTCTTTTTGCCTGAGTTCAAATCTTTTTAAGATAAAGTTGTTTGTCTTATTAGCTGTCATTTTAATTTACTTTATCTATTGTCAGCCCTTTATAGCCGTTAGACTGAAAAGTCTTCTTTTGCTATAAAGAGATTGTTTCTGATGTGACTTTATTTAGTCCTTCTGTTATCTGATTTAAGCCAGCAGCTTCTTAGAAAGTGATTTATTCCCTTTATAGAATGTTTTGCTGCAGAGATATTTCTGTCTTCTTGATATTTACAGCCCAGGTCTCAAGGCTTAGAAGAAGACAAATAACTCAAATGGAAGAGAGCCGTTGCTTGCTGATAATATTTAAAGGACCCTTTGAAGAAGGATTGAAGCTAGTGTTACACACATATTCTCAAGCACTCAAGCCTTCATCAAGCTCAAGCTTCCTGCTCTCAGCAATCTCCATCTAACTGAGAAGTGTTAAGATCTTCATCTCTTCTTCACCTGAGTTCTCCTGCTTTTAGGAAGTTCAACTCAGAGTTCCTTTGAAGAAGAAGAAGAAGAAGATAGCTGCTTGAAGAACTTTGATTTTATTATTTCTTTTCTTCCTGTAGCTTTTTCCTTCAGAACTTTCTGAAGAGTTTCTCTGCACTGAAGCAAGACTTCACCTGGACATTCTTGAGCCAGGGGGAGCCTTGATTCTTTAGAGCATTCTAGCTCAGTGCAAGCTTTTGTGCTTCTCTAATCTATTGTAAAATAGAGAAGACATCTTAACCTTCTTCCCCCTCCTGTACAGGGTTATTACTCCCTTCAAAAGTATCCCTTGGTGGCAGGGCACCTGATCAAAAACCTGTGCTTGGTTTTTTAGACACCTGATCAAAAGTCTAAAGGGTTTCTGAATCTACCTGAATCAGATTCTGTTGGTGGCAGGGCACCTGATCAAAAACCTGAGTGGATTCCTACCGTTTGGGTAGAAGAGTGGACGTACCCAAGTTGTTTGGGGAACCACTATAAATTTCCTTGTGTCGTCTGGATTCCTCTGTTTAATTCCTGCATTGTGGCTGTGATTAGATATAACTAGGTTGCTAGTTGCTGATTAGGTTTTTCCAAGCTTAACTGTAATTACAGTTAGCTTGTGTTTGTACACATCACTTGTGTTAGGCTTTAAGGTTAAATCAATATCTATAATCTTTTCATTCCGCACTTCACTCCAAGGGAGTTGGGTAGAATATTAAGTTTTGTCTGTGCAAAATTTGATAACTCTATTCACCCCCCCTCTAGAGTAGTATCTATCCCTTCACTTTCAGATCACAATACCCTCTTGGCGACGATGTATAAACAAGGAAAAGTCCGCCAAGCTTTGATTAAATCCAAAAGCCTGGACAGACTGACTAAATTTGTCAAACCATGATCGAGGAGACAGATTTAATCCATTAATAGATTTCCTGAGGTGGCAGATAAGAGACTCCCCTGTGGTCTCATATACATGAGGTTACTGCATATAAACAATCTTCGTTAGATTGTCATTAAAGATTGCATTCTTGATATCAAGTTAATGCAACTGCCGAGGAGATTAATACCCCACATAGTATTAAGCTTAGCCACTAGAGAGAACGTTTCTTCACAAATTGTTGAGTAAAATCACAAGACACAAGATGTGCTTTGAGGTGCTCAACCGACCCAGCTGGACGGTGTTTAATGATGAATACCTATTCACATCCAACTCGAGATTGTCCAGGAGGAAGGGAAATTAGATTCCAAGCTCTGTTTGCTCATAAGGCCTCCATTTTGTCATCTATCGCTGCCCGTCACCTCGGTTGCTGTAGACTCTTGCATAGAAGAAGAGGTGGAAATAGAGAGGAAGTTGTAAACCTGTAAGTTATGGAGATAATCGGTGAAAGGGGACATATTGAGAGAGCAAGTGAGCATAATATGAGTGTGAGTCCTAGTTAGGATCCGTGGTCAGATCAGTTGGACAAAGAGCGACATCAGTATGGGCGACAGTCTCTGGGCATTCTGATGAGGTCGACGATGAGCATACACGTTTAATGGAGTAGGATAAGGGGTTGGTAGCACAGTGGTCGGTGGGTAGTCAATAGAGACAAAGGGGAATTGTAGAGCAGGTTGTAAGATGTTAGAAGTAGACGAGAAATAAAAGAGTTGATTTTCAAGGAAGGTAACATCAATGAATGTCACAGTTTTCCGATTTGTGGGAAAATAACACACGTATCCCTTCTGTGTGCGAGAGTACTGAACAAAGATATATTTAGTAACTCGTGGTGCTAGCTTGTCCAAAGGAGGACTAAGATGATGAACAAAACATACACATCCCAAAATTCGAGGAGTTATGTGTAAATAGATCTTGAGAACCTGCATGATTGATCTTGCAACCTCAAGAAGATGACGGTTCTTCTGCTTTGCCACACTATTTTGTTGTGTGTGTAAGCACATATCGTTTAATGGATAATACCCAAGGTACAAAGCTCATGAAATTTATGACTAGTGCACTCGTGAACATTATCGGTCTGAATAATTTTAATATTAGTTAAAAATTGAGTACGAGTTTGTGTTATGAATTGGTAAAAGACATGCATTATCTTGGATCGATCACAAAGTAAATATACTTACATCATACAAGAATGATCGATCATCTATTGTAGTAAAATACTAGTATTCAGATAAACTAGCAGTCTTATATGGATCCCAAATGTCTGAATGAACTCAAAAAAAAGTACTATCGTTCCTAGTACAATGAGGGGAAGTGGAATGATGTTTTTCATAAATACAAGATTCGCATGTAAAATCTGAAAAATAAAATTCGGATGAGCCTTCTATAGTATTAGAAGAAGAGCATGGACAAGACGCCAGTTCCAGTCAACTGAAATGATATAAGAGAGAGCTAAGGTGGGTAGATCCAAAATGTAGAGCCAGTTTGATAGTCTTCTTTTACAGTGATATTCCAGGTCCATCGATCTCGCACCACAAAGGAAGAGGAGGAAAATGGTGGCGCAGTCGTGATCATAGGTAAGTAGACTGACTGAGAGAAAATTAAATTGTGAACTAGAGACATGTAGTAAAAAACGGAGAGAAGTAGAGGGAGTAAAAGGTGCAACTCTAGATCCGCTAACTGGAGTGATTTCTCCATTGACAATGGTGATAAACTTGGGACGAACAGTGTTCGTGTACCCTGTGAGGGTTTTTGCGGACTAATGTGATTTTTGGCTCCATAGTACACTATCTAAGCGTAGCAATGAGGAAACACGATACATTCTTGAGGTAGAGGCAATGAACCAAAAAGTACAAGTAA
The DNA here is from genome assembly GCA_039513925.1 of Platanthera zijinensis. Classification (NCBI taxonomy): domain Eukaryota; kingdom Viridiplantae; phylum Streptophyta; class Magnoliopsida; order Asparagales; family Orchidaceae; genus Platanthera; species Platanthera zijinensis. Next base: position 27,554,465 of record CM077096.1, read on the forward strand.
CCAATCCCCGAAGATTTTGGAGTTCCTCCCTTAAGGTGTTAATTTCTGAGCGGGACATGCATGCACGACTGTTTTGGGGATTGGAAGGTTGCTAAGTTGCGATCTGCCGGTCTCCTTGGTGGACCCCGAGCTGTGTCCTCGTACGAGACTCCCGCCACCAAAACCTCATCCCGCCGGCCCTCTTCCAGCCTTAGCCACCTCCCGTCAACCCTATTCCAGCCATCCCCGCCTCCTCTACTTCTTCCAGCCCCAATCGACACCCTCAACCCGTCATTTCTCCCAACAACGAGCCCTCCTCCTTCCCGACGCCAAAATCCCTCCTAACGCCGCCACTCTTAGCCTTACCGCTGCCTTCCCACCACCGTAACCACCACCCCATCCTCCTACATGCCTGTTGTAGCCCTCCTCCGATAACTTACCCCAACCACATCCCACTACCCTCAACCATAATCCCTAGTCGTCAGCTTCCATCCGACGATCCCGCTGTTGTTCGCTCTCCAGCCCCTACCAAGCCCTTCCGTGATTTTGTCCAGCCATTACAACACCCTTTTGGAGCCACCCGCCGATCTGAGGTCATTGCAACCAACAAATCTCCCCCAAATCACGCCACCACATGCATGAGCAAATCTTGATATGAATGTTATTTATTTCTCTTTCATGTTGAATGGTCGGACTATTGTATGTGGGATCCAGACTTTCATGTGCTTTTATTATTTTTATTCATTGTCTGATTTGCAGAATCCATTCAGTGCATGCTTAATTGAAATTTGCGCTCATTTTGATGGCAATTCATAAATCACTCTTTGATCAATTTAACTTGTTTTCGAATGTGCAATTGACATAAAGCTTATTAAATCTTTTTACTGTTGTTAAATCTGAACCCAGACTGTTTGCATCCTTATCACATTTGCACTGCATTTAGGGTTGCATCATAGTAGATTGAGTCATCGTCAGCCTACCCTTGCATCACATTGGTGGATGTAGTCAACTTTTAGAACCATTGAGTAAACATCTGATAAGGATGAGATAGTTGGAGAGGATAGAACATTGACACAAACAATATATATATGAGGTGATTTAGCCATCATCATCGCTATGGCAACTGTTACTTCTGAGCCCGTTGTGTCGTTAAATCCAGAGTAGGAGACTGATGTTGATACCATACCTCGATATGAATGACATCATATCACCATCCGAACCAGGTTTAATAGTCCGGAGGTTCCAGAGTAGATTGAACAAGCGTTGTGGGTAGTGACAACTTAACTCAACACTGCAATGTGCGACTAAGCTAACAAGACACTCCTAATGGGCTATAGAAGTGAGTATTTACATTAGGCTTCATATACGCTTCTTCTGTGCATGTCTTATGATTACAAGATTGAGGTTAATCATTTATCATTTAAGTAGGAATTTGTGTAATGTAAATGAATTTAGCTTAAAATTTAATTTCAGAGCATAAACTCTCCTCTATAAAGACACATCGACCCAAGTTGAGGGTCTTTGAAAACGTGGCCCTATTTTAACCGAGCTTCAAACATCAACCTTGGGTTCCGTTTGGCGCAACATTTTTGCTATGACTAGTTTGGACAACAATACCACTGTCATAAAATGCATATTTGGCAAAACAATGTTGATGAACGCCACCAAAGAAAGAATACTAGTTTTGAACATAAAATGGATGAAGTTTCTTACGTGAGGTCGTACGTTCATGAACAATGGCTCATAACCACCACATTCACGATCGCCGGCGTGCCAAACGGGGCCTTAAGGTGGTGGTTGTTGAAATATTTCTTTAGATGAATAAAATTGAATGGGGTTCAAATCAATTATGTTTTAGACTGAATTGGCCCAGTTCCTATTTACTCTTGATTATGTTACAATTGCACAAGGAAACCAGTATCCTCGCATGAGGTCAGACTCATATATTTTGGTGCATGCATGTTATGAAATGTAATATTATAGGGGAGATTTTTGTAAACAGTGCTGGGTGTAACCTATAATTATGCTTACTTCTAGTGGAGGTTTGAGTAAATTGCTGCCCTCTATCTTTTGAAATTACAAAAACTTCCCTTGTTGTTTTACATCTCATAATGTGTATGCACAAAAATACCCTCTGGGGTGGCCCTCTAGGGGGTATTTTGTGCATGCATGTTATGAAATGTAAACTTGCAGGAGAAAAATTTCAAAAGATGGAGAGGTGCAATTACCTGTAATTTAGTAAACTTATAGAGGAAGTACTAGTAAATGACCCAATATATATGTTGCGGGTCGCTTAGCGCTCTCTCAGCCCAGAGAATCAAATTGCCTTAGCTCGAGAGTGTGCCAAGCACACAAATGGTTAAAGGAGAATCAATAATAGAGACGACAAGACTTTTTATGTGGAAAAACCCGAAAAGGGAAAAAAACTACGAGATCGGTTCGGTGTCGACCAATTCCACTAGTTTGCTTGAGGTTATGAGTGTTAGGATATTCGGGAGGGTGACATGCCACCACTCCCAATACAAGTACTTGAAAGTAAAAAAGATGTAAAGTCTTTCTTGGCACTCACAGTAGTGGCTTTGAGAGCAGACACTGGAGCAGGCACTGTGGAAAGCAAGTCCACACTTGAGAAGGCACTGAGAAGGCACATGAGTACACACTTGAGCAGTGTCTTGTGTAGGCACTTGAGTGGTCGCTTGAGTAGGTACTTGGTCACTTGAGTAAGAGAGCAAGAGAACTCCAATTTTCGCCAGAAAACCTTCAGAGTTCCAAGTCTTCACCTGAAAACATTCAGAGCACTTTCTCTCTTCTCGGTTGCTTGTCTTCAAATGAAGGCCTATTAGCCTTTTTATAGTTTTTCTGAGGGGCGCCTTAGTAATTGCTCTGTCTTGGAGTTTGAGCCGTCGAATGCGGTCGTACGATCCCGATCACCTGTATTACCAATTTTCAGAAAATGACAAGCATGCCCCCCTAAGGCTGTTTGGGAAGGTTCGCTGGTGGCAGTGGTGGTGTCGGCGACTCACACAAAGAGCATGAGGACTGCGTGTACTAGCGCATTGCGTCGCGGAGGCGGCTTTTGCTGGCTTCCTGCATGTGTATTCCGACACTTGTTTGGGAGGCCAAACAGACTCGAGATCACGCGAGAATGATTTTGCTGGAATTATGTGCGTAAATCGGTTAAAGTTGCGATGAAAATTTTGGTTCGTCCGAACCGCTTTTGGGAACCTTATATATATGTATGTACTTTCCCCAAAACAGTTCAGTCGAATCAAACTTTTTTTATCGGGACCTCGACCGACTCGCTAATACAATTTCAACGGGTCAATTCTCGCACAATTACGAGTCTGTTTGGTACCCCAAACAGACGACAGAACCCCTCGTACGCGAGAGAGGCCCCCAACACGCTCCTTCACATTGGCGCAACCACCTGCGCAGACCAGCACGTGTGGATCTCAATCCCGTGCGCACCAGCACGTGGAAGTAGCCCCCTCCCCCGCGATCATCAACGAGAACATCTCCCACATGCATGGGGGGGGGGGGGGCTTCACCTTGCGCTGGAGCGCCTCCCGTACGCACGAGAACACCCCCCCTGGCACGCGTCGTCTCCCGATGCGCTTGCTGCCGTGCTCATCACCCACGGCCGTGCTCTTTGTCCGCCGCTGCACTCATCGCCCACTGCCAAACTCCTCGCTCGCCGTCATCACCTCCTGACCATGATGGTGCAAATAGTCAAATCCCCCATCATGGAATGCGAGTAGTAAAATTCTTCATCATGGCGGACGTGTAATAGTAAAATCCCCACTATGGAGTGTGAATAGTTAAATCCTCCATCTTGGGGGTGCGCATAGTAAAATTTCCCACCATGGGGCACGGGTAGTAAAATCCTCCATCATGGGGGTGCACATTGTAAAATCTCCCACCATGAGTGACGTATAGTGAAATCCCCCATCAATGTGTGTGGATAATAAGATCCCCCATCATTGGGTGCGGATAGTAAAATCCTCCATTATAACTGCGCGCATAGTGAAATCCCCCATCTTGAGGTGCGCATATCAAAATCCCCATGATAGAGGTGCACATAGCCCAATTTATGTACATGGGTGTGCACATAGAGAAATACTCATCATGGGGTACGCATAATGAAATCCCCATGATAGGGGTGCACACAGCCAAGTTTATGTACATGGGTGTGCGCATAGAGAAATTCCCTATCATAGGGTGTGCATAGCAAAATCCCCCATCATAGGGTGCGCATTGTGAAATCCCCATGATAGGAGTGCGCATAGCCAAATTTATGATCATGTGTGTGCACATAGTGAAATCCCCATCATGTGGGTGCTTAGAGCCAAATTAATACCACGAATGTGCGGATAACAAGATTCCCTAGTAACTTAATTACTAAAATGCCCTCTCAGAATCTATAAAAGTGGACCTAGAGCCCTCATTTAAGAGCACCTTATCTTGTACGCCTGAAAGAGCTCCTGAAGATTCTTTCGAAGATCTCCTTCGGCGCTTTAAGATATTCTTCCGCGCTCAAAGATCTCTTTCGAAGCTTGAAGATTTCTTCGAAGATCTCCTTCGATGCTCAAAAATCTTCTTCGGTGCTTGAAGATCTCCTTCGACGCTTGAAGATCCCTTCGAAGATCTCCTTCGATGCTCAAAGATCTCCTTGAGCGCTCGAATACCTCCTTCGGAGTTCGAAAATTTCTCGAAGATTACTTGAAGATTTTACTTAGCTTCTAACGATAAGCTCCAAAGGCGACTTGAAGATTTTACTTAGCTTTCAACGCTATGCTCCGAAGGCGACTTGAAGATGTTACTTAACTTCCAACGCTAAGCTTCGAAGGTGACTTGAAAATTTTACTTAGCTTCCAACGCTAAGCTTCAAAGGCGACTTGAAGATTTTACTTAGCTTCCAATTTTAAGCTCCAAAAGCGACTTGATGATTTTACTTAGCTTCCAACGCTAAGCGTCAAAGGCGACTTGAAGATTTTACTTAGCTTCCAACGCTAAGCTTCAAAGGCGACTTGAAGATTTTACTTTAGCTTCCAACGCTAAGTTTCAAAGGGAACTTGAAGATTTTACTTAGCTTTAAACGCTAAGCTCCGAGGGGGACTTGAAGATCTTGGTCTCTATCATTAAGCTCTGAAAACGACTCGACGACCTCATTTGGTTCTCGGTTCCGAGCCGAGAGCTCCAGTTGCTGCATATGTCATTCCAACGACCTCACGTCCTACGTCCAGAATCCCGGTTGCTGCATTCAACGTTCCAAACTGCTTCCAATCACACTCCTCACCACTCCACTCCAAGCAAACTACATGAATTGAGTGTTCTTATGTTGGAGATTATTTTATGTTTCACTCTTAACAATAACCAAAACAGTTGAGCTTTCAGCGGCTCCATTCAATCTAAAATTCAATCAAATTTCAAAAATGTTATTTGTCCTTTTTTTTGCTTGTTCACCGTGTTACTTACACACTAGTAATTTTGTCAAAATGCAGGGTTACAGTGCTCTATACTTGGTGACTGCACTGCCTTTGATAATTGGGGTTTCTGTGGTATTGGTTCTCTTCTATAACTCCCTACAGTAGGAAATGGCCCGCATTCCTACCGATCTGTATTTTACTTGTAAAAATGTAAGTGTGCAGATCAGTTCTTTCTACATTCAAATGGGCCTATTGCCTCGCTTTTCAGTCGTAATAGTTTTTCCCGTTTTCATGAATAACAATGAGATCTCTCGGTCAGTTAGTGTGTTAGTATAAATAACCATATCATTAAATAGAAAACTCACCGGTGCAGGAGTCGGAAGCTCTTCTCCCGATAGCTTAATCCACACGAGTGATCAACAGAGCGACAATAGTCGTCGTCCCAGTCTGTTCGAGATATCCAAGATAAGTTTTACATAAACAACTTAAGTCATGGTTGCCACATCATCTTAAGGGAGAGATTGGTCACTATTGCTGATTTGCTGAATGCTGTGACGCTAGCTCGCACCCCCACCACCATGCTTAGTTTCTTGGCAGCCATCTTTGTTTGCTGAGAAATGTGGTTTCCTCTTGTCCCACAGCTTCTCATCCCTCTTTTTCGCTTCCTGCAAATGCTTGGTCTCGACCTCCCTAAGACTATTATTCTCCATCTGTAAAGCACCGTCGACACCTGATTCGTTAGAAACAACATCTTACTTGGAAGAATCCATCCGCGAATAGTATTTAGGGCATGTTTTCACAGCATAGCAACAATCAGAGGACAACATCTCACAGTTATGAGAGTTCATCAAGAAGGTCGAGCGATTTCTTCTTGCCCACGGTGGTTGAGCAATTTCTTCCTAGGCCTAACATAATCTTCAAAATTTCGACTTACTAGTACAAGTTCCAGTTCATTTCCCCTGTTTCAATTCTTTGCTTCTATTAATGAAATGTACGAAGAACTGATTCAAATGTGCATATCATTAATTTCTTATATGAAGTATTGAATTCCTTTGAATTGGATTTCATTTCTTATGAATGAGAAAATCATGCTCGAACTCGAATCAATTTCAAAGAAACACATTAGATTGAGCTCGATTCTCGTCAGGCGAGATAGAACGATCTTTAGGTAATATATCAGCCGGCAAAAGATCGTTCTATCTCGCCTATTGCCTCCCTTTTGGTAATATATCAGCTGACAAAATAACACAAATTTCTTACCATCTTCTTACGTCGGTGATCCACAAGACATGTATCAAAGATATTACGACGCAATGAGTATTGCCCAACACTATGAGGAGCCTGATATATCTTTGAACATGACTTGCAGCCCATTATGGCAAGAAATAAAGCCGAAACTTCTTCCCCGACAATGGCCACATGATCGCCAAGATTTCTTGACCAGAATTTTTCGATCCAAGTACTAACAACTTAAGCATGACATTTTTCATAGGAATTCTCGGTATGGTAATAGTGCATGTACATGTTATTGAATTTCAGAAACAGGTAACGCCTCGGGCATATGTTCTTCATCTTCGATAAAAAAAAATGATAAGTTAAACTCTCCAAAAGACTATGATGTTATAGTAGGGTAGAGTTGCCTTCACACGATGCATAAACAGAATTATATGCGGTTGTGTTAAAGCACACAGTGGTGGATCTAGAAATTTTAACAAGAGGGGTCGGACATCAACTTTCTCTAACAAAAGTTTTTTTGAACGTCTTCATCTTATCGGTGCCATTTTTTCATCATTCGGTCATCATTTTTGACGTATAAGTAATCAAAATTCATTGCCCACCCCCCTTTAGATCCGCCCCTGAAAGCACATAATCCATGACCCATGTAGATGCTACAAACCCAACACTCCATGCATTCACGAGGGAAGGTACGGTCGCATATCCTAACTTGTACTCGAGTTACCGAAGGGCATCCACTGCACGTCCTCAACAATCCTTCATGCATCAACACAAATAATGGGAGCATCACCTCGTTTTGTGGTCTCCATCAGTCGGTATAGATTATTGTGCTACTCAGCTCGCATGAGCATAGTGTGCCCTTGCATCACCGTTAGAACTCCTTGGGCCGCCCATATGCAACCTTCTGAGTTCATTCCGTTGAATGGAATCAGATTCCTATGAAGCTTTGGTTCTAGATGCACCCTCTATAACTTGTACCCCATCATATGCATCCTTAAGGCCACCGTCCTTGTCCCCGTGACCTTGCACTTTGAGTTGTCGCCAAGATAGATCGACCTGATCGTCATCTCCAGAGAATTGAAAAAGATGCATTAAAATACGTGTGTTGTGATGCATCAGAATCTAAGATCAAGCTATCAGAGTTACTTCGACTCTTGGTGGGCTGAAAGTATCACTATCCCTTAGATCAATAATCACCACACCCGCTTACTGGGCGTCTCTAGGTTTTTGTGCATGCTGCAAATAATTCATCTTGATGTGTCGTGTCTAGCTACGGTGGTAACACATCACCACCTTCTTCTTCGATGTCGATCTGACCCATGTACTTCCAGATCCTTTCTCAAATTGCCTCCCTCATCCTCCTACTGTCAAAACATGCTCCCCTTTAGGAGCAAGACCATGCATCATGTCACTAGGTACGCCATTCTTACTTAGACCTCACACCATCCGTTCTTTCCGCGCACCCGCCAAAAGGCCATAGATTTTGCAGAGGCAACATGTATCAGTGAGATCTCTCTGATGGAATATGTCCATGATTCGGGGGCTACTTGCGCGAGAACCTCTTTATCTGTCGGCACCTCATACCTACATTAACAATAAGTAGTACATGGAGTTGAATCTTTGGATGGAGGATGCAGTCCATGCCATTCGCTGGTAGCCTGGTAGCATGCTCGAAATTTGGATTTTCTTTGTGAGTAACAAACAGTGCAAGGCGGGGCAGGACATTGAGAGATGCCACTTCTCCCCATGCAGTTATTGAGCATTTCACAGTGGAGAGGGTTCTGACCGATAATGTGGGGGTTATATTAGTTGTAACTTTGGGTGGTGCCACCAGACAATGTCAGATGCTCAAATTCATGGATGCCAATGTTGTGGAGAGTCAATTACCTGGATGAGCATCAAATGTTGTTATGGTGAGCCAAGCGCGCAAATAACTTCCCTTAATATAATATACATTTGTTGCGGGCCGCTTAGCGCTCTTCCCGTCCGGAGAATCAAATTGTCTTAGCTCGAGAACGAGCCAAGTGCGCAAATAATTAAAAGAGAGTTGACAGTGGAGACGACAAAACTTTTTATGTGGAAAAACTTGAAAAGGAAAAAAATTATGGGGCCAGTTTGGTGCCAGCCAAATCCACTAATTTACTTGAGTTTACAAGTATTAAGAATTTTGGGAGAGTGACATGCCACCGTTTTGTCTACAAATACTTGAAAATAAAATGATGCGGGATCTTCCTTGGCGGTCGCAGGAGAAGCTTCAAGAGCTTGCTCTAGAGCAGACCCTTGAGAAGACACTCGGGAAGGTACTTGAGAAGCTTGTATTCCGAAGGAGATCTCCAAGTCGCTCTTGAAAGAGAAATTGAGAACCGAAAGAGGTCTTTAAACTCCGAATGAGATCTCTGAGGGGTTTTTGCCAGAATATTTCAAAGCTCTCTCATTGTCTCTTCACTGTGTGTCTTCAAATGAAGGCCTATGAGCATTTTTATAGATTTTTCGAGGGGCACATTGGTAATTGTATCGTTTTGAGATTTGAACCGGTGAATGAGGTTTCATGATCCTGGTCATATGGATCACCAATTTCTGGAAAATGATGGGCATGCCCCTCGGGAAGGTTCGCCGACGGTGATGGTGGCCGACAGTGTCAGCAGGCAGTGGAAGGCCGACATGTGCGCGAGGGGGGGGGGGAGTGATGGCATCACGTGCGCTCGCGCATGGCCTGGGAACGCTTGCTGCCTGGGAACGCACGTGCCAGAGTTGTGGACCGCTGCAGGGATTGTAGAGGCGATGTGGCCATGCTGCTGCTCTCTGGAGGCCTTCGCTTCCATAGCAAATATTGATGCGGTTAGCAAAGTTTGGGTTTCTTATGCCAAGGTTGATCAGCCCTAGCCAACTCCAGTCATTGCGGCTCATGCTTCCCTTCACTCCATCTCCACATCACTGCGCCCTTCATGCAATTTTATGTTAATTTTCTCCCTCTCAAATATCCAGCTTTAAGTTATAGAGAATCACAATCCTGATCGCACATCCCTTTTGCACCTGAATTAAAGATGTCGGTCATGATGGGATGTCTGTACTGCCTGCATTCAAGTTTAGGATTACATGGTCCACCTGCATTAAACATTGTGTTAATGTTAAGTTTTTATAAAATTATAACAGCTGAATGTAAACTTAATTTGTAACAGCTGCTTTTAATATTATTGTAATGGGTCACATACTGGCTATCTATAAAAGGCCCCTTATGTAATCAGTTTGAGACGTGAAAGAATACAATGCTTCTTTTACTCAATTCCTATTCTATCCTTCTTCTTCTTCTTCATATATCTATTTACTAACAGTGGTATCAGAGCCGCTGTCAGAGATTTATTTTGCATGCCTACCGATCTTCTCGTTGAAGCTTCAAATATGGCTTCATCATCTACCAATCCCTCCTCACATAACCCAGGCTTTGCCCCTGTCTTCTCAGGAGACAAGTATGATTTCTGGAGTATCAAAATGAACACCCTGTTTTGTTCACAGGATCTATGAGACATCGTAAATCTTGGTATTCTACCCTCAGTCAATGTTGCAAAAGGAACAACCCTGCAAGCCACTAGAGAGGACAAAACCAAAGATGCTCGAACCCTATTGTTGCTCCAACAATCTGTCACATATGACATATTTCCAAGCATTATAGTTGAAACATCCGCTAAAATGGCATGGGACACCCTGCGGGAAGCATTTTTCAGATCCGATCAGGTAATTCTTGTTAAGCTCCAAACAATGTTGAAAGAATTCGAAAATCTTCACATGAAGTCCAATGAGACTGCGAATGAATTTTTTGATCTAGTAAACATGCTCGTCAACAAAATGAGAAATTTGGGAGAGACTAAAGAGAATAGAAAAATCATTCTCAAAATATTACGTGTGTTGACACCCTCCTTTGATCCTGCTGTAAATGCAATTAAGGAGGCAGAGAGATTTGACAAACTATTCTCTAGCCCAATTGCATGGATCTCTTCTAACCCGTGAAGAATGGATAAAGAGACAAGCATTGCCTTTGGAATCTGCTCTCCATTCATTTCCAAATTCAATGGAAGAAAGAAAACAGAGGGGCTCACCTCTCAGCTTCCACCACAATCAGAGGAAGGGGGAGTGGAAGAAACTCTCCTCAACATGTAGAAAACACAAGAATGTTCTGCACTTTATGCAAACGCACCAATCATGATCTAAAAGATTGTTTTTGGAAGTGTAAGAGATGCAAACGCCCAAACCACTTTGCCAGAGATTGCTGGCATGTACAAAAAGAAGAAGCAAATCTGGTAGATAAACTGTTAAAAGAAAAAAAAAAAAACAAAAGGAGTAAACATAGAAGACGGGCTATTCTACACCTGTCTTGCCGCTGCCTCTCAAGATGCCAGCAGCTGGATTATCGACAGCGACTGCTCAAGTCACATGTGCTTCAACAAAGCCATGTTTAGCATACTCGATGAATCATACAAATCATCTGTTTACCTGGGAGATGGTCAACCAAAGAAGATTGAAGGGCTTGGCACCTTCTAAGTTCTATCCACTGTTGGAGAGGTCAAGTCAATCACTAATGCCCAATGGGTGCCCGACCTTGCCCAAAACTTATTGAGCGTGGGATAGTTGATTGAACGAGGCTACGTAGTCTCCTTCCTCAACAACATATGCTCAATAACTGACAAGGAATCAGGTCAGCTGATTGCCTTAGAAAAAATCAACTCCAATAAGCTCTTCTCCATTAGATTAGAGCCTGCATCCATCTGTGTCGTCTCCTGCAAGCAAGGTTGCACAAGTAATGAGGAAAGATGGCATCATCGGCTCGGGCACCTCAATTGGAACATAATGAAATAGATGCAAAATCAACAACTAGTAGCTGGCTTTCCCTCTTTTCAAATCACACGCCATTTCTGCGAAGCCTGCGCAGAATCCAAAGCTCACAGACTTCCCTATCCTCAATCTTCATCAACAAGGAGCTCTAAACCATTGGAACTTCTACATGGTGACGTGTGGGTGCCTGCTACCATTTCTTCCCTAAGTGGTAAGCTCTACTTTCTTCTCTTGGTAGATGACCATTCCAGATTTATATGGATTTTCTTCCACACACACAAATCTGAGGTCACTCAAATCTTTAAGGAATTTGTAGTCTTCATCGAAAAACATACATGTCTTCCTGTGAAAGCCCTTAGATCTGACTAGGGAGGCGAGTTCTTGTCAAATTCCCTATCAGAATTCTGCATGAATCATGACATCACGAGGGATCTTAGTGCTCCTAGATCACCTCAGCAAAATGGGGTTGCCGAGCGCCGCAACCGTACATTCTTGTAGATGGTCAAAGCCATGCTTACCACCACCTCAATGCCAAAACAATCCTGGGCAGAAGCTTGCAATACAACGGTTTATATCTTAAATCGAACACCCACAAAGACTCTTAATAAGAGCACACCTTATCAGACATTCACCTATAGGAAACTTGATATAGGTCCTTTAAAAACTTTTGGATGTTTAACATACCCCTTGAAAGACAAAACTGAAAAATTGGAGAACACGGTTGATCGACTGGTCTTTATTGGCTATTATCAATAATCCAAAGCTTACCGATTGTATAATCCTCATCTCAATTCTCTGCATTTTTCCAGTGATGTTGTTTTTAATGAAGAACAGGGTTGGGACTAGTCAGTTTCTTCTTCCTCCTTAGCTTGGGCTCTTGTGGTTGAGCTTGAAGATTTCATCTCCATCCTTCTAGGGCCTCAAGATTATCCCAATCAAGAAGACATCATTCCAGTCACTGAAGGTACAGAGGAACACTCTACTGATGATGAGGATGTTGTACCTGTCAAGATGAGAAGACTATCTGACATATATCGATCATGTCACCTAGTCCAACTTGATGATACACCAACAAGCTATGAATAAGCTGCACTTAAGAAGGAATGAATTGAGGCAATGCATACTGAAATAGACATGGTAAATAAAAATCACACTTGGACCGTTGTTTCAAAACCACCAAATTCTAATGTTGTAGGTCTCAAATGGATCTACAAAACAAAATGTAATGAAGAAGGCAAGATCATCCCCTACAAATCTTGAATTGTGGCCAAGGGATATTTACAAATTCTTGATTGGGACTACAATGAAAATTATGCACCAGTAGCACGCATGGAGACAATTCAATTGATCCTTGCTTCGGCTGCTCAAACTGGCTTTGTCCATCAAATGGACATTAAGTCAGCTTTTTTAAATAGGGTAATCGATGAGTCCATTTATGTTGAGAAGCCTAAGGGTTTTGCAGTAAAGGGAAGTGAGCATAAAGTTTATCGCTTGAAGACGACTCTTTACGGCTTAAAACAAGCTCTGCGAGCATGGAACTCTAACATTGACATCTATCTTATCTCAAAAGGTTTTCAGAGGTGCCCATTGGAGCCTCACTCTACACAAAAAGGGAAGGTAATGAAATACTAATTCTATGCATTTATGTTGATGATTTGATCATCACTGGATCATCAACACAGCTAATTAAAAGCATAAAGAAAGAACTCCAAGATCAATATGAGATGACTAATCTGGGGCTCATGTCCTACTTCTCGGGGATTCAAGTAATTCAGTCCCTAGATTCCATTTTTTGTCACAAAGTAAGTATGCTCGGGATTTACCGAAGAAATTCCAGCTTAGAATGGGCAACAGTGACACGTCTAAATTCATCGAGAGGGGAGACATACATCTGAAGACTAACACGAGAGGTTTGCTGATTCTGAAGGATGTGCGACACGTACTCGACATCCGCTTTAACCTAGTTTTAGTTGGAAAGCTAGGTGATGTGAGACACTTGAGTGTCTTTGGTGGAGATTTTTAGAAGTTAATCAAGAGGTCGTTAGTAGTGGGCAAATGTTATAAAGATACTAGTTTATACTATATGGAGGGAAGGCCTGAAGCTGCTTAGGCCAATACTATCAGAGATGGTGTATCCATATCCCTATAACATAGGAGACTGAGTCATATTAGCAGAAGGGTCTGGGATGTCTCGTCAATAAGAAGATGATATCTGATCTATCTATAGATCAGTTGAGGATATGCACCCGCTGCATGGCTAGGAAGCAGATTAGTGTATCTTTCTAGAGCCACATTCCACCAGGAGATCCGTGCCTCTAGAGCTCGTACATAATGATGTTTGTGGACCACTTAAGGTCTAGATGAATGGAGAAGCATTTTACTTTGTGACTGATGTAGGCCCGCTCTTTCGAGCGTTTTGGTGGCCGACGAAACAAACGCGACGCTCTCGAATAACTCTCACGTCACACTCAAGCATTTAACGTAGCAGCAGTTTAATTAATATTATTACTAAACTAACAATTATGGGGGGTTCGCAAAGTCCCTTACGATAATACCAAGGCGATAGACCAATGTCCTCTCAAGCGAAAAGAACCCACACGGTTCGGTCGAGCACGTTGTACCAAAAGAGAAACCACCGAAAACAAAAGATTCGGGCAAGGGTGGTTCTCTCCCAACAGAATACAAACGAGGGCCGCCACGCCTCACGAACTTATATGAAAATAAGGTAAACAGGACAATAACTAAAATAAATTAACCACAAAAAATCAAACGTTACACAAGCCACGCAATTTGCCAATGCCACAAGATCTATCTAAAGAAGAGAAACACATGAAGGTGGAAATGTTCGTTACCCAACCGGATTTGATGAATCCGGTTCACTCTACTAGAATCGTTCTTCAACGGCTCCGCCAGAGATACACCGGAGGGAGAGAAATTCGTCGCCTTCTTCATATCACGCTATATTTGGAAAGTCCCTGCGAAATCTTCTGAATATGGAAATAATATTTCCACTTATGACAGGAGAGAGAAAAGGTGGTAGGCTTGTGATATATTTAAGGAAGGATATATTCCAAATATGGTGGGTTAAGGGATGAATATGGTAGAGGATCTTTAAGGTTTTAGGAGGGGGAATAGGGTGGGGGTCGGATTTGGTGAGGAGGAGGAGTAGGGCTCGGGTGAGAGGTGGGGTGGCCGGGTTTGTGAAGAAGGGTGGTGGTGGGGCTCGGGTTTTGGAGAGGTGGGGTTGCTCGGTTTTAGAGGGAGGGGGCTGCTCGGGTTGAGGGAGTTGGGTGGTGGCCGGGCTTGTGAGGGTGGAGGTGGCGGCTTGGAGGTTGGGGAAAGGAGATGGCTCGGGTAGCAAGGAGGCAAAGTGGAGATGAGGAAGGAGGGGAAGGGTGGTCGGCGACCAACACAAGAAGAAGAAGAAGAAGGGGAGAGGAGAATTTCGGCCCAAGGGAGAGAAGGAGGAGAACTTCAAGAGGAATTAGGTTTCAACTTTTCTTTTCATTCAATAATAACCAAAATATTAAGATACACGCCTATTTATAGGCTACACCACTCCATCTCCACCATACAAATTAAAAAATACTCATGATGACTAATTGCACCCATCGTGACATGAAATAAAACTATAGTTCGCAACATGAAATAATATAATGAGGATAGTTATAGGTCTCCATCTTACATGAAATTAAAACATGAAATAGAATGATAATTCAAAATAAAAACACATAATAAAATATATTATTACTCAATTATTATTTATTAATATATATTATTAATAAATAATAATTGGGCTTGCGCTCCGGACGGCTATTGTGGCGACGCTTCCAAGGGTCGTCCGTAAGCATGCTGTCGCCGTCATCAAAGTGTTGCGGGCCGACGTCTCCATTCAAATCTACCGGGTCACCATCATCGTCAGAGGGAGGACGCTCCTTGGCCATATGTCGTGGGAAGTCGGCTCCATCAATCCTCCCCCTCTTAAAAATACTCATCACTGATGAGTATACCTGTGTATACTCGTCTGGAAGGTCATCGGCGGGGAAGAAGAACCTGCATGGCAAAAGGTGGTCTTGGAGGGACCTCAAATATGCGTTAGCCAAAGAAGGAAAAAGAATTTCAACAACATCCACCAACATACCTCCGATGGAGACCGAGAAGGAGAACGATCCTAGGAAACTGTCACCACCCAACCCAATAGAAAGCATAATGGAAAATATATACGGAGAGGTAGACATTTTAAGTGGCATAAAAGCATAAAGCGTAAAGTATGTAACGATCAAAATAGGAGCTATGCCCCAATCTGTGGAAACTTTTAAAAGAACTGTCATGTCATCAAACTTCCGTAAAATTCGTAAAGAATAGACTAGCCGATTCGTTATTATTTCAAGGTGCCCGGGAGCATCCGTTCAGAGGTGAGACAAGCCGAAATCAAATCAATCACATAACGGTGGGAGACTTTCTGACACAAACTCGCAAGTAAATTAAAGGACGCATTTTGGTGGACTAAAAGGATAAGAATGCGCCTAATTAACTTAAAACCATGTGGGGTGAACCCATGTGCAACATGACTAGAATTAATAGTAGAAAATAACAGAACTATGTCAGGTGGCACGAGTGCTTTAAATTCAAAAATTATTTCAATGGAGCCTAACGTTTTCGTTTTAAATTTGGAATTAAATTTTGATTTAAAAATTTCGTAATGAATAGCCAGCAGAAAATGCTCGTTACCAACTACGCTTACCCACATCCATCGAAGTAAGCCTAATGGGGAGACGGTAATAATAAACTTCTCCAAATATAAAGGGCTATAAATGACTAGCTCGTATCCTAACAAATCATCTACTCGAGTTAAATGAACCGGAGGGAGAGCCAACATGGGTGATTCCGTAGGGGAAGTTAAGTCACATTCAACGTCAAAACACGGATTACTCGTCCAAGAACAAGCCTCCGGTTACAGGCCGTGAAAATCATAGGAAAAATTAAACAGTGGATTCGTCCTCACTGAAAACTCAACCGACAAGTCTTCCAACTCATTTGATACTTCATTTAATTCAGAATTAGTGATCGTAGCATAGGTAGGCAAAATCGTATCCGACAAAATTTCTAAACAGTTTTGGGCTTCTGGCGAAGGAGCTAACATCAAAGAAATGTCTATCGTGTCCTTAGTGCTACCGTCATCCATAAATAGCCTTCCCACACTGGGTAAATCTTCCAAAATGTCACATCCTTCGCTAAACAAATCTTCCCACGAAGTAGGTACATTGTCTAAATCAGGAGGGAGGGTTGGACAAATCGATTCCCGGGGAGAATCTAACTTAGTATGACCATCAAGCAACGATGATAATATCAATGAACTATCTCCCGGATGTGCACCACTAAGATCATCCCAAGATAAACTACCATCCCAAGGCGACTCTTCTGATACTGTAGAAACATTTAACAATCCTGGGTCAATCATAATAATATTGTGATCCTCACTCACACTTATCCGACTGGATTGATCTAACGGGGAAGCTATATAAATGGGCACCTCAATATGTTCTGGGCTAGAAGGAACTAGCTCGTGTTCTAGCAGGTCATCACCTAAATCAGTAATAGGTAAGCTCTCAACATAGGGTGACTCAACCGGAATGTCTTCTGACTCAGGGTCATCAGAAGACTCCATAACTATCAAGGGAGACACCTTAAAAACATCGCCGAAAGGAAGAGGAGACGATTCCTCAGAGGAGAAATCCTCGTCCAGGTCACTAGGGTAACCAATCTCCTCATCGTCGCTCAAATCGCCAGCATATTCAGCCTCGTCCTCAGTGACGGCCACAGTCCTAGACCTATCCTTAGACTCAACAGGAGAGTCAACGACTAATTCAGGCAACTCGGGGAGAGACATAATAGGGCCTATGAGCGTAATCGGGGTAGGATGCTCAATAGAGCCAAGATCAGGTGCGCCACTTGACACATATGTCATAATCGTTTGCCTACCTTTATGGGTAGGATTACTCTCACCCCGCGGGCTCATGGCAGTCCTAGCAGTCACATGTACAGAACTCGGGATAGGGGACCTCACTATTTCCCTTCCTCTATAGGTGGGTGCAGGTATGCTAGAGGTAGCTCTACCAACCTGGGGAAAGGACCTGTCTTGGGATAATATGTCACTCCTATGATCCGGCTTGGTTCTTGTGCCATAACAATATTGGCTATCGGATGTCGGGCTAGTACCAAGGCGGTAGGGGGAATCAAATTTCGCTGAGAGAATTCTTCGCATGTGCGGCCAAGCATAAGGATAGCTACCAGCACCGCACTCTTTCTCTTCGTTCAGCCAAAACTCGTGGGCTCGACCTCTTAACCGCTCTCGGACTACACTAACCTTTAGGTATTCACCCAATTGGTTATATTCGAAATAGGTTTCTACCCCCTCAAGCCAGTATCTAAAATACTTGGGATCCTCATAACCATCATAGGTAAAAATATTAGTGTGTAGATAAGTCAGGGGACGATTGGAAGCGTTAACGTCGAAAGCCATTTCAGTGTGAACCGGAGAGGACACTCGATCCGGAATTTGTGCGAATGCAAAAAAAAAGTACCTCAACAACTAATTCCAGGAAAGATGGAATTGTTCCCGCTTAGCCACTAAGGTTATAATTATATAAAATAGATTTTCTTGATGGAAAAAATATGAGGATTATTAAATTTTTTTTTTGAATTTTGCTGAAAAAATAAAAAGATAGGCTGCTATTTGCAGACCTACTATTAAATTTTAAAATAACTTAATAAAAATAATGACTTAATGAAAAATAATGTTTTTTTGGATTTCTTATTAAAAATAAGATAGAGAATTTCCAGAATTTTTTTTTGGATTTTGAGAAAAATTGAAAATTTTAGACCGCTATTTGCAGACCAAAAATTTAAAAATTGATTTTTTAATGAAATACCATGCAACGAGTGAGTGCGTGTTAACGTGCCAAATAAGAGGGGGAGGTTGCCAATTAAGAAATTGACATGAACCTCCCTCTGATACCAAATTGATGTAGGTCCGCTCTTTCGAGCGTTTTGGTGGCCGACGAAACAAACGCGACGTTCTCGAATAACTCTCACGTCACACTCAAGAATTTAACGTAGCAGCGGTTTAATTAATATTATTACTAAACTAACAATTACGGGAGTTCGCAAAACCCCTTAAGATAATACCAAGGCGATAGGTCAAGGTTCTCTCAAGCGAAAAGAACCCACACGGTTCGGTCGAGCGCGTTGTACCAAAAGAGAAACCACCGAAAACAAAAGATTCGGGCAAGGGTGGTTCTCTCCCAACAAAATATAAACGAGAGCCGCCACGCCTCACGAACTTAAACGAAAATAAGGTAAACAAGACAATAAATAAAATACATTAACCACAAAAAAATCAAACGTTACACAAGCCACGCAATTTGCCAATGCCACAAGATCTATCTAAAGAAGAGAAACACATGAAGGTGGAAATGTTCGTTAACCAACCGGATTTGATGAATCCGGTTCACTCTACTAGAATCGTTCTTCAACGGCTCCGCCAGAGATACGCCGGAGGGAGAGAAATTCGTCGTCTTCTTCGTATCACGCTATATTTGGAAAGTCCCGGCGAAATTTTCTGAATATGGAAATAATATTTCCACTTATGGCAGGAGAGAGAAAAGGTGGTAGGCTTGTGATATATTTAAGGAAGGATATATTCCAAATATGGTGGGTTAAGGGATGAATATGGTAGAGGATCTTTAAGGTTTTAGGAGGGGGAATAGGGTGGGGGTCGGATTTGGTGAGGAGGAGGAGTAGGGCTCGGGTGAGAGGTGGGGTGGCCGGGTTTGTGAAGAAGGGTGGTGGTGGGGCTCGGGTTTTGGAGAGGTGGGGTTGCTCGGTTTTAGAGGGAGGGGGCTGCTCGGGTTGAGGGAGTTGGGTGGTGGCCGGGCTTGTGAGGGTGGAGGTGGCGGCTTGGAGGTTGGGGAAAGGAGATGGCTCGGGTAGCAAGGAGGCAAAGTGGAGATGAGGAAGGAGGGGAAGGGTGGCCGACGACCAACACAAGAAGAAGAAGGGGAGAGGAGATTTTCGGCCCAAGGGAGAGGAGGAGAACTTCAAGAGGAATTAGGTTTCAACTTTTCTTTTCATTCAATAATAACCAAAATATGAAGATACATGCCTATTTATAGGCTACACCACTTCATCTCCACCATACAAATTAAAAAATACTCATGATGGCTAATTGCACCCATCATGACATGAAATAAAACTATAGTTCACAACATGAAATAATATAGTGAGGATGGTTATAGGTCTCCATCTTAAATGAAATTAAAACATGAAATAGAATGATAATTCGAAATAAAAACACATAATAAAATATATTATTACTCAATTATTATTTATTAATATATATTATTAATAAATAATAATTGGGCTTGCGCTCCGGACGGCTATTGTGGCGACGCTTCCAAGGGTCGTCCGTAAGCATGCTGTCGCCGTCATCAAAGTGTTGCGGGCCGACGTCTCCATTCAAATCTACTGGGTCACCATCATCGTCAGAGGGAGGACGCTCCTTGGCCACATGTCGTGGGAAGTCGGCTCCATCAGTGATGTTCATCGGTTATCATTCAAGAAAACTTTGGGTGTACACTATTATGACCAAAGATGAGGTCATCGACACCTTTCAGAGATTTCACGCTAAAGTGGAAATACAGTCTGGGAAGAAGCTAAAGTGCATCAGGTCTTACAATGGGCGAGAGTATATTGGTGTCTTTGATAAATATTGCAGAGAGAAAGGGATCAGACATGATAAAACTCCACCCAAGACACCACAACTGAATGGTGTAGCTGAAAGAATGAATAGGACCTTGATAGAGAGGATGATGTGCATGTTGTCTGAGTCAAATTAAAGCTACCTGACATGTTTTGGGGGTGAGGCTTTATATACAGCTGCACACATCATTAACCTATCTCCCAGTTATGCATTATAGGAGGATGTTTTTGATAAGGTCTGGTATGGGAAGGACCCTTAATATAATCACTTGAGGGTCTTTGGTTGCAGATCTTTTGTGCACGTCCCGCGGGACAAAAGATCGAAGTTGGATTCCAAGACCTGATAATGCATATTTCTGGGATATGGGCGTAGTGACGAGTTTGGCTACAAGCTCTTTGATCCAGTTGAGAAGAAATTTGTACACAGTCGCGACGCTATATTTTGTGAGGATCAGATTATGGTTGATCCTAAGAAGACTGAGAAGGCCGACTCTCATACTGATACAGAGCCTCCTATGATTGGAAGTGATGATATTGAGGAGGCTGCAGAGACTAAACAAATATAGGGCACTGACCCACTTCCAGATCATGAGGATGTTATTGATGGAGTGCCTACAGAGGACATTATTGATGATATGCCTACACCACTAGCTGAGCTTGCTCCACAGAGGTCTGATAGAGTCAGACAACCTTCTTCAAGATACTCTATTACTGAGTATATTCTATTGAATAATGCGGGGGAGCCCGAGTGCTTTGACGAGGCAGTGTAGAGCTTAGAGAAGAAAGAATAGATGGTTGATATGCAAGAGGAGTTGTAGTCTTTGCATGAGAATCACACTTATGATTTAGGGAGATTGCCTAAGAGCAAGAAGGCTCCGAAGAATATTAGATTTTTAGAGTAAAGCAGGGAGACCCCTCAACACCAATCAGATACAAGTCCCGATTAGTGGTGAATGGTTTTAGTCAGAAATAAGGAGTTGATTTTGATGAGATCTTCTCTTCTGTTGTGAAGATATCGTCTATTCGGGTTGTTCTTGGCCTTGCTGCGTGGCTAGACTTGGAGATCGAGCAGATGGACGTAAAGACCGTCTTTCTACATGGTGATTTTGAGGAGGAGCTGTATATGGAGCAACTTAAAGGATTCAGGGTCAAAGGGAAAGAACGTTTGGTATGCCACCTGAAGAAGAGCTTATAAGGCCTGAAGCAGGACCCGTGACAATGGTACAAGAAGTTCGATACTTTTATGTGAGTGATCGACTTCAGGAGGAACACCCTTGATCACTACGTATTTGTGAAGTAATATACTTCAGAGGATTTTTCTTTATGTTACTCCTTTATGTTGACGACATGCTGATAGTTGAGTGGAGCATTGCACGCATTGCCAAGCTGAAGTGGCAGTTAAGCTCTACATTTGCAATGAAGGACTTGCTAGCTGCGAAGACTATCCCAGGGATGCATATTCGGAGAGATAAAAGCTCCAAGTTACTTTGGTTATCGCAAAAGAGATATATTAGGAAGGTACTATAGAGATTCAGTATGGATCAAACAAAGAAGGTGATCTTGCCACTTGTAGCTCACTTCAGACTTACTGCTGACCAATACCCAAGCACACCTGAGGAAAAAAAGGTGATGCAGAAGGTCCCCTATGCTTTTGCAGTTGGTAGTCTTATGTACGTGATAGTGTGCACCCACCTGATATAACATATGTGGTTGGCTCTGCTAGTAGGTTTCTCTCCAACCCCGAGAGTGAGCATTAGAATGTTGTGAAGTGGATTATAAGGTATCTACATGGGATGGCAGACTTGATGTTAAAGTTCAGAGGTAGTGAGCTAGAGCTACTGGGCCACACTGATGCAGATATGGCTGGAGATTTGAACTTCAGAAGATCGACTTCTGGGTACTTGATCCTATTTGTAGGGGGAGCTGTTTCGTAGCAGTCTAGACTACAGAAGCACGTCACACTATCTACTATAGATATAGAGTTTATTGCAGTCACTGTGGTAGTAAAATAGCTTCTTTGGATAAAACATTTCATCAAGGAATTAGGTTTCACTCAGGAGCACTACACACTCCTATACGACAGTCAAAGTGCAATTCATTTGGGGAAGAACCCCACCTTCCACTCGAGATCCAAGCATATTGATACACGGTATCATTAGATACGCAATACTCTAGAGCAAAGAGAGCTGAATTTGCAGAAGGTGCACACAGATGACAATGGAGCAGATATGCTTACAAAGACCGTGTCGAGAGGAAAGTTCGAGTATTGCGTGAGAATCGGCGGCATGGTGGTTCCATCCAAATAAAAGAAAAAAGGGAGAATAAGCTGTTGGGTGCAGTTCTCGTCCTTTATGGAAAAAATTGTTGGTTCGAGTCTCATTAATTCGAATTTGGTATTGCTAACCGAATGTAAAGACATGTTGATGGAGGACCTAGCGAAAGGCAAATTGGAGACTCTAAGGAAGATTGTCAGAATGACAGGTTTTTGTCACTTAGTCGAAAAGTGGGAAATTTATTAAGATAATTTTCTTCTAAGTGTGAAAGAGGCTAGTCAACTTTGACTATGCTTTTCAAGCATGTGTTTCATGATAAGTATGGAAAGGAGTAATCGTCGTTGACCTAAAAATCAACATGCGATGTTAAAGGAAGCTTCTAAGAAATTGTCCAAAGGAAGTTTCACATCAAATGACATGTGTTTTTTTATTGAGGGAAGCTTCATTCACGTGCCATCTACCACCTCTACCTCTTTGGTTTTGACCCTATAAATAGGGATGAAGGAAGAGGGGTAAGACATCCACTTCTCTCCAAAATCAAGCATTGGAAGATTTCTAGAGAGGCCTTTGCGGTAATCGCATTAGTTTGGGGGAGTTTTCGGACGTCATTGTATGACATTGACGAGAAGTACTTCATCTATACGGATTGGATATAGAGCAGATTTGGGCAAGGGTTCAAATAGGCATCTTGTAGAGGATTTGTGTAATCCGTCTCGTCCGCCACTATCGGTAACTTCCAGTTTTTCTGTTACTATTTAATGTATTGTGTAATGTAAACCTGATGAAGATCCTATAAGGATCGAGGAGGGAAAGTCTTGTTATTGCCTATTATTTCATACATTTTAGTGGCGGCTTTTCAGGTTGGAATCTGATCGTCCCGTGATTTTCACCCTATTGGGTTTCTACGCTAAATCTCCGTGTCACTTTTATTGCTGTTATTTGTGCTGTGTTTTGGTTGTGTATCGGCATACCCCTAAGCGATTGTGTAGCTACTTGCTTGAACTAATTTGCAGGTGATCTTGTCGGACTTGCATGCTCTCTAGCCCAACAGTGACCATTAAATTAACCAGGAGATGAAGAAGAGAACAAAAGGCTATTTCATTTCCTGAACAAAATGATCGTGTTAAATTGTGGAGGTTCTGCATGCACAAAAGTGTATATGAACTTTTGTTTTCGAACAAATGTTGTGCGAGATCGGGAGAAGGCAGACAAGGTCACCAAATCCTCAAATGCGTGCAACTCACGAGGTGAGTTGCTAAGCGTGCCAAGATTACCTATTGTGCCCGACGAGATTACCCTCTAATGTCATGCACTTTTTACGCTTGATCCTAGGTTGGCCACGTGGCCGAGCGGTGTTGGATGGGGATCTTTTTCGGTACTCCAACACAATAACTTATCATCAGTGTTGGCACCCCAGGCATTGCCCTCACCCAAGCTAACCACCAGCTATCAGATTTAGGATATCATCATAAGGTCAAAGCCAAGCTAACCACAACCCACGCACTATTACTTGGGATAAAGATTACACTTTGTAATTAGATCATTATAGCAGTCTGAAAAATATGAATGTCCTCCCATAAAAATATTCGTTATAGTCGGAACTTCATCAAGATATGAACTTTAGTAGAAGCATGCCTGAATTGAAAGAGATGGATTGGTACAGTTACGGATCTTTAAAGAACGTCTAAAAGACTCTAATAAAGATGACGACACTTTCTCTTGTTCTCTCATATTTATAGTGAACCAGTGTCACTCGCCCTACTAACCGTAACATATTTATAGTGAAGTCATAGTGTGATAGCTAGTTTTGCGATTAAACTTAACATATAACTATAAAATGATGCTGTGAATTTACACATAATAATCTGAACCGTAATAAAATATGAAACATATTTGATCGGATTAATTAATTAGATCACTCAATGCATGCAAACTCACTATAATTAATCACATGCTTCACCTTTGAATAGCACGTACTTAGTCTCCCCCAATTGATGGAGAACATAAAAACAGATACAATTTTGATGAAAATTAAAACATAAAAATAGCTAAGATTTTATTTCAGCATACATAACATCCATCAAAACGCAACAAGACAATCGACATAGCAAGTTCGAAACGCCATACTTAATTATGTCATCCACCAGCCCCCTGCTACCTGCCAGTCGCATGTTTTTAATTATCTGCCCACTGTTTCAATTAAGCGATGTTAGTGTTTAACAACTTTAAATAGTACTCTTGACTCTATGAGAAGAAACCAGCGTAAGACCTAAAACTACCAGTTTTCAATGAAGTAAAATCTATCTTCCCCGTTCTCTTCTTCAATGTGAATTATTCCATCTTTGCGTCTTAATTTTCATCACCGCCAGCTAACATATATGAATAGAATTGAACAAAGAAAGAAAACCCATACATAATTTTTTTTTACGCCCATCTATATTTTAGGCTCCGTCTGGCACGGTGGTGATGGTCGTAAATGCATGAATTAAAAAACTGTCATTCGTTAAGAATCACCTAACAAATATCTTCCGTTTGAACATAAAAGTGAATGAAGTTCCTTAGACTGTCATTCGTTAAGGATCACCTAACCACTGTCTATTTTAGAATTCAGAGTATAATAGACGTCAGTTTATTATTGATTGTGAGTGAATGTTAATTTTTATTTTTTTGTGATACATTTTTTAAACATTAATTTTCACCCCTCCTGAGATAAAATCATGGCTCCGCCACTGATTTAACCCTCATGTCTCATGTTTATGACCGCCACCAGGGTGCCAAACTGAGCCTTAAAAACTATGCATCTGATCTCAATTGAAATCTGCAAGTGTTAGTGGCGACGATTAACTAACTAGGAATTATGAATTAACCTTCTCATAAGTAACCTTAACTCTGCCATCCCCATCAATTTGTGCTATGGTAGAAAAGGCTTCCTCAGACAGAAGCAAGTCAACGTCGCGACAATCTTTGCAGTGATCCACAACTTTGCCACGTGCGGTCAAAGAGCCTACTTTTAGCCCTTGGCACTGATTTCCCGGTTCAAGTATGCACGTGACATCATAGACACCTCCACACGCTCTCCCGTTGTCCCACAATTTATCTCCCAAAGAGATTAAGAATTGGTTTGGAGCCATTGCTTCATTCCCGAAGCAAGCAGATGCTGCTAATTCCGCATATTACAAATTAATAAATGATCCTGATAAAAAAATAATGCAAGTGATGAGCTTTCGAGTTCACGAACGAGCGACGGTTCATAATCACCGCGTTCGTGACGTCTACCGCCGCATCAAACAGAGCCCAAAAATGAAATGTTGAGATGGGTGCACTTACGAATGTAGGGCTCTTTGTAATAAGAAGCAAACAAATTATGTTTTCCAGCGGAGGACGGAATTGCGGAAAGGCAAAAAAGAACTCCCATGGCAGCAAGAGTAATAATGTTAATATTAAAACCCTTCATCTCCTTCGCGTTATATTAATTAACTGGAATTAATTGCTATGTAATTATTGATGGTATGTAGTGCAACGGTCTTCTTATAGCTAGGAGAGCTAGCAGGCATGCGCATGGGTAATGCCGTGGGCTCTGGCTGCTTTCTTAAACCGGCCGCGCGATGAGATGGCATGGGCAGCCGGTTTAGTTTTTTCTTTTTTAAAAAAATTTTAAACCGATCGATATTTGATGAAACAATACATCCCAACGTACAGCAAAGCTTTGGATTACCTATTACCTATAATTAATTAATATCCCGCTAGACCCGGCCATTTTTCCTAGGTGAATGCCATCTGCCGCGTCTAATATATATTTGGATATATAATGTGCTCGGAGGCTTAACGGGTCTGGTTCGGATACCGGGATATCCGATACCCGTTCTAACCCTAGGGTTTGTCCATTAAACCCAAGCTAGGGGCAACGGGGAGATGGTTCCGCTTTGACCACCACCTGGGATGCTTCAAGGGACCTAACAATCTCAAAGGAAAGCCTTAGCCGCTCGAATATTCCCGCTCTAGTCTTTCTCCTGTTTTCGCCGCACTCTTGTGAAAATATTCCAGTACGGCGCTTGATCGAGGAGAAGGAAGAAGTCCCGTCGATGCAATGATGCATCCCTATTTTATATTTAGGGATAGTTTGGTAATATCATCTCTATATATAGTGCTTGTTATGTCTGTCGCGTTGAATGATTTGTGTGTTTTGTGATTTTGTGCGGCTGAATCGGGAGAGTCGTCCCTTGCCGGAAGATCGAACTATTCAGGGCTGGTGCCCTTAGGCGACATCAGTTATCTTGTAATCATTTCCATCAATATTACGATCCAATTTCTGTGTTTTCTCCTTAGATTGATTTGGGTCGTATCACAGCAATGGTGAATCTCTCTTCACGAGCAGCGCTTGAATCACACTGAAAAATGTGAGCGGCGGTGCAAAGAACTCGCGAGTACGAGAGCGTCAGGCTGCGACGAAAAAATCAGAGAGAGCACGACAAATAAGAACTCTTGTTCCCGAACTCCGATGACAGTGTAACCAGCTTGCAGCGACGGGAGAAATCGCGAGCGGTGCATAGGGGAAATCATCGGAAATTGCGAGTAGCGCACAGGACCTTGCAGCGACGGGAGAATCGCGAGCGACGCACGAGGGAAATTGCCAGAAAACGCGAGCAATGCACAAGACCTTGCAACGACCGGAGAAATGGCGAGCAGCGCACAGGACCCTTGCATGATACGACCCAACTTGATACGACCCAAATCAATCTAAGGAGAAAACACAGAAATTGGATCGTAATATTGATGGAAAGAATCACAAGATAACTGATATCACCTAAGGGCACCAGCCCTGAACAGTTCCATCTTCCGGCGAGAGGAGACTCTCCCGATTAAGCCGAACAAAATCACAAAACACACAAATCATTTAACATGACATATAAGACATAACAAGCACTATATATAGAGATACAAATATATGATATTACCAAACTACCCCTAAATATAAAATATGGATTCTATCATTACTCCCTCCTTCAAAACGAGCTTGTCCTCAAGCACGAACGTCGCGTGGGAGATTGATTCGTCTGGCATCTTGACTTCGCGCCAAAACAACTCCCGATAACGAGTCGCGGCCGTTGGAGCTTCAGCTAGCAGCTGTGGCAGCACCGTCCAAAAAATATGCCCCGAAGGAACGGGGTCTGATAGTGTTGGCGACACGGTAGGTGGCAACTTTAGTAAGATGGTCGGCACGAACGGGTCTGGCGATGTGTTAGTGAGGCGTCGTGGCACGGCGGTCGGCCAGAACACGGCCGGCGGAACTACAACCAGCAGGAGCGGCAGCAAGGCGACCGGTAAGGGTGGCGGAGCAGGGGCTGGCAAGGGCTGGATCGGCGGCTCTGATGCTGGCATGATAGTTGTAGCAAGCGGCGTTGGGGCGGAGTAATGACAGGCAACAGTGGTGGTGAAATTTGCTGAGTGGGCACCCCGACGGGAGGGATGACATTGGCGGTGGCCTTCAGCGACAGTGAGATCGGCAGAGTTGCGGCGGGTTGTGGATGCGGTGGCGGATTACTGGGGAAGCCAGCCGCAGTTAGATGATGTGTCCCCGAAGAGTGGGAGGAATCGCCGGCGGAGCGTAGCAGAAGCTTAGTTTCAAGAGCCTCGATCAAGGCGCCATTGAGCGGTACCTGAGCGTTAATTTTGACGGGTGTGGAAAATATTCGCGACCACTTTTCGTCCATAGCATCCCTTAGGTTGAAAAGCAGATTAAGAATTAATTAATTCTAATCAGGTGAGAGATGTCAAGACATAAAAAAAATTTTGGAAGTGGGTGGCCGGGGTGCTCTAGGACAGGCCTGAGAAACAAAAAGAGGAGAGAGAATTAAAAGATAAAAAATGAAAAGTTGAGCCGGTTTCAACTTCCAATGGGCATAGGTAGAGGAAGAAGGTTGGAGGAGGTCGAGGGTGCCGCTTCAGGAAGCAGAGGAGGTCTGCTGGAGAAATTTTTAGGTCCTGGTCCGTCTTCAGATTTGGAGACGGGGCCGTTCCGATTTTGACACATGGCGAGTTATTATTATCTTTCCGCACTCTTCTTTGTCAAAAATTTTGACTATTCAACGAGCTTTTTTCGATTGCACATGGTCTTCTTCCTCATTTTGCTGCATCTTTTTATTCCTCGTTGTCATTACAGACGAGATTCGTAACCTCACATCGCCACTGTTTTAGCTATATCCTGGGTTCCTATCGCTAATGGCGAAGACGGAATGTGTCCTGAATGAGAAGGAGAAGGTACACCCTGAATTCTGAATTGTTATCTTAATTTATTGATGGACTGTAAAAATGAAAATGAGGAAGAACTCCTCTCCATCTCCATCTCCATTTCTACACAAAACGTGCGTTCTACTAACCTTGGAGCTCCTCTCCATCTCTACAAAATAGAATAGATAAGCGGTTGTAAGTTCAACAAATCTGAATGCAAGTTAAACAAAGATGATCGCAGGAGAAACATAAATGATCGCAATATATACAAAAATGATCGCAGGAGAAACCTAAATGATCGCAAGATATACAAAAATGATCGTATGAGATACCTAAATGATCGCAAGATATACAAAAATGATCGCAATTAATATATACAAAACCGATCGCAAGATATACGAAAAAGATCGCAACAAAAATAAAATTGAACGTAAGTAATTCAAAACTGGTACAGTATACAATTAACGGGACAATCCAAAATTATTGCAGGTAATAAAAGGAAATGCGAGAAAAACGAAGAAGTATTTCCCTATCTCGTGACATTTGTTCAATCTTTTGCCTTAACCTTAAAAGAAATTGAAAGCAAGGAAAACGAAGAGCGTATTACCTTAAACACCATTTAACGATCAACAGAGCAGCAAGAAAATGAAAGAAAACTCTTTGCAATTTCGAAATTATTCACGGAATACCTAAGACCCGACGCAATGAGGAAGACGAGTAGTATTTGCGATCAAAAAATGTCGCGGAGATATTGCCAAGGATCGCAACATTAACTAAAAGATAATAAATAACTCGTCACGTGTCAAAATCGTCGGAACAGCCCCGTCTCCAAATCTGGAGACGGGGCCCGGACCGAAAAATTTCTCAGTTTGCTGAGGGTGGAAGCAGATGAGCTGCAGGAAAAGACGGAAGAACGTCGACAGCTTACAACAGGAGAACACCGAGGAGTGGATGTGAGGGGTTGCAGGCGGAAGAAGGCAGGGATCGACGTGCAAGAGGTGGGGAGCGCCGACGAGCGGTGTGACCGGCTGAACGAGATGCATCAGTGGTTAAAGGGGTGTGCGATCGGGGAAGAGGGGAGCAGAGATGACGTGAGCGGAGGGGAAACAACCTACAGGCGGGAGGAAGGAATGTCTCTAATACCTTTATACGACCCAAATCAATGTAAGGAGAAAACACAAAAATTGGATCATAATATTGATGGAAAGGATTACAAGATAACTGATTTCATCTAAGGGCATCAACCCTGAACAGTTCGATCTTCCGGTGAGGGGAGACTCTCCCAATTCAGTTGCACAAAATCACAAAACACATAAATCATTCAACATGACATAAAATACATAACAAACACTATATATAGAGATACAAATATATGATATCACCAAACTACCCATAAATATAAATAGGGACGCATCATGCTGCTTCTCTGCAGATCCACAGCCGCTGCTACTTCTCTATTGCCGGAGTCCGCTAACTATCACAGATTAGGAAAGGGACAAGGATCCCCCGTCGCTTGTTTTCAGGTTGTGTTACTGTTGTGTTCTGGTTGTGCTGCTCATGTGCTCTGATCGGACCTAGTCTCCACCATGTTGATCTCTATGCGCTTTTTTCAGACTTAGGGCAACCCAACAATCAGTTAGAGGAATTTGTCGATCTATGTGCGCCGCTGGAGGGCTCGTTCCTGCTCCCAATCCATCGATTTGGAAGAGGGTGCATGTGCAAGTAGCTTTGGCCATAAATAAAATTGGATGAAGCTCTCTAATTGTGAATTCCGAAGGTCAAAGTTTTGACCGTGAGCAGCTGATCCAGGCATTTTTCTATCCCCTCAAAAGTTAATCTTTGATTTTGTGGCACTTTGGCTGCTTGTTGCATTATTGAGAGATGCTCGATTGGGGATCAAAGGGCCACAATAATGAAGAGAAGCAATTTCTCGTCTCCTGTTCCAATGATTAAATTGAAAAATTCACGACGACGGAGTTTAATGATTGGAAGTTGAACACCCAGTTCTTGATGATGTATCTGAACGTGTTCTACACCGTTCAGTCTAATTGTGTTGTTATTAACGGGACTGGCGATGAAGCACAGCGGATCAGTGTTGAGGACTTCTGCCGAGGACTACCTGCTGAACAACCTTTCATCCAAATTGACAAAGACTTACATCAAGATGAAGAACGCAAAAGAGATTTGGGATGCACCGCATGAGCACTTTAAGCAGGAGGATGACTTGTCCAAAGCTTACATGATAGACAAGTTTCATTCCTTCATGTTCGACGAGGAGAAAGAGATACTCCCTCAGGTATCAGAATTCAAACATATTGTAGATTCCTTTCTTAGTGAAAGTATTTCTCTGTCAGATAGTTTTGTTGTTGTCACAATCATTTATAAGTTGCCCACCTCTTGGAATAACTTTAAAACTCAAATGTACCGCAAAAGAATGCAGGTTGATTTGAATGACCTTACACATTTTATACGCAATGTAAACAAAAATATATAGGACTGACATGCGTTAGAAGCTGTTAGCAAACAGAATGTTGCTGCTAACATGATTTATAGTTCTAAACGCATGTCTAACCCTAAAATGACCAAACCTCCTCCGAGTAGTCCCCAAGTTGTAGGTTTTAAAAAAAGATCAAGAAATTTAAAGGAAAATATTTTAATTGCAATAAGTGGGGACATGGTGCATCTGATTGCAAACTTCCAAAGAAAGAAAAGTCTAAAAGACCATATGATGGTAACCAGACTGAAAGTATCTAGTTGTCAACCTAAATCACCTAGAGGGGGGTGAATGGGTGAATCTTGCGGCTTTTAACGGAATTAAAAATTTAACAAACTATCACCAAAAATAAGATTTCACAGCATAACACAAATACAAAAATTTATAATGGTTCCCCGAAGATGGGTATGTCCACTATCCCACCTCGCCTATCTAGCACTTCGAGCTAGACTCGGCTACTTCACCAAAGCTTAAATATTAATAATCTTACACTCGGATTAAAAAAATAAAAGAGATCAACAAAATAATATTTATATAAGTGTTTCTTGTGGCATTTTAAGACGTTCACAGCATAACTGAATAAGAAGAAATAACAGTCTTAAGATTGCCCATTTCTCTTCTCATTCTGTGTGTCAAAATATGCATTTGACATGAGATAGTATCTTAGTGGAGTAGGAGCATCGGGATGGGATTTTCCATGCTTCTGAATTGGAGCCTCCTCTTCACATTTGAAGCTTCATGCTTCTCCCATTCTTCTTTGTTGTAAATTGTATTGGTTCCTCATTTGTCCGATCAACTAAATCAAAAGTGTCCAGAATAATCCCTTTGGAGATAGGGCTCCAAACTTCAGCAAGATCTTTCATTTGAACTATTTCTGATCTACTTGCAGATGGTCCTTCCCCATATCTTCTCCTTTTCTGACATGGCCTTGAGGATTCTTCCATAGCAGGATCAGACTAAACTTGAGTGTATTGTATAAGAAGTGCATATAGTTCTGAGCCTTCAAAAGGTTTCTCTGCATGCTCAAAGCCTGCAATAGGTTGCTCTAATGGTGATAATTGAGTTGGAGCACACCCTGTTAGCTCCTCATGCAACCACTTTATATTCTGATAAAAATATAAATTTACATTGTGCACTTGGTTGCGCACATCATTATTCAACTAGTCCATTCTGCTCTTTAACTTTTCACCCCCTTTCTTACTTCTTTAGTAAGGGTTTGGACAATTTCAGCCTTGTATTCTCCCATTTTCCTGTCTATATAATGCATGTTCGCATAATGAGAATGCTTCGTGACACCATTCTCAGAAGATAGGTGGCATGATCTATGGCCTTACCACCTTGAGACATCCACTCAGTTAGAAAGGTCTTCAACTTTTTTATATTATGATTTACCTGAGCCATCATTCAGATCTTTCTCCACTTGACCCACTTTGCAAAAAACTTGTTTCAAGGAAAATCAAACTAGTCCTTCTGCTTAGCTAGTAGGGCTTCTATTGACTGTAAAAAAGAACTATCTGAAGGAGGGGAACTCTCACCCTGAGAACTGGGAGCTTCAAAACTGTCAAAATCTATCTCATAATTGCTAGATACATCTCCCCTAGAGACAAAAGGTACTTGAGCAGAAGGCAAGGAATTAGTGGTTCTGGAGCAGAAGGCTCTACCACAGGCTCCCCCTCACCAGATGCTCTTACAGTACCGAGGTTCTCTTGAAGAAAGCCTTCTACTAATGGCTCCCCCTCAGTCTATGTCAAAAGTTCCTTCTCAACAAGGACTTCCTCTAAACCCGAGACTCCACCAGATGTAGATCCCAACTCAGCTATGACTTTTGCTTGAACAACTGGCTCTTCAGTAGCCTGACCACTAGGAATTTGAGATAGAACTTTAGATAACATAGTTTGAGTCCCAAGCATTTATGTAGCTAAATTTTCTTTGTTCTCCTCCTCAGCAGCTACACTAACATTCTCAGCTACTTTATTGGGGGGAAGGGGGAAGGCACATCCTTCTCCACGGATGCAGGATTAGGTTTATCCTGCATACTAGAACATTCACCCACTTCTCTCTCTGCATCTTGCCTGGAAATCCTCCTTTCCCATTTATCAAAAAAAGAGGAGTCTATTTTATTGAGATGATGAATATGCATACCCATGGACTTATCAAATTGATTTTTGTCCAATTGATTGAGGTAAAGAGTGATAATTTTTCCAAAGTTTGGTGTCATGAAGCATGCCTTTATTCTGTCAAACATGACTATTCCTTAGTTAATTCTTTTCCTGTAGATAATTACTGTCAGCAACCAGAACATGTCTCCTGAGACGTAATCGTGAGAGACGGTCTTGCACAGAAACACCTTCCCTAAAATGTCAGTTAACAATTTTCTTTCATCGTTCATCTCCTTCCTTCGAATTGTGGTAGTTTTCTTCTCTAAATCACAGAAAGATAAGGCTCTATTGTAGTCTTCATCAGTTATCGCGTCGTCTTCCTCTACCTCCGGCATCCGCAAAAATTGATTTAGAAATTTCAGCTTTGTTTGAACCTAAAAATTCTTAACATTGCTCTTGATCAATGATTCTTCATGTTTCAGATCTGCATTCTTGTAAAATTTAAGAACCTCTCTATCCAGTGCCCGACATTTCTTCTCCAAAATGAACGACAATCCGGCGGTTTCCAGGAGTAGAATGATGTTACGAAATTCGTCTGAAGTGCTGACAAACCCTGACCTAATGAGCTCTGCTCCAACTTGAAGATTTCCCGCTCCTCTTCGAGCCATTCCTGTCGTTGCCTCCAGATTTATGTTTCCAGCTTGACACGCCCTGGTCACGGGCGTGACCATGGGGCGTGACAGCTCTATCAACAACATTTTATTCCTGCCATTTTCAGCTTCCTGCCATTTTCTAGAAATGGATCTGACACGCCCTAGGTCAAGGGCGTAACCTAGGGGCGTGACCCATCATTTGATAGATTTTGGCGGTTTCTCCTCAAACGTTCCCAAGGTTTCAAGACGACGGTTCCGATCCTAACACGCCCTAGGTCACGGGCGTGACCTAGGAGTGTGACCGACCAACAATTTTTTCTATAAATTCCAGACAGCTTCAGATGTTCAGGGTCGATTTTGGAGATTTGGAGTCTTGTAGTTTGCTGTTTTATTTTGCTGAATTTTCCATTTCTTAGTCTAGTTTTGCATTGTGAAAGTTTGAATTCAAGTTTTCTTTTTTATTTTAATCATGTCTTTCCCTACCTTACCTTGTAATTCCCTAATCATGATGAGTAGCTAATTTTCATTTAACACTTGATCATGATGAACTTTGGAATAAAATAAACTTTACATTTTTATCGAAAGTGTCTTGTTCTTAATCATTCTTACCAATGATTTATCTTTGAATTATATTTTGTCGAATTCATATTTTGCGGATATGGTTTTCGATCTAAGATCCGTATCCTAAATGACCGAGAGGTTGAAAATACGAGGAGATCACTCAAAGATAAAAGGAGTTACATGCACTCCTAGAGAGAGGACGACAAAAATCTTCCGGATTGGAGTCAAATCCAATAGTGGGGTTCACCGCCTAAAGCAAGCTTAGGGGTTTCGACTGGCCTAGCGGTCTTAATCGATCAACCTAAGGTTAGTCAAAAGAATGAGCTCGAGAGGGACGCTTTTGTGCTTTAGGAACCTCCACGGTCGTGTGAGTAAATTTAAGAACTCGCATTTCTTTAATTTTCAAGAAGGTTTATTTTAGCCCAAGGGGATTATAGTTCAAGTGCTAGCTTCCTTAACATCAAATTTCTCTTTCTTAGTGTAACGCTTCCTTTTTCGTTTCGAACAAAAACCAACTCTTCATCCGATAAGATAATAGCTCTTTCTTGTGAGTACAAGTACTAAACAAGCTCCGAGTCGAAATATGATGGTCGCTAAGGCTCGAAGAAAATAAAAGCAACCGAACTAGCAATCCAATGAGGCAAGTATACCTATCGAACTGTAGCTAGGGGAAACAAGTGTCGTATTGAAATCCGGGAACTATTGAATAAACTTACTCACACGAAGGCTATTATTTTATCAACGGAAAAACAAGGGTTTGAGAAAATAAGTGTAATTAAAGAAATAAAGCTATGCTAGAAAGAGAACAACTGCAGTTAATTAAAGAGCATAAAGTAAGAGATTATAACAAAGAAGCAACCAGACGACACAAGAAGTTTATAGTGGTTCCCCTAAACTTGGGTACATCCACTCTTCTACCACCCTTGGTAGGAATCCACTAGCAGGTTTTTGATCAGGTGACTGCCACCACAAGATCTGATTCAGGTAGACCAGGAAACCCTTTAGGCTTTTGATCAGGTGCCCAAAAACCAACTTCAAGTCTTTTGGAAGGAGGCTTGTCAACTAGACTAACTTTTGAAGGGAGTTAAAACTCTGTACAATGGGGTGGAAAGAGTTTGATGGAAGTCTTCTCTTTTCTCAATACAACTTGAAAAGACTATGTGGATTCTTGTGTTGTCAAAGCTCCCCCTGAGAAGTTGAATGATTCAGGAAGAATGAGCTTTGCTTCAAGATGAGTAGGTCTTCAGCTTTAGATCTGCCAATGTCCAGTAAATCCAATGATTGATGTTGAAAATGATGTCTGTCGATTTCTGGAACATAAGTTGAAGAAGACTCTTGATTTTGATGTTTTGTTCTTCTTCAGTCTTGAGTATTGGCAGAGAGTGAATAGCACTGAGAGAGAATGAAAGAGTCGTCTGCTGGTTGTTGAATGTTCTCTGTGCAGTGCTTCTCTTTTCTTTCTTTGTTTTTTTGTAACTCTGTCTCTCTCTCTATGTGTCGAAAAGGAGAGAATCACTTTTATTATATTGCAAATTAAAATTTTTCTTTAAATTTGAATTCTTTCCATAAATGCTGGCTGATCTGGAGAATTGAAAGCGGCTGAAATAAAAGCATTAATGAGTTTCCCAAACTGTCCTTGATAGAATAAGCAAATAATTATTCTGATGAATACCATATTTAATGCAGCCAATAACGGTTATATTCAGAGGAATATATGCATTAAATACTCAGAATAATACTGCCAATAAATAAGAATAAAGGAACAGGAGGAAGGAAAGACTCATTCTGGAACTGGACAGAAAACGTCGAACGCTGAATGGAATTGGTCGACCTGAGATCCAAGATCATCGACCAGAGAATTCCAGTTCGTCGACCTTAGCTCTGCGAACTGCTAACTGAGAAATACTTTCCAATTCTGCACTCTGAGTTCGTCGAGCTGAGAATCTGTCTGAAGAAAACTAAACGTCGACCTGAGCTCGAATATCGTCGAGCTCAGCATAGAGAATTAACTCTGAGTTCGTCGATCGGAGATCGACGATCGTCGAGCTGAGTTCGAATAATTTCGAACTGACCAATGTCTTCTGAAAACTGCTAAGTCTGAGTCTTTGAGGTCCACTGCTGGCCGGTCCAAGGAGGTAGAACTATCAAGACTTAGCCTAAACTCTAGGACAACTAAACATGACCCTGACTATACAATGTTGGGTCAGACTCAACCTAACTTAGTGAACCTAGCCCAAATCCAACTAGGGATCCAACAAACACTTCGACAAAAATGTCTGCCCCAAACATTTCCTCGTAGGAGACCTAGTCATTAAGAAGGTAGATGTCGCAGGAAGGGGAGAAACGGTTGGCAAGCTACATCCAAATTGGAAAGGCCCCTTCATCATCCAGGAATCCCTAGCCATTGGAGGCTACTATCTGCATGACCAAATAGGAGAGCAGTTGAGAGGTACCTGGAGCGGGGATGACCTGAAAAAGTTCTATCCCTAGCGATAACATGTGTATTCTTTGTAATCATGTTGATGTTAATATGAGTAAGTGCAATAAATTTGTTACCTCATGTGCTATTTCTTCTAAAGATCTGATGGTTTTGAGATCCAGCCCCGCGATCGACTCCGAAAACCAGCGGTCGACCTATTCCTCATAAATAGCCCAGTGCAGATGATAGGACATGCCTCGGGAATTAAGCACTCTTGTAAGACCGAGCCTCTGCATTGGCGGCTGAGATCAGCTCCCCCCTTGTATGTAGGCCTAGGTCCCCCCGATTGCATCTCTCTTCCGACTGGAGGAACTATCAGGAACATGCCTTGACGTTAATCTCCCGAACTCGAGGAGGGGCTGATCTCATCCGGCAATCATCGGCAAAGGCATCTTAGCTATTGATCAACCAGGATAACCTGCCGAAGGAGGGGCTAGGGCACTCCCAGGGGGGATGTTGGCCTCGAGTGCGTCCTGAAGGACCATAGAAGGAACATTACCCTCTGCTCGTATACTAGCACTCATAGCCGGGTGGCATGGACGAGAGTGATCTCCACTATTGGATCGGGATACAAGCCTTCGACCCATTTCTCTTAAATAGCCCAGTGCGGATGATGGGACGATGCTTCTGGAAGCGCTCTTGTAAGACCGAGCCTCTGCATTGACGGCCGAGGTCAGCTCCCCCCTTTGTATGCTAGCCTAGGTTCCCCTGATTGCATCTCTCCTCCGTCTGGAGGAATTATCAGGAATAGGTATGGATGCCAACTTCTCGATTTGACGAGTTCGAGATCTTTCATCTTTACTAAAACATCGGTACATCTAACCCATATGTCGCCTCTCAAGTAATAGGATGAGAGATGTCGACTCCAACAATGATTAAAGCCCTCGAGTGGTAGTGTTATCATAAGTCTGAATCCCTGCATGAGCTCCTCTCCTGCACATCGGCCAACGACCTCCTCAAGTGAGATCAGGTTCCTCGTTTGATTGATGTCGTAGTCTATGAACTCTGTACGAGCTCCTCTCCTGCAGACCGACTACTTGCCTCCCCGAGTCGACTCACACCACTCTAGTTGAGTAAGGCTCCTGAGAGCTGTTGACTCCAACAGTGATTAAAGTCCTCGAGTGGTAGTGTTATCATAAGTCCAAGTTCCTGCACGGGCTCCTCTCCTGCACATCGGCCAGCGACCTCCTCGAGTGAGATCAAGTTCCTCGTCGGAGTGATTCTGTATTCCGTGAAATCTGTACGAGCTCCTCTTATATAGACTGACTACTTGCCTCCCCGAGTTGACTCACACCACTCTAGTTGAGCAAGGCTCCTGAGAGCTGTCGACTCCTACAATAATTAAAGTCCTCGAGTGGTAGTGTTATCATAAGTCCGAGTTCCTGCACGGGCTCCTCTCCTGCACATCGGCCAACGACCTCCTCGAGTGAGATCAAGTTCCTCGTTGGAGTGATGTCGTAGTCCGTGAACTCTGTACAAGCTCCTCTCTTGAAGATCGACTACTTGCCTCCCCGAGTCGACTCACACCACTCTAGTTGAGCAAGGCTCCTGAGAGCTGTCGACTCCAACAATGATTAAAGTCTTCGAGTGGTAGTGTTATCATAAGTCTGAGTTCCTGCACGGGCTCCTCTCCTGCACATCGGTCAACGACCTCCTAGAGTGAGATCAAGTTCCTCGTTGGAGTGATGTCGTAGTCCGTGAACTCTGTACGAGCTCCTCTCCTGCAGACTGACTACTTGCCTCCCCGAGTCAACTCACACCACTCTAGTTGAGCAAGGCTCCTGAGAGCTGTCGACTCCAATAATGATTAAAGCCCTCGAGTGGTAGTGTTATCATAAGTCTGAGTCCCTGCATGAGCTCCTTTTCTTGCACATCGGCCAACGACCTCCTCGAGTGAGACCAAGTTCCTCGTTGGAGTAAAGTCGTAGTCCATGAACTCTGTACGAGCTCCTCTCCTGCAGACCGACTACTTGCCTCCCCGAGTCGACTCATACCACTCTAGTTGAGCAAGGCTCCAGAGAGCTGTCGACTAAAACAATGATTAAATCCCTCGAGTGGTAGTGTTATCAGAAGTCCAAGTCCCTACATGAGCTCCTCTCCTGCACATCGGCCAACGACATCCTCGAGTGAGACCAAGTTTCTCGTTGGAGTGATGTCGTAGCCTGTTACCTCTGTACAAGCTTCTCCCCTGCAGACCGACTACTATCCACCTGAGTCGGCTGATTCACACCCCCAATTGAGCTTGGATCCTATTAGGGTGTTGACTGATTCCCACCCCCAGTTGAGCTTGTCTCCTGTTAGGGTGTCGACTGATTCCCTCCGCCGGTTGAGATCGACTCCAGATGACGTGTCAAATCTTCTCCACCCCAGTTGAGTTCAGATCCTGCAGTTGTCGACTACAACCTTCGACTCAACTGAGTCGGGCTCCTATGAGGTATGAGATCATGCAGGTACAAGCAACAAGGAGCGAGCATGCGACCGCGACTATGCAGACGCGAGCATGCTTGGTGAGTATGCGAGTAAGCGTGAAAGTGGCGTTCGAACAAGGGAGGCGACTGGCAAACAGGAGATGAACTCTGAGGAGCGACATCAACAGGCGAGTAAGCACATCACAAGCACTCATCCTCTCCGAGCATATGAGCCTATCGAATGACATCCAACAAAAAACCATACATGCAAGAAAGAAAAAAGGAAGCAACAACAAAACTTGTATTATATATCAATAAATTACAAGTTTCAAAAATTCCTAAGTATTTATAGTTTCCTATAGGCAAGCATGAAGAAGATCGGCGAGCAACTAGGACTCATCGTCGCCAGTATCTGGCCGATATTCATCATCTCCTATGTCGGCGTCCTCCTTTTCCTCGCCAACTTCATTGCTCCCCTCCCCATCGGTTCTTTCGCCTCTGTTACTGCTACTACCGATGTCGCTGTCGCTGAGGAAGGGATGCGATCGGGCGAGGTAGATTCCTCGGCGAGCAGCTCAGAAATGAGCTCATCGACAATAATCTGCTTATCACCCTCGACGAGATGGTCGTTGATCCTCAGTGAGCAAGCATGATGTTCCCCATCGCTCGCGCTATCCCGCGACCGACGGCCAACACCTCTTCCCCGAGAAGGCGGGATCTCTTAACCGCCCAGTGTGGATCATCCTCCCGCCATGACGCATCAGGGCGAGGAGACGAAGAGCTCGCACGTTCCTCGGCGGTGACCGCACGTCTCCATCTCGGCGACACGAATTTGGGCAGCCTCTAGCTCAGCCAGGGTGTCGACGAGCTTCTGCTCGCATTCTTAGAGCTTCCTCGTTGCCTCTACCTTGGCAGCCTGCAAGAATCATGGAACAATCATTAAAATAGTCCAAGTCCAGATCATCCATGTCGCACACAGAGAGGCAACTTACCTTATAGTCCCTCCAGCGGATTGATTGCATGCTGAGATCTATGGCCTTCTTGGTGACGATCTTCAAAGCCTCATGCATCTCCAGCAGCTTCCTGGCCGAGTAGTGTCCTAGCTCGACAGTCCGTGCGAGCGAGCATGAGATTTGCTGGGCGAGTACTTTCGAGCTGAGCTCTAGCAGGGACTCAGCTTCAGCTCGCCCATATAAAGAATGGAGGATAGCGAAGGCCTCCCCCTTATCCTCCCAATCAGCCGACCGGGAGGGTAGGTTGGTGCTCAGCGTCACCAAGTGCTCATCCTCGGACCAAGACACTAGCGGGCGACCATAGGCATCCACCGCTCCTCGCCCAATGTTGAAGTTTGGGTGGAAGTGAGGTGCCCGAGCGTCAAACGTCGACTCTTGATCGCCGGACTGAGGGGACGAGATTTTTGTCCTCTTGCTCGCGGGGCCCAACGATTTAACTTTCGCCTTCCCTTTGGCGAGTTTCTTTTTCTCATAGACATCGGGTGGAGGGTTGGACTCCGGGAAGGACGAGGCTACTTCCTTCGCCGGAGGAAGCGGCTTCTCTGGAAGCTCGCAAGCCTCTGGGAGTATCGAACAAAGGATTAGTAACGAGTTCCAATGAATACGGACAAGCGTGCGAATAGTTTTGATTCTCGCTCAAGCTTCTTACACTCGCAAGGATGGATCTCAGAGAGCACATTAACGTTGAGCCGCCAATGGATGACGTCAAAGCGGCGACCCCGGAAGAACTCGAATAACTGCTCGCGAACACCTTCCAAGATCGGCGGGATGAAGGCTACGTCGGCTGGTTGATGCGGCCTCCCCTGAACGCCCTTGAAGTCGCCTTCCACGACGACCAGTTGCTTGCTCCACCTGTGAACTTTGTTCGCCATCCGCACCAAGGTGCAGACGTGGCTGCTAAAGTAGACGACCCCCTCGGCGGTCGCGGCGAATGCGAATATTTTTCGGAAGACAGAAATGTAGAAGACTATCCTCTCTTCTTGCAGGCAGCAGAGGAATCCCATGATGATCGTCACACCATTAGGGTTGATCTGCGCGGGGACGATCCCAAAATACCGCAGGATCTTGCGATATTCTGGCCAAAAGGGAAGTCGCAGGCCGACGTCAAAATGATGGAGCGACAAGACCAGGGCCCCCTCAATGTAGGTGTTAAGTCGTTCACTCTGAGTAGGAAGTCTCGCCGAATAACCATCCGGAAGAAGTCGCTCCCTGAACGCTTCCAGATCTCGCTCTGACGTGATGGATTTCTTGAAAGCAGCATCAGCAAAATTCACGGCATGGGCCTTTCAGCGAGCCCTGGCATCGTCCCCGGCCATCTTCCACGAGTTAGATTGACGAGAAGAGAAGAGGGCGAGAAGGTAAGGACGATAGAGACGCGCGAGCAAAAGAAGATACTCGCGAGTTGAAGTTAGAAAATTGCAACAACGTACTTAAGGCTCACCTACTCCCTCTATTTATAGGCGAAGGCAGAGGTATATATCCGTTTCGGCGTGTATCTCCCTAAGTCGCAACCTAAATGATTAGACGGATCCCCGACATCAGCCCTATCTCGCACAGCACTGCAAGAAATCTTGCAACTCCATCAAAACTTGCAAAATGA
Source organism: Platanthera zijinensis (assembly GCA_039513925.1). Taxonomy (NCBI): domain Eukaryota; kingdom Viridiplantae; phylum Streptophyta; class Magnoliopsida; order Asparagales; family Orchidaceae; genus Platanthera; species Platanthera zijinensis. Next base: position 27,596,501 of record CM077096.1, read on the forward strand.
GCTCGGCACATCGCAGAAGGAAAGCGAGTAAACAACAAAACATCGTGGCAACCAAAAGACAGAAGTCAAGGCGAGATGCAAACTCGCTTATTATAAATGGAAGATTGTCCATTACAATAGTCGCCTGAGGTGAGTTCAAATAAAAAAACGAAGAATTCTAAGTCCTAGGAGGCTACTCTGGAGGATGTGGATGTCGTTCGGCCCATCCCATCTCGCGCGTTCGCCGATAGTGCTCAGTAGAAATCGACGTCGCGTCATCACCAAGCCGCAACTGCTCCTCCATCCTCGGCAGCCTTCCCTCAGAACCCATACTCGCCCGCATGTCGGCCAGCTTATCGAGAACGAGCTAGAGGCGATGGTTGTTTATCGCCAGCTGACGATCGTTCTCTTTTACCATGTGGAAGCCGGCCTCGTAGCTCTCCAGGGTGGTCCGAAGCTCTTCTATCCTCGCCACCCGCACCTCCAGAGTTGAGATCCGAAAATGAGGCTCGCAGATCGCAAGCTGGTAGAACTTGCTCTCCATCACCAAGTAAGCGCGAGAGGCGGCATGACGATACTCGCTTCCGGATTAACCAATGACATATATAAAGGCCACCCCTGGAGTCTCCGAGCGATCTGCCAAAACAGATAATAGAAGGTTTCCAAAGTCATAAATTGGCGCTTATCCCGTCAAACAAGCAGCAATAGTGCGAGTTACCATGACGAGGAGATCGAGATCGCCGAGGAGAATGGTCGTGACCTAGGGTATCTCGCTGTCCTGAGGATAAGCCGCCCGCGCGATCGGCAGGTCTCCCCTGCCAGTGACCTCCATGATCAGGGTCCCCTACTCTCGGTGGGAAATAGCTTGGCCGCGGCTTATCCGGTTTTCGGGCCTGATTCTTCGATGGATGCGGTGGAGGCTGCTACGAACTCGCCAGATGATGCGGAATCTTCGGCGGAGGAGGCGATGAAGGTCGCTGCATATCCGCTAGTTGCTGAGCAGTTAGAGGAGGCAACGACGGCAAAGGATTAATCGTCGCCTGCAGTGGAGCGGCATTCAGAGGTGGCGGCGGCAAAATACTACTCGCCGCTGGCGGCATAGAATCAAGTGCGGGAGTGTAGGAGACTCTGCTCGGCCCCAAACGAGATTTCTTGCTCGCCGGAAGATCCTTCTTCGCCAAAGAATCTTTGCTTGCCAGAGAGTCTTTGCTCGCTGAGAGATTTTTCTTCACCATGGAAGACGGAGTCTCCTTTGCTTTCTTAGATCCGAGATTGATCCAAACCGTGTGCGTGGTCCGGAGCGGCTTCCCAGCTACAAGGGCGAGCAGTGGTGCGGAGTGCAGAGGAGCAACATCCAGAGTCGCGTCAACAACATCCGACGGAGAGTCTGCGAGCAAAAGAAGTGAGTCAATGAGAAATAGCGGCGACCTACTACTTTATAAAAATGGTTCGGCAAAATGGCGACCTAGCAAGGAGACGACGTCAATCCGCGATGGCACTGACGATTTGGCGACTTCTAAAGGTGGAGTTTTCAGCGGGCTGAGAAGACTGAAGTCGGGAGTGGCTACGTTAGGGATGTCGTCTAAACCGAGATCACTAAGGAGCTTCTGGGTGCTAGCAGAACATGCGGGATTGTTGGTCGAGGTGGCGACTTGCTCAAAATGTGGAGGCGGGTCGCTAACCTTGGAGGTCATTGCCTTCTTCAGCCTCTTTTTCTTCTTCTGCTTGGGGGTGGGAAACTCGGCAACAACATCATCTTCCCTCAGCCTCTTGGCCTTGGCGATATCGAGGTAGCCATACAGTGCGGCGATGCTCTCCTGAAGGAGTTTCTCATTGGCATTCGACATAGTATGCGAGCTCTGAAAACCTGCCTAAAAACCACCCCCTATTTATAGAGTTAAACAGGAAGCCATCGAGAGCGAGCAACTCAGATACTCGGCACAGCAGCTCGCCGAATAAGTGTTGGATGATTCTTTCCGAGCTCCTACGTCGCTCAAAAAGAGCGGGGATTATGTACAACCCGTATTCATCGAGGGTAGGTCCTACCGCAGCCAGCTCAGCGGAAGTAAAGGTTAACAAGTTAAGACAGAAGTCAAGAGTCAGCGCGCCAAGCGGCAGAAGGCCCGTGCGAGTATGGCGAACTCCCCTCGCATACTCGCCAGGTAGGCGACAAGATGAGATACTCGCTGAGCCCGTGTGAGTTCCTCCAGGAAGTCTCCTAGTCTCTAGGGGGTGGGGTATAAATATGACCCCCTTCCTTGTATTTCACTATAAATAGGACCCTAGGGGACGAGGAGAGGGACTGGAAATTCTCTGCAGGATACTCGCGAGCCCTCCTTTCCGGATACCAGCTGAGCCTTTGGATTCTTTTTCCTTCGAGACTAAGTCGCGACCTTGCGACTTAGCCATCATCCAGTCTCCCTCGTACCTAGTTCGACTATTTTTGGTTGAGAAGAGGCTGCTCCTTTTGAGCATCCGGGTACGTGGTGGGACTTTCCTGTCGCAACATCTGGGGTCCTGTTTGTCTTCGTTCTTCATCCTAGTAACCTTAGCTGTCTGGTCTTACCCCTAAACCGGTAACCTTAGGCTGCCTTGATCCTATTTCTGAGGTTAGGAATTTTCCTGGCTTCAACACACATTCCTTCATGAATTTCCCTCGGGGCATAATCTACTTCATCAGTGAGTAAAACACTTTTGGTAGTGTCCTGAAAATGAGTTTCAGTCTTTTAGGGACAAAGCGGTCTTGTCGACCATGGGATACCTTGCCTCAACGTCAGACAGGACCTTATTGAAGCAGTACGCTAGGCGTTGGAACCCTTCCTCCTTGAACAAAACTGGAATAAGGGCGTGCAATGATATTGCTAGGTACAAATATAGGGCTTCTCCTATGATGAGCTTTAAGAGCTATTTGGGAGAGGCCAGGTATTGCTTGAGATGTTCAAAGACAACCAAACATTCGTCTGTCCACTGAAACACGGAGTTGCGCACTCTGCGTTGAGCTTTGAAGAACGAGATGTACTTGTCCCCCATACGTGCTAGGAAGCGAGAGAGAGTCTATGTTCACCCGATGAGATGCTGGAATTCTTTAAGGGAGAGCAGGAGTGACATTTCCTCCAACACCTTGATCTTCTCAGGGTTGACCTACATCACTCGCTGCGTTATCATGAAGCACAAGAACTACCCTGTTGTCACACCAAATGTGCACTTGGAGGGATTGAGCCGAATCTGAAAAATGACAAAGAAGCTGAAAAACACTTGTCCAAGTTTTCCAAGTGGCTGCCGCACTAAATGTTTTTTTACCAACATATCGTCGACGTACACCTCTATAGACTGCCTGCTGAGGTCCTTAAATACCTTTTTCATCAGCCTCTGGTATGTTGCGTCAATATTCTTCAGTCTGAACCACATTACCTTATAACAGTACACCCTTATGTCTGTTTTGAAGGCGGTGTGCTCATTGTTGGTGGGATTTATCTGGATTTGGTTATATTCTGAGTGGGCATCCATGAAACTAAGGAACTCGTGGCTGGGAAGCTGATCAATATATGGAAGTGAGAAACTATCTTTTGTATATGCTTGATTGATGTTGTTGTAGTCAACGCACATCCACCATTTTTCGGAGTCTTTCTTCACCATTACCATGTTTGCCAACCAAGTGGGGTACTATGTTTTTTGAATGAGCTGTGCCCTTAAGAGTTATGAGTGATTTGTGTTGGGTACTTCCCCATTGTTATCGGGAGACTGATCATTCCCCATACCAGATATGATGATTGTCGAACCCGTATATCGATCTGCCCGCCAGATTGAGACTTATTAAGGTGACCTTCATGCTTTGTATAACGGTCCAGGCCCGCCAACCCCGCGGGACCCAGCTGGCACCGCCGGCCCACCAGTAGTCCAGACCCGGGCCCACTACTGGCAGTAAGCCTATCACATTCAAGCCTGCAGGCCATGCACCCCAACCCCTCTCCCTCCACAGGCGGGTTGTTGGTGGCCGTAGCCCCCCTAAGATGAGTCAAACTCGATAGTCAAGCCCGCACTACGGGGACTTCCCAGGAGGTCACCCATCCCAGTACTACTCCAGCCCGAGCACGCTTAACTATGGAGTTCTTTCAACTCTCATCACCAATTGATCCAGATCAATTGGTGATGAGAGTTGAAAGAACTCCATAGTTAAGCGTGCTCGGGCTGGAGTAGTACTGGGATGGGTGACCTCCTGGGAAGTCCCCGTAGTGCGGGCTTGACTATCGAGTTTGAAAGAACTCCATAGTTAAGCGTGCTCGGGCTGGAGTAGTACTGGGATGGGTGACCTCCTGGGAAGTCCCCGTAGTGCGGGCTTGACTATCGAGTTTGACTCATCTAAGGGGGGCTACGGCCACCAACAACCCGCCTGTGGAGGGAGAGGGGTTGGGGTGCATGGCCTGCAGGCTTGAATGTGATAGGCTTACTGCCAGTAGTGGGCCCGGGTCTGGACTACTGGTGGGCCGGCGGTGCCAGCTGGGTCCCGCGGGGTTGGCGGGCCTGGACCGTTATAAAAAGTGCACTTTTTATAACTATGGAGTTCTTTCAACTCTCATCACCAATTGAGCTGCAGATCAATTGGTGATGAGAGTTGAAAGAACTCCATAGTTAAGCGTGCTCGGGCTGGAGTAGTACTGGGATGGGTGACCTCCTGGGAAGTCCCCGTAGTGCGGGCTTGACTATTGAGTTTGACTCATCTAAGGGGGGCTACGACCACCAACAACCCGCCTGTGGAGGGAGAGGGGTTGGGGTGCATGGCCTGCAGGCTTGAATGTGATAGGCTTACTGCCAGTAGTGGGCCCGGGTCTGGACTACTGGTGGGCCGGCGGTGCCAGCTGGGTCCCGCGGGTTGGCGGGCCTGGACCGTTACACTTTGAATCGTGGATACGAATAAAACGTCAAGTGAGCTGTCGTTGCCAACAGGAATCCTGCTAACCCGTATATCGGTCTCAGTGCGACAACTTCAGAATCTTCATGTCTTTGTCCACAAAATGAATGGTGGTGTCTAGGCATGCCTTCATGTCTACATGTCCTTCCTCGTGACGTGCGATGGAGAGGACCTGAGCGGAGAGAATGGAGGATTCGTCTATGGTCTCTACTTCTCCTCCTACGAGCCCCCAGTGCCTCTTGACGTGCTAGAGGGTTTCCATTTGCTGGAACTAGTGCTGTCTCGGCTTCCACAAGATGCGGTGTGTTACCGACAGGTGCTGATTTACCGGAGGCACAAAATTCTCCCCTTACCATTGCTGTTAGTCATGAGTGCTCGTGCAAAACAAACACTGTCTTCAAAAATTCCTCAGAGCTTTTGGAAACACCTTCCCACAGACGACGCCAAACTATTGTGGGTCACTTAGCGCTCTCCCGGTCCTGAGAATCGAACTGTCTTAACTTTAGAGTGAGCCAAATGCGCAAACAACTGAAAAAAAACCGATAGCGGAGAAGTTAAGAATTTTTAAGTGGAAAACCCTGAAAAGTGAAAAAAATCATGGGTCCGGTTCGATGCTAATCAAATCCACTAATTTGCCTGAGGTTACAATTATTAGAAATTTCGGGAGGGTGACATGTCACCGCTCCGTTTACTAATACTTGAAAGTAAAAAAGATGCAGAATCTTCCTTGGCATTTGTAGGAGCACCTTCAATAGCAGGATCTAGAGCAGACATTTGAGAAGGCACTTGATTAGACACTTGAGAAGGTTCTTGAGAAGGCACTTGCTTGAGAAGGTACTTGAGAAGCTAGTACTCTAAAGGGGATCTCCAAGCCACTCTTGAAGGAGTTGAGAACCGAAGGAGATCTTCGAACTCCAAAGGAGATCTCTGAGAGATTTCTCGCCGGAGAAATTCAAAGCTCCCTCCTTGCCTCTTCGTCACTTGTCTTCAAATGAAGGCCTATGAGCCTTTTATGGTTTTCTTGAGGGGCACATTGGTAATTGTGTCGTCGTTGGATTTGAACCGGCGAATGAGATTGCATGATTCTGGTCACTTGAATCACCAATTTCTGGAAAATGGCTGGCATGCCCTCAGATGGGCTGGGATGGTTCGCGGTCTGGGCGCTCACCCTCGACCTGGGCGCACACACAGAGACTATGCACGTGTGTGCAGCCTGTGCATCTAGACGGCTACTGGGTGCGTGCACGTGGTTTGTGCGATCGAGGCAGTGCACTTGGAAGATCTAGTTGAGGTTATGTATTTGTAACCTCCTTTGACTCGGGTGAAATTTAGGGAAATCCCATCACCATTTACACATCAAACATGCATACTAGCATCTATGACATGACCTCTCTGACTTTTCACAATGATCTCTACCGCGACGCTTTTGCGGCGTATTTTCAAGCGCCGCGAAATCCTTCGCGGCCCTTGAAAAGTGTTGTGAAAAGTTTAAAAAACTTCACCACATATCTGTTATTTTTTTGTAGTGTTGTCAACCCAGCATAATATTTGAACATTTCATTAATAATAATAATAGCATAATATTTGAACATTTGTGCATTGTGAAGAGCTTGAATGTACAATTAATATTTATGGCCATTTACTTAGTAAAAAAGTTATTGGGGGGGGGGGGGGGCATTATTGAATTAATATATATAGTTGACTTAAGTGTATAAAAATAAAACATATTATTTCCTAATGTCTATTCATTGATCAAATAAATATTTCCTAATGTCTATTCATTGGTTAAATAAACATATTTCGGTTATATTTATATGAGTGATAGGCAAGGACTCCTTCCCTATGACCAACTGCGACAGTACCCAGATAATAATAGTGTATGGAGGATCTCAGTACACAAGCATGATTGTGCTCCCGCTACTCGCAAACGCCCGAGCGCCTATACTCAGCATGTCACTCATTTTTTCCTTGTGGACAGGAGTTTGCGAGCGGTAGGATGATCATATTTCTTTTTGTAAGTAGGAACTTTGCCTATATGAGAGTACATTTTTTAAAATTAATAAACTAAATTAATAAATTAAGTAAATAAAAATTGTATAATAAATAAGAGTAAATTGTGAATATTGAATGTTTAACTAAATATTATTTTTCTCTTTTAATATAATATAGATATACATACGAAATGCAATGCAGGAGGGACTCTTGCACAGTCGCCACAGTTGACATTACAACATTCCTGCTGCTTAGCCGGACATTACAACATTCCAGCTGCTTTGCCGGGCTTCATTAATTTTGTAATTTGCCGGACGGGCAGACGTGATCATGGTAATTTCTCAACGGCAATGAGTGGACCCATGCATTGAGTCCATGTGGCAGCCCAAAGACCAAGTATACGTGCCAATCATTTAATATTTATATTATTATAATATAATATCTATATTATATTGTATTATTCCTATTATATTATCTAGCTACTAGCCCCTCCCTTCAGGCAGCTGAACCCTGATCCTCTCCAGTTCATTAGAATTTGATAGTATCCAGTTAACAGTGCTGTGTTCTTCTGTTTAAAACATTTTCTGGCCAGATGAAATTTCCCTCAGTTGTATTTGTGAACAGAACCGAAATAATCTAGCATGCTCTAGATTTTGTTTGGGACAACTTTTGATCATGAATAAGCTGTTAATTGAAAATTAATGTTTTTATAGAGATTTTATAAAAGTAATGGTGAATAAGCAATAGACAGTTTGGATAGTTTGTCCATAAATGCTTATCTAAAGTTTCTTTTATTAATAAATCTTTGTTTGTTTGGACACGTTTTTTTGTCTATGCACGATTTTTTCGTCCGGACGTGATTTTTTCATCCGGACGCGTTTTTGTTGGCCGGGCGCAAAATTTTCACACGGGCGCGATTATTCTCCCGGTCGCGAATTTTTCGCCTGGACGCGATTTTTTCGCCCCGGTGCGGTTTTTTCGCCCGGACGCGAATTTGTTGCTCGTAAGCAGTTTTTTCGGTCGGATGCGATTTTTCCGCCTGACCACGTAATTTTTCGTCCAGGCGCGAATTTTTTCGCTCGGATGCAATGTTTTTTCGCGGACGCTATATTTTCGCACGGAAGCGAAAAAATGCGATCGGACGAAAAAAATCGCGTTCGGTAAAAAAAAATCGCGTTCGGTCAAAAAAAATCGCGCTAGGGCAAAAATTTTGCGCATGGCCGAAAAATTCCTGCTCGCTCGAAAATTTGCCCTTGGGTGAAAATACGCGTTCGGGTGAAAAATACGCGTCCGAGCTAAAAATATGCGCCCGGGCGAAAAATACGCTCCCGGGCGAAAAAATCTTGTCCTGACGAAAAATAGCACTCGGGCAAAAAAACTAACTTAAGGCTTTTTTAAGAAATAAATACTTATGAGAAGTCATAAGCTGGACCGATAGCTTATAGAAAATCAACTTATCATCAATTTAAAAATAAGTGATTTTCTATAAGCTGCACAAATAAACAACTGTAAAATTATTTTTACGTTTTGAATAAAGATTATTCATTAGCAAAAACTGTCTCAAACAGAACCCTAATACGTGATTTCCCGACTGAACCAGATTTTAAGGACGACTCCACAGCTCGCATCTTCTTGTGAAATAATCTGATTTCCTCTCCCTAGTCTGTGAAATAATCTGTGACTATCACAGACATTTACAAAATTTTTTCAAGAACCAATCAAATAATCTGTGACTACCATAGATATTTACAAGTTTTTTTTCTTGAAGAACCAGATTTTAGATGCATTTAGACAGAGCAAGGAATAAAAATTTCAATTGAGCTAGCAAACAGAGAACACAATTTTTTGAGATAAATTGACTTAAGTCTGAACAATAAAAGGGAGTACATTGGAGGATTGAATGTTACCTCCCTCCCTCGTGCCAGCAGATAACTCCACACAAAAAAAAAACTCAACAAAAACAACACACTTAATGTAATGCTTAACCAGCAGCTAGTTATAGATGCCCTAATTGCGGCATTGCAAAAGTACCCCAAACTAGTCGCACAAACTAGTCGCACTCGCCGTGTATGCCCTGCACAAATAAATAATTTTAAATTGTATTATGTACATACAAATAATGCTCTTAGAAGGAAAATTATTAGTCGCACTCGCCGTGAAACTAATATGTTGCTGGGGTGCAAGTTCCGGCAAAAATCTTTGCTCTGAATTAATTTGATTGACCTGTTAGCATAGAATGATTAGTTCTCCTCTTAGCATGACAAAACATTAATGATTAGTTCACCTCTTAATATGACAAAACATGGTTAAGAACATGTACTAATTTTAGTATACGGTCGATCTTCTCATATTTTTTTGTTATATTCAGTGATAATATCTTGGCATTTTCAAGAGAATGTGCAAACATTTTTAAAGATTAAAAAAAAAGGTCTAACCAGATTTCCCTGAGAAGGGAATATAAAATTGCTGGAGCGGCGGTCGCTTGAATGAGATCTTGCCGCAGCTCGGCCGCACCGGAGTGCCACCTCTATTTTCTTCCCGACGAGATAACCACGAACCAGAGGGGAGCTGAACCAAAGCTTTCAGAGCTCGAAAGCACTCCTCGCCTGTAACGGAATTAAAAGAAAAAGGTCTAACCAGATGTCCCTGAAATAACTGGAAAGAGGAAGGCCGGAAAATAAGCTGCTGGGCAGGAAGAGGAAAGCAGCGGGGACGCCTGGGAGGGTACAAATTAAGGGAAGGATTTTTTTTTTCTTATTAAGGATATGGGAAAGCAAATCAGGAGTATTAACTGCGCGCATGCTATCCAGTTGTAATGAACTGGAGCCGTAGCGCTTGTCGACAGCAGATCGGTGATCACCGAGGGTTGATGGCCGATTGGCTGCTCTCGAGCGTACTGGAGTATAGTAGCGAGCGTTGCCTTGCACGACAGTATGCCCTAGCTCGGATCTTCGTCTACAATGAGGGATAAGATTTAAGCGACCTCATTGTCGGGGCTGCGAGTGTATGAGTACGTACTTGTGAAACGATCAAAGTAATAAACAATTGGGAAAAAGAAAAAGTGAAGAACTCCTCTAATACGACATTACCTTAAGAAGAAGCAGTCGGAGAAGATGCAGATTCCAGCGATCTCGAGAATGGAGACGACTAGCAACGATCCGCGGGAAAATCAAAATCGACGAAATGCAGTCGGAGAAGATGCACGATAGGGCGAAGCGCCGAAGCCGCTAGCAGTGATCTGGATTCTGGAGACGATGCACGACCGGGCAAGGTGACAAGCAGCGATCCACGGAAAATCGAAATCGACGAAATGCCGCAAAAGCTAAATGCCCCCAACAGGCGAGGAGGAGAACTGCTCATACTAAGAGAAAATCTGATGATCCTGAGCCGTTGGATCTTAATCGACGGCGCCTCATAGAACCAGCCGGTTACAAGAAAACTGCCCCGATTTCCGGTTGACCGGTCCAACCGGACGGTTGAGCGGTTCCTGGCCGGTTCGTGGTGAGAACGGTTTTTCAGGCTAAACGGACCGGACGCGGGACCGGTTCACGGTCCGACCGGTCGGACCGGCCGGTCCGGTCGGTTATGAAAACCTTGGTTTTGTTATTTAAGTGACTTTTTCCTGCATGTAAGCAGTGAAGAAATGTATGTTGTTTTTCCAGTGAGCCAATTGCTCTTCATATGCGTTCTTGAGTTGTAATACACCCTTCGTTTATGAAATGAAGCTATGAGAGTACAGTCTACCTTCTCTCATTGTTGTGTTTCCTTTATGGTATCTGTGTGAGGTTTTATCTGTCATCAGTTATCTTTTTTTTCCCTCTATTTTTGTTGGGTTGTCTGCCTTATTTTCACATCATAGGGCAGCCTCGAGTAATCCATCGCAAAATTTTAAGTACTCTCCATTTGGAGTACCAATCTTTGAAGGAGATTCTTATGATTTCTGGCATGTCCAAATGAGGACATTGTTCATCTCTCATGGTCTGTGGGACTTGCTCAAGATCGCTATGCCAAACTTACTGCAACAAACTGCCTCACTACCTAGGAGCCAACTCAAGCTAAGGAGGATGCAGAAAATTTTAAAACGGATGCCAAAGCCCTGTTATACATTCAGCAAGATATTGCTAGGAGTATATTTCCGAGAATTATGGGATCTTCCACTGCCAAGGATGCTTGGGATTCTCTCAGAAATGAATTCCAAGGCTCGACCAAGGGTAATAGCTATCAAGCTCCTAAATTTGTGGCAAGAATTTGACACTCTGAATATAAAGGAGGATGAGAATGCTCACTCATATTTTTTCAGAATATCCTCTCTTACAAATAAAATTAGGAGTTATGGTGTTGTTTTAGAAGAAAGAAAGATAGTTCTCAAAATCTTGAAAATTCTTTCACCAAAATTCGCTTTTGTGATGGCCATAGAAGAGGGTAAAGATGTCAACACCCGAACTCTTCCTGACTTGTTAGGGTCTCTTCAATCTCATGAAGATAGGATGAAAAAAAATATGAACATTAATTATGTGACAAGCCTTTCAAAGTAAAGCATACATCAAAGCCCCAATTGAACCAGTGATGGAAGCTCATCATGTTAACCTAACAAAAAATAAACCAAGGCAGTTACATTGCAACCTATGTAGAAGAAATAATCACGAGGCACATGATTTCTTCTACCGATGCAAAAGGTGTAAGAATCCAACACATCTAAAGAAGGACTGTCAGACAAGACATAAACAAGAATATCGACCCAAGGAAGAGGCACGCTATAGAGAACACGATGAATAAGACTTTTTATTTTACACATGTGATGGCAATGGAGAAGTTGTGAGTGATATATGGTACTTGGACAATGCTTGCTCAGCCCATATGACAAATAATAAAAAGACTTTATCTATTTGAATGAAGAACTAAAATCTGAAGTTGTGTTTGGAGATAAAACTACAAATTCTATAAAAGGAAAGGGGACCATTGCTATAAGAACTCAAAATGGTCAATACAATCACATAACTAAGGTTCAGTATGTCCGTGAACTTGCCCAAAACTTGCTTAGTGTCGGGCAATTAGCTATAAAGGGGTATAAACTAATTTTTGATAATCTCCTTTGCGTGATAATTGACATAGATTCATCCCACACTATTGCCAAGATTAAGATGGCCAGCTAGCAACAAACTTTTTTCATTAATTTTACCCCTAGAAGAAACAAGTATGCAAACTATTGAAAGGTCTGAAACCAAGAAATGACACCTTAGATACGACCATTTAAATCTTCTTGACTTATAAGAGATTCAAACCAAATATTTAGTATATGGTCTGCCAAAAACGGGAAAGCTGAAAACATTTGTAAAAACTGTGCCATATGTAAAATACATAAGTTGCCTCACCTTATTTCCACCACAAAAAGAACCACTACCCATTTAGAACTTGTTTATGCTGACACTTGGGGACCCTCAAGGACCCAATATCTATGAGGAAAATCATACTACTTACTCATAGTATATAATTATACTAGAATGATGTGGATCTATATCTTAACCTAAAAATTACATGCTTTCCAAAAATTCAATATCTTCAAAAACTAAGTTGAAAGAGAAACCAACATCTAGGTGTTGTTCTGAAATAGTGAGTTTATCTCTTCATCAATGACTTTTTCCTAGAGTATTGAATCCTTTGATCTCATCGCTTCCTTATAGGTGTATGGATCAGACTCAACACGGTAAGTGACAAATTACTACCGAAAGTTCTGGGAGTTCTCTCTCACAGAAGTCCTCCTAGACTCTAGACATAGGCTATACCATTTGATTGGAGTGACATGTTCTTATCTTTAAGAATTTATCTTTAAAGAGCACTGCATCCCTAGATTCTATAATTATATTATTGGAGATATCTAGGAATCTATCTGCATCACTATCCTCAACATAACCTAGGTAAAAACACGTGTTATTCCTAGGTCTAATCTTAGATCTTTTTGGGTCAGAAACCCTAACATAGGCTATATAGCCACAGGTCTTAAGTTTACTTATTGTTGGGGGTCTCTTAAAACAAAGCTCGTAGGATATAACATCTAACTTAGCATTAGAAATTTTATTTAGAATATGGTTTGTAGTTAAAACTGCTTCTCCCCAATAAGCAGCAGACATGTCAACAATTAGCTAGGAGAATGAAGTTTAACATTTCTATTAATGCTCTATTCTTTCGCTCAGCTATACCATTTGATTGAAGTGAGTAAAGAATAGTGGTTTCTGCTATGATTCCTTGAGAGGCAAAAAATACTTAAACTCACTGGACATGTATTCTCCTCCTCTATCATTTTTAAACCTTTTGATTTTCATGTCAAGTTGATTTTCTACCTTGGTTTTGAAAAGAAAAAACTTTTGAAGTGCTTCATCTTTAGTTTTAAGAAGGTAAATGTGATAGAACCTAGAGCAGTCATCTATAAATGTGATCGTATACTTCCTACCCCCTCTTGTGACAAAACTTTTAAAGTCGCAGATGTCAGAATGTATTAGCTTTATGGGCGTTGTGCTCCTAGTAACCGCACTAAAATGTTTCCTAGTGATCTTAGTCTGAGCACACACTTCACATTTCTTAAGTTGATTCTTAGTGTTTAAAGTGATCTGGTGAATTCTAGCTATTTGGAGCATTTTCCTATAGTTTACGTGTTCTGGTCTCTCATGTAGAGTCTGATGGCTAACTAAGTTCGATTGAACTTATTGAACTATTTTATTTGCTAGACTTAGTCGATATATTCTATTTTGAACGTATGCACATCCAAAATAGTGTGAGTTAACTGACAGTATTAATCTACCAATACAAAAATTGAAAGACAAACTAACATCATATAATAGACTAATAGAGACTAAATTCGCAGTTAAAGAGTAATAAACTTAACATTCTTTAAAGTTAAAGTTTTACTTGAGGAGAACAGTAGTGTTGAATTCCCCACATTCAGAATGTCAGTTGTCTCACCATTTGCAACTGCCACATACTCTTTTATAACAGTGAGCCCTGTTAACATATTAACATTGTTATAAACAAGACAAGTTGCTCCCAAATCTAGGTACCACTCAGTGTTGGCCTTCGCATTTCCAACCATAGCGACAAAGTTGGATGACTCATCAAGACTAACTATATTGTCCTAGTTGTCGTCTTATGATGTCATAGTCCTCTCCTTCTTAGGTAACCTACAATTAAATGCACTGTGACCCCACTTATTGCAGTTGAAACACTTGCTCTTGAACTTTTTGATCCTTTTACCAGAGCCTGCAACCTGGGGATAACTAAGGGAAGGTTTGGTCTTTCTAGGGTCAGGCGCGTGGTTAGAGCTGGAAATCATGTTAGTCGTAGATTTTTGCTTGCTAACCGTTTCTATTGCGTGTCTGGTCCTATTCTCATCCTCAATGCATATAAAATGTTTGAACTCATTCAGACCAATATGCATCTTCTTGTGGTACATTTCAGTTTTAAAATAATACCATGTGGAAGACAGCTTGTAGATTATCATGCCAACTACAAAGCTATCCAATAAAGAAATATTTTCATTGTGTAAAGAATCTACTAGGTTTTTAAATTCAAATACCTGAGAGAGAATCGCTTTCTCCTCGTCAAACATGAAAGAATGGAACTTGTCCACCAAGTGAGCTTTGGACATGTCCTCCTCTTCCTTGAAGTGCTCCTCCAGTACCTCCCAGATCTCCTCGTTAGTCTTTATCTTGATGTATGTTTTTGTCAGGCTGGAGGATAAGCAGTTCAACAAATAGTCTTGATAAAAGTCCTCATCAGTGATCCATTATGCCTCATCGTCAGTTCCATAACGTCAGCATGATCAGATTGAATGGTGTATAACACATTCATGTGCTTCATCCCGAACGGTGTGTTCATCTTCCAGTCATTGAACTCAGTTGTAGTGAATCTTTCCAATATTATCATCGGAACCGAAGAGGAAAAGTTGTTCCCCTTCATTATTTTGAGTTCACAAGGAAACTGAGGAAACACGACGACAAGATGAAAAAAAATTGTCGAGAAGGTCCTCTAAGGCCACTACAACATTTTAGGCCAGCAGTCTGCCGTGGTCGGTCCGCCGGCGGCCTAGCCGACCGTGGCTGACTGCGGTAAGGCTAGCCGTGTCCGCCCACGGCTAGGCCGGTGCCTGCCGCGGCCAGGCCGCCAGCAGCAAGGCGGCCTGCCGCGGCCACCCGCGGCTAGGCTAGTGGTCTGCCGTGGCCAGGCCGCTAGCGGCCAGGTGGCCTGGCGCGGCCTTGCCGCGGCTAGGCTACCAGCGGGCAGGTCATCAGCGGCTAGACGGCCTGGTGCGGTCTGGCCGCGACCTTCCTGGTGTTGGCGGTTTCCCTCCATAGGGAGAGGAAGCGGGTCCCACCCCCCTATGATTTTCTCCTCCTGAGAGTTCATGGAGGCAGTGGGCCCCCCATGACCCACTTTTGGAGGAGATCATGGGGGGGAGGGTTTTTCTCCTATAAATGGAGGTGGAACCCATCAATTGCCCCCCAAATCTTTGCTATCCGAGAGCGAAGTGAGCGAGAGAGGAGAGATTTCCCATGTTTCCTGCTGTCATGATGGCTTCCGGTGAGAAGGCTGAGGCGGTGGCGGTCAGTGCTTCCAAGGTATTCAAAGGAGGATTCGGCGGACGAAGATGCCAAGGCGGATCGTGCATGCTTAGGCATCGCGTTGACGAAGACGTCGGCCGTGCGCGCACAGACCGTGTGCCTAGGCTGCGCGCGAGGCCGCAGACGCAGGTCGCGCGCGTGCTGGCTGCCCGCGCGGGCCGCACGCGCAGGCCATGCGCGCAGGCCGCGCGCTCGCTGGCTGCCCGCGCAGGCCGTGCGCGCATGCCGTTTGCGCAGGCCGCGCGTGCAGGTTGCGTACGCGCCGGTCCTGGCGCGCGCACGCAGGCTGCGCGCGCGCTCTGGCCCTGGGCGCGCAGGCCACGCGTGCAAACCACGCGCGCAGGCTGCGCGGGCGCGCTGGCCCTGGGCGCGCGCAGGCCCTGCGTGCGCGCAGGACCAGCGGGCGTGCAGGCCGTGCGGGCAGGCTGCACGCACAGGCCCTGGGTGCACGCAGGCCACTTGCGCGCTCAGGGCCAGCGGGCGTGCAAGCCGCGCGGGCAGTCTGCGCGCGCGCTGGCTACCCGCGTAGGCCGCACACGGGTGTGCATGCGCGCGTGATCCTATGTGCGGGCTCGCGCGTGCGACACTGCACGCGGGCGCGCGCGTGACCCTGTGCCATTCTGACCTTGTGCGTGGATGGACGTGCCGTACGTGAGCTGTACATTTCTACTTTGCGCACGCATGGCGCGATATGCACAACTGCGCTCTTTTGTGCGCAAGGCGTGTTGGTACCCTAGATGTGATTTGGCTTATGTAATCCCTTTCCAGCCCCTCTTGATCCATATAAAGATATATGATCATGTTTAGACTTTGCTTAGTCTCCCTAGGGCAGTATATAACTGACCTAGAGTTTAGGCTAGTAGTTTTAAAATGTGTTTTGGTTGAGGCTTTTTCCGTTCGACTATCGTCGAACGAGGCCTCGCGATCGTCGATCATTGATCGACGATAGCAGGGCTATTGAATCGTTGAAGTCAAGACAATTATCGTCGACCGTTGGTCGACGATCTCAGAGCTAGCTTACTACGCTCTGAAGGTTGGTCGACGATCTGTCGTCAACAGATCGACGATCGTGTTCTAGCTTCACGATTTCTGTCTCGACAGATCTTTGCCTTAATCGTCGACATCATTGTTGGTCGACGATATCTGTCTCGACAGATCTCTGCCTTAGTCGTCGACATCATGAGATGTTCGACGATTTCTGTGTCATCAGACTTTCTGCTTTAGTCGACGATATCTGTTTGCTGGTCGACGATCTATTAGCTGGTCGACGATCTATTTTCTGGTCGACGATTTCTGGTCGACGATTTCTGGTCCGACAGACTCCTGCTATTGGTCGACGATTTGTTAACAGGTCGACGATCTTCGAACCCCTGTTCGACGATTTCTGTCTGCCTTTATCTTTTTGAATTTATGCTATTCCTTGGTTTATTTCCAAGTGTGTTAGCTTGTGGTTAGAAAGATTCTCTGAAGTTATTTGTTGCTAAAATTATGGCTTAAATTCAAAATGAATTATTTACAAAATATGTCATGCATAAATTACGGGATTTCAGTATTCTTGATAAAGCATTTTTTCCTATTATACAAATTGCGTTGACTTTATCTTTCCAGCCTGTTTTCTAGCCGTTGGTACTATGTACTATTTCCAAGAATGGTACGTCTTTATGCTGAGATATTTTTCCTGCTTATTTTATTCCTTATTGGGACTGACAGAAAGTTAATAGGCCATTCTATTCCTATTGCTATATTCTATTTTGAGATAATCTGTTGCAGGGCTCGAGAATTTAAAATCAATAGAGCCGTTCCAAAGGAAAATGTGAAGACATATTTAAAAGAGATTCTGCTCTCAGAAAAGTAAAGATAGACACTGAGAAAGATTATTCATCTGCTCAAGCATCATCAGAATAGCTCTTCACAATCTCACAACAAGAAGAAGAAAAGTTTTCCTGAAGCAAAAGCCCAGAGCAATCATCTTTCATTCTCAAGTCTCCTGAGCAATTTGCTTAGAGTTTTCCAAAGACTTCAGAAAAGGCTCAAGATCTGCTTCAAGTGCTCCAGAATCTTAAGACCTGATAAAAATCAGTCTTCAGATTTCTGAGGATTTAGTTTCAGTTTATCTGAAACTCCTTCATCCTGAAGCAAAGGCTTTCCCTGGACTTCCACTGAGCCAGGGGGAGACTTTGATTCTTTAGAGAATCCACAAATCTTCTCTAATCTGTATTTAAAATAGAGAAGATAATCTAACCCTCTCAACCCCTTTGTAAAAAGAGTTTGTTCACATCTCTTCAAAAGTGAACGTTGGTGACAGGGCACCTTATCAACAACCTGTGGTTGAGCATCCTTATCAAAAGCTCAAAGGGTCTGTTTGATCTACCTGAATCAGATCATTGGTGGCAGGGCACCTTAGCAAAAACCTGTAGTGGATTCCTACCAGGGTGGTAGAAGAGTGGATGTACCTATTTAAAGGGAACCACTATATATCATGTGTCCATCTGGTTATCTTGTTTATTCATTTTATTCTGTGGCTGTGATAGAACTACCTAGGATTGCTAGTTGCTGTGATAGGCTTGTAGTTAACTGAAATTTCAGTCAACCTCTTCACTTGTGCACTTCACTGTGTTAGGCTCTTAGGGTTCAAGTATCAGATTTTTTATTCCGCAAATAAACTCCAAGGGAGCTGACTAAGTGTTCATAAAATTTTGAATACTCTATTCACCCCCCTCTAGAGTAGTTTACAACTTATCCCCTCACTTTCAATTGGTATCAGAGGGAGGTTGGCTGTTCATACAGGCTAACACCTGAGTTAAAAGATCCTGTGATAAGTTGTTTCCTGATACCATTCACAAACACTTTCACACATGGCCCAGTCTAAGGATTATTCAAGCACCAGACCTCCTGTATGCAACTTGTCCAAGTTTGGCATATGGAAGGCCAGGATAAGACTATACATGAATTCTATTGATGAAGATATTTTTTCTTCTATTTTGACAGGACCACCTGCTAGGCCTGCTGCTGCTTCCACTTCTGCTGACCTCAGTGCTGTGCCACCACCTGACTACAATGAAACTTACAAGAAGGCAAAAGCAGCTGATGCTAAAGCAATGAATATCCTAGCTCAGACAATGTCTGATGAGATATTCCAGAAGCTGGCTGAATGTACCTCAGCCAAAGCTATGTGGGATTCCCTCAACCACATAGTTGCTGGCTCAGCTGATGAGAGGAAGGACAGGAGATCCAATCTCACCTCTCAGTATGAAAACTTCAAGAAGGATGATGCTGAAGACATTGACACCATGTACACAAGACTCAGTTCAATAATAAGTGAACTGAGGTCTTTGGACAAGGAGATAACTTTGTCAGAAGTCAATGACAAGATCCTGATGTGCCTTCCCATCTCTTGGGACTCAAGGATATGGCCCATCAAGGATGGAAGAAACACTGTGGAACTCTCCACAGAAGCTCTGTTGGGAAAGCTCAGGTCATATGAGCAAACCTTAAAGAGTAGAGCTGCTGTAACTGAAGTGAAGACTCCTACTCCAATAAAGAAAGAGCATTCTCTAGCTCTTAAGGCTGCTGAGACTTCTGAAGGAAGTCAACCAAATGAGGAGTTACTGGCACTCATTGCCAAGAGATTCTTCAACATGGGAAGAAGAGACCTCAGAAAGAAGTTCTCCAAGCATGAAGACAAGCCAAGGTATGACAAGACTCCATCTAAAGAAATCATTTGCTATGTTTGCAGCAAGCCTGGACACATTGCTCCAGATTGTCCAGAGAAGAAGTACAAGGAGAAGAAACATGAGAAAGAATACAGGAAGCACCACTCCAAGTCCTCATCACACAAATACAAGAAGAAGGACAAGGGATTTGTGGCTGCTACCTGGAGTGAAACAGAAGAGGATACCTGCTCCTCTAGCTCCAGTGATTCAGAAGAAGAAGAAGAGAAGAAAGCCAAAGAGGTCTGCCTCATGGCCATTGATGCCTGCAGCTCTCTGTCAGCTGCAGAGAATTCTGAAGAAGAAGGAGACAATGAAGAAGATTCCTTTATGGAGGACCAGGTAATCGACTCATTTGATTTCTCATCTCCTGAGTTCAAACTAAAATTTAAAACTCTATGTTTAGATTTACTATTATCTGAAAAAGAAATTAAGTCACTTAGATTAAAAATAATGGAACTAGACATGGAAGGTGTTGAAATAATCAGATTAGAAAAGGAATTAGAGAGCTCAAAAGAAGAAGTAACATTCCTAAAGTTAGAACTAGCTAAATCTAAGAGGTTAGAAGAACAATTAAATGGCAGAAGCCTTAAACTATCTGAAATAACCTGTATAGCAAACACTAGGGTTGGTAATGATAAACTAGGCTTAGGTGCTACCCCTAGTGAACCCATCCTCCTCACAAAGGAGAGATTTAGCACTCCAGTAAAATTTGTTTCTGAATCAGGAATAAAGAATACTGAGGAAATTGAAAAATGCAAGAAAATTCAGAATAAGATTAAGAAAGAGAATAGGAAGAAAAAATTTCTAGCTTTACAAAAATCGTCGAACATTAATCGACGATCGTCAAACCAATCGTTGAACGACTATCGACGATCGCTGAACACCTACACTGAGTATAATAGCTTTGGTGCAGGAGGTCGACGATCTCATCTTGAGTCGTCGACCAGTGATCGACGATCGTTGAATCCAGAATATAGCTCTACTGGAAATGATCGACGATATGGCTTGCGATCGTCGACCATCGATCGACGATCTGGACTTAAGCTGGAAAATCATTTTCAAACTTCCAGAACTTCAAATCCTAATCACCACCCCAGGTTGTTTAATCCTTCAACTGAATGGATTATCCCACCTAGGAGATCACACCCTTTAGGATATAAATCAAAGCCTGCAAAATCTTTTATATCTAGTTTTTCTTTTGTGAAGAATACTGGACCCAAGGTAACCTGGGTCCACAATGTGTAACTGTTCTTTCTGCAGGTGAAGACCTATCCAGTCATACATGACAAATGGTATCTGGATAGTGGATGCTCAAAGCATATGACAGGAAAGAAGAAGAACCTGTCAGGTTTCAAAGCCAAGCTGGGACCAAAAGTTGTATTTGGGGATTCCAGCTGTGGACAGACTGAAGGGTATGGCAGCTTCACCATAGGAGCTGTAACCTTCAAGAAGGTAGCTTATGTCTCAGGACTAAAGCACAACCTAATCTCTGTAAGTCAAATGTGTGATGCTGGATACAAGGTATGGTTTACTGACACTGCTTGCAATATTTCTTTAAATAATACTGTGGTGTTAGTAGGTATTAGAATTGGAAATGTTTATGTTGTAGACTTTAATTCCTCCAAATCTGAAATATGCTTATTTAATGAAGTAACCAGTAATAATACCCTTTGGCATAAGAGACTTAGTCATGTGAATTTGAAAAACATTTCTAGGTTGGCTAAATACAATCTTGTAAGAGGATTACCTTCTTGCCCCTACAAGAAGGAAGGCCTTTGCAAAGCTTGTCAACTAGGAAAGCAAACAAGAAATAGCTTTAAATCAGTTAATAAAAGTGATTCTCCCAGGATTCTGTACTTGCTACATTTGGACTTATTTGGTCCTATTGCTGTGCAGAGTCTTGGAGGAAAGTCTTACACTCTAGTAATTGTAGATGACTTCTCCAGGTTCACTTGGGTATTCTTCTTGAGAACTAAGGCTGATAACTTCAAGGTTCTTACAGATTTTCTAAAGTGTATACAGAGTGAGTACTCTACTCAGATTGCCTTGATCAGAAGTGATCATGGTACTGAGTTTGAGTCTCTTCTTATGCAAGAATTCTGTGAGAAGGAAGGTATCAAACATAGCTTCTCTGCTCCTAGAACTCCTCAACAAAATGGGGTAGTTGAAAGGAAAAACAGAACCCTAATTGAAGCTGCAAGTACATTGTTGGCAGATGCTAACATGCCTCTGTCCTTTTGGGCTGAAGCAGTTAGCACAGCTAACTATGTATTGAACAGAAGTCTGATACATAAACTTAAGGGTAAGACTCCCTATGAATTACTTAAGCAAGTGAAACCTAAAATAGACTATTTTAGAGTATTTGGCTGTGTTGCTTTTGTTCATAACAATAACAAAGAATACCATAGAAAATTTGAGGCAAAAGCTTCAATGGGAGTTTTTCTAGGATACTCTCAAGTAAGCAAAGCCTATAGGGTCCTTAATAAATCCTCTCTTAAGATAGAAGAGTCTGCACATGTCTCTTTTGATGAGACAGTCATGTACTATAAGGAGAAGGATTCTTCTTCTAATAGTACAGTGCAAGTCCTAGGAGTAAGTAAGGATTTGGAAGGTTTGAGACTCACACAGGAGAATCATCCCCAACAAACTCCTCAGGCTGCTTCTTCAGATTCTGAATCTGATGTAGAACTTCTTGAAGTTAAAGCACCTGCTCCAACAGTTGATCAAATTCCACATGAGGAAGTAAATCTTGAAACTGTTGAAGATCAGATCATTGTTGAACCTACTGATCTTGTCACACTTAGAGATCACCCTGTATCTCAAGTGATTGGAGACATTTCAGCAGGAGTCCAGACAAGACATCAACTCAACAAAAATGTGATGTTTGCTTGTTTCCTTTCTCAGGTTGAGCCCCTAACCATTAAAGATGCTGAGCTTGATCCCCACTGGATTATAGCAATGCAAGAGGAGCTTAACCAGTTTGAAAGATGTAAAGTTTGGACTTTGGTTCCAAGACCAAGAGGCCAACGGATCATAGGCACCAAGTGGGTGTTTAGAAACAAGCTTGATGCCCAAGGCATAGTAGTTAGAAATAAGGCTAGGCTAGTAGCTCAAGGCTATAGACAGGAGGAAGGCATAGATTATGATCAGACTTTTGCCCCTGTAGCCAGACTAGAAGCCATTAGGATTTTCCTAGCCTATGCTGCCTATAAAAGATTTAAGGTCTTCCAAATGGATGTGAAGAGTGCCTTCCTCAATGGAGATTTAAAGGAAGAAGTGTTTGTTGAACAACCACCAGGGTTTGTTTCATCAACCTTACCCACTCATGTGTTCAAACTCCAAAAGGCTCTATATGGACTTAAGCAAGCTCCTAGAGCTTGGTATGAGACCTTAGCAAATTTTCTTCTAGAACACAAGTTTGTGAGAGGTGTAGTAGATAGAACCCTATTCATTAGACATCATAAGGACTCACAACTGTTAGTTCAAATCTATGTAGATGACATTATATTTGGCTCTACTGATCCCAAATTATGCAAGAGGTTCTCTGAACTAATGCACTCTAAGTTTGAGATGAGCAGCATGGGTGAGTTATCCTATTTCCTTGGTCTCCAAGTGAAACAGAGTGTTGATGGCATTTTCATTTCTCAATCAAAATATGCCAGAGAGCTGGTTAAAAGATTTGGAATGTCTGATGCTTCATCAATGAGCACACCTATGGCCTCAAATGCAGTTATTGATTCTGATGTTAATGGCAAGTCTGTTGATCAAAAGAATTATAGAGCCATTGTTGGTTCCCTGCTGTATTTGACTGCAAGTAGGCCTGACATAATGTTTGCTACATGCCTATGTGCTAGGTTTCAGGTCAACCCAAAGGAATCTCACTTAACTCTCCTCAAGAGGATCTTGAGATACCTTAAGGGATGCCCTAACTTAGGACTGTGGTACCCAGCTGAGTCAGGATTTGAATTAATTGGATATTCAGATGCTGATTATGCTGGTTGTAGAGTTGACAGGAAAAGCACCTCAGGGACTTGTCAGTTCCTGGGAGAGAGACTTGTCTCTTGGTTTTGCAAGAAACAGGCATCTGTGTCTACTTCAACTACTGAGGCTGAATATATAGCAGCAGCTAGTTGCTGTTCACAGATCCTGTGGATTCAAAATCAGCTGGTGGATTATGGGTACACACACTCAAACACAAAGATTCTGTGTGACAGTACCAGTGCAATATCAATTGCTCAAAATCCTGTGCACCACTCCAGAACCAAGCACATTGAGATTAGACATCATTTTCTGAGAGATAATGTGGAAAAGAACAAAATAGTAATGGAATTTATATCCACAGACCTGCAGAGAGGAGATATTTTCACTAAGCCCCTTGATGAACAAAAGCATTTGTTCTTCCTGAACCAGCTTGGCATGATTAATGGTTCAGAGTAGTGAAAATTTGGTTAGTTTTGTTTTCTGTCTAAAATCGTCGAACGACTGCTCGACGATCTTCGACCAGGTCAGAACTATCGTCGACCAACCGTCGACGACAGCTCGTTCTGTAGTAAGGCAGAAATCGTCGACCAACTGGTCAACGATTTCTCCTTAGGTATCTATCGTCGACCAATGGTCGACGACAGATTTTCTGTGCTGTGTGGAGAATCGTCGACCATCATATTTTGATCGACGATCGTGGTAATTGCTTGTAGTCGGTCGATGTTTACCGATTTAGTCAAACATTGACTATCGTCGGTCTGTGTTCGACGACCGATTTTATTCCGGGTTCGACGATCGCAGATTTGTTTCTAATAGTCGATTTAGGTCTGAAGATCGTCGTCCTTCCGCTCCGTCTTTTCATATTCCTTCTCCTGGCTTAGAATTCGCTCTCGAACTCTAATCCCGCGCGATTCTCTTCTCCCCTGTTTTTGCTTCTCGATTCGCCATCTTCTCTCAAATCCTATGGCGATTCCTTCTGCTGTTCTCTTCGGAATGAAGTTCGACACTGGCTTCTGTGTCGACTTCGATTCTTTCAGCCGGTGCGATCAACCAATCCAAGATATTCTGCAGCTATGTGAAGACCAAGGCCTCAAGAAATTTATGTCGTTCTCTCCTAAGATTCATATACCAGAAATTTGTGAATGGGTATACACCTCGTCCTCAAGAGAGTCCAGAGAAAGAACCAGAAGGTAAACCTTAAAACTCTTCCTCCAAAGGATATAATCAGGACTTCAATTTGATATTTGTATCTAACAAAGACATTCACTCCCTAGTGAATCTAGCCTCTGAGGAAGAAGTTCCTGAAAGAGAAAATGAGGAAGTCCCCATGGACACCTGTGAGAATGATGCTGCTCAACCTGATGGTATAGCTTTATTTAAGATTCTAATTAATTCTAACTCCAACTTAGAGTTAATTTCTTATCCCTTTCTTTCCATCACAGCTGCTGATGATCTCACATCAGTATTGCAAGTTGACGCTGCAAAATCTATTGATTCTGATAAAGATTTAGAATCCTATCTTAACCTAGACTGTGAGTCCTCACTCACATCTACTCCTCCTGTTCCCTCTTTTCAAGAGAAAATGGTCCCTTATAGACCTGAGTACCTTGATGACCCCTTGGTCAAGGATACTCTTTTCTTTTCCTGCATGGCACTCCTCTTGTGCCTTGCAGAGGTGTCTATCCCTGATGTCACTGAACATCTAGAAGGAATTATAACCTCCTTCCTAGATGCAAAGTGGTATCCTGTGTAGATCTTCAGGTAATCCTATCTATTACCTGTTGTTTGTTCACCTTGGGGGGAATATTTTATTCCCACTTGGTTGTTAACCTATCTCTCTTTGCATACAGGCACAACCATAAATGCTGCTGCTGCTGAAAACATCAACATCCCTGCTGATGCTGCTGCTGAAGAAATTGAAGAAGTGCAAGATAGGGCAGACAATGCTCCCAAGATGACTGAAATGGACTCAAGCTCAGGTACTCTAAACCTAGAACAATTTATAGCCTTTGTGGCTGAGAACATTGCCTCTGAGTACATTGAAGGGATGGCTAATTATCATCTGGATTCCCTAGCCATCTCCCTAGAGAAAGCATCTGCCCCTGCAGATATTGTCATCTTTTCTCCTCCTATCCTTACCTATCCTATATCCACTCCTTCTATTGCAGAACTGGTCCCCAAGACAGTTCCTGAGTTGTATCCAGAATCAGAGCTATGGAAAAGTGCTCCAAATGTTGATCTGGATGCCCTTCTTAGGCAAGATGCCATTGAAGAAGCTAAAGAGAAAGAAGAAAGAGAAAAGAAAGACAAAGCTGAACTTGCTGCCAAAGATCCATCTGAACAAAACTTTGATGATTATGTTGGGAAAGACTCATCTCATTCTGATGATGATGATGATGACTCTGATGATTCTGACTCCTCTAAGAAAAGAAAAAGAGCTGCTTCCAAGAAAAGAAAAGCCCCTGCTCCTTCTACTGCAAATCCTAACAAGGATGTTCCCTATTACATTCTGAAGGGAATAGATCCTAAGAGCAAGGAATTCCAACCCTGGATGAGATTGTCAAAGAATCAGACTAAAGAGAATAAGAGAAGAAAAAGATATGACACTCCTGTTCAGAAATTCCCCCCCAGAGGTCCTCCTCCACCTCCTGGTGCTGGAGCCTCTGGAAGTATCTCTTCTGCTCCAATTGGTAGATCAGCCAGTTCCAACCCCTCTCAATCTTATCAGAGAAGAAGTAGACAAGGCCAGGGAAGCCAAAGTGGTTCAGGACAAGGAAATAAAAGAAATGACAATGCTCTCGTAGAACAAATAAAGGAGATGACTTATCAACAACCTACATTCTCTCCTCCTCCTTCTCCTAAGAAGTTAGTCCCAGAAAGGAAACCTTCTCCTCCCAGGAGAGGTCCCTCCTCCTCTTTAAAGAAACCTGCTGCAGCTGATTCTAAAGGAAAAAGAGTAGTCTTTTCAGAAAATTCCCACAAAAAGTTCATTGAGCTTGCACCTCCTAGATCTCTCTATGCTCAAACTGATCCTAAGAAGACTGTGCAGATTCCTCTCGATTCAAGCAAACTTGCTACAGCTCTTCAAAGGAATATGGAGATTGCAGCTCATACAGATACTGATAGACCTCCCTCTCCATCAGACAAAACTGAAGCTGAAAGGATTGCCTCTATGGCAAGATTCAAAGAGTCTATTGCACTTAGCATGATGGAGAGAGCCAAATCTCAAGGACTGGATCCTACAGCTTACTCAACAATGTCAGAATTCAGAGAAAAGGAACTCAGCAGAATTCAAGTCAATCCAGAAGCCTTTGACACTGAGGAATACATGAGACTACATCCTGCTACAGTTCTACCAAGTTATGCTGAAAAGAAAATCATAGGTGAACATGATCTAATGCTATCCAAGAGACAAGCAGCAAACCCTAACAGAGAAATTATTTTCAAACCAGCTGCAATACCCAAAAACTCATCTGATGCTAAACATGCTGATAAATCTGCTTGATACATTTCATTTCTGCTGATTTATGCTTGTTATATTTTCTGCGTATTGCCTGTGTTTTATCATTCTGGTTAATCTTTAGATTTGTTGTTGTCTGCTTTAGCCTTTAAATTGGATTGGATAACATAACCCAAATAGGGGGAGATTGTTGGTACCTTAGATGTGATTTGGCTTATGTAATCCCTTTCCAGCCCCTCTTGATCCATATAAAGATATATGATCATGTTTAGACTTTACTTAGTCTCCCTAGGGCAGTATATAACTGACCTAGAGTTTAGGCTAGTAGTTTTAAAATGTGTTTTGGTTGAGGCTTTTTCCGTTCGACTATCGTCGAACGAGGCCTCGCGATCGTCGATCATTGATCGACGATAGCAGGGCTATTGAATCGTTGAAGTCAAGACAATTATCGTCGACCGTTGGTCGACGATCTCAGAGCTAGCTTACTACGCTCTGAAGGTTGGTCGACGATCTGTCGTCAACAGATCGACGATCGTGTTCTAGCTTCACGATTTCTGTCTCGACAGATCTTTGCCTTAATCGTCGACATCATTGTTGGTCGACGATATCTGTCTCGACAGATCTCTGCCTTAGTCGTCGACATCATGAGATGTTCGACGATTTCTGTGTCATCAGACTTTCTGCTTTAGTCGACGATATCTGTTTGCTGGTCGACGATCTATTAGCTGGTCGACGATCTATTTTCTGGTCGACGATTTCTGGTCGACGATTTCTGGTCCGACAGACTCCTGCTATTGGTCGACGATTTGTTAACAGGTCGACGATCTTCGAACCCCTGTTCGACGATTTCTGTCTGCCTTTATCTTTTTGAATTTATGCTATTCCTTGGTTTATTTCCAAGTGTGTTAGCTTGTGGTTAGAAAGATTCTCTGAAGTTATTTGTTGCTAAAATTATGGCTTAAATTCAAAATGAATTATTTACAAAATATGTCATGCATAAATTACGGGATTTCAGTATTCTTGATAAAGCATTTTGTCCTATTATACAAATTGCGTTGACTTTATCTTTCCAGCCTGTTTTCTAGCCGTTGGTACTATGTACTATTTCCAAGAATGGTACGTCTTTATGCTGAGATATTTTTCCTGCTTATTTTATTCCTTATTGGGACTGACAGAAAGTTAATAGGCCATTCTATTCCTATTGCTATATTCTATTTTGAGATAATCTGTTGCAGGGCTCGAGAATTTAAAATCAATAGAGCCGTTCCAAAGGAAAATGTGAAGACATATTTAAAAGAGATTCTGCTCTCAGAAAAGTAAAGATAGACACTGAGAAAGATTATTCATCTGCTCAAGCATCATCAGAATAGCTCTTCACAATCTCACAACAAGAAGAAGAAAAGTTTTCCTGAAGCAAAAGCCCAGAGCAATCATCTTTCATTCTCAAGTCTCCTGAGCAATTTGCTTAGAGTTTTCCAAAGACTTCAGAAAAGGCTCAAGATCTGCTTCAAGTGCTCCAGAATCTTAAGACCTGATAAAAATCAGTCTTCAGATTTCTGAGGATTTAGTTTCAGTTTATCTGAAACTCCTTCATCCTGAAGCAAAGGCTTTCCCTGGACTTCCACTGAGCCAGGGGGAGACTTTGATTCTTTAGAGAATCCACAAATCTTCTCTAATCTGTATTTAAAATAGAGAAGATAATCTAACCCTCTCAACCCCTTTGTAAAAAGAGTTTGTTCACATCTCTTCAAAAGTGAACGTTGGTGACAGGGCACCTTATCAACAACCTGTGGTTGAGCATCCTTATCAAAAGCTCAAAGGGTCTGTTTGATCTACCTGAATCAGATCATTGGTGGCAGGGCACCTTAGCAAAAACCTGTAGTAGATTCCTACCAGGGTGGTAGAAGAGTGGATGTACCTATTTAAAGGGAACCACTATATATCCTGTGTCCATCTGGTTATCTTGTTTATTCATTTTATTCTGTGGCTGTGATAGAACTACCTAGGATTGCTAGTTGCTGTGATAGGCTTGTAGTTAACTGAAATTTCAGTCAACCTCTTCACTTGTGCACTTCACTGTGTTAGGCTCTTAGGGTTCAAGTATCAGATTTTTTATTCCGCAAATAAACTCCAAGGGAGCTGACTAAGTGTTCATAAAATTTTGAATACTCTATTCACCCCCCCTCTAGAGTAGTTTACAACTTATCCCCTCACTTTCAAGGCGCAAGGTAGGTGACGTGTGCACAAGGTACGATGTGCACGATATGTAATGTGTGTGATGGATAGTGAGTGACGCGTGCGTGATGCACAGTGCATACGCGATGTGTGCAAGGTGTAATATGCATAGCGCACTAAGCGCCCAAGGGAAGGAATCGTTGAGATGTCGAGTTTCTGTTGCCCCCCCAAGTGTATCATCGAGTACTTCTTATACAAGGTCGAAAGGGGAAACTTGCTGCGGCGAGGTTCCCGGATGCAGGGACGGTGCTTCAAGAATGGTACCCAATTTGGCAAAGTTCATGCTGTTTCACATAAGTTTGACGTGTAATGTTGTTTTGCGCGAGACTGACTCGCGGCCTTTGCCCGCACGAGACTGACTCGTGATTTAGTTTGCACGGCTCTTGTCTGTGGCCTAGCATGCACGATTCAGGTCCGTGATTTTGTCATGAAAGGGGGCAGACCCTTGCAAGGTTGCGCGATGAGTAACGTCGGAGAATGTAAATACTCGATCCGACTGTTGTAGGTGCTCCATCCGTGTGCCGGAGAACGTTAGTGTTCAATCCGGGTGCAATCGCGAGGGGGTAGCCCCTGGCAATGGCGTCGGAGAGTGCACGTACTCAGTCCGACCGTCGGAGAACATAGGTGCTCAATCCACGCGTCGGAGAACTTATGTATTCAATCTGGGTGCAATCGCAAGGGGGGAAGGCCCGGACGATGACGTCGGAGAGTGTAATTACTCAATCCGACCGTCGCAGGATGTAGGTGCTCAATCCGGGTGCTGGAGAACGTAAGTGCTCAATCCGGGTGCAATCATGAGGGGGGCAAGCCCTGGGATGGCGTCGGAGAGTGTAAGTTCTTCATCCGACCGTCGGAGAACGTAGGTGCTCAATCCGGGTGCCGGAGAACGTAAGTACTCAATCCGGGTGCAATTGCGAGAAGGGCAACCTTTGGCGATGGCATCAGAGAGTATAAGTACTCAATCCGACCGTTGGAGAATGTAGGTGCTCAAACCGGGTGTCGGAGAACGTAAGTGCTCAATACGAGTGCAATCGCGAGGGGGGCAGGCCCTGCTGATGGCGTCAGAGAGTGTAAGTACTCAATCTGACCGTCAAAGAATGTAGGTGCTCAATCCGGGTGCCGGAGAACGTAAGTGCTCAATCCGGGTGCAATTGCGAGCGGGGCAGGCCCTAATGATGGCGTCGGAGAGTGTAAGTACTCAATCCGACTGTCGAAGAACGTAGGTGCTTAATCCGGGTGCCAGAGAACGTAAGTTCTCAATCCGGGTGCAATCGCGAGGGGGAAAGGCCCTGGCGATGGCGTCGGAGAGTGTAAGTACTCAATCCGACCGTCGTAGAACGTAGGTGCTCAATCCGGGTACCGGAGAACGTAGGTGCTTAATCCGGGTGCCGGAGAACGTAAGTGCTCGATCCGGGTGCAATCGCGAGGGGGCAGGACCTGACAATGACATGACGTTGAGGGGCAATGTTGGTGAAAAACCTGCTTTTACGGTTTATAAGCACAGTTTTACCTTAAAATAAATATGATATTGTACTTTAGAAATAACCATGATTTGCGCGAGCCTGAGCTCGTGACTTTTACTGTTCTAAGGTGACAAAAATAAGATGATGGAAAATGCATACGATAAACATCATTAATAAAAAATAAAAATGCGGAGGGATGGATGTGATGCAAATTCCCTGTGCAGGTGTGCTGTAGAGGGTCATCCTGCGTCGGGGAGAGCGTCCATCCTAAGTATTCGTTGCTGGGGGTCCGACGATGGTCTGTATGTTGCCCACCATCTACCTTCCTCCACCGTTTCCTTGTGCTGGGATCTGTGCTTGTCCTTGCAAAAATCTCCCGAGGAGCCCCTGGCGGACAAGACGTTCAATTTCATCTTTTAGGCAGGCACATTCTTTGGTGTTGTGACCCGTTGCGCGGTGGAACTCACAGTATCTTGTCTGTTCGGCCTTGGGGTTTGGCCGCGGTGCTCTTGGTAATTGGAAGTCCGGATCATTCTGAATGACATACATCACATTAGTGCGGGTGGTATTCAGAGGGGTGTATTCCTGAAGTGGATGTTGCCCCCTATTCCTTGGAAGGTCATGTTGACGGCTATTGCGGCGACGCTCACTCTGACGTCATTCTTCTTGTCTTGTGAGAGTTGGTTCCTCTTCTTTCTTCCTTTTTATGTTCTCCTTCAAACTGCTGTCGGTGCGCTTCAATAGCTTCGTTGGCTGCTATCTGGGCCTCGACTCGATGAACGATATCTGGATAACTGGGCACAGTCTCCCTCATGAGTGCTGAATAGAAGTCGCTGAGGCGGAGTCCGCCAAGGAAGATGCCTCTGATAAGTTCGGGTTCGACGCCCGGAATTTGATGTTCCTCAGAGATGAAGTGACGAAAGAAGTCCCTGAGGGACTCTCCTTCATTTTGTCGAATACCTGAAAGGTGAGAGGGATCATGCACAATTCTCTGATTTGCAATAAACTGGTCAATAAATTGCCTAGTAGGCTCTGCGAAGTTGGTAATGGTGCCAGTTCTCAGGGAATGGAACCATTTATGGGCCTGTCCTTTGAGTGTTGCTGGGAACACTTGGCAGAGCAACTAGTCTGGAGCGTTGTAAATCCTCATGCTGGTGGTGAAGTGGTTGATGTGTTTCAGTGGATCATCGGTCCCATCAAACGTTTCGATGTTTGGAAGCTTGAATCCATGTGGAATGGGATGATCAAGGATTTGTGGCGTCAAGGGGGAGCCTTGGCAGAGCGGTCGGTGAGCCTGAAAGTCTCCTCTTCCAGCATGGCGGTATTCTTCGACTATAACTTCCCGAATTTCCTCCTGAGTAAACCTTTCGAGAGGAGGGGGGTGAATGTCGCTGGCAGGATGGTGATGAAGATGATATGCTCTTACTCCTCTTTGAGCTGGGTGAGTGGAGCTGGTGGCGTCAGAATAATCCTCGGGCTCTTCTTGGACCCTTTCCTGGTTTGGTTGTAGTGGAGGATTTGATGGGGCCGACGGCATCGGGGGAGCAGGAGGTGCTCACATGTTTCGGAGTAATGCAAGCATTTCCGTTTGTTGTTCTTCCATTTGGCGGACGCGCCCCTCCAAGGTGGTGACAGGGGGCGAAAGCTACTTCGGCAGTCAGAGGCACATCCACTAGTGATTGGGATCGTGCTGGTTCGATGTGTCTGCCAAGTGCGGATCCTTCAGTGGTGCGGGTACTTCTCTTCTCCATTGAATCTGAGATTTGGAAGCGGTAAAGATAAGGGACTTGTCTTCTGAAGGATGTTGGGAATGTTTCTCATAGACGACGCCAAACTGTTGCGGACTAACTCGATGCCCCAGTCGGACCGGATTTGCTTGGACCGTCTTAGCTCATGAGGCAGTCGAGCGCGCACACAATCAATGAAAGTAGAAAATCTACATAAGATGTGATGACGTGGAAAAACCCCTTAAATGGGTAAAAAACCACGTGACCGGGTCTGTGCCGGTCAAATTCCATTAGATTCCGGTGATTATAGTGTGTTGGAGAATCGGGGCGACATGCCACTCCCGTTACAACATGGGGGAGAGAGAGAGAGAGACTACATCTTCTTACGGGCAAAAGGCTGCACTGCAGAAATGACTTAGACGTGGAAATGCACGGGATGCTTCTGGCCCTTGCGCTCAGGGCGGCACGCGCTTGCTGGCTTCAGAGGGCTTCTCCCTTCGGCTTCCTTGAGGTCTTGGGCATCCTTTTTCTCTTAGCGCGCTGGTGGGGTGCTTATAGCCGCTGGTAGCAGCTGGTGGTCATTGGTGGCTGGTGGTGGTTCATGGCGAGCGGTGGCCGACCTGGCGGAGGAGGCGGGAGAGCTCTCACCTGAGGAAAGAGAAGACAACCCGGAAGAGAAAAATGAAGAATGAAGAGGCTTTGGGGTCCCTTTTATAGCCTCCAGGGGAGGATCATGGCGGGCCCCACCACTAAAATGGTGGGTTAGTGGGTGGTTACCCTCTTGATCGAACGGTGAGGAGAGCCTCCCTTTGATCGAACGGTGGGGAGGCTACCCATGTTGACGGGCCGCCACAACGGCGGTGGTGGCCGGCCGGGCGGTCGGTCGGCGGGGGCGGCCGGCCTGGCGGCCGACGGCGGCGGCCGGCCGGGGGCCGACCGCGGTGAGGCCGGCGGCCCGCCGCGGCTAGGCCGGCGGCCCGCCGTGGCCGCCCACGGTTAGGCCGGTGGCCTGCCGCGGCCAGGCCGTCAGCAGCTAGGTGGCCTGCCGCGACCACCCGCGGCTATGCTAGTGGCCTGTCGTGGCCAGGCCGCTAGCGGCCAAGCGGCCTAGCACGGCCTTGCCACGGCTAGGCCGCCAGCGGCTAGACGGCCTGGTGCGGTCTGGCCGTGGCCTGCCTGGTGCTGGCGATTTCCCTCCACGGGGAGAGAGAGCGGGTCCCGCCCCCTATGATTTTCTCCTCCTGAGAGTTCATGGAGGGGGTGAGCCCCCCATGAACTACTTTTGGAGGAGATCATGGGGGGGGGGGCTTTTCTCCTATAAATGGAGGTGGAACCTATCAGTTCCCCTTCATTATTTTGAGTTGACAATGAAACTGAGGAAATGCGACGACAAGACGAAAAAATTCGTCGAGAAGGTCCTCCAAGGTCTCACAAAAATTTTCCAGAAGTCTCTCTAAGACATGCCGAATTCATCGATAAGTCTCACTAAGACACGCCGAATTCGTCGAGATGGGAAATGTCGAGAACTACCGACAGCGTCTCCACGGTTCGTCGAGATGTACTGGAAAGTCTCTGCGATTTGTCGAGAGGACACGACGAACAGACGGATTCATTGAGAACTCCGTTTACCTTTCCCGAACTTTGAAAGGACACAGAGGCGGCGACAGAAAAGAAACAGAGGCGGCGACAGAAAAGACACAGAGGCGGCGAGAGAAAAGACACAGAGGCGGGAGACCTCCTTCTTCTCGATCTGGACAGGGAGCGACCTCCGTTGACAGATGTAGGGAAAAGGACCCTCCACGTGCAAACCTTGATCCAAGCAGAAAATAACAAAATAAAACAAAAACACACAGAGATTTACGTGGAAATCCCCTCAAACAATAGGGGGAAAACCACGGGGCAGGGAATACAACGATCCACTATAATATAATAGCGGATTACAAAAAATACTAGGTTTGCCCAACCTAGTTTCCCCCTTCGGATTCACAGGCGAATCCCCACTCAAACCAAGGCTCCTTCTCAAAGCCCAAGGAAGAACAACCCCTCAACAAGTTGAGGTAAAAAACAACCCCGCCTTCCAAAGAAAACTTCGATTAAGACAATCTCCACACAAAAAACCAATCCGAGAGAAACCTCTCCAAATCACCACCACCGGCCACTGAAAGCACAAAGGAAACTGAACAGCCACTAGACTCTTCCTTCCCCGACGAAACTGTCGCTTGCTTCCGCTGCGATCTCACACCGCCGTCAAAACCGTCTCTCCCGCTTCGATCGCACCATAAGGAAAAAAAACGACGTAAGTTCTTGGGCTTTTTTTGCCCTAACCACCGATTAGAACCTTATATATGTCCTCCCAAACCTCCAAGGGTTGCCTAACCCGGTTTACTGAACCAAAGGGAAGAGATCGGGAGAAATAGGCAAAATTGGCGAGAGGAAACCATGAAAAATGGAGAAACAGCGAATCTGCCATTTCGCGATACCCGCCGAATTACTGTTCATGGATAGTAAAATCCACGGGTATCGATACCGATACCCGTCGAATTCGACGGGTATGGATACCGATACCCGCCGAATTTACTGTTCATGGCCGAAAAATTCATCTTCTTTTTCATTCTTCTTCGCAAGCCTCCGGTCTTCAATTTAGGGGCTGGACCCCAACAGACTCCCCCTCCAGACCCTGAAGATTCTGAAAGCTTCAAGAAGATACTATGCCGACCAGCCGTCGACACAACTCGTGCTTCTCCCTTGGCACGACCTTCGTCATCATGTCCGAAGGATTTTCATCCGTGTGGACCTTTTCCACCTTCAGTAGCTTCTCCTCGACAACATCTTGTATCCAATGATACCTGACATCTATGTGCTTCCTCTTGGAGTGGTAGGCGGGGTTCTTGGCCAGAAAAATAGCACTCTGACTGTCACTGAACACAGTGAACACATCTTGCTGGATTCCAAGTTCAAGCATGAACTTCTTCATCCACAAGATGTCTTTGGAAGCTTCAGTCAAAGCTATATACTCTTCCTCAGTCGTCGATAGTGCCACACACTTCTATAACTGCGACTGCCACAACACAACACCCCCTGCATAAGTAACAACATACCCTGAAGTGGATCTTCTGGAATCAACGTCTCCAGACATATCTGAATCAGAGTACCCAACCAGTTCAGCTGATTCTCCACCAAACTGCAGACACAAATCTGTAATACCTCTGAGATATCGAAGAATCCACTTCACAACGTCCCAATGGACCCGTCCTGGGTTTGCCAAATATCTGCTCATGAAACCTACTGCATGAGCTATGTCTGGTCTCGTACAGACCATAGCATACATCAAACTCCCTACTGCAGAAGCATAAGGTACCTGGCTCATCTCCTCGGCCTCCTTCTCAGATCAAGGGCACTGACCGCTGGATAACTTGAAGTGTCCACCCAATGGAGTGATAACAACTTTTGCCTTCTCCATCATGAACCTCTTCAGAACTTTTTCAACATATTCAGCCTGAGACAACCATAAAAGACCTGCACTCCTGTCTCTGGTAATCTTCATACCCCGGATCTTCTTTGCTGGTCCAAGATCCTTCATCTCAAAAGACCTGCTGAGCTCCATCTTCAACTCTGCAATGCTGGCCTTGTCATTCCCGACAATCAGCATGTCATCAACATAGAGTAACAGAATAATGAAGGACCCTTCTGTTCTATTCACATATGCACTGTGGTCAGCCCTGGTCCTCAAGAATTTGTTCATGGTCATGAAGGAGTCAAACTTCTTATACCACTGCCTGGGTGCCTGTTTCAACCCATAAAGACTCTTCTTGAGCCGACATACCAGATTCTCCTTCCCCTTGACCTCGAACCCTTCCGGTTGTTCCATGTACAACTCCTCCTCCAAATCACCGTGCATAAAGGCCGTCCTCACGTCCATCTGCTCCATTTCCAGATTCATAGAGGCAACCAACCCTAGAACCAGGCGGATAGAAGACATCTTCACCACAGGTGAGAATATCTCATCAAAATATACGCCTTGCTTGTGACTAAAGCCTTTGACCACCAACCTTGCCTTGTACTTGGGCCGAGAAATATTTTCATCTGTCTTTAACTTGAATACTCATTTGTTCATCAATGCTCTTTTCCCCTTAGGAAGCCGGACCAAGTCATAGTTTCCGTTCTTCTGGAGAGAAGATAACTCCTCCTCCATAGCTTCAGCCCACTGCTCTTTATCATCAGCCGTTTGAGCCTCCACCAAGGACTCAGGCTCTCCACCATCAATCAACAGGATATAATCCTGCGGTGGATATCTAGTGCTGCCTCTCCGCAGTCTTTCAAATCTCTTAAGGGGCACCTCCACCACAGGTGGAATATCAACAGGTAAAACTCCCCCTTCATCCAGGATCTACTCCTGCTCTGGCATCTGAACTTCCTCTTCTACAATGGGCTCTTCAGTAGCACCATCAACACCAAGATCTTCATCAGGAACTTCCACTCTAGGTTGACTCTGCGGCTTCTCAGTCACCTGCTCACTAGCAACTTGATCTTCAAATAAGATCACATCCCTGCTCCTGATGATCTTCTTTTGCTTTGGATCCCAGATTCTATAGCCAAACTCTTCAGTTGGGTATCCAAACAAGATGCACTCTCGGGACTTCACATCGAGCTCCGATCTCTCTTCCTTGGAGATATGAACATGTACACGACAGCCGAACACACGTACATGTCCATAAGAAACCTCCTTACAAGACCACACCCGTTCAGGAACATCTCCATCTAACGGTGCTGAGGGTGACAGATTGATCAGATGAATAGCAGTCCTAGCTGCCTCTGCCCAGAAATGCTTCCCAATTCCAGCCTGAGAAATCATACTCTTGACTTTTTCCATTATGGTTCTGTTCATCCTCCATGCCAACCCATTCTGTTGCGGTGTCCTAGGAATAGTCTTCTCATGAACAATACCGTGTTGTCTACAATAGGCATCAAACGGTCCAATGTATTCTCCCCCGTTATCAGATCTTACTCGCTTTATCACCTTCCTGGTCATCTTTTCTGTCATTGCCCTGAACTCGGCAAACTTTGTCAAAACCTCACTCTTGTGCTTTAGGAAGTATGCCCATACCTTCCTAGAGTGGTCATCTATGAAAGTGACAAAGTAGGCTGCTCCTCCTTGAGACGTGGGTTCAATAGGACCACACACATCAGCGTGTATCAGATTCAGCAGCTCTGCCTTCCTCTTCGGTTCAGCATAAGCAAATGACACCCGTTTCTGCTTCCCAGCTAAGCAGTGAACGCACGTGTCTGTCATACTGCCTGACAACTCTGGTAGAACCTTGTTCTTCACCAGTAACTTGAGATTCTTCTCACTCATATGTCCAAGTCTGCGATGCCATAACTCCATAGAGTTGTCATCAGCTGCATTCACACTAGGACTGCAGATCTTGGCCTTTGCTCGGTACAAACAGCAACACTTCTTGCCTCGGGCCACTACCATGGACCCCTTCACCAACCTCCAAGCACCTCCACCTTCAATACCGGTAAAGCCGCCATCATCAAGTCTTCCAACGAAGATAAGGTTCATTCTCAGATCAGGAATATGCCTGACATCCTTGAGAATAACCAACCCCAGATCAGTCTCTAGGTGGATATCTCCACTGCCCACTATCTGGGACACACCATCATTGGCCATCCGGATAGTCCCTAAGTCTCTAGCAGTATAGGAGTAGAAGTAATCCCTGTGAGGTGTGAAATGATAAGAAGCACCACCATCCACAATCCAGTCAGTGTCAACACACTCCTGGCATGCAGTCTCGCTGCAATGCAGACACTGAGTCTCGACCTCAACAATTGAGGCTTCTCCTATATTGCCACTGGACTCTCCTTCTTTTCCCTTCCCTTTCTGATCTCGCTTCCACTTAAAGCAATCCTTCTTGATGTGGCCCTTCATCTTACAATAGTAGCATTTAAACTCCTTCTTGGACCTTGTCCTGGACTTACTTCTAGAGTTGCCCCTTTGTTTCCCCTCCTTCTTCACCTGATGCTGACCTCTACCTTCCATGAGTAGGGCATCTGACGTAGGAGTTACAGTGTCCTTCCTTCTCAACTCCTCATTCAGCAGACAGCTCGTCACCATCTCCATCGACACAACACCATCCGGTGCTGAATTGCTCAATGACACCACAAGGGTCTCCCAACCCTCTAGTAGTGAACTGAGGACCATCAAGGCCTGAAGTTCGTCACCCAAGGTGATCTTCATGCTTTCTAACTGATTTATGATACTATGGGCAAGGTTTAAATGCTCTGTCATCTGTGAACCTTCCCGATACTTGAGGTTCACAAGCTTCCTGATCAAGAAAGCCTTGTTACCTGCTGTCTTCCTCTCATATAGCGCTTCCAGCTTTTTCCACAAAGACTGGGCAGATGTCTCGGTAGATACATGGTGGAAGAAAAAATCTTCTAGCCACTGGCGGATGAAACCAACTGCCTTCCGGTCCATTGTCATCCAGACCGCATTATCCAACATCGTAGTAGGCCTCCCCGATAGCGGGGTGTAGAGATCCTTACAAAATAAGAGATCCTCCATCCTCGGCTTCCAGATACTCCAGTTCTTCCCGTTCATGTTGATCATTCTCGCTTGATCCATATGCACTAGGATTAGCCAATAATCTCAAGGTATGTAATAGAGAGAATAGGGAGTGGACCAATGGTCGTCACCTATTGCACTTAATTACAGACCCGAAATTATCAACGGTTGAACCTGCCTCTAATACTACTTGTAGGGAAAAGGTCCCTCCACGTGCAAATCTGGATCCAAGCAGAAAATAGCAAAATAAAACAAAAACACACAGAGATTTACGTGGAAACCCCCTCAAACAATAGGGGAAAAATCACGGGGCAGGGCACACAACGATCCACTATAATATAATAACGAATTACAAAAAATACTAGGTTTGCCCAACCTAGTTTCCCCCTTCGGATTCACAGGCGAATCCCCACTCAAACCAAGGCTCCTTCTCAAAGACCGAGGAAGAACAACCCCTCAACAAGTTGAGGTAAAAAACAACCCCGCCTTCCGAAGAAAACTTCGATTAAGACAATCTCCACACGAAAAACCAATCCGAGAGAAAGCTCTCCAAATCACCACCACCGGCCACTGAAAGCACAAAGGAAACTGAACATCCACTAGACTCTTCCTTCCCCGACGAAACCGTCGCTTGCTTCCGCAGCGATCGCACACCGCCGGCAAAACCGTCTCTCCCGCTTCGATCGCACCGTAAGGAAGAAAAACGGCGTAAGTTCTTGGGCTTTTTTTTTGCCCTAACCACCGATTAGAACCTTATATATGTCCTCCCAAACCTCCAAGGGTTGCCTAACCCGGTTTACTGAACCAAAGGGAAGAGATCGGGCGAAATCGGCGAAATTGGCGAGAGGAAACCGCGAAAATGGAGAAACAACGAATCTGCCATTTCGCGATACCCGTCGAATTACTGTTCATGGATAGTAAAATCCACGGGTATCGATACCGATACCCGCCGAATTCGATGGGTATCGATACCGATACCCACCAAATTTACTGTTCATGGCCGAAATATTCATCTTCTTTTTCATTCTTCTTCGCAAGCCTCCGGTCTTCAATTTAGGGGCTGGACAACAACAACAGATACTCCGCGACGGAAGTGAAATTTTCTTTTCCGATCGAGGTCGACGCCGATCTATCCTTCTTCCCAAACAACAACCGAGGAAAAAGAAATCCTTTTCCACGATCGAGCGCCGACCAGAAATCAGGAGTAGGAGCAGCATCTGAGTTCGCAAAATTAGGAGAGAAGACCAGCGGAGAAGCACACGATCGAAAATTTAGGGCTTTCTCCCGGCGGCGGAAACCTTTTCTGCCCCGATCTGGTCCGATACACAAGACGACGACGGGCTTTTTCCCGTTCGATTGAGCGCCGGGCCGAATTCCGAAGAAACAACGGCGGCAGATTTTTAGAAACCGGAAATCGGAAGCGAAGACAGAGAATTCCACTGGGGCGGGGGATTCGAGCGGCTAGGACAACTTCGAGAATTCGGCATGTCCATCTACTGTAAATTTGTGCATTAAAATAGATACATATGCAATGTAAATGAATATAAAATACGAAAGAACGAGAAATAAAAGGTGAAGTTCTTCAAATCTGTGTAAAAATTCTGTTATTGAGTGGTGCTTAGTGATTATGGCTTTGTTTGGGGGCATTTATTTTCACCGGTTAAGCGATTACGAGCGCATGAACCGGACCTTAATTATGGTTAAGGTCCGGTTCATGCGCTCGTAACCGCTTGACCGGTGAAAATAAAGGTGTTTGTTATGGGCAAATAAATTATGGATAGGTGCAAGTCAATTTTATGGGCAAATCAAAAATTTATATGCTCAAATCAACTTGTTACGTGCAAATCAGTATAAAATCTTTCTAAATTTTTTTGCAAAATTTGAACAAATAGTTTAGCATCAATATTATAAAATTTAACGTATTACAAAAGTTTCAAATTCATCGTATAAATTCTCTTTTATTGATGAGTGCAACTTTTTGACGTTTTTTTTTCTTCGCTGGAGAAATACGAAAAGAAATAATGAAAATGAGAAATACAAAAAGAAAGATTTAAACATATGGCTTGGTTCAGATCAAAGAATCTGAAGATGAGCGAGAATGTCCGACACAAATAAATATGGAGCTCTCGCAGTGGTCAGAAGCGAGGATGTGTGGTAGGTGTCGTTGCGTATGGCGTGCGGTCGGCGTCGGGAGGCTGTGTCGGCGTTGGCGGCGATGTCGGCATTGGTGGTGGTGGTTGCGGCAGCGGTGGCGTCGGCGTCGGCGGCATCGAAGAGAGCGGCGTCGACGGTGGTGACGGCGGTGGCGGTGTCGTCGCCTATGGCTCGCTCCTGTCAACGTGATGGGGAAATTATTTGCCCCTATCAATTTTACCGTAACATTTAAAATAATTATTTAATAATTTTTATTTTAAAAATTGATTTGCTCGTATTCAAAATAGATTTAACCATAACAATTATCAAAATAAATCCCCAAACGGACCCTATATTTTTCATCATATACGGTCAACAGATACAGAGAGTCAGACGGATTCTGTGGATAATCCAAAGTTCTTCTGTAAGTTACGATGGCACTAAATGGACTCACTCGCTCTCTCTCTCTCGAATCTTGACTGGGGAAGAACTGGCCAACAAGAAAACTTTAAACCGGCCGGCCGTCCTATCAGCCGGTTTAACAAGCAGCCAGCGCCTGCGGCAAAACCCATGCGCGCGCGTGCCTGCCCTGCTAGCTCTCCTATAAGAAGACACGGTTAACACTTACTACTACGTGCCATCAATATTTACATTGCAATTAATTCTAGTTAATAATAAATATAATGGAGATGAGGAAGCTGGCTGCTGCTGCTAATTTCAACAGTAATATTATTACTGTTGCGGCCATCATCGGAGTTCTTTTTTGCGTTGCAGCAACTCCGTCGTCTGCTGCAGGCAAAAATCATTTCATCGCTTCTTATTACAAACAACCCTACGTTCGTAAGTACTGCATGCATGCATCCCAATTAATTATTACTTTAATTTCATTTTTAATTAATTAATCTCCTCTTCCATATTAATTAACTATTTGATCATATACGCGCATGCATGCATGCCTGCAGCATCAGAGTGCTTCCAGGAAGAACCACTGGATCCAAACC
Organism: Platanthera zijinensis; assembly: GCA_039513925.1. Taxonomy (NCBI): domain Eukaryota; kingdom Viridiplantae; phylum Streptophyta; class Magnoliopsida; order Asparagales; family Orchidaceae; genus Platanthera; species Platanthera zijinensis. The sequence continues at coordinate 27,638,271 of CM077096.1, forward strand.
TATTCTTAATCTCTTTGGGAGATGGATTGTGGGACAACCGGAGAGCGTGTGGAGATTTGTACGATGTCACGTGCTTACCTGAACCGGGAAATCAGTGCGTGGCGCATGAAGGAGGCTCTCTCACCGCACGTGCCAAAGTTGTGGACCGCTGTAAGGATTGCGGCGACGTGGACATGCTTCTCTCTTTGGAGGCCTTCGTTTCCATAGCAAACGTTGATGGGAATGGAAGTATCAAGGTTTCTTTTGAGAAGGTCATCGCTAGCTAGCAATTATTTGCAGCGCTCATCCACATCCACACAGACTTATCATGCTTTATTATTTGCAGCGCGCTTCAGGATGTTGAGACGACTCTAGCTTATAAACCTGGCCTATAGCTAGATGTGTTATCTGTTTGTGTTTTTAAAAAAAAAAAAAAATTAAAATTCCATGTTTTTCCTCCACATGCATGCATTTAAAGTTTTAAACTTTAAAGGCTATGTCGATGTTGCTGAAATTAATAAAGTTTTTCTGAAGTAAAATTTTTGTCTGTTTTTTTTTTGTGTGTTCTAATTTAAATTTGTATGTGAAGTCGCCTTCTATAAATTTCGGTACTATATATCCTAATAGGTTTTGGCCAAGTGTTGCATTCATATCCACGGGAGGGTAAATTTTTCGGTCCGGGCCGTTCCGATTTCAGATTTGGAGACGGGCCGTTCCGATTTTGACACGTGGCGAGTTATTTATTATCTTTCCGCGCTCTTCTTTGACAAAAATTTCGACTATTCAGCGCGCTTTTTTCGATTGCACGGGATCTTCTTCCTCATTTTGCCGCATCTTTTTATTCCTCGTTTCCATTACAGACGAGATTCGTAACCTCACATCGCCACTGTTTTAACTATATCCTTGGTTCCTGTCGCTAATGGTGGAGACGGAATGTGTCTTGAATGACAAGGAGAAGGCACACCCTGAATTCTGAATTGTTATCTTAATTTATTGATGGACTGTAAAAATTAAAATGAGGAGGAGCATAAATTTGGGAAGAAGATGACTCTGTACGAGCTTTTTAAAGCCCATGATGTAATGATATTATATCATTATAAAAATAATTATTTCTTCGATCTTATTTCTATGCACGGTGCATTTGGATTATACATTGAGAAGGAAAGTATGATTGATGAGAACAATGCATGTTGGTTTTAAGATGGTGTGATCGTGAACAAAATAACAAGTATTGGATCGTAAGGATGAATACAATCGACAAGGATGTAAACTGTTTGTGTAGTGGATTTGAAATAACAGGAATGTTATATTGTCATATCTTAAAGGTGTACAATCATAAAAACGTGACATCTATACCAGAGAAGTATATATTGAAAAGATGGATGGTTAGAGCCAAAAAAGACATATACTTTGGTACAGACCAAATAGGAGGGAGCTCCTTCTCGGGTCAGATATTTACTAGTCATATAAGGCAATTTGCATATGATTTGGCGTTGCGTGTTCATAAAAGTGAGATTGCACGAGCCTATGTTATGGATGCTATGAAGGATATCTCTAATTATGCAGTTCAGTTGTTAGAACTAATTAAATATTAGTAAGGAGAGTTGCAAGAGTACAAGCCTAAAAGATCCTCTGCATCAACGACCTAAGGGTGTATCAAATGTAAGGCTTAAAGATTATTGGGAAAAACAAAGTAAGTGCACATTATCTTAAAGTCTGCAGCAATTTTCTTATCCAAAATCTTATATAAAAGTAAATATTATTAATCATACAGTTAGAAAGAAGAAAAAGTCCGCAGCAACAAGCAAATCGAATCCAAAACTAACAGCAGGAACAAATTTCATGGCAGGCATGTAATCATTTAACCTGTACAAACCACTCATATGTAGATAAATGTCAATAAGAGTTAATATAACACAATGTTCTTGACAGATTTTTTGAGTTTTTACAACAGCCACATCCAGAAAATAATTTTACCAGTCAACCATTCCCTGATCTAAATGAAGCATACTCAAACACGGAGATGGAAGCAATGCACAGATGCACATCATTGGATATTTAAAGTATTGAACTTTGTAGTCCTATGATTTTGAAAGTATCATGTGCCAACTCGGCTCTAAATTGCACCATTTGGCCTGCCCATTGGCCGCATTCACTCATATCTAAACTTTTATTTTCACTTAGAAATTCCATGTATTTTTAACATACATGCCACAATCCAAGGAATTTATTTGTTGTGGATTATCCTTTGCAACAGTTAAGTCCCAAGAACTGAAATCTATTAAACATTTTGGTTTGGTAGCTGCGTTCAACACTGATATCTGTTAGAAAATAATATTAAGGTTACGATGTGCTCAATGAAATAATATTCATGTAAGTACAAATGACATATACTTACTGGTTGTTTAACCATTTCCTTCTGTTGCGCTTTTTTTAGTGAGTCGTATAATACCCAACCTTTTTTTCTTGGATGGCCAGCTAGAAGAACCCAATGTTCATTATAGCACACGGGAAGGAAAATAATAGAAACTCTGTTGACAGAAGAAGTGGTAATATGTGTAACAAATGTCGCGGCTCCATAATCGTGGTCATCACTTTTAATGTTTAAGTTATGCAGCTAAATCACATTTACAAATAAATCCACGATTAAGAGGTAGGTAGATTTTCATAAAGGAAATTGATTTATTACACTTACCCAAAGGTTTGGAGGAACATAGAGGAAAGAAAGCCATTGTTTTGAGTTTGTCTTCCTCCAACCCTCAAATATTTTGGCGAACGCATCAACATGGCAGTCAACAACATACTTCCCAAGGTGGAGTTCCTCCATAGATTCTCTAAGTCCAATTATTTTCTCTGCTTTAAATGCAATGTGATTCCTGAAATAAAAGGCATATTATTACAAATCTTTGTACTAGTGAAATACATTAACAGAAGATCTAAAATGGGGAAGTCTTCCAGTCTCAATTCAGCGTTCTCCTCCTTTTTATTTGTAGTACTTCTCTTGTAGATCTTTAAAGGGGAATCCATTTTTAACTATTTGTCAGAAAGGTCATCTACCTTATTGGATAAGGATTTTAAGGTCTTCGTTATTTCCCCTAAACCATCCTTCATCTGTTTCTCTAGTCTCTTAAAATATTTCACCCATAGGGGCAACTCATCTCTAGATTTTAATCTCTTACTCTTACTCTAGCGTTAAGGAGTTGTTGATGCATCAGCTTGGTAAATCATGCTCATTCCATCGCATAGCTTCTCATCAGCCGTCATAATATCAACAAAGCTTTCACGAACCTGCAATACATTAAGACAATGTAAGAATATCACTCAATTCACTAATTGAATCATAATAAAAATCAAACTTAACCTGCTCAGGTTGCAATGTTGGCAACATTTTTGACAATCCCTTCAAGGTGTATGAAACCTTAGCGAACTACCGAAAAATCCTACGACGCACTTCAGGAGACGTGGGAGAGTTTACTGTAATGTGCTCGAGAAACCAAATCTATTAGTGCAAAGTAATAACCATTTAAGAAAATAATATTAGACATAACATTAGAAAATGTTAAGTTGAACACCAACCACTAAAACTATTGAGCAGCCATGCATAGTTCCGAGTGACTTTTTTGGCCAAACAAGAGAACCTGCAATATCTCCGGGCTCTCCCACATAGTCAAGATGGTGGAAACTATCTATCAGACACTTATGAATTGCCTTCGTCCAGTTGTATTTCATAAACTCTTTTGGGTCTGCAAGTTGTACCATGTGCTCCGGGATGACTTCTCCAGAAAATGAAAAAAGCCCACTAAGTAGATACAGTAATATAATGCTTGTATCTGTGGCTAATATATTGTATTCATCTGAACCCATGTCTTTCATCTTCTTCTTTAAAGTACTTCTAGTAATTGTGGCATATGGTTTAGTTCTAATAACAATCTCATCACCTCGGTTTGGTAATCCGAGGATTGATGCTACTTCATTGACAGTGAAGAAAAGTTTCTTGCCGCCTACCAAAAATGTAGAATCATGGGGAGAAAAATATATTCTGAGAGCATATAGTAATGGGACATTTTGTGGAAGTCATGGCAGATCAAATAAGTGTACAATGCCGCAATCGTCAATTAATTTCTTACTTTCACCTGTTAGTTTGGATATTACAGGTGCTGCTAACTCGCAGAATGCTGAGACAAAACATCTGGTACACAAAACGTGCGTTCTACTAACCTTGGAGCTCCTCTCCATCTCTACAAAATATAATGGATAAGCGGTTGTAAGTTCAGCAAATCTGAATGCAAGTTAAACAAAAATGATCGCAGGATAAACCTAAATGATCGCAAGATATACAAAAATGATCGCAATATATACAAAACTGATCTCAAGATATACGAAAAAGATCGCAAGAAAAATAAAATTGAACATAAGTAAATAAAAACTGGTACATTATACAATTAACGGGACATTTCAAAATTATTGCAGGTAGTAAAAGGAAATGCGAGAAAAACGAAGAAGTACTACCCTATCTCGGCGCTATCTCGTGACATTTGTTCAACCTTTTTCCTTAACCATAAAAGAACTTGAAAGCGAGGAAAACGAAGAGCGTATTACCTTAAACACCGCCTAATGATCGACAAAGCAGCAAGAAAACAGAAGAAAACTCTTTGCAATTTCGAAATCATTCACGGAATACCTAAGGCCCGACGCAATGAGGAAGACGGGTAGTATTTGCGATCAAAAATGTCACGGAGATATTGCCAGGGATCACAACATTAAATAAAAGATAATAAATAACTCGCCACGTGTCAAAATCGGAACGACCCAGTCTCCAAATCTGGAGACAGGGCCCGAACCAAAAAATTTCCCCCACGGGAGGGTGAAAAGTGAAAAAATAAAAGAGTGGGAGACACAGTACGGTGATGTGCATATAGATATTGTTAACCCCCAAATCGGCGATCCCTCCCCAAGCTCTCGGGCTCGCAAATCACGGCCGCTCAGGGTTTCCCCCCGAGGGTCGCGATCTGCCTTAGCCCTCCTTTTTTGGGTCAGGCGGATAGGGTCTCCTATCCGCTCAGGCCGTGAGGCTAGTACGGTCTCCCCAGTCTAACCGCCCTGGTCGCAAAGCCACCGCATGCCCTGCGATACGACGGGCTGCGTCCATAGCTCACCCTCGCAAGACACGTGGTTTGGCCAGTTAACCGCGCAACATTCTTCCTTGCAGTAGGCAACCAACATCAGTTCGCTGGTTCGTTCCGCCGGTGTCGACCCTCGACCAGTGCAACCATCGTAGGCTCAGCGAACCCCTCTAGCTTCAGGTTTCCTCCAGCCTTTGGAGGGCAGCCCGCTCTTCCGGCCATCTCCCAAGGAGCGGCCTAGCCTCAAGCTGCCTCCCTAGGGGCGGCCTTGCCTCAGGCCGCCTCCCAAGGGGCGGCCTGGCCTCAGGACGCCTCCCAAGGGGCGACCTGGCCTCAGGTCGCCTCCCTAGGGGCGGCCTGGCCTCAGGTAGCCTCCCTAGGGGCGGTCTGGCCTCAGGACGCCTCCCTAGGGGAGGCCTGGCATCAGGTCGCCTCCCCTAGGGGCATCCTGGCCTAAGGCCGCCGATCTAGGGGTGTCCTGGCTCCTAGGTCGCCGGCTTAGGGGCGTCCTGCTCCAGGCCGTCGGCTTAGGGGCGGCCTGCTCCAAGACGCCGCCCCTCTGCTGCCCTAGGGGCGGCCTTCTCCTCAGGTCGCGCCCCCTCCTCTGATCAGTTCTCCCGACGACCTGCGGACTCAAATGGTCAGTCCGCCGAGTCCGCCAAGGTCGTCGACCTGCTTGGTGAGTCCGCCCAATCCTCCATGATGACATCACTGGGACTCGCTTCAAGAATATTCCCCTCGGACCTATAAATAGGCCCCAAGGCCTCTCATTTGAGAAGAGGCGCAGGAGAACTATCACTGCAAGCAAGCCCTGCGGACTCAGATTTCCAGTCCGCCCAGTTCTCCACAGTTATGCCAGTAAGGCCTGCGGACTCAGATTTCCAGTCCGCCGAGTTCTCCACAGTTCTGCCAGTAAGCCCTATGGACTCAGATTTCCAGTCCGCCGAGTTCTCTACAGTTCTTTCAGGCGGATAGGGTCTCCTATCCGCTCAGGCCATGAGGCTAGTACGGTCTCCCCAGTCTAACCGCCCTGGTCGCATAGCCACCGCGTGCCCTACGGGACGACGGGCTGCGTCCATAACTCACCCTCGCAGGACACGCGGTTTGGCCAGCTAACCGCGCATCATTATTCCTTGCAGGAGGCAACCTACATCAGTTCACTGGGTCATTCCGTCGGTATCGTCCCTCGACCAGCGCAACCGTCGCAGGCTCAGCGAACCCCTCCAGCTTCAGGTTTCTGCCAGCCTTTGGAGGGCGGCCCGCTCCTCCGGCCGCCTCCCTAGGGGCGGCCTGGCCTCAAGCCGCCTCCCTAGGGGAGGCCTGGCCTCAAGCCGCCTCCCTAGGGGCAGCCTGGCCTCAGGCTGCCTCCCAAGGGGCGTCCTGGCCTCAGGCCGCCTCCCAAGGGGCGGCCTGGCCTCAGGTCGTCTACCTAGGGGCGGCCTGGCCTCAGGTAGCGTACCTAGGGGCGGCCTGGCCTCAGTACGCCTCCCTAGGGGCGGCCTTGCCTTAGGTCGCCTCCCCTAGGGGCGGCCTGTCCTCAGGCCGCCGCTTTAGGGGAGGCCTGGCTCCCAAGCCGCCGGCTTAGGGGCGGCTTGCTCCAGGCCGCCGCCCATTTTACTACACTAGGGGCGGCCTTCTCCTCAGGTTGCGCCCCCTCCTCTGCTCAGTTCTCCTGACGACTTGCAGACTCAAATAGTCAGTCCGCCGAGTCCGCCGAGGTCGTCGACCTGCTTGCTAAGTCCGCCCAGTCCTCCATGATGACGTCACCGGGCCCCGCTTCAAGAATATTCCCCTCGGGCATATAAATAGGCCCCAAGGCCTCTCATTTGAGAAGAGGCACAGGAGAACTGTCACTGCCAGCAAGCCCTGCGGACTCAGATTGCCAGTCCGCCCAGTTCTCCACAGTTCTGCCAGCAAGGCCTGCGGACTCAGATTTCCAGTCCGCCGAGTTCTCCACAGTTCTGCCAGCAAGACCTGCGGACTCAGATTTCCAGTCCGCCGAGTTCTCCACAGTTCTGCCAGCAAGGCTTGCAAACTCAGATTTCCTGTCCGCCGAGTTCTCCACAGTTCTGCCAGCAAGGCCTGCGGACTCAGAATCCCGGTCCGCCGAGTCATCCCAGTTTCTTTTACTTAGTCTCTAGCAACTCCTTTTCTCAGCCGCCAGCTTCCCCTTGTACCATTTACTGCTTTTACATGTAATGGTGTAATAGCGTGCTGTAATCTTGCTTCTTGATTAAGGGAAAAGCCCGCCGCAAGAGTGGCATTCAGGCCGCGACGGGCGAAGTCTGCTGTTGCCGCTGCTAGAGACCCTCTCTTCTCTTTTCTTCTCCCGGTCTAACCATTAGAGCCCAACCGCCAAAGTAACGTCTGCTCGATAGCTCCTGATAAAGCCTCTTCTTTACCCGAGCAAGCTTCTCCTCTGCTCGAGCAAGCTTATTCTTTGCCCGAGCAAGCTTCTCCTCTGCTCGAGCAAACTTCTTCTTTGCCCGAGCAAGCTTCTCCTCTGCTCGAGCAAGCTTCTTCTTTGCCCGAGCAAGCTTCTTCTTTGCCCGAGCAAGCTTCTCCTCTGCTCGAGCAAGCTTCTTCTTTGCCCGAGCAAGCTTCTCCTCTGCTCGAGCAAGCTTCTTCTTTGCTCGAGCAAGCTTCTCCTCTGCTTGAGCAAGCTTCTTCTTTGCCCGAGCAAGCTTCTCCTCTGCTCGAGCAAGCTTCTTCTTTGCCCGAGCAAGCTTCTCCTCTGCTCGAGCAAGCTTCTTCTTTGCCCGAGCAAGCTTTTTCTTTGCCCGAGCAAGCTTCTCCTCTTCTCGAGCAAGCTTCTTCTTTGCCTGAGCAAGCTTCTCCTCTGCTCGAGCAAGCTTCTTCTTTGCCCGAGCAAGCTTCCCATCTGCTCGAGCAAGCTTCTTCTTTGCCCGAGCAAGCTTCTCCTCTGCTCAAGCAAGCTTCCCCCTTGCTTCAAACATCGTCGCTATCCCCGCAACCCTCTTTTTCTTCTAGCTTGTGAGATCGAACAACCCGTTAACTGGAGGGCGCATTTCGTGCATCAACAGATATATTATTATATCTTTACAATTCTATTAAAAAAAGAAATATGAAAAAATGGTGGTTGGCCGTGGAGGAGCTCAGGCGGCTGGGAAATCCACTTTTTCTTAGCTCCTGATCTGGTAGATCATATCCCTTGGCTGGAGGTTGAAGACAACCAGATTCCATTCGATTTACATCAATATCTGTGCAGATCTGAAAAAATGCAGCCCAAAAATCATTATATCTTATTTATTAAAATTCGTCACACTTGATTAGCTGGTTTCAAGCCACTTTTTAGGCATGTTACAGCCAAATACATTCCTGGTCCCCAACGTAAAAGTTATAGCCCTTGGAAAGAACTTTCCAAAATAACGAGGCATATTTTTTTGAGGTGGCATGTAGCTTCCCTTATTTAATTTCTAATAACCTGTCTCATAAATGTTAGAAAATGTGTATTTTTTGTATTTATTTCATAATATTGTTTGCATGACTGTGAAATTTTAACCATGCATGTTAGATGCATATTACACCACCTCTGAATGTTTAAGAATTTTTAGTGACCATTTCTCCTATATAATTTGTGAATGTTTAAAATAAATACACAAGTGATATTATTGAAATTATTTGTGTTATATAACTTCGAAAATTGCCCAAATTTTTATAGCTTCATTTTTAATCATGTTAGATCTCTAGTAAAAATATAAGGGTATTTAGACTAGTGACTTGTGATATATGACACTCTAAATGCTTTGACCTAGAAAATGTAGTTGCATGCTTGGGGTGCATTTAACAATAACTTCAAACATGTATATTTTTCTGATTACACATTCAAATGATTTGAAATTTGATACATGACAATACCATCACCTTAGGAGTGATTCAAAAAATTCTAAAATTTTTTGGAGTATAATTTCCTTATGTTTAAGGGAAAATTTAATAGGCGTCACACTAAAATATTAGTGAAATATATTGAGTCAAATGAACTTGGAAAATTCCCAAATTTTTATAACCTAATCCTTAGTCAATATTTAGTCTATAGTAAAAATATTTGAACATTTGGATTAAGGGTTTTGACATTTGACACTATGGTTGGTTGTTTTGACCTATAAAAGTGGCTTGCATGTTTGTTCGTGTGTTGTTAACAAAAAGTTAGATCATGTGATTCTCTCTGATTAGTTACTCAAATGCTATGAAATTTGACATAATGATAGTACCCTCAACTTAGGAATAACTTCAAAAATTTGTAGAATTTTTGGAGTACAACTTTTCTAAGTTATAAGGAAAAATTTAATATGTTTCACACTAAAATTATGATGAAATTATTTAGGTCAAAACACTTTGAAAATACCCAAAATTTTATAGCATCATCCCCAGTCAATGTTTAGTCTCTGATAGAAATATCAGGACATTTGGAATCATGATGGATATATAAGGGTTACCACCCTAAATGTTTTTCCTAGAAAAGAATCATGTATACTTGTGGTGTTAATAGCAGAAATCAGATCTTATGTTTTTTCTCTGGATTCTAAACCAAATGACTTGAAAATTAATACATGACAGTAGGAAAACCTTAGGAAGAGCTCCAAAAAAATTGTAGAATTTTTGGAGCATATTTTTCATAAGTTTTAAAATTAAATGCAATTACTATCATATGAGGATATTAATAGAATTAATATATCTTTTTGGCTGAATTAAATCCTCAAATTTTTACAGTGACATAAACATATTAGAAGTGATATCCAGTAAAAATTTTGGGGCAATTGGAGTTGTTTTGATTTGATTCATAATATTTATAAATATTGCCCTTATAGTCACTCCCATTTAATTGATTATGAATTTTCATTGGAGACTGATTGATACTCATCAATTCAGATATTTTAAATGCTTACTTGTTGAATTAGAATATGAAAAAGCAACTTGATCTTGAATGAGGATTTTATACTATAATGTCCCATCGAAATAGAATCACAATCTATATTATACACATAAACATGACAATTATTCTATCATCACCAGTGCCTGTAAGTTGCTACACATGTAGAGAACCATAAGTGGATGGTAAGGAGGCATGTACCTCCTATAGATCACTACTAGTCATCTAGAGACAAATAGTGATAGATCATAGAAAACTCATTCTTCAAGGTGAGATGAAATTTATGGGGCAAACCTTAATTATTGGATTTCTAACATAGCACAAATATCATAAGTAATCGTTATGATTATGACTAGATATACCCATGTTTTGTACACCCCTACACTAGAGTCAGACCATAGGGCTTTAGGGTGATGCTAAATCAGGAATAGTGGCAGCAAGTTCTTGTGTTGATTGAAGGATATGATTATATTCTGGTTTCACAATATTAAGGACTTGGTTGCTAGTCCTTGGGTGTTGGTGAGGACTGGTTTATACTCGGTAGATTCATATTATATAAGGACTTGGATAGTAGTCATCCTTGAGTGCTATTAAGCATGAGTTTATACTTAGTAGATTCATATTACCTATGGACTTGGTTGGTAGTCATGGAGTGCTAGTAAGCACAAGTTTATACTTGATAGATTCATATTGTATAATGACTTGGTTGGTAGTCCTGGAGTGCTAGTATGCACAAGATTATACTTGGTAGATTTATATTATATAAGAACTTGGTTGGTAGTCCTGGAGTGCTGGTAAGCACGGGTTCATTCATCGGTGTGTTGTCATACACTGTTACATATTGATTCTATTTGATAGAATTGCTTGTGGTGGGTCTTCGATGCTTGACCAGTAGTTACACCGACAGACGTTGATCTTAGACTCTAGATGGTGGGTTGAGGTCTAGTGGGTTAGCTCAGCTGCTGTTTTGGTGATGATTTCCCAATAACCCTTCCCTTTACTTTGGAAGAGTTGACTGGTTAGAGCCGAACAAGAGTACATAGCACTACAACAAATATTGACATCAACCACGTTTTTTTGGCGACGTTTATATAAACGTTGCCATTGTTTTTAGTTTTAGCAACGTTTTTCATACAAAAACGTGTCTAATAATTTTACCTATGTTCTAATTATTTATGAGTTTTTGCTCGAATTATGACTAGATATTTTCCTCTCAAGAATTGCCTAATTTTTAGTTTGGCATTGCTAAGGCTTGCAACATTTTACACAACGAAACGTGACCAAAGCGCGCCACATTTATTAACATAAATGTCGCTAATGTCAGGCGGTGGGTGTATAAAAAAACGTCGCAAAAGCTTTTGGCGACGGTTGTATTCGCGACGCTTGCGGCATGCGCGACGTTTATAAAAACGTCGCGAAAACATTAAAGACATTTGAAAAACGTCTCCAATGCCTCTTAAAAATGTCGCTGATGTCCATATTTGTTGTAGTGTAGTGTCTCTGTAGTGCCCACACGTCGATGCATACATAAGGCCTAAGTTTAGTAGTGTGCAAGCACACCTAGTAGTAGAGGAGCCTGGTCCACTGCCTCCTTTTAACCACGATGAGAGGTGCCAGAGAGGTTAGCTACTCTCGAAAAGCAGGAACTAAAGGTCTATGTTGATATATAGTTGTGTGTGTGAGTAAACCATGGTTGAGTCTACATTCATCATAAATTACATTGCATTGCATTGACTCATACCACGTCAATAGACTATCATTATATAAATTAGTATGAGGTTTTTTATATGATGAGTTCATTTACTATTAGACAAGATCCTTGAATTATAAATTTGTATGAGTATTTTTATAAGAGTAGTTACTTTAGTATTGTGATTTATGCTCTTTATATACAACTCTTACTTATACTGTGTTTTCTGCTCTTTATATACTGTTCTTACTTATACTATGATTTCTATTTTTTTTATACCGCTCTAACTTGTACCTTGTTGACTCAATAGTCATAAAATATTATATATATGTTATTGCTTAGAGGATTCAATTGCTAGTAAAAATTGATACATCGACTTGTCACCTGTTTGGATATATATTGCTTATATTATAGCTTTTCATTTCTATCTTTTTGCCTAGAGTTTAGCAGTCATCAGGGGAGTGGATGTCAAAACCGGTTAGTCTTTTTGACTAACGATCATCGTACCACACCATATTAGGAGCACAAGCAGCTGGAGCAGTAGTACCCCGCACAAGAGGCCGGACCACCCAAATAGAGAGGCATGACCCGACTTGATAATGCAGTGCATTCTTATTCCTCCTGCTGATGATGTGAGATTTTGAGAGCATCTGCAATATTTTGATATATTTTTAAATGAATAAAATATTGATTAATACCATGTGGACTTTATATATTAATGTGATCTTATGAAGCTTCATGCTTCAATTCATATGTTTATCAATATATTGACTTGTGATATTTGGTGCTTGCCAACAGGATATACATCTTGTAGTGGTTGTTATCCAGTATATTGGCACTACCGCAAGGCACTGTTCTTGGTAGAAGACTTCCCTTGACCTTGCTCAATAACCAGGAGGTGGATTCTTACACTTACAACCCTAGAAGACTATTATAGGACTAAAATAGCTATACAAAAATAAATACACATGAAAAATGATGAAATAAGGAAATGTGTGAAACAACCAGAAGGATGTGAGACAGAGGATGAGAAGGCGAAGGTTTATTATAAATAAAAAAGTCCCTTTACGTCATAAATAAGCGCCACATGCTTTAAACAGAAAGTGTCATTCCCATCTTGCTTGATTGGCTTCACCAGTACAATATCAGAGACGACCATGTATATCAAAATGGAAGAAAATGGGTGCAATCTCATTTTGTGCTTGTATATTGATGATATCCTCATAGCCGGTAACAACCAAGATGTTATAACTAACTTCAGGAGGTATATGAACGATGAATTTGAGATGACAAACTTTGTCCTAACTAAATATTTTCTCAGTATTTAAATATCACAAGATCACACCTTCATTTCTTTGGGCAAGTATGTAGAAGACAGCCTAGCTCTAATATCACTGTAGGAAAATGAAGAAGACAAGAATGTTAGGCTAGAGAGCACGTATAAGACCCCTTTTCTGAACCTACCCCGAGTCCACTAACACCGACCCGAGGGGAGTCTTACCAACCAGGACCGCCGCCTTGTAATGACACCAACTCACGTGTTAGTCGTCACTACAAGACGCCGATTTTGCCGGCTAACATATCATTTAGGCCAATCACATAAGTAAGTAGGAAATGCTTAAAAAGGAAACATCCACATCACACTATAAGGAAAAATATGTTCACAAAGAGATAAAAGTGTCTAAAAGAGAGAAGGGCTTAGGCCCAATACATCAAAGTAGTCAATAAGGGTTTTTGCCCAGTACAAAATATAACTTGTTGGGTCCATTGATTCCAATGACCAAAATTTGATGATGTCAAACAGTTCAATGAGATTGACATAGTTGTATTTGATGTATATTTAAGTTCATGCATACAGGTTGGTCTTTGTCACAATGATTAGACAAATAGTTCAAGAGACAATGATAGGTGGACTCAAGGTGAGGCTGAAAATTCAGAAAAATGCCTAAGTCCAGAAGCGTTGAGTGAGACAAGCTCACTCAATGCCATACAACTAATAATGCTGAGAGAAGGCGGGCAGTCAACACTTACAGTATTGCAAAGGCAGAAATATGGCTAAGTTCACAGACGTTGAGTGACCCGAACTCACTCAACGCCATATAGCTAGAATCGTTGAGTCAAGGTTATCATCACTACAACAAATTGCACTTATAGTAAGGACATAAATCGTTACAATAAGTATTAAAAATCGTTACAAAAACTCTTTGGTAATGAAAAAAACTTTATGTAACGGTCGTCCTCTAAAGCTCGACGCTAATACTTCTTGTAACGAATGTATGCGTGTCGTTACAATAAATTAGTTACAATAGTAAAAAAGATTCCGCCGCTGGCCGCCGCCGGCCGCCGTCGGCCGCCGCCGCCGCCCGCCGCCGCCCGCCGCCGCCGCCCGCCGCCGCCGCCCGCCGCCGCCGCCCGCCGCCGCCGCCCGCCGCCGCCGCCCGCCGCCGCCGCCCGCCGCCGCCCGCCGCCGCCCGCCCGCCGCCGCCGCCCGCCGCCGCCCGCCCGCCCGCCGCCGCCGGCCGCCGTCCGCCGGCCACCCGCCGCCGCCCGCCCGCGAGCCCGCCAGCCCAGCATATTTCAAAAATTGATTGTGGAATGGACAATATAAACCCAAAATTGATGTTTTAACTGGCGGTGTGGGACTAAAAATGATCAAACATATTGTGAGAAAAAATTACTATTCGTAACGTAACATTAGTGTTGTTACAAATACTTACATTTATAGTAACAAATTAATTTTTATTGTAACAAAATATAAAATATTCGTTACAAAAAGTAATTTTTGGTAACAACAGAAAAAATTCGTTACTAAATATACCTATTAGTAACAAACTGTGTTTTAGTTATATTTCAGTCCTTACAACAGGTGCAGTTTGTTGTAGTGCATGTCAAAGCCTAAGCAGTGGAAGCCAGAAAATTAACTAAGTCCATAAGCATTGAGTGAAGCTTAATCACTCAACGTCATGCTAAGTTTGTCAACGCCAATGTATAAGGAGACAGAAAAGTCGACTAAGTACAGAAGCGTTGAGTGAAGCTCACTCACTCAACGCCAAGCTAAAAGGCTTTGAGTCTAGTCGTTCTATGAAGAAACCAGAATTCGGCTAAGTTTAGAATCATTGAGTGAGGCGAGCTCACTCAACGCTCTCAATGCTTTTTAGCAGAAAGGAAAGTAGAAGAATATGACTAAAGCAAATAACATTGAGTGAGGCAAATACACTCAACGCTCTCAACGCCATCAGACAGATAGCTGAAGAATGGGCTAACGGGAAATAGCGTTGAGTGAGGTCAACACACTACACGTCTAGCAGAGCTGGAAAAATTTTCTAAGTCCAGTATCGTCGAACTCAACTTATCCATTATTCATCGAGCTAATCTTTGATTTCGTCGAACGGAGTTCAGAATTCGTCAAGCTCAGCTTTCACCTGTAAGAAGAACTCAGCCTTTAGAATCATCGAACTCAGCTTATCAACTATTCGTTGAGCTAAGCTTTGATTTCGTCGAACGGAGTTCAGAGTTCGTCAAACTCAGCTTTCATCTGTAAGAAGAACTCAACCTTAAGAATCATCAAACTTAGCTTATCCACTATTCGTCGAGATAAGCTTCGCTTTCGTCGAACGGATTTCAGAATTCGTCGAACTCAACTTTCATCTCTTTCACTTTTTCGTCGAGCTGAGCTCAGGGTTTGTCAAACTGAGCTTGGAGTTCGTCGAACGCAGAACTTCTAAAAGATAGTTGATTTTGGCTAAGTACAGAATGATTCTAACGTCAGCAAAGTCAACAAATTTCAGATTCATTGCAAATCGATATTAACATCGACGTCAGTCTACAGTGAATCTCAATTTTATTAAGCTGTGGTGTTAATTGCTGTTAAATCTAAGACATGTGTCGATCATCTCGCTAATTGATGGAGTTATAAATAGCAGCCGAGTTCGAGATTAAATAGCTTTTCTGATCAAAGAATTAATTCATTCTGAAAAATGAGAAGCGAAGTTCATCGTCTTATTCCGCAATTGTTATAGAGCCAAGAAATTCAATTTGAAAATCTGAAGGGATTCTAAGTTTGCTGAGGTATTCAACATCTACTATAGCAAGTTCAGAGTATTTCTCTGAGGAAGACGAATCAGTCTTGGCGAGCCATAGCTGAAAGTATCTTCACAATCCAAGCCGTGCCAAATCTGAAGATCATTCGTTGGATCTTTGTAGAAGAAGTAGAGAGGTATGATATCTGCTCAGTCCAGATCGGGATAGATTCCTAAAGAACAAGAAGTAGAGATTTCTACTAGTCACATCCAGAAGAAGTCAGGCTTCAATTTAAGATCGCTTTCTCATCTTATTGCTGTGAATACAAAAATATGGCTGACATTTGCTCAGTCCAGGTAGACAGACACAGAGAATTTTCTCTGGTGTATATAATTCATTTCTTTGATATTCTGTGCAGGATTCATATTGAATCTGAGTGGTAAGGCTAAGTGCCTGAGCTGTAAGCCTGTATTATAAATGCTGAGGTAGGGCAAGGGTTGCCTGAGTTGTAGGAGTTTGGATCACTCTGAGGTAGGGCAGGATTGCCTGAGGTGTAGGAGTGTGGATTCACTCTGAGGTAGAATTCTAGGGAAGAACTTGAGCTGTAGGATCTTGGTGATCTGAGTGGTAAGACTTGTATAGTCTGATTTGTAGGAGCTAGTTAGGCTTTGAGGATCTGAGAAAGAAAGAAGAAGGTGTTTGGCCGAATCTAGTCTATTGCTAGATATGCGAAGGGGGAAAATGGATGTACCTATCAATTAGAGAACCACTATAAATCTGTGAGAACTGTGATGTGATTGTTGTGCTGTGATTGTGTTATAATTGCCGAATAACTTAGGAAGGAGACTTTTGCCATCTAGAAGGAAAGGGTCAGATTGTTCATAGAGGCATCTGATCCTAGGATTTATATCATAGTATAAGAAGGACCCTTCATCCAAATGAAGACATCTGTCCTTAATGTAAATCTGAAGGCTCCAAATATGTACACCGAGATGACTAAGGATGAAATCATCTTAGCTACACTGGATAAGAGGGCACAAAATATTATAGTTAGTGTCATAGATGACTCAACCTTCCAAAACCTTATCCTCTACAAGACATCTAAGGAGATGTGGGACATACTAATTGTCTTCATGGTTGGAACAGAAGAAGTGAGGGACGACAGAAAGTCCATGCTCAATTAAGGGTATGAAAGCTTCAGGCAAAACAAGACAGATGGCATAACCGAGTGCTTTGAAAAGTTCTTTAGGATTGTGAATGAGCTGAGAACCTATGACAGAGTTTTCAGCACATATGAATTAAATGACAAGTTTCTCAGGTATTTGAATAAAGACTGGGACACAAAAATCCGTATCAGAGAAGTGGCAACACTTGCAGACACTCCACCACCAACCCTATTTGGAAAGCTGCTGTCCTATGAAATGCAGCTGACTGCCAGAAAGGAGGAGGAGAAAATCAGTAAGTCTACAGTCAAGGACAAGTCAGTGGACTTTAAAGCTGAAGCCACAAGGAGGAGCAGGAAAAAGACTCTTTCTCCACCAAGGAGGGATGCTGAATCTGATTTAGAAAGCTCAGAAACCAGCACATCAGACTGCCATATATCTGATGAAGACTTTGCTGCCTTCTCCAGGCAATTTCAGAAATTCATGAAGAAGAAGCACTGGAGAAGCATGCCATCCTCTTCTTCTTATCCTAAGGAAGATTACTACATGGGCAGGAACAAATCCTCTAAAGAGGACAGATATGGCTCTAAACAAAATAAACATTCTTCTTCTAAAGTGGTTTGTTATTGTTGTAGCAAGCTAGGGCATGTTATAGCTGACTGCCCTGTCAAAAGGAAGGGTGCTGAAGAAAAGAAGGAACATCAGCAGAAAAGCAAGAAGGAGAAATCCTTTATTGCCAAAGAGCAAAAAATTTTGACTGACTCATCATCATTAGAGTCAGAAAAGGAAGATGAAGATGAAGCCTACATTGGGCTATTTACTGCTGAAGAAGAATCTGTAGAGGCAAACTTCTTAGAGATGCTGGCTGCTATTATTAGAGAAGCTGATGATGTTGCCAGGTTTGAAGAAAGAAATAAAGAAAGTCATTGCCTTGGGCTGATGGCTCTGACTGAAGAAGGACCCAACCAGGAGCAGTCTGGTCCAAGCAAAGTACATTCTCTTACCTCTATGTCAGATTATGTGAAAGTCCTGAATCAGAGGCATCGACATCAAGAGATGAAGATGGCTCTGAATCTGAAAGAGACATCAATCAATTGATTGATGACTATGGTGAACTCCTGCAAGCACTGAAGAGAAGCAGGCTCCTGGCCAAAAAGCAGGCAAAGGAGATTGCCTCTCTACAGCTGGCCGCTTAAGACTCAGCAAACATGTTGAACCTACAGATGAAAGAAGTCAGCAAGCTAGAAAACATCATTGTTATTCAGATGGGCACAATAACCTTTAAGAATGGCCACATCATCAATCTTGAAGATAAACTCCAAAAGGAGGAGTTAGTGGCTAAGTTTTCAAAGTCATGTTCTATATTACCCTTGATAGATTCCTTCTCCTCCCAAAAGGGTAAGAAGGGGTTAGGCTTCAAAGAGAAAACTAGAGCTGCCAATTCCAAAAGGAACGACAAAGCTCCAGTACAGCCACTAGTCTCCAAGCCTCAAATTCCTTTCAGGAAAGTGCTGATATCATCTAACATGTATGACCTTGAGAGCATCTATGGTCATTGGGATTATGGTGTTATGAATGGTAAGGGTTCTAGTGCTTACAAGGCAGCCATGTAAAAATCCAAATGGCCCTGGACCATTTGTGTTTGGTGTACTGGCCCCAACACTCAAAAATAAGGCTGAACCCATTCTCAAAGTCTGTCAGTCCACAATCAGACCAAAGGAAAGTCTGTCAGCAAACCTGACTTGGGTATATCTGAAGCCATCAGAAGCATGCACTCTAAAAAGAAGGCAGCTGCTAACAGGGTCCAAGATACCTCAAGTACCTCTGCTGCCAAACATATCCCAAATCAGGTTGTGGCTGGAAGAAATAAGAAAAAGGCTGCTACTATACCAGCTGGACTGAGAGCTGCTAACAACAATGCTGATAAGCCAGCCCTTAAGAGAAGGTACAACATTTATGAGTGCTGGTGTTGTGGCAAAGTGGGCCACTATGCTATTGATTGTTGGCACAATAATAGTGTCCAAAGAGATAATGCTGGCTTACCTATCAGAGGAGCTGCAGGCAGACATGCTCATTTTCAATCTAACATGCACCTAGGACCCAATAAGAATTAAGGTCCTAAGGTTATATTATTTATGTTGCAGGTGAATCCAAGTGGTCATACCCCTATATGGTACTGGGATAGTGGATGCTCCAGGCACATGAATGGAACAAGGAGCATGTTGAAGGAATATAGTCCAGTAAAGAATGGACCCAAAGTCATCTTTGGTGGTTCAGAAAAGGGAGTAACCAAAGGGTTTTGTAAGATTTCAAATGGCATAATCACTGTCACACAAGTAGAATATGGGAAAGGTTTGCAACAAAACCTGATAAGCATAAGCCAACTATGTGATCTTGGCTATGACATTTCTTTCCTTAAGGATGAGTGCTAAATTAGGAGGTCTAGTGACCAAGGGGTCATCTTGACAAGCATAAGGAGAGGAAATGTTTATTGTCTGAATTTTGTTTGTGAGATTAAGGACTCTTCTATATGCCTAGTTGCAGATGAGAAAACCTCACATTGTGTCCAATGGCACAGGAGGATAGCTCACCTGAATTATAAGACCATAGACAAACTCTTTAGTGAAGAGTTAGTGAGAAATGGTCCTAAGGAAAAGTGCACCAAGGAGAGTATCTGCTCTACATGCCAAAAGGGAAAGCAGACCAAGACCTCCTTTCAGTTCCTTGGTACCAAAGACTCAGTGAGGTGTTTATACCTCCTACATATGGATCTATTTGGTCCTATGTCAGTTCATAGTCTAGGTAGGAAAGTCTACACTCTTGTGGTTGTTGATGATTTTTCAAGATTTGCCTAGGTGTTCTTCATAATGAAGAAATCTGAAACCCTTGATTCCTTCCAGACATTTGTTAAGCAAATTCAGAATGAATTTAACAGTACTATGTTCAATATCAGAAGTGACCATGACACTGAGTTTCAGTCTGAGTGCATGACAAAGTTTTATGAAGAGCATGAGATTCATCAAGAGTTTTCCTCTCCTAGAACACCCCAGCAAAAAGGAATTGTTGAGAGGAAAAACAAAACCCTCATAGAGGCTGGTAGGACCTTGTTAAGCGACACATCTCTCCCAGAATATTTTTGGGCAGAGCAGTGAGCACTACATGTCATGTCCTCAATAGGACTTCCATCACCAAAAGCCACAAGAAGACTCCCTATGAGATTCTGAAAGGCAGAAAACCAAAATTATCCTACTTCAGGATTTTTGGTAGTAAGTGTTATGTACTGAACAATAATAAGTCATATATGACTAAGTTTGCTACCAAGTCCAAAGAAGGGATCTTTGTTGGGTACAACAACAATAGTAGGGCATATAGGATCTACAACTTGACTAGTCAAGTTGTAGAAGTATCAGCCTATGTTGTCTTTGATGAGTCAAACCTGATTAACTGTGAGCTGTCTAGCTCCTCTTCTAGCTCTACAGGTTTAAAGGAGGTGATGGACAAGCTTACCATCAGGGAACATGATCCAGAAGTTCTAGATAAGAAAGGAGATGGCTGCTGTCTAGGGGGAGTTCAAGACTCACAAGATGAGGATGAAGAACAACCAGCTGAAGACAGTGAAGTACAACCAGCTGAGGAAAATGAAGAACAGCAAGCTGAAGCAAGATTGCTTCCTACTGAGAGATATCTAAGGGACCATCCAGCACACCAAATCATTAGTGATGCAATACATGGAGTCTAGACTAGAAACAAGAGCATCAATACAGCTCTCTGTTCAAGCTTCCTATCTCAAATAGAGCCCAAGTAGCTTGAAGATGCTATCAAAGATCCTTTCTGGATTGGAGCAATGCAGGAGGAGCTGAAATAGTTCAGAAGATGTAGTGTCTGGAAGCTGGTTCCCAGACCTAAGGGACATAATATCATAAGAACTAAGTGGATCTACAGGAACAAGTTAGATGAGAATGACTTTATTGTCAAGAACAAGGCTAGATTGGTGGTAAAAGGATACATGCAAGAAGAAGGAATAAACTTCGACCCGACTTTTGCCCCAGTAGCCAAGCTGGAAGCAATAAGGCTATTTCTTGCATTTGCTACCTATCAAGGATTCAAAGTCTATCAGATGGATGTGAAGTCAATATTCCTGAATGGGGACTTAAAAGAGGAAATATATGTGGATCAGCCGCCAAGTTTTATAGACCCTCACCTTCCTAATTCTGTTTATAGGCTTAGGAAAGCTCTATATGGGTTGAAGCAATCCCCTAGAGTATGTTATGAAACATTGTCTAATTTCCTCATTGAGAACAAATTAATTCTCAAGGGGGAAAATAGACAAGACCCTATTCCTAAGGGAATCTAAGGGCAAGATCATCCTAGTTCAGATATATGTTGATGACATTATCTTTGGATCCACTGAGGAAAACTTTGCAGGAAGTTTGCTAAACTTATGCAAGAGAAGTTTGAGATGAGTAGTATGGGTGAGCTCAAGTCCTTCTTGGGACTCCAAGTAAGATAGACTAATAATGGCTTGTACATATCCCATTCAAAGTTCACCAGAGAGTTGATTATGAAATATGGTATGGAGAATGCCTCCACCATGAGAACTCTAATGGGATCAAGTACGCTTATATGCAAAAATGAGACAGGGAAACCTGTTGATGAGTCTTTGTATAGAGGGTTAATTGACCCGTTCTATACTTGACTGCTAGTAGGTCTGACATCATGTATGCTATATGTGTCTGTGCTAGGTATCACGCCTGCCCTAAAGAATCTCATTATTCTGCTACAAAAAGAATTTTAAGGTATCTTAAGGGCACACCAGATCTTGGTCTATGGTATCCTAGGAATAGAGATTTTGACCTAACTGGATTTTTAGATGTAGATTTTGCAAGCTGCAAAAAAGATATGAAAAGTACTACTGGTACATGTCAATTTCTAGATGGAAGACTGGTGTCATGGAGCAGCAAAAAGCAAACCAGCGTGGTTATCTCAACTGCAGAATCAGAGTACATTTCAGAAGACATCTGATGTGCACAATTACTGTGGATACAACATCAGCTTGAAGACTATAACATTAAGATAAGTAAAACTCCTCTTTATTATGATTTTACAAATGCCATTTCTATTGTTAGGAATCCTGTTTCACACAGCAAGACTAAGCACATATAAATTAAGTATCATTTTATTAGGGAGCATGTCGACAAAGAATATATTTGCCTTGAGTTTGTCTCCACTGATAAGCAAGTGGCTGATATCTTCACTAAGCCACTAGATGAAGCCAAGTTCAATACCTTCAAAATTGAATTGGGTATGTTGAACTTAAAATAGCTTCAGGTACTCCCTAAGGTATTGTTGTTTGCTAGGAATCCTGTTTCACACAGTAGGACTAAGCACATAGAAATTAAGTATCATTTTATTAGGGAGCATGTCGAAAAATAATATATTTGCCTAGAGTTTGTCTCCATTGACATGCAAGTGACTGATATCTTCACTAAGCCACTAAATGAAGCCAAGTTCAACACCTTCAAAATTGAATTGAGTATGTTGAACTTAGAATAGATTCAGGTACTCCCTAAGGTATTGTTGTTTGGTACAAGCTTGTTCTTCTTGCAGGTGATGCAGACCTAGTGGAAAAAAAGATGAGAGCAGATGCTCCTATTAAGGGGGAGCAAGTCCAGCAGCTGCAGGACTAGAGAATTTAGAGTGGTATACAAGACAGGCCTGTATAAGGGGAAAGTTGGCAGCTGTACTACTGGCTTCATCTACATCAGCTAGGGGGAGAACATAAAAGGAGAGAATGAACTGATGCTCCTACCTGACTATCTGAAGAGGTCAAAAAGGGGGAGATATAGAAGAGATTGATCATAATCAAGTAGTCTCCAAGGGGGTGAGATAAGAGACAAGCTCAAGAAATCAAGCTCCTTCATTGCAGAAAGACAGGGGGGAGAAAGTCATGGGGAGAAGAGGTTGATCAAGCAAGAAGAGGTTGATCAAGCAAGAAAATATCAAGCTGAGAGGTAATCCTCTAAGGTAAAACTCGCCCTACAGCAATACAGGGGGAGTAGGTAAAATTCATCTCACTAAATTTAATAAGTTTTTACTACCTATATGATGTGTATCTCATTAACAAAGGTAATTGAATAGTGGTTTTGACATCTTCAAATAGGGGGAGATTATTGGGTCTATTGATTCCAATGACTCTGATTTGATGATGTCAAACAAGTCTATGAGATAGACATAGTTGTATTTGATGTATGTTTAAGTTCATGCATATAGGTTGGTTTTTGTCACAATGATTGGACAGATAGTTCAAGAGACAATGACAGGTGGACTCAAGTTGAGGCTGGAAATTCAGAAAAATTTCTAAGTCCAGAAGCATTGAGTGAGGCAAGCTCACTCAATGCCATACAGCTAATAGTGCTGAGAGAAGGCGGGTAGTCAACGCTTACAATATTGCAAAGACAGAAATATTGCTAAGTCCACAGGCGTTAAGTGACCCTAACTCACTCAACGCC
This sequence comes from Platanthera zijinensis, assembly GCA_039513925.1. NCBI lineage: Eukaryota > Viridiplantae > Streptophyta > Magnoliopsida > Asparagales > Orchidaceae > Platanthera > Platanthera zijinensis. The sequence goes on from CM077096.1 coordinate 27,661,646, forward strand.
ATATGGCCAGAATCGTTGAGTCAAGGTTATCATGTCAAAGCCTAAGTAGTGTAAGCTAGAAAATTTACTAAGTCTAGAAGCGTTGAGTGAAACTTCATCACTCAACACCATGCTAAGTCTGTTAACGCCAATGTATAAGGAGACAAAAAAGTCGACTAAGTACAGAAGCGTTGAGTGAAGCTCAATCACTCAATGCCAAGCTAAAAGGCTTTGATTCTAGTCATTCTGTGAAGAAACTAGAATTCGGCTAAGTCCAGAATCGTTGAGTTAGGCGAGCTCACTCAATGCTCTCAACGCTTTTTAGCAGAAAGGAAAGCAGAAGAATATGGCTAAGGCAAATAGTGTTGAGTGAGGCATATACACTCAATGCTCTCAACACCATCAGGCAGAGAGCTGAAGAATGAGATAACGGGAAATAGCGTTGAGTGAGGTCAACACACTCAATGCCTAGCAGAGATGGAAAAATTTTCTAAGTCCAGAATCGTCGAACTCAGCTTATCCACTATTCGTCAAGCTAAGCTTTAATTTCGTCGAACGGAGTTCAGAATTCGTCGAACTCAGCTTTCATCTATAAGAATAACTCAGCTTTCAGAATCGTCGAACTCAGCTTATCCACTATTTTTCGAGCTAAGCTTTGATTTCGTCGAACAGAGTTCAGAATTCGTCAAACTCAGCTTTCATCTGTAAGAATAACTCATCCTTCAGAATCATCAAACTCAGCTTATCCACTATTCGTCGAGGTAAGCTTTGCTTTCGTCAAACGGAGTTCAGAATTCGTAGAACTCAGCTTTCATCTCTTTTACTATTTCGTCGAGCTGAGCTTAGGGTTTGTCAAACTGATCTTGGAGTTCGTCGAATGCAGAACTTCTGGAAAGATAGTTGATTTTGGCTGAGTCTAGAATTATGCTGACGTCATTAAAGTCAACAAATTTTAGATTTGTTGCAAATCGACATTAACTTCGTCGTCAGTCTACAGTGAATCTCAATTTGATTAAGCTGAGGTGTTAACCACTGTTAAATCTGGGACACGTGTCGATCATCTCGCTAATTGATGGAGTTATAAATAGTAGATGAGTTCGAGACCAAATAGCTTTTCTGATCAAAGAATTAATTCATTCTGAAAAATGAGAAGCGAAGTTTGTCGTCTTCTTCCGCCATTGTTATAGAGCCAAGAAATTCAGTTTGAAAATCTGAAGGGATTCTGAGTTCGCTGAGGTATTCAACATCTGCTATAGCAAGTTCAGAGTATTTCTTTGAGGAAGATGAAATCAGTCTAGGCGAGCCATAGCTGAAAGTATCTTCATAATACAAGCCGTGCCAAATCTGAAGATCATTTGTTTGATCTTTGTAGAAGAAGTAGAGAGGTTTGATATCTGCTCAGTCCAGATCGGGATAGATTCCTGAAGAACAAGAAGCAGAGATTTCTACTAGTCGCATCCAGAACAAGTCAGGCTTCAATTCAAGATCGCTTTCTCATCTTGTTGCTTTGAAGACGAAAATATGGCTGACATCTGCTCAGTCCAGGTAGATAGACACAGAGAATTTTCTCTGGTGTCTGTAATTTATTTCTTTGATATTCTGTGTAGGATTCATATTGAATCTGAGTGGTAAGGCTAAGTGCCTGATCTGTAAGCCTGTATTATAAATGCTAAGGTAGGGCAAGGGTTGCCTGAGTTGTAGGAGTTTGGATCACTCTGAGGTAGGGCAGGATTGCCTTAGGTGTAGGGGTGTGGATTCACTTTGAGGTAGAGTTCTTGGGAAGAACTTGAGCTGTAGGATCTTGGTGATCTGAGTGGTAAGACTTGTATAGTCTAATTTGTAGGAGCTAGTTAGGCTCTGAGCTATAAGATCTAAGGATCTGAGAAAGAAAGAAGAAGGTGTTTGGCCGATCTAGTCTATTGCTAGATAGGCGAAGGGGGAAAGTGGATGTACCCATCAATTAGAGAACCACTATAAATCTGGGAGAACTGTGATGTGATTGTTGTGTTGTGATTGTGTTATAATTGCCAAATAGCTTTCTTGCCTTATCTGACAGAGATAGTAATAAAGGTAGAGAATCAGATTTCATTAACTTTAAGTAGCTTAGAATTAAATTGGACCTATTCACCCCCCTCTAGGTGTTTAGTTGATCTTGAAATCAAGACTTTCATAACTCTCTCTCTCACTCAAAACTGCGGAAGAACTAGTCATCATCGTCACTTACATTGACATGTGGTAGAGTCACAGTACGCCACATCAGCTGCTCAAGTCTTACCACCCTGGGCTGCCGGTCCTCTGAGGTCCCGTGCTGCTGCCCCGACACAAGTGTACTAGTACATGATTACTATTCATGACACTTACAATGTTATACTGCAATAACTCTATAAATCACCTGACATTGTACGCCTTGTGTATTTAGTTTCATATGCTTTGTCCAAAAAAATTTTATGCCCTGCCATCATTTAAATCAAATGTATTTTATGTTAGCTAGGTCTGTCCAAAAATTACCTTTTCTCTCATGTTTGTGTGTTTATTGTGCCAAAATTTCATCTCTTTGTTTAATCTCTAGCCTCTACTGTTAGTTCACCGCCCTTTTGATAAAATCAAAAGAAGGAGATTTATTTGTTCATGAGTTTGTCATACTAGTCACCTAGGGGAAGATCACATGTAGCCGGGGCACACATGTTGGAGGAGCACATATGTGGGGGCACGCATATAGGGAGAGTCAAACTTCGTACTTCTGTTTATATTTCATGCATATTGTTGAACTGCACTATACCACGCTACAACATATTTATATCTCACGAACGAGATTTGATATTATCAAAAAGGGGGAAGTTGGTTGGAACTCATGGTTTGCATCTCTTTAGTTTGACAATATTAAATCACAAGTTGTATTTGATCATACTTGCATTGGGTATAATATGAAGGTTTACAAGTATACAGAATGACAGTTTCAAGATTTGTGATCTACTGTCGGGCGCTAACACTACCACTGGCACTAGCGTTGAAGAATTAATGTTGAGCACGCAAAAAGTCTTCTTAATGACCTACTACCGGGGGTTAGCCCTACCGCCGGGCGTTAGCCAATTCGACTGCATTGCTGTCGTCAAGCGTTAGCTGTACCGCAGGGTGCTAGCCAATTTGACTACATTGCTACCGCCAGGCGCTAGCCCTACTGCCGAGCACACTCCATTTTGACGACTGTCGAATCATTTGCATCGAGGAGCAACCACTACCGTCGAGCGCTAGCCTTACCGCATCGCGGTATCCAAAAGTGGCACGAATATTATTTTGGATATTTTTCCTAATTTAATGGAAAGTTGGCGACACCGCGTGAAAAGACCTACCACCTAGCGTTAGCTCTACCGTCACTGGTAGCCTTTTTAAAGACGAGTATAAAAACGTATGTTTCTTTATCTGAGGAGACAAGAAGAATGAGTACTTCGTGTCTAGGGTTCAGCTACCGCCTCTGGGGGTGCGAACCACCATCTCCAAGTAAGCAAAAGCGAAATTTCTCCCACCCGTTCGTGATCGAAGAACTCTAAAGAGCAAAGTCTCCAATGACCATCAGCGGTTGATCAAGTGCAAGAAGAACGACATTCAGAAGTCTTGATCGTACGTCGTTCTTCAGAGGATTCCTTATTTGAGGGAGGAACAATTTCAAACTCTTTTATTTTCTTGTATTTCCTTTAACATTATTGTATTTTGTACGGAAAAATCGTCTGGTGTAGACGTCGAGTTCGTGGGAGGAGTTAATGAGAAATCAGTCTAGTAGGCCGTTAGATTTCTGGGAGGAATCTATGAAAAATTGTCCCGGGAGGACGTCTAGATCTGGGAGATCTAGTGGTCTCTAAGAACTTTCCTAGTAGGAAGGTGAAGAGTCTGCTCGTCAATCTTCTTGGGAAGAAGAGAGAGAGAGACAACCAGTCCAAGGACGGTCGGTATAAAAACCAAAATGAGGTTGTATTCGTCGCCTCCGATATCTGGCATCACAGAAATCCAGTTTTTTTTATTGTAAACCTCCGTTGAGTTTTTAATAAATTAAAGTTCTTTTATTATATCATGAATTCTTGATTGCATGTTGCTAGGGTTTTGAGGGATGTGTGTAAATTAAAAAATAGCATTTTGTAGGGAAATTTGTTATCTGTGATCTACCGACACGCGGTAGTATCCTACCGCCGCGCAGTAGTATCCTACCATCCCGCGATAGTATCCTATCGTCCCATGGTAGTATCCCATTGCCCCGTAGTAGCTTCTAGAACAGATTGCCCTGCTCAAATTTATTTTAATTCTTAATTTACTTAAAAACTTTATTCACCCCCGTATGGTTGGCCACTAGATCCAACACGCACTACATAGCTCACACGAGCACGGTGGACCCTCGCATCACTGTCAGAACTCCACCTCTCGCCGTAAAACTACATCCTCGGGAGTCTAATCTGTCAAGCGATATCAAATTCTTACATATCTTGGGTACCAAGTGTACCCGCTCAAGCCTATGCCCCGCTCCATCATGCATCATGATGTCCGTCGTTCTTATCCCTGTGACCTCACATGTTGAGCCATCACTAAGAAAGACTGATTCAGTCTTCACTTCAACCGAACTGAACATCCCTACATTTGAGCAAATGTGTTGCGAAGTACCAGAATCCAGTACTCATATATCAGATACACCTGAACTCTTAGTGATGATGAGAGATATATCACTATGATATGTTGTGGCTACAAATGCCTTGCTCACACTCTGGAATTCCCCAAAACTCTGCACACGCTGCAGACAATGTCTCCTGATATATCCACTCTGCTTGTAGTGGTAACACGCCACTTCTTTCCTTGAAGCGGATCTGGCCTGTGTATTCCCAAATCCCTTCCAAATATGGCTCCCTCATCTATTGACTATTAATGTCTGCTCACCCTTATGAGTGGGGTCTGATAATATCTGGTTGAATAGTAATGCAGAAGTGATCTACACCACATCTACTGTATCTTTCCCGTATAGCAGAGTGGTCTGCATATGCTTGTGTGATGTTGGGAGAGAGGTAATAAGCAATAAGGTCTTGTCTTTTTCCTCCATCTTCACAACAACCATATATAGTTGGCTGAGAAGGTCATTGAACGCGTTGAAGTGTTCCCGTAGGTTACCACCCTCCTACATATTCAGGCCGTAAAGTTGCTTCTTTAATAACAGCCTCATTGTCTATGACTTGCTCTTATATAGTCCCTCAAGTACCTCCCACAGCTTGATTGCATGCTGAATCTTCAGCACCGATGATAAACATCACCTTGTCATCGACGCACTTCACAATAGCGCTAGTGGTGCACTCATCCATCTTAGTTCGCTGAGAATCCTTCACCAGAGCGGGCAAAGAATCACGCCTCCACACCATTCAGATCAACATTTGTTCAACCAGCATGCCCTTGACCCGAATTTGCCATAGACGGAAGTTCTCGCTACCATCAAATTTCTCCATAGAATATCTGAACAACACTATCTTCTTCACTGCCATAGCTGCCTGCAGTACCTCTAGGCTATTTGATTCATTCACGGATCAGATCTGAGAGGATAGAAAGCGGATCAATGTCATCATCTACTGTTGACCAAAACCAAAACTGAAACGTCCAATCATTCACCTACTCGGAACTTAGCTCTGATATTACCACTTGTTGTAAAATCCGACACACAAACGCAGTCACTTCTATAATAAATGCAGGTAAAAGGAGCACGTACACAATAGCCATACAAATATATAATCAACAATATAAATGCAAATAGATACAAAATCAAGTGAAGAAATTGTTGGACTTTGACATCATTGACCGGGCCCACAAGTTTGGGGGGTTTATTATATTTATGTTTTGTTTTAAATGTAGGGGAGAGAGAATGCATTAAGTGGGGAGTTGATAGGTTGGTAGATGAGAAGATGGTTGATTTTAAGTGTTAGACACTCGTCCGTTTCCTATTGGTCTGGTAAGCCTATATAAAGGCATGTAAGTATTCCTTTTAGAGTTGCTGAAAAAATAGTGAAAACTTCTCCATTTCGTTTTTCGTTTGTGAGAGAAAGTGAGGAGCACTGCAGCGCTGGTGGGATAGCCGGGCGGTTAAGGGAGAAGCCGTGCGGTTTGATCTTCTCGCCGCATGAGAAGGATCTCGCGGGTGGCGGACTCGCTGGCGGAGGACTAGCTGTGAGAGGAAAGTGGACTCGGCAGTAGTGGTTTTGCCGCTGGTGAAGAGAAGGTGCTCGTGAGTGTGTACCGAGCGAGCAAGTGCTCGCCGAGCGGGAGAGGATCTCGCGTGTGAGAGAGAGGGTTATGAGTGGGGCTCTCGTCGGGTGTTATCGCTGAGGGACAGAACTCGCCGCGCGGGAACGATCGCTCTCGCCGGGTGCTAACCGCGCGGGTAGACGGTGAGTGAGGGCGGTCTCGCCGACCACTTTTGGTGTTAAGTGGATTTTCGTTTAGAGTGTTGAGTTACACGGGGACCCATACACATTTTCAACAAGTGGTATCAGAGGGAGGTTTGACCCCCTGGAAGTTTGCTCGGAAGGTTAAGTGACAAGGATAAATGGAGATGGGAAGCGCCATGGCAGGGCAAGTCACCAAGTTGACAAAAACCAACTACAGGAACTAAAACATTTAGATGCGAGTGCTACTCGCCTCAAAGGAGTTGTGGGAGATAGTAGAAGAAGGCATTGAGGTGCTTACTGTTGAAGCGGAGGCGACATTGACTAATACACAGAGGGTGGCGTTAAGAGAGTCGAGGAAAAGAGATAAGAAGGCGTTGTTCCTATTATACCAAGGTATGGATGAGGCGACCTTCGAGAAGATCTCAGATGTGGAGACATCAAAGGAGGCATGAGAGATTTTGTAATGCTCCATGCAGGGAGTTGATAAGGTAAAGATGGTGAAGCTACAATCCCTCCGAGCTCAATATGAAGTAACGAAGATGCAGAGAAGGTTGGTGACTATGTGACTCATCTGCGGACGCTCACAAACGAGATGAAGAGGAATGGAGAGGTGACAGATGACGTAAGCTTCATGGAGAAGCTCTTGCGATCTATGTCTAAGAAGTTTCGGCATGTGGTAGTGGCAATTGAGGAGTCGAAAGATCTCACCATGATGGCGGTAGATGAACTTGTTGGCTCGCTACAAGCTCACGAGTACCGCATGTTACAAGATGAGGAGGAGTCGAGTGGCTTGGGTAAAGCACTCCAAACTCAGTTAAATTTTGGAGAGAGCTCAAGAAGAGGAGGAGGCCAGCGTGGCTGAGGCTACCAAGGAAGAGGTAGAGGGAGAAGAGGAGGAAGAGATCAAGGAAGGAACCAGTACAACCAGAGAGAGGTGGAGCAACCTCTAGGTTGGAGGCAAGATTCAGGAGGAAGAGGAAGAGGCCAAGGTAGAGGCCAAGGAAGAGGTCAAGGAAGAGGTAGAGGCGATATGTCTCAAATAAATATTACAACTATAATAAATTTTGGAATATGAGCTATGACTGTTGGGCTCCAAGGAAGGGAGGAGAAGTCAATCATTATGCTGAAGCAAGCAACACGGGTGGTGACCCGATGATGTTCCTAACCTACAGGGGAGCTGAAGGTGGGAGGAACGAAGTGTGGTACCTGGACACAGGAGCTAGCAACCACATGTGTGGAGAGAAGGAACTGTTCACCAGCCTAGAGCTAAATGGTGGTGAGGTCAGTTTTGGAGATGCCTCGAATATATCGGCTGAAGGAAGAGGAGTCATAGCAGTCACCTTGAATGGGAAGGAGTTGCACCTCAATGACATGTTCTATGTGCTGGGCTTGAAGAGTAACATCTTAAGCCTTGGGCAGTTGGTCGAGAAGGGTTTCTGTGTTCAGCTGAAGGATGACACATTGGCCATGAAGGACCATGAAGGAAGGGAAGTAGTGAGGGTGAAGATGATAACGAATCGTCTCTTCACGCTGAGGATGGATGCCAAGGAGACGGTGTGTCTCGCGAGGACGGAGGAAGAAGAGGAAGCATGGTTGTGGCACCACTGGATGGGCCATCTGGGGTTCATAGGACTGAAGCTACTATCTCATTCCAAGATGGTAGAAGGACTGCCTATGATTTCTTCTCCACAGAAGGTCTGTGAGGCATGTAACAAGGGAAAGCAAAAGATGCAGACATTCGAGGGTGGCAAGTCCCGAAGTACGAAGAGGCAACTTGAACTAGTTCACTCGGACATAGCTGGTCCGTTTGAGACTACCTCAGTAGGAGGAAGCAAGTATTATATCACCTTCACCGATGACTTCAGTCGGAAGTGTTGGGTGTATTTCCTGAAAGAGAAGGTTGAGGCTCTTGACAAGTTCAAGGAGTTCAAGGCGATGGCAGAAAAGGAGAGTGGTCAACTTCTGAAGGCGCTGAGGACAGATAGGGGTGGGGAGTACACCTTTAGGCTGTTCGATGAATTTTGTAAAGAATGGGGGATCTCTCATCAGCTGACGACGACATACTCATCTCAGTAGAACGGAGTGGCAGAGATGAAGAACTTGACCATAATGAACATGGCAAGGAGCATGGTGAAGGGCAAAGTGTTGCCAAAGAAGTTTTGGGCTGAGGCAGTACAAGTGGCCGTGTACTTGCTAAACCGATGCCAAACAAAGAGTGTGAAGTTTATGACTCCGTTTGAAGCCTGGAGTGGGTGGAAGCCAAGTGTGAAGCACCTACGGGTCTTTGGATGTGTGGCTTATGCTCATGTCCCGGACTAGAGGAGGAGGAAGCTGGATGATAGAAGCGAGAAGTTCATCTTCATAGGCTACGGTCCGATGAGCAAGACTTACAAGCTGTACAACCCGGTGATGGAGAGAGCTATCATCTCAAGGGACGTGGTGTTTTAGGAAGATAGCAGCTGGAGCTGGGATGAAGCGATGAGGAGCACCAAGGGGATGTTTTTTGATGACAATGAAGAGGAGGGTGGTCAGGAAGTAGAAGCTGAGTTGGGTGGAGCTGAGCCACCATCACCACCTAGTGGAGAGTCAGGGGGAGCTCTTACCCCCTACTCAAGTGGAGTAAGTACTAGTAGAGGCAGATCTGGTGGAGCTAGCACCAGCGGAAGCAAAGACGATCGTCCTCAACCTAAGATGAGGAGGTTGGAGGAGATCTACGAGGAGACAGTACCAACTGTTAACAATTTTCTTTATATTGTCTCTTAGCAGATGTTGAGCCATACTCTTATGATGAAGCTGTCAAAGAAAAAACTTGGAGGAATATTATGGATGTGGAGATAACATCCATAAAGAAGAATGATACCTGGAAGCTGGTGGATCCACCTGCAGGCCACAAACCCCTCGGGGTGAAGTGGGTCTACAAGGTGAAGAAGAACAAGGAAGGAGGCGTAGAGAAGCACAAGGCAAGGCTAGTCGTGAAGGGCTACCGACAAGTCCAAGGAGTGTACTATGATGAAGTCTTTTCCCCAGTAGCGCGGATAGATACCATCCGGTTGATCGTCGTACTAGCTGCTCACCATGGGTGGAGGATCATGCAAATGGATGTAGTATCCGCCTACTTGAATGGCTATCTGGAGGAGGATGTGTACATCGAGCAGCCTCCAGGTTATGGGGTGAAAGGGAAGGAGAGGAAAGTATGCAAGTTGGACAAGGCTTTGTACGGGCTGAAGCAAGGAGCTCGAGCCTGGAATGGGAGAATAGATGCTTACCTACAGAAGCATGGCTACAGGAAGAACCCTCATGAATATGCCCTCTACACGAAGGTTGAGAAGAATGATGACATGATGATCGTATGTCTATACGTAGACGATATGATCTTCACGGGCAACAATCCTTCGATGTACGAGGAGTTCAAGAGAATGATGAAGAAGGAGTTCGAGATGACGGACCTGGGAGAGCTCAACTACTTCTTAGGTGTGGAGGTAAAGCAAAGTGAAGATGAAATCTTCATCTCACGGAAGAAGTATGCTGAGGAGATCCTGAAGAAGTTCAGGATGGAGAATAGCAAGCCTATCTCTACTCCCGCTGATTCAGGGTTGAAGCTGAGCAAGGAGTCTAAGGAGGGAGCGGTGGACTCCACTTTATTCAAGAGTTTGGTGGGGTGTCTACTCTACCTGATCTTCACCTGACCTGACATCATGTATGCAGTCGGGGTGGTAAGCAGATACATGGAGGAACCAAAGGAGGATCACTTCGCAGCTGCGAAGAGAATCCTAAGGTATGTGAACGGGACAAGAGGCCACGACCTGAAGTATTCAACAGGCGAGGAGCTGGAGCTGGTGGGCTACTCAGATAGCGACTACGGAGGAGATGTGAACGATCGGAAGAGCACTTCCGGATACGCCTTCCATGTGGGAACGGGAGTGTTCTCATAGAGTTTGAAGAAACATGCAACGATTGCCTTGTCTTCATGCGAAGCGGAGTACATAGCAGCAGCGGCCTGTACCTGCTAAGCGATCTGGCTGAGGAACATCATGGAGGAGCTACATCATCCGCAGGATAGGCCTATGAAAATGTATGTTGATAACACGTCGGCCATCCAGCTCGCAAAGAATCCTGTGCTATATGGGCGTAGCAAGCATATCGAGACGAGGTATCATTTCCTCCGTGAGCAGGTGGAGCTGAAGACGGTTGAAGTTGTGTATTGCCCTACCGGAGAGCAGGTCGCAGACATTTTCACTAAGGCATTGAAGGTGGAGACGTTCTTGAAGCTCAAAGGCAAACTCGGCATGTGCTGCCAAGTTTGAGGGGGAGTTTGTTGGACTTTGACTTCATTGACCGGGCCAACAAGTTTGGGGGGTTTATTATATTTATGTTTTGTTTTAAATGTAGGGGAGAGAGAATGCATGAAGTGGGGAGTTGAGAGGTTGGTAGATGAGAAGATGATTGCTTTTAAGTGTTGGATACTTATCCGTTTTCTATTGGTCCGGTAAGCCTATATAAAGGCATGTAAGTATTCCTTTTAGAGTTGCTGAAAAAATAGTGAAAACTTCTCCATTTCATTTTTCGTTTGTGAGAGAAAGTGAGGAGCGCTGCAGCACTGGTGGGGTAGTCGGGCGGTTAAGGGAGAAGCCGTGCGGTTTGATCTTCTCGCCGCGCGAGAAGGATCTCGCGGGTGGCGAACTCGCTGGAGGAGGACTAGCCGCGAGAGGGAAGTGGACTCGGCAGTAGTGGTTTTGCCGCGGGTGAAGAGAAGGTGCTCGTGAGTGTGTGCTGAGCGAGCAAGTGCTCGTCGAGCGGGAGAGGATCTCGCATGCGAGAGAGAGGGTTGCGAGTGGGGCTCTCGCCGGGTGTTGTCGCCAAGGGACAGAACTCACCGCGCGGGAACGGTCGCTCTCGCCGGGTGCTAATCGCGCGGGTAGACGGTGAGTGAGGGCGGTCTCGCCGGCCACTTTTGGTGTTAAGTGGATTTTTGTTTGGAGTGTTGAGTTATACGGGGACCCATACACGTTTCCAACAGAAATGACCGTCGGGCGAATACGTTGAGAATGCTCCAGCAGACACGCAGGATCCTGGACAAAATAAAAAATAAAAAAAACTTTTAATAGCTGTATATTTGTGTGACAAAATACAAAAAACTGATATTCTTATGTGATGGAGCTTATTCATCTAATGTAAATGAATATAAAATATGAAAGAATGAAAAATAAAAGGTCAAGTCCTTCAAATATCTGTAAAAAATTCTGTGATTGAGTGGTGCTTGGTGATTATATTTTTCATCCATATTCGGTGGATAATCCAAAGTTCTTCTGTAAGTTACGATGAAACTAAATGGACTCACTCCCTCTCCCTCTCTCGAATCTTGACTGGGGAAGAACTGGCCAACAAGAAAACTTTAAACCGGCCGGCCGGCCGGCCGTCCTATCAGCCGGTTTAACAAGCAGCCAGCACCTGCGGCAAAACCCATGCGCATGCCTGCCCTGCTAGCTCTCCTATAAGAAGACACGGTTAACACTAGCTAGCTTACTACGTGCCATCAATATTTACATTGCAATTAATTCTAGTTAATAATAAATATAATGGAGATGAGGAAGCTGGGTGCTGCTGCTAATTTTAACAGTAATATTATTACTGTTGCGGCCATCATCGGAGTTCTTTTTTGCGTTGCAGCAACTCCGCCGTCTGCTGCAGGCAAAAATCACGTGATGGCTTCTTATTATAAAAAACCCTACGTTCGTAAGTGGATGCATCCCAACGGTTTCATTAATTAATTTAACCGCGGCTCCAAATTAACTATGTGTATTAAATATCATCAGTGATGCAATATGCCCGCAGCTTGTAATATATATATATGTGATTAATTATAAATCGTAATTAATATGATATAAAATATGCATGCATGCAGCATCTGCTTGCTTCGGGAAGAAACGACTGGCGGATCCAAACGAGTTCTTAATCTCTTTGGGAGAGGAATTGTGGGACAACGGGAGAGCGTGTGGAAGCATGTTTGAAGTGACGTGCATATTTGAACCGGGAAATCAGTGCGTGGCGCAAGAAGGAGGATCTTTGACCGCACGTGCCAGAGTTGTGGACCGCTGCAGGGATTGTAGAGGCAATGTGGCCATGCTTCTCTCTCTGGAGGCCTTCGCTTCCATTGCAAATATTGATGCGGTTAGCAAAGTTTGGGTTTCTTATGCCAAGGTTGATCAGCCCTAGCCAACTCCAGTTATAGCGGCTCATCTCCACATCGGATCACGGCCGGCACCCTTCATGCAATTTTATGTTAATTTTCTCCCTCTCAAATTTCCAGCTTTAAGCTATAGTAATAATTTGTACCGCTTGCATTCAAGTTTGGCGTTGCATGGTCCACCTGCATTAAACATTATGTTAATGTTAAGTTTTTAATATAAATTTTGTAACAGCTGCTTTTAATATTATTGTAACGGGTCACATACTGGCTATCTATAAAAGGCTCCTTATGTAATCAGTTTGAGACATGGAAGAATCCAATGCTTCTTTTCCTCAATTCCTATTCTATCCTTCCTCTTCTTCATATATCTATTTACTAACAGTGGTATCAGAGTCGCTGTCAGACATTTATTATGCATGCCTACCGATCTTCTCGCTGAAGCTTCAAATATGGCTTTATCATCTACCAATCCCACCTCACATAACACATGCCTTGTCCCTCTCTTCTCAGGAGACAAGTTTGATTTCTGGAGTATCAAAATGTAGACCCTGTTTCGTTCACAGGATCTATGGGACATCGTAAATCTTGGTATTCTACCCTCAGTCAATGCTGCAGAAGGAACAACACCCTGCAAGCCACTAGAGAGGACAAAATCAAAGATGTGCGAACCCTATTGCTGCTCCAACAATCTGTCACAGATGACATATTTCCAAGGATTATAGGTGAAACATCAGCTAAAAATGGCGTGGGACCCCCTGCGGGAAGTGTTTTCTGATCCGATCAGGTAATTCTTGTTAAACCCCAAACAATGTCAAAAGAATTCGAAAATATTCACATGAAGTCCAGTGAGACTGTGAATGAATTTTTTGATCGAGTAAACATGCTCGTCAACAAAATGAGAAATTTGGGAGATCAGACTATAGAGGATAGAAAAATCATTCTCAAAATATTACGTGTGCTGACACCCTCCTTTGATCCTGGTGTCCTTTGATCCTGTTGTAAATGCAATTGACGAGGCAAGAGAGACTTGACAAACTATTATCTCGCTCAATTGAATGGATCTCTTCTAACCCGTGGAGAACGGATAAAGAGAAAAACATTGCCTTTGGAATCTGCGCTCCATTCCAGGTTGCAAATTTCCCAATTCAATGGAAGAAAGAAAACATAGGGGCTCACCTCTGATCAGCTTCCACCACAATCAGAGGAAGGGGGCGTGGAAGAAACTCTCCTCAACATGTAGAAAACACAAGAATGTTCTGCACTTTATGCAAACGCACCAATCATGATCTAAAAGATTGTTTTTGAAAGCGTAAGAGATGCAAACGCCCAAACCATTTTGCCAGAGAATGCTGGCATGCACAAATAGAAGAAGCAAATCTGGTAGATAAACTGTCAAAAAAAAGGAGTAAACAAAGAAGACGGGTTATTCTACACCTGTCTTGTCGGTGCCTCTCAAGATGCCAACAGCTGGATCATCGACAGCGGCTACTCAAGTCACATGTGCTTCAGCAAAGCCATGTTTAGCATACTCGATGAATCATACAAATCATCTGTTTACCTGGGAGATGGTCAACCAAAGAAATTGAAGGGCTTGGCACTGTCTAATTTCTATCCACTAATGGAGAGGTCAAGTCAATCACTAATGCTCAATGGGTGCCCGACCTTGCCCAAAACTTATTGAGCATGGGATAGTTGATTGAACGAGGCTACGCAGTCTCCTTCTTCAACAACATATGCTCAATAACTGACAAGGAATCAGGTGAAATGATTGCCTCAGCAAAAACCAACTCCAATATGCTCTTCTCCATCAGATTAGAGTCTGCATCCATCTGTGTTGTCTCCTGCAAGCAAGGTTGCACAAGTAATTAGGAAAGATGACATCATCGGCTCGGGCACCTCAACTGGAACATATTGAAACAAATGCAAAATAAATAACTAGTAGCTGGCTATCCCTCTTTTCAAATCACACGTCATTTCTGCGAAGCCTGCGCATAATCCAAAGCTCACAGACTTCCCTATCATCAATCTTCATCAACAAGGAGCTCTAAACCATTGGACCTTCTACATGATGACATGTGGGTGCCTGCTTCCATTTCTTCCTTAAGTGGTAAGCTCTACTTTCTTCTCTTGGTAGATGACCATCCCAGATTTATGTGGATTTTCTTCCTCACACACAAATCTGAGGTCACTCAAATCTTTAAAGAATTTGTAGTCTTCATCGAAAAACATACTGGTCTTTCTGTGAAAGCCCTTAGATCCGACCAGGGAGGGGAGTTCATGTCAAATTCCCTATCAGAATTCTTCATGAATCATGACATCAGGAGGGATCTTAGTGCTCCTAGATCACCTCGGCAAAATGGGGTTGTCGAGTGCCGCAACCGCACATTGTTGGAGATGGTCAAAGCCATGCTTACCACCACCTCAATGCTAAAACAATCCTGGGCAGAAGCTTGCAATACTGCTGTTTATATATTAAATCGAACACCCACAAAGGCTCTTGATAAGAGCACACCTTATCAGGTATTGACCTCTAGGAAACCCTATATAGGTCCTTTAAAAACTTTTGGATGTCTAACATACCCCTTGAAAGACAAAACTGAAAAATTGGAGAACAAGGCTAATCGACTAGTCTTTATTAACTATTATCAAGAATCCAAAGCTTACCGGTTGTATAATCCTGATCTCAATTCTCTGCATATTTCCCGTGATGTTGTTTTTAATGAAGAACAGGGTTGGGGCTGGTCAGTTTCTTCTTCCTCCTTAGCTTGGGCTCTTGTGGTTGAGCTTGAAGATTTCAGCTCCATCCTTCTAGGACCTCAAGATTATCCCAATCAAGAAGACATCATTCCAGTCACTGAAGAGACAGATGCAGATCATTCCAGTCACTGAAGAGACAGATGCAGATCATCAACTTGTCCACTCAGATATAGAGGAACACTCTATTGATTATGAGGATGCTGGACCTGTCAAGATGAGAAGACTATCTGACATATATCGATCATGTCACCTAGTCCAACTTGATGATACACCAACAAGCTATGAATAAGATGCACTTAAGAAGGAATGTATTGAGGCAATGCATACTAAAAGAGACATGGTAAATAAAAATTTCACTTGGAACGTTGTTTCAAAACAACCAAATTCTGGTGTTGTAGGTCTCAAATGGATCTACAAAACAAAATATAATGAAGAAGGCAAGATCATCCCCTACAAAGCTCGGACTGTGGCCAAGGGATATTCATAAATTCCTGATCGGGACTATAATGAAACTTATGCACCAGTGGCACGCATGGAGACAATCCTTGCTTTGGCTGCTCATAATGGCTTTCTTGTCCATCAAATGGACATTAAGTCAGCTTTTCTAAATGGGGGTAATCGATGAGTCCATTTATGTTGAGAAGCCTAAGAGTTTTGAAGTAAATGGAAGTGAGCATAAAGTTTATCGCTTGAAGAAGACTCTTTACGACTTAAAACAAGCTCCGCGAGCATGGAATTCTAACATTGACAGCTACCTTATCTCAAAAAGTTTTCATGGGTTTCTATTGGATCCATCACTCTACACAAAAAGGGAAGGTAAAGAAATACTAATTCTATGCATTTATGTTGATGATTTGATCATCATTGGATCATCTACACAACTAATTCAAAGCATAAAGAAAGAACTCCAAGATCAATATGAGATGACTGATTTGGGGCTCAAGTCCTACTTCCTGGTGATTCAAGTAATTCAGTCCCCAAATTCCATTTTTCTGTCACAAAGTAAGTATGCTCGAGATTTATTGAAGAAATTCTAGCTTGAATGCTGCAACCTCTCTTTCACTCGAATGCAAGCCGGCGACAGATTAGAGAAGAGGAAAGATGAAGAAGAAAAGGAGGATGAAGTGAGGTATAGGTCGCTAGTTGGCTCCCTCATTTACCTCACTCACATGAGACCATACATTGAGCATGTTGTTAATCTTGTATCCTGGTTCATTTCAAGTCCAAACAAGCATCATTATGCAGCTACTAAACGTATTTTACGCTACATTCAGGGGACTGTAAATTTTGGCCTCCTCTACACTAGAGAATCATCGGGGCATCTATGTGGCTACAACGACTCTGATTGAGGAGGAAGCCCAAATGATCGTAAAAGCACAGGTGGATATGTGTTTCTCTTAGGCACAAATCCTATGTCATTGTCTGTTCGCAAGCAACAAACCATCGCGCTATCCTCAACAGAAGCCGAGTATATGGCCCTTACTAACACTACATGTGAAGCTCTATGGTTAAAGTAGGAGCTGAAGTTTGTCAAGAAAGAAGAAGAAAAAACTTTGGCGCCTATACCAGTGTACTGTGATAACATCTCAGCGATAGTGCTAGCTAAAAAACCCATTTTCACAATCAAAGCAAACACATCAAACTTTAATTTCATTTTATTTGCGAGCAAGTTGAAAAGGGGAATATCAAACTACTTTATGTGAAGACGGAGAATCAACTTGCCGATGGGATGACGAAGCCACTCCATCGTGCTAAATTTTTGGTGCTTAGGGCATGCCTGAAAGTCATCGTCTGTCCAACTTAAAGGGACGTGTTGAATGTTAACCCCAAAATCGGCGATCCCTCCCAAGGTATCTAGCTCGCAAGTCGCGGCCCACTCAGGGGATCCCCCGAGGGTCGCGATCTTCCTCAACCCTCTCTTTTTGGGCCAGGCGGATAAAAACTCCTATCCTCCCCGGTCACATAGCTATCGCGTGCCCTACGGGACGGTGGGCTGCTCCCATAACTCACCCTCGTAGGCCACGCGGTTAGGCCTGCTAAATGCGCAACATTCTTCCTTGCAGGAGGCAATCTAAAGCAGCAGGAGGCGATCTGTGCGATCTATTCCTTCAATCCGCCAGGTCGCCCAGCTGGCGTCAACCCTAGACCAACTCAACTGCCGCGAGCTCGGCGGACTCACTCTCTGGCTAGCCATCAGAGACGGATTCCATCTCCCCTATAGGGGGGGCCTGCCCCCTCAGGCTGCCCAAAAGGGGAGGCTTGCCTCCTCCTGTCCGCCGATTCTGCCCAGGTCGGCGGCCTACCTCCTCCTGTCCGCCGAGTCCGCCCAGGTCGGCGGCCTGCCTCCTCCTGTCCGTCGAGTCCGCCCAGGTCGGCAACCTGCTCTCGTCTGCCCAGCAGGGGCAGACTCCCTCCTCCTGTCCACCGAGTCCGCCCAGGTCGGCGACCTGCTCTCGTCCGCCCAGCAGGGGCGGACTCCCTCCTCCTGTCCGCCGAGTCTGCCCAGGTCGGCGGCCTGCCTCCTCCTGTCTGCCGAGTCTTCCCAGGTCAGCAGCCTGCCTCCTCCTATCTGTCGAGTCCGCCCAGGTTGGAGGCCTGCCTCCTCCTGTCCGCCGAGTCTGCCCAGGTCGGCGGACTGTTCTCGTCCGCCCATCAGGGGCAGACTCCCTCCTCCTATCCGCCGAGTCCGCCCAGGTCGGTGACCTGCTCTCGTCTGCCCAGCAGAGGCGGACTCCCTCCTCCTGTCCGCCGAGTCCGCCCAGGTCAGCGGCCTGCCTCCTCCTATCCGCTGAGTCTGCCCAGGTCGGCGTTCTGCTTTCGTCCACCCAGTAGAGGCAAAATCCCTCCTCCTGTCCGCCGAGTCCGCCCAGGTCAGCGGCCTGCTCTTGTCTGCCCAGCAGGGGCGGACTCCCTCCTCCTATCCGCCGAGTCCACCCAGGTCAGCAGCCTGCCTCCTCCTGTCCGTCGAGTCCGCCAAGGCTGGCGGCCTGCCTCCTCCTGTCCGCCGAGTCCGCCCAGGTCGGCGACCTGCTCTCGTCCGCCCAGCAGGGGAGGACTCCCTCCTCCTGTCTGCCGAGTCCGCCCAGGTCGGCTGCTTGCCTCCTCCTGTCCGCCGAGTCCGCCTAGGTCGCCGGCTTGCTCTCGTCCACCCAGCAGGGGCGGACTCCCTCAGCCTGCTCGCCGAGTCTGCACACGCCTCCATGATGACGTCACTGGGCCCCGCTTCTAGAAGATCTTCCCCGGGCCTATAAATAGCCCCCAACGCCTCTCATTTAGGAAGAGAGCAAGAGGAAAACTGTTGTTGCTAGCAAGACCTGCGGACTCAGTTTTCCAGTCCTCCACAGCTGATCATCAAGACCTTCAGACTCAGTTTCCCAGTCCTCCGCCGCTGCCAGCAAGCCGACCATCAAGCCGTGCAGCCTGCTTGCAGCCTCTTTTTACTTAGCTTCTGGCAACTTCTTCCTTAGCCGCCAGTTTCCCCCTTTATATCCCTTATTACTTTCTCATGTAAAGGTGCAATAGTAAGATGTAATCTTGTTTCTTGATTAAAGGAAAAGCCCGTCACAAGAGTGGCATTCAAGCCGCGACGGACGAAGTTTGTTGTTGCCGCTGCTAGAGGCCCCCTCTCTTTTCCCCTCTTGGTCTAACCATCAGAGCTCAACTGTCAAAGTAACCGTCTGCTCGACAGTTCATGATCAAGCTTCTCCGCTGATCATCAAGCTTCTCCGCTAATCATCAACCTTCTCCGCTGATCATCAGCCTTCTCCGCTGATCATCAACCGTCCCGGCTACTCTCAGCAAACCTCTGCGCTATCCCCGCAACCCTCTTTTTCATCTAGCTTGTGAGACCGAACAACCCATTAATTAGGCGGTGCCGTTTTCGCGCATCAACATTGACTAATAATCTGTACCTCATGCATTCAAGTTCAGCGTTACCTGATCCACCTGCATTAAACATTGTGTTAATGTTAAGTTTTTATAAAATTATAACAGTAGAATTTAAACTCTGTAACAGTTGCTTTTCATTTTATTATAACGGGTCACATACTTGCTATCTATAAAAGGCCCCTTATGTAATTAGTTTAAGAAATGGAAGAATATAATGCTTCTTTTTCTCAATTCCTATTCCATTATTCTTCTTCTTCATATGTCTATAACTTATAACTCATATATGCCACAAGAAGAGTCATATTCAAAAGTTTTGTTATACTCTGAAGAATGACCAGAAGAAGAAGAGAGAGTCCTCAAATGAGAAGACAGATACACATACGAATACCACTATCTCTACATAGGAGTACGATATCATCATTGTTGGAGATGACATTACATCTGCGCTCTCGTGCGATAATCGGAGTTGGATTGTGGGCTCAGTTGCTTCTACATGTCTCCCACAATGGAGAGTTGTTTGCCACTTACACGACTCAAGACTGTGGAGTGCTTAGAATGGGCAATGGTGATATGTCTAAAGTCATCGAGAGGGAAGACATGCATCTGAAGACTAGCACGAGTGGTTTGCTGATTTTGAAGGATGTGGGACACGTACCCGACATCCACTTCGACCTAGTTTCAGTTGGGAAGCTAGGTGATGTGGGACACTTGAGTGCCTTTGGTGGAGATTTTTGGAAGTTAATCACGAGGTCGCTAGTAGTGGCCAGAGGTTATAGAGATACTGGTCTATACTGCATGGAGGGGAGGCCTGAAGATGCTCAGGCCCATATTATCAGAGATGGTGAATCCATATCCATATAGTATAGGAGACTGAATGACATTATCCAAAAGGGTCTGGGATGTATCGCCAAAAATAAGATGATGTGAAAGAAAAGGGAGAGTAAGCTATGATTAACTCTAGAGGGGGGGGGGGGGGGTGAATAGAGTTTAATAAAAAAAATTCTTTGCAACTTTTTATAAATATAAAGTTAAGAGATAAAATAAGTGATATAGTAGTAGCTAAGATATGTTAACAGGAGCAAAAAAAGCTACACTAAGCTACCACAGCACAAGGCAAAAAGAAAATAACAAACACACAAACAACACAAGAATATTATAGTGGTTCTCCAATTGGGTACACCCACTCTTCTACCACCCTGGTAGGAATCCACTACAGGTTTTGATCAGGTGCCTGCCACCACAATATCTATTTGTAGGGAGATATTGCAACCCTTTGAGCTTTTGATCAAGTGCCCAAAAACCAAACTCAAGTCTTTTGGAAGGTGACTTGTGAACCAGGCTAACTTTTGAATGGAGTTAAAACCCTGTACAGTGGGGTAGGAAAGAAAGTGATGTTAGTCTTCTCTTTTATCAAAAACAATTTGAGAAGACTTTGTGTGGATTCCAGATCTTGTCAAAGCTCCCCCTGAGATGTAGAGTTGTTCAAGATTGAGAAGCTTTGTTCAGGAGTGTGTAGGTCTTCAGCTTGTGTAAAGCAGATCCAGGAACTTTAGACAGATGGATCTTTATTTTCTCAGCGAATTCCTGGAAAGAGAAGATGAAGAAGACTCTTGATCAGTTTGTGTTGTTCTCCTTCTATCTTCTTGAGAGCAAAGAGAGAGATGAAGATTGAGAGCTGCTGTGAATTTTTTGCTCTTACTAAGAATATCTCTCTGCAATTTTTCTGCTCTGTGAGAATGAATTCATGTTCTTAGTCTCTGTCGCTTTTGAAAAATATTCTCTCTGTATTCTATTCGACAACCAATCTTCCTTAGAAATTTGAATAACTGCAATTAATGCCTTGCTGGAAAACTGAGAAGGAAAATGGCTAGCATATCTGTCATTATTCGTTTCCTCAACTATCCCGAGAAATATGTCAAATAAATCCTCTGATGAATACCATAATCAATACTGTCAGGAACGACTATATTCATAGAGAATATAAGCATTGATTACTCAGGGAATTTATGACTTAAAATAATAATAAAGAGGGAACAGATAAGGAAAGAACAAAGAACAGACAGCTTATAAAATTCGTTGACCAGAGAACATATTTCGTCGACCTGCACTCAGAGAACGTCGACCTGAGAAATCCTTTTCGTCGACCTGAGCTCTGAGAAGCAAACACTGAATATAAACAACTTATTCTACGCGCCAAGAACGTCAACCTGAGAATTTGTTCTACACTCAAAGATCGTCAGCCACAGAACTTGAACAAACAGAATTAATCGAGCTGAGAATCTGTTCGGGAGAAAACGGCGACCACAGAATATATCCTTCTAATGAATATCGTCGACCTGAGCTCTAAGTTCGTCGAGCTGAGTTCGACGAACGTTGAACTAATTTCCAGACAACTGATAATCTTCTAATTCTTGAATCTGAAGTCCACATCAAACATGTCGATCCATGAAGTTTGACACTTGGGGACTGGCCTAAAACCTAGAAAGAAAAATAGTGACCCTAACTATGCATCATGGGTCAACACAACCTAAGAAGTGAACCTAGCCCAAATCAAAACAGGGGTTCCAACATGATGTCTGATCTATCTGTTTATCAGTTGTAGAGATGCAACCAATGCATGCCTAGGAAGCATATTAGAGTATCTTTCGAGAGCCATACTTCTACCAGGAGATCCGAGCCACTAGAGCTCGTACATACTGATGTTTGTGGACCACTGAAGGTTTAGACGAGGGGAGGAGCATCTTATTTTGTGACGTTCATCGGTTATCATTCAAGAAAACTTTAGGTCTGTGCTATTAAGACCAAAGATGAGATCCTCAACACCTTTCAGAGATTCCACGTTGAAGTGAAAAGACAGTTTGGGAATAAGCTAACGTGCATCAGGTCTGATAATGGACGAGAGTATATTGATCCCTTTGATGAATATTGTAGAGAGTAATGGATCAAACATGAAAAAACTCCATCCAAGACACCACAACTGAATGGTTTAGCTGAAAGAATAAATAGGACCTTGATGTAGAGGATGAGGTGCATGTTGTCTGAGTCAAAACTACCTGACATGTTTTGGGGCAAGGCTTTATACACAGCTACACACGTCATTAACTTATCTCCCAGTTATGCATTATAAGAGGATGTTCCTGATAAGGTCTGGTATGAGAAGGAACCTTCATATAGTCACTTGAGGGTCTTTGGCTGTAGAGTTTTTTTGCACATCCCTTAGGACAAACGATCGAAGTTGGATTCCAAGACCCGACAATGCAGATTTCTAGGATATGGATGTAGTGACAAGTTTGTCTACAAGGTTTTTGATCCAGTTGAGAAGAAACTTGTACACAATCGTGATGCTATATTTTCTGATGATCATATTA